>CATOUR010000103.1:0-1200000 GCA_951848785.1 Callosobruchus maculatus
AGACCGGACAGAAGGGACAGACGGACAGACGACAGACGGACAGACGGACAGGACGGACAGACGGACAGACGGACAGACGGACAGACGGACAGACGGACAGACGGACAGACGGACAGACGGACAGACGGACAGACGGACAGACGGACAGACGGACAGACGGACAGACGGACAGACGGACAGACGGACAGACGGACAGACGGACAGACGGACAGACGGACAGACGGACAGACGGACAGACGGACAGACGGACAGACGGACAGACGGACAGACGGACAGACGGACAGACGGACAGACGGACAGACGGACAGACGGACAGACGGACAGACGGACAGACGGACAGACGGACAGACGGACAGACGGACAGACGGACAGACGGACAGACGGACAGACGGACAGACGGACAGACGGACAGACGGACAGACGGACAGACGGACAGACGGACAGACGGACAGACGGACAGACGGACAGACGGACAGACGGACAGACGGACAGACGGACAGACGGACAGACGGACAGACGGACAGACGGACAGACGGACAGACGGACAGACGGACAGACGGACAGACGGACAGACGGACAGACGGACAGACGGACAGACGGACAGACGGACAGACGGACAGAGACGGACAGACGGACAGACGGACAGACGGACAGAGACGGACAGACGGACAGAGATGGACAGACGGACAGACGGACAGACGGACAGACGGACAGACGGACAGACGGACAGACGGACAGACGGACAGACGGACAGACGGACAGACGGACAGACGGACAGACGGACAGACGGACAGACGGACAGACGGACAGACGGACAGACGGACAGACGGACAGACGGACAGACGGACAGACGGACAGACGGACAGACGGACAGACGGACAGACGGACAGACGGACAGACGGACAGACGGACAGACGGACAGACGGACAGACGGACAGACGGACAGACGGACAGACGGACAAGCGGACAGACGGACAGACGGACAGACGGTCAGACGGACAGACGGACAGACGGACAGACGGACAGACGGACAGACGGACAGACGGACAGACGGACAGACGGACAGACGGACAGACGGACAGACGGACAGACGGACAGACGGACAGACGGACAGACGGACAGACGGACAGACGGACAGACGGACAGACGGACAGACGGACAGACGGACAGACGGACAGACGGACAGACGGACAGACGGACAGACGGACAGACGGACAGACGGACAGACGGACAGACGGACAGACGGACAGACGGACAGACGGACAGACGGACAGACGGACAGACGGACAGACGGACAGACGGACAGACGGACAGACGGACAGACGGACAGACGGACAGACGGACCGACGGACAGACGGACAGACGGACAGACGGACAGGCGGACGGACCGACAGGTCGAAGGCCGAGACGATGAGAGCCCGACAGACCGATAAATCATCACACCGATTTTTCGAAAAAGTTTTCACTTAGGTGAAGGTTCAGGGGACCAATGTCTACCATCCCACCAAATTTCTTTTTTTGCGACCTTATGCGCTCAAAAGCCTTTTGTACGACTTAACGATTGACTAATATCTCTAGTAGGTAGCGATCTGTTCCTAAATGCCGTACTTTTTTGAGCCTAAATGTGTTATTTGGGCAGCTACAAATTCACCAAATAATTAATCATGCTACTTTGCGGTAAAAACTTACTCATCTTTTTAGTTATCGATTTGTACCATAAAACAGATACTAGACGTATGTCATCCTGATGACTTGATTATTCTGAGTACAGGCTCCCCTACTAGACTTTCAAGAACCCCCAACAGGAGGCTGAGCATCTTTATGCCTTTATTCATAAGCCATAGCGTTCGGCTCTGATCAGGGCCTGCTATTAATGTTTTAGTTTGCCTGCAGTCATCTCTCTCCAACCAGGATTTCGTCAGTTCATTGTAGGCTGAGGACCGGTTTCTCAATGTCTAGTTAAATATTTATCTGCAAGATAACAGCAACTGTTAGATAAATTGTTTAAACAATTGAAGGCTAAACTTACGAAGTCACGTAAATCTTATCTGACAGTTGTATCCATAGCAACGCTATCTGGCAGATACCTATCTGACAGTTTAATTGGACATTGAGAAACCGGCCCTCAGTCGTTCAGGGCAACACTGACTTGGCTCCTTTTATCTGACATAGCTTCAATAACCTTTAATGCCATGAGATATATATATATATACCTCATAGAGTCTGATATTAAGACTGTATGTTATTATAACGGTCTAACTGATTTATGTGACAATGGTAAATGTTGCCATAATAAGTATTAACTACGGTACGAATAACCGTCATTTTTTTGGTCCTGGTAAGGTGGGGCGACCTGTCAACTTCCAGTGTTCTATTTCTTTAGAGGCTGAGGGGTCCAATAGGAATGATCGTGGCTTTTCGCTTCGATTGTGCTCGCCAAACCTCGGCCTGGCAGTGATTCAGTTGCTCAGTCTTACGGGCACTGATGGTAAGTTATAGGGAACTTCGCACTTGTAGAATTTATTTTAATATGGGCTTGGATGGGAGTAGTAGCAGAAATAATTCAAATTAGCTACTTGTGAGGACGTTTTGAGAAACAACAAAAAAATATGGCATTTTAATTTGCTAACTTTAGAAGTCAAAAGTACCAACCTATGTAAAGATTCCATAGGTCGCTTTTTTACACAATCCATTGTTTAGTTATTGTAGCAAACAATTAGTTTTAGTACTGCGCATTTTTCTTAAATGTTTCACAATCGTCTGGGATGCTTCGCATTCAGTTGTACAATGTGCAGTGTTTACGGACTGTGCTTATATGAATCCCGTCACATACAGTTTCTGATCAGCCCTTCTTCAGTAATGTTTTAACGTTTTAAGTAAAATAATAATGTTTATAAGTCGATAATATTAGAGGAAAGCCGATGCACCTGGCGGATTATAATAATCCTGCTAAAGGCCCGAAGAAGAAAAGAGGGAAAGAAGAAACATTACGTCCTGCGTTTGGAGATAGGTATAATATTAAAGTGGTGCTTAATAATATT
The DNA here is from genome assembly GCA_951848785.1 of Callosobruchus maculatus. Classification (NCBI taxonomy): domain Eukaryota; kingdom Metazoa; phylum Arthropoda; class Insecta; order Coleoptera; family Chrysomelidae; genus Callosobruchus; species Callosobruchus maculatus. The sequence goes on from CATOUR010000103.1 coordinate 3,042, forward strand.
TCTGAGGCGCTCTTGAATGCGGTTTGACTGTCTTTGATATCTGCCGGCGCCGGCGCCAGCTCACAGGATATATTAAAATGTTCTTCCAGGATGAATATGGTTGCAGGAGTGAAATGAGATGCGCCATCAACTTGGTTTTATTAAATTTTTATACTCATGCAAGATACTTTCTTTTAAATTGATCTGTTGTAAACTTTGAGAAAGTATATACAGGCTGGCCTAATAAGAACGGACGCCGGCAATATCTCGGTAACCGTTAATCACACAACTTCGAGCAAAAGATATTTTTAGGTAAATCGGCAGAGAAAATGCTGGAAATTATTTCCAAATTCTGCAAGAGGCCGCTAGGGGGCGTAACTATTACGATCAATAAAAAAACGGCTTTTTCGCAAAAAATATGCAAGTAAAGGTGTATTATAGATTCTACCATTATGCAGGTAGGACAATGTTCGATTTTCTTTTGTTAATAGTTTTTTGCTCTATCTAGTAAGATGTAGTGGTGGGGAAATGTTAAAAAAATGGAGTCAAGTTGATTGACTCAGTACTTCCCACACATAGCGATGATACCATTTTATTATTTTCCAATTGCATGAAGCTATAGTTTAAAATCCCCTTACAACCAAATCATCGCCCACCCGCCCGCAAAAAACATCGAACACAAAACTCTCGTGAAAAGTTTCTTTCGTCTCCCTTCTTATAAGCTAGGATGCCACAGTTTTTTTTCTGCATGCTTCAACTGGACGATGCGAAACGATCAGGACCCTCCAAACCATCTAAAGGCGAAGTTTGTGCTGTTTTTATATTTTTAGATTTTTTATTATTTCTGCGCCGCCACTGACACGATTTTTCAAAAACAGACGCGTTTTCCATTCTCGCCGCGGCACTAAATTCTGATTCAAAATTTCATTAATATCAATTCAACAATTTTCGCTTTACGCAATTTGCATAGAGCGAAATAAAGTAAAACTCGTATGTATACATCACAAAATTGGTTTCTGTAATAGGCAAGCCAATGTTCAGATGGACCTAAAAAAGTGTAATATGACGCTAGCTATTTCTTCCACAGGTCAGTGGACAAAATATTATAAACAGAACAATTTTTTCAGTTCTACAACCCCCCAACCACCCCAAATTCACCCCCACCCAAAAAAGTAGAAAATTATCAGGAACCCCTAAGATGCCTGAAAACAATGTTTGTCTTTTGTTATTGCTGCGCCGCCACTAACATGATTTTTCCAAAACATATGCGTTTTCTATCGTTTTCCGTCCTCGCCTTGGTAGTAATACTGTGTCAAAATTTCATTCAAATTAATTCAATAACTTTCGCGTTACGCAATATAATAATACAACGATCTAAAACAACACTCGTATAGTATATGTTGTAGGCCGATGCCGAATTTGGCCCGAGGCCGAAATAATTAGACATTACGCGATCAGTCCAAACTAGATTTTCCTGATGCCGAAACAATAATACATATAGACATATGACCAATGTATTTTGGCCGTGTGGCTAAATGCGCATTTATACATTACGCCGTTGCCAATCAAGTCATAAATAAACAACATAAACTCAATTTACTATCTTTATTTGGTCTGACAAGAAGAACTCGAATGACATTATTACATTTTATCTTACTCATAACACATTTGCATTTTTAAAATCTTTTATTTAACTTGCAATGTATGTACGCTTGTTCGGGTGGAATCTTCCAACTCAATTTTGAAGCAGGTATCTTCAACCAACTGAGCTAAAATTTTGTATACATGTATAGTTTGGATGACAATGCACGATAAACTATGTGACGTCGTTCTAAATCCAATAGTGGAATAGTTATTTAATGCATTTCTACAATATGGGTATCCATATTGATATGAGAACGCCCAGTAGATGCAAAGGGGATCAATCGAATGAGAGGAATGTCATCTCTGACAATAGACACAATAGATCCACTGATGTCATTTTTAGTCAAAGGATGAATTTTGTTGTGAGAGTTTGGGGAAAATACTATTCAAACCCGGCAAGTTGTTTTATCACTGCAGGAACCTGACGACCTGAGAGAAGAGAGTTTTTGCATTTGGCGCTCAACTAGAGGCCTGCGGTGTGAGCAAGAATCTGGCAGCAGTCACAGGAGATTCTGGAACTCGTACAATTCGTACGAGTTCCTTTGTACCACCTACTCAGTGGTCATCACCAGGTTGTATCGACGACGGTGACGACATCAACATGAGGTTAAGGGGTAGCTAACGAACCGCTGGTGTACCGAGCAACAACGAAGGGTAGACCAGACAGCCGGTGTGTATGACTGTGACAGCGACGTGAGTGGTAAAGAAGATCCGCGGTAAGGATTTTCCAATAATAAGTTGTAAAGGAACATTTGGGGTGCTGGACTAACTTTGGGAAAGTAATAGGGATAAACTCGTGTTGTTAGTGGACTCTTATCATGTTTATAGTAGGTCTATATTTTTAGTTTAGTTTAAGGTTTCCATGATGTCTAATAGAAGGAAATCTACGACAATGAGTGGATATCAGGATAGCGCAAAAGTTAGAAGCTGTCGTCCAAATGATGGCAAATAATATGTATTACTTCCCACACCGATAGGTGAGGGGAGTATTGTGATCGCGAAAATTTTCGATTTAGAGATAACATGCTTTTTGGAGGTTTTATGATGTCTACATAACGAAAATCCACGTCACTCATTTTCGTCGGTCTGTCTGTCTGTCTGTCGGTCTGTCTATCTGTCGGTCTGTGCGCGTTTTTCTAGCCTCGTGATCTCAGTAACCGTTGCATGGATTGTGATGAAATTTGAGCAGCGATATGCTGTGGGGTCATAGTAGGTAATGTTCTTACAATTTTGAAAATCGGTGCATGGGCGGCGGACTAATTCGCAAAAAACAAAAAAATTAAATATTCCTCAAACTTCGTTTTTAGGCGTTTTAAAGGTTCCCGATCATTTTCTACTTTTTTTTGGTAGGGGTGAAATTGGAGTGGTTGGGGGTGGGGGGTTGTAAGATTGAAAAATTTGTTGCTTTCATAATAGACTGTCCACTGACCTGTGAAGGAAGGCTTAGCAACATAAATAACTTTTTTAGGTCCATCTGAACATTGCCTTGCCTATTACAGAAACCAAAGGACTTAGAATTTTTTCTGGTGTAAACATGCGAGTGTTGCTTTAGATCGTTCTATATTATGTAACGAAGAAACTGTTGAATTGCTTTTAATAAAATTTTGACACAGTATTACTACCGTGGCGAGGATGGAAAATGCGTATGGTTTTTATAAATCGTGCCAGTGGCGGCGCAGAAATAATTAAAAAACTAAAAATATAAAAACAGCTCAAACTCCGTTTTTAAGTGTTTTAGAGGTTTCTGATCATTTTCTGAGTTTTTTTTGGGTGGGGGTGAAATTGGGGTGGTTGCTGGGTGGGGGGTAGAAAAACTGAAAAATTTGCTTCATTATTAATAGGCTGTCCACTGACCTGTGAAGAAAGACCTAGCGACATAAATCACCTTTTTAGGTCCATCTGAACATTGCCTTGCCTATTACCGAAACTAAGGGACTTAGAATTTTCTGTATACATACTATTATTTATTGCTTTAGATCGTTTTGTATTTTGTAACGTGAAAACTATTGATTGATTCTAATGGAATTTGGACAATTATTATCACTGTGGTGGGGATGGAAAACGCGTATGCTTGTTAGAAATCGTGTCAGTGGTAGCGTAGCAATAATCAAAAAACTAAAAATCTGAAAACAGCTCAAACTTCATTTTTAGATGTTTTAGGGGTTCCTGACCGATTTCTACTTTTTTGGGTGGGGGTGAAATTGGGGTGGTAGAGGGAGGGTGACGGGTTGTAAAACTGAAAAGTTTGTATTATTGATAATTCATTGACCTGTGAAGAAAAGACCTAGCGGCATACGACAATTTGGGGGGGGGGGGGTGTACTGGCGATGATTTCGTTGCAAGGGGATATCAGACTAAAGCATCATGCTATGGGAAAATAATAAACTGGTATCACCGTAATGTGTGGGAAGTACTGAAACAATCAACTCGACTTCATTTTTTTATATACAGGGTGTTCAAAAAGTCCCGGACCGGATGAATAACTTGGGAAGTAGGGACCACACAAAAAAATGGTCAAGAGAAAAGTTGTAGGAAATTTTCAGAGCTATCCGATAGTGACCTTGATGGTGACCTTGAGCTTGACCTTCAAGGTCAGTTCAAGGTCAAGTTGATTTTCTTAAATAGAAACCTCTATTTTTGACACCCGAAATGAAAATTACACAAAATTCTACGACCAGGTTATGACTTTGACCTCTTAAAAAATTTGACCTTGAAAGGTTAGGTCTAGGTCAAATTGTGAAGTGCAAGGTATCTTGAGAAGTAGGTGACACACAAAAATGGTCAAGGGTAAAGTCGTAGGAGCTCTTCCGAGCTATCCGATGATGACCTTGATAGTGACCTTGACTTTGACCTTCAAGGTCACTTCAAGTGAAAGTTGATTTTCTTAAATAGAAACGCCTATTTTTGACACCGGAAATGAAAATTACCAAAAATTTTACGACCAGATCATGACTGACCTCTTGAAGAATTTGACCTTGAACGGTTAGCCAAGGTCAAATTGTGACGTGCAGGGTATCTTGGGAAGTAGGGGTCACACAAAAAATGGTCAATGGTAAGGTCGTGGGAGATTTTCCGGACTATCCGATTATGACTTTGATGGTGACCTTGACTTTGACCTTCAAGATCATCATCGGATAACCCAGAAAATCGACCTTACGCTTGACCATTTTTTGTGTGACCACTACTTCCCAAGATACCTTGCATGTCACAATTTGACCTTGACTAACCGTTCAAGGTCAAATTCTTCATGAAGTCAAAGTCATGTTCGGGTCGTAAAATTTTGCGTAATTTTCATTTCCGGTGTCAAAGATAGGGGTTTCTATTTAAGAAAATCAACTTGATCTTGAAATGACCTTGAAGGTTAAAGTCAAGGTCACTATCAAGGTCATCACCGGATATCTCGGAAAAGCTCCTACGACTTTACCCTTGACAACTTTTTTGTGTCTCCCCTACTTCTCGGATACCTTGCACTTCACAATTTGACCTTGACCTAACCGTTCAAGGTCAAATTTTTCAAGAGGTCAAAGTCATAGTCTGGTCGTAGAATTTTCCGTACTTTTCATTTCCGGTGTCAAAAATAGGGGTTTCCATTTAAGAAAATCAACTTGACCTTGAAATGACCTTGAAGGTCAAGCTTAAGGTCAGCATCAAAGTCACCATCGGATAGCTCGGAAAATTTCCTACGACATTACCCTTGACCATTTTTTTGTGTGACCCCTACTTCTCGAGATGTCCTGCACATCACAATTTGACTTTAACCTTGATCTAACCGTTCAAGGTCAAATTTCTCAAGAGGTCAAAGTCATAATCTGGTCGTAGAATTTTCCGTACTTTTCACTACCGGTGTCAAAAATAGGGGTTTCTATTTAAAAAAATTTACTTGACCTTGAAATCACCTTAAAGGTCAAGCTCAAGATCACCGTTAAGGTCACCATCAGAGAGCTCGGAAAATTTCCTACGACTTTACTCTTGACCATTTTTTTGTGTGGCCCCTACTTCCCAAGTTATTCATCCGGTCCGGGACTTTTTGAACACCCTGTATAATACGATGATGTGTTTTGTTGTAAGAGTTTGGGAAAATATACTATTCAAAGTCGGTGAGTTGTTTTATCACTGCATGAACATTGTTTACGACCTGAGAAAAGAGAGTCTTTGCACAGTGAAAGGGCTTGTTGAGAGTGACTCGAAAAATAATATGACGTCATTCTAAATCAACTATGGTGGACCATCCAAGATGGCGAAATAGTTCTTTTTAATGCACTTCTGCGAAATGGGTATCAAATAAAAGGGCTTGCCAAAAATAAATAAAGATTTTGTTTGATATAAGTGCAAGTTATAATAACTAAAAAGTAAAAAATAAATTAAAACAAACAACTTTTTAAAAAAAAAGCTTTTATTTAAATGTTCTAAAAAAAAGAAAACAATATGTTTCTCTAGAGTGTTAGCTATCAAATTATAGCCTCATTATACACAATTTATATGATCATAAAAGCTTGTCGCGCGATATACTTGTGTGAATTAACTGGTACCTATACAATTGACTAACTTGGTCTGCTAAGTTTAAGTGTCTTAAAATTTCAGTTTAATTGAATTCCTATAGGTACTTACGCAAACCTCGCGACAAGCTTTTATGATCATATAAATTGTGTATAATGAGGTTATAAGTTGATAGTTAACACTATAAAGGAACATATTATTTTCTTTTTTTAGAACGTTTAAATAAAAGCTTTTTTTTAAAAAGTTTGTTTGTTTTAATTTATTTGTTACCACATTGTTTACTACGACATGACAGTTGCATCGAATAGAACCTTGAGAAATTCTCCCCAAACTGAATTTTGTATATCTGAGGAGGCCGCAATAAAAAAAATATATTCAAAAAATATAAGTCCAACTGTAATATTGATATTGATTTTCTCGCATATAGCTTTTTTAAAATGCCAGTTGATGTACCAAATTGGTACAAACCACCTTTTTCTGATAAAACAACTGCCAAAATATTACGAGAAGCTAAGCGTCCTCTGTCCATATCAGGAATTAGGTTTATTGTGTTTCGATCAGCAACGGCGTAATGCACAAACGCGCATTTCGCGACGTGGCTTAATTGGGTTGGTCAGGTGCCAAATCGCTCACTGTTTCGGCAATTGGCAAATCTAGTTTGGACAGATCGTGAATATCTAATTATTTCGGCCTCGGGCCAAATTTGGCATCTGCCTCCAACATATACAGGGTGTTCCAGAAGCCAACGTCAAGCCGCAACGGGGTGAAAGGATTGGTTGTAACGATCATGAGAAAAATCAGAAAAAAAATCATCCCGTGCAGTTTGAAAATTATGGGCATTTAAAAGAAACCTAGAAATTTGGTCAAATTATAACAATTTTTATTGTGGTTACATTTTATTATTTTTGTTCATTTAAAATTTGGAACCCTAAATAAGATTTCTAGAAGCAGAATCAAAAAAAGAATGACACAATTGCCCCAAGTTTTCTAGAATGAAGACTATTTATTAAACTATGAATTTAAAATTTTCAAAGCTTTGAAAGGCACTCCTTTAAAAAAAATGTACTAAGGTGCCTTGGCAAGTGCCATTAAAAGTTGGCGCATTCAACCAGGATTGTAAAATGGTACAATACTTGTTAGTTTCATACTAAAAAAACGAGTAAAAAAATAAAAACCTCAAGTAACCCGATTTTTGCTAACCCATTTCACTCAGGTCAGGTGTTCTTTATTCGCACAAGCTTCTGGTAAGTTCTTAATTTTACTGCAAAATGATGAGAGAGGTGGATAGTGGACATGTTTGCCATGAGTGAGCAAGACAGATAGTGACGCCACTTTTAGCAAAGTCAACAAAAACAAGTAAAATGAATAAAATAATGAAAATCTTGACCTAGCTTAGTTTAGGTTTATTGTACTAGAAGTCAGATAGGGAAATAACATTTTTTATTACAATAAAATTTCAAATGGACTAGTATCATGAATTTTATTTCTGGTTGCATATGATAGAGTACGTCATAAAAAGCATCTCATTTTTTTCTCCGATTTTTTTGGGCACAGGAAAGCCGTGAAAATGAGGAAAATATTTGAATTCTCCTAGGGCAGTGACGTCACTGCCCTATAGGCGAACAGCCAATCAAAAGACAGATATGTGTGCTGTGTTGCCACATTCTGATGGCGCGCGGAGCTGTACGCGGGCTGGCTCATCTATCTTGTCTTCTGTTCCCGTCTGATATGTTTTGTGGTTTTAATGTCCCGTGATCCGAAATTCCAGGGCTGTTCCAAATTACGGTTCTATCACCGTCCTAGAACCGTTTTCATCATGCCCCACCCATTTTGGGATTCTAGAATCGATGATTGGTTGGTACGCTGGTGGACCAACCAATCATCGTTTTGAGAACTGTAAAATGGGCGGGGCATGATGAAAACAGTTCTAGGATGGTGATAGAACCATAATTTGGAACAGCCCTTCCGAAAGCTAAGTTAAGGTTCCTGATCCGTCAATCCTGTCAATCAATCGTCATTCGGTCATTGTCATTTCCAAATTCCATTGGGCTTTGGCTGTAATTTTCAACAATCTTAAAGTTATTATTATTTGTTTGCGTTTATTTGTACAGGATATCCTTTTATTCCATTTTAGTAGGTTTCAAGTTATTTTATCATAACATAACCAACAAGTATGGGTAAAATCGATAGTGGATTCACAAACGCCGATTCAGATAACATGCCTAAAGTTGATATGGCTATGGTGAACGACTTTTATGTGAATAATATGCAGTTCTTCAATACGAAGATGAGAATTGTGAAAGCTAAGAAGTGAGTTTCAAATTATTTATAACACTTTGGATAGCAAATAACATGTTTATGTGAAATGTAAATGTTTTGCGAGTCGGAGCTGTTCTTGGCAACAATGCACTGCTGATAATTCGCGCGGTTGGCACTGATTGGCTGAATTTGAATTCCTTTCTTTAAACTTTAGAATGGAATTACTAAAAAACAAAATGATGTAGAAAGTAACGAAATGCAGCAGAACGTTTATTTGTGTATGCACTAAGCGGCCATAATAATTAAATCATTGTTCTTAACCTCGTGATACTAGTCCATTGTGTACCATTAGCCTCATACGCTCTACATTTTCTTAAAAAAGATCTACTTATTACCCAGGCACATTTGTGCGAGAAGACGGATCCCAGTATCGCTTAAAGTAAGCCTGTGGGCCGGAATTTTAAACGGCAAAATTGTTGGGGCTTTTGAGCTGCCTGAGAATTTGAATGGCACGATTTTCCTACATTTTTTACGACAAAATTTACCAACCTTGTTAGAGGACGTACCACTGAAGCGGCCTACAGACGTTGATGTAAGCTGCGATTCCTCAATCGACTCAAGTTTCATGAAACTTGCATCAGTTGCATAAGTTCCTACTCAAATCGAAACCTGTTGCGATGCCTGAATCGACTTTATATTTCAGGCACGTTTCATGCAACACAAGAATAGTAGGGTGGGCTTATTTCTTTGCATCGACACGTTGAAGCCTGCATCACTGCATCAGCGTCACCGGCTCGGCAACATGGCTCACCGTCCATAATAGGATTCCAGAATCTGCATCGCTGCAAGCCGCAACTGATACCAAATCCGTGATTCAGTACCACATACGCTGCTACTTGCGTTATGAAACGTAAAAGCCGATACCTAGATCGCAGCATACATCAACGTCTGTAGGCCGCTTAACAGATCGTTGCCACATGAGGTATCAACAAGATGGCCGCCCAGCGCATTACTCAGTGCAAATAATAGGTTTTCTTGACCAAAGGTATCCGGAAGGTGGAGGTGGACGTTCAGGCACTATCTCATGGCCAGCCGGTTCCCCAGATTCAAATCCCCTGGAATTTTGTTATCGGGGTGTTCTCAAAGAAAAAGTTTATTCATAGCCCATTGAGAGCGTAGCCGAGCTGCGTAAACGAATTTCTCAAGCTGCTGAGGACATCAACTCTCGAGGATATGCCTGGCTAATAAGTAGATCTTCAAGAAGATGTACTTGTAGGGCGTGTATTGAGGCTGATGGTAAGCAATTTGAATATTTATTGCCTATTCCAATAAACCTAAACTAAACCAGGTCAACATTTTCCATTATTTTATTAATTTTACTTATTTTTGTCGACTTTGCTAAAAGTGGCGTCACTATCTGTCTCTCTTACTCATAGCAAATATGTTCATTATCCGTAAAATTAAGAACCTACCAGAAGCTTGTGCCAATAAAGGACATCTGACCTGAGTGAAATGGGTTAGCAAAAATCGGGTTACTTGAGGTTTTTATTTTTTTACTCGCTTTTTTTTTAGCATGAAACTAACAAGTATTGTACCATTTTACAATCCTGGTTAAATGCGCCAACTTTTAATGGCACTTGCCAAGGCACTTTAGTACATTTTTTTTAAAGGAGGGCCTTTCAAAGTCGGCAAACTTTGAAAATTTTAGATTCATAGTTTAATAAATAGTCTTCATTCTAGAAAACTTGGGGCAATTGTGTCACTATTTATGACTGTGCTTCTAGAAATGTTATTTATGGTTACGGTTCCAAAGTTTAAATGAACAAAAATAATAAAAGTTGACCACAATATCCGAAAAATTGTTATAATTTGTCCAAATTTCTAGGTTATTTTTAAATGCCCATCATTTTCAAACTGCATGGGATAGATGTTTTTTCTTATTTTTCTCATGAGAATTACAACCAATCCTGTCACCCCGTTGCGGCTTGACGTTGACTTCTGGGACAACGCGTATAAAGCATCGCAATGGCTTCTTATTCTGCTACATCCGAAGAATATATGGTTTAAGTCGCCTTTAATTCTGCAGTGTTCGCGTTGGTATGATGGGTAAGATGAGGTCTGGACAAGTGCGACGGCAAAGAGTCATGGCCGATTTTTACTCGAGTAATCATGGAGATGTATTTCTTGGGTATGTTAGAGTTATTGTGCCAATAGGCTAATGGTATTGTGGTCTGTATTTTTGTATATTTGGTGACAATAAATCGCAGCCTGGTGATGAGCCACCAACCAACATATTGCCCATAGCAACCAGCAGCTCAATCAGATTGCATGAGACAAGGGCCTGTGGGTGCATGCGTGAGTGCGTGAGTCTAGCTAGCCGCCAAGAAATGAGAATAGGACAACAATGGTTTAATAAAGATTTATTTCTGTATACGAATGCAGAGACATGCTCAAAATAAATGAGCAAAAACAAGGTGACATAATTATGATGTCACATGAAGGACAGTAAAGCTTTTAATAATGATACTTCAATGAAATAACTGGTAGACAGCTTTTAAAGCAAATGAAGAACTCAGCATGTCCGTCCCGAGATGTATTATCTGTGGTTGTTAAAAATGAAACAAAAATTGTAAAGAAAGATTCAACTGTTTATCATTTAGAATAATAAAATTTTTGTAATGTATCCTGTTTCATTACCCCATCGATACGTTTACGGTTAATTATAATAATAACGTTTAAAGTTATGAAGTAATGTGATTATTAAGAACATTTAAAATCAAATTTGTCAGCAACATCAGACATGAAATTTGTTTTGAATAAACATATGTGCACAGACAATTACTCTTATGTAAATTATACATACAGGGTGTCCCAAAAAATAGTGTCAAGCGGAAGTCCAGAGGTAGAGCACACCTAGAAGTATCTGAATCACCCCCATACATGTTATGCAATTTTTTATAGTTTCCGAGTGATGAATTTTTTTCTGAATTTCAGAGAATTCTCTACCTCGGCAAAATAAAACTGTTCCAAAAGAAAAATTAAAAGACTTTTCTAAATTATCTTTTTTGGTAATTAATCTCCAAGAGTTTACTGTTCACACGTAAAATAATCGGCTTCGTGGCTTTGATGAAAGTCATAAAAAATTTAGTGTAAAGTGAAAAATTTACGATCTGATAATTATGACTTAAATCCTCGACTCGCAATTAAAAATCCAAAGGGGTGATTTCATGATTTCTAAGCAGGTCTAAAAACTTCTTCAGATATTCAGCTATCATAATCATCAAAAAAAAGGAGTACTTAGTGGGGCTACCTTCGCTCCAATTGACCTTCAAAGACAAGAGGCGAAGATTTCTTGAAATTAGCGATGTGTTTTTCAATTCATCAATAACTTACGTTAACGCGTTAATAGCAGATTGATTGTCAGTACCACAATAATAAACGTTAAAAACGTTGCATAAATTAAACATTTATCAAAAAGGATCCTATTAGTTGCTAAAAAACCACAAGGAGCGCATTCTTACCTGAGCGCCAACAAAAAGGGCTAACGCTAACGCAGTAAACGATGGCGATGTTAGAAAGAGATAGCTATGATATTGTTTGTGATGTCTTTTCAAAATGTGTCATTGCATAGGTTGTTTTCGTTGTCTTTATTCAGTCGTCTGTCTATCTTTGCGGCTTTAAAACGATACGCTTTTGTTTGGATTGGTGTTGTTTCTGTTGTCTGACTACTTGGCTATTCCTACGGACTTGAATGCAGGACAACTGAATTTAAGGATGCTGTTTTCTGCAAGAGACTATGCAACAAATGGATAGGTCGTGGTGGACCCACTTAATGGCCGCCACGGTCACCTGACTTAAATCCGATAGAGTTTTTTGTTTGGTACTACTACAAAAAACTAGTTTATGTTAAAGAGTATCGAAACATCAGCGAATTACGCAACAAATTAACACAGGCTAAAGAAATAATAAAAAACAATCGAAGAGCTTTTGTTAATTTAAAAAACAATTTTTTCAGAAGATGTATTATGCATCGAACAAGAAGATAGACATTTTGAAAATTTCTTGTGAAATTTAATAAACTTAGTGAAGAAATTTGATAATTGCGTTTCATTTTACAATTTCCCACTTACAAAAAAGAAGTCGTACATGTAACAAAAAATCTTAGCAAAGTGACACAGATGGTCATCTATCGATATTCTGGTCACACTGAACATTTTTTATTGCGGCACTGACAATCATTCGACTATTAGCGCCCTAAACTTAGTTATTGTTTCTTTTAAAATCTCTCTCACCTCTTGTCGTGGAAGGTCGATTGGAGACAGAGTAGCCCCATTAAGTACTCCTTGTTTTTTTATGATTATGAGTCTGTAGAAGTTTTTAGACCTGCATAGAAGTCATGAAATCACCTCTTTAGATTTTTAATTGCGAGTCGAAAATCTAAGTCATAGTTCACAGAACGGGAATTTTTCACTTTACACTATAATTTTCATGACTTTCATCAGATTTACTAAGCCGATTCCTTTATGTGTGAACAGTAAACTCTTAAGGATTAATTAGCAAAAAAGAGAATTTGGAAAACTCCTTTAGTTTTTGTTTTGGAACAGTTTTAAGTTGTCGAGGTAGAGAGTTCTCTAAAATTTAGAAAAAAATTCATAACTCGGAAACTACAAAAAATTGCATAACATACATGGGGGTGATTCAGGTACTTCTAGGTGTGCTCTATCTCTGGACTTCCGCTTGACACTATTTTTTGGGACACCCTGTATAGGGATTCTGACATCATTGAATGGTGTTTCACTCATTGCACTTCGATACACTGAATTATATACTGTTCGGAACAAGCCTTAATACATCGAAAGAAAATATATAATAAATACATAGGAAAATATAACTAATGGTTTTTTATTCAATAATCCTTTAGCTTCTGGTGTGTGCAACTTAACAATCACCCAATGAGTTTTTTTAGATAGTCACCCTGTTTGATAAGATACAAATTAATCACACTATGTTAAGCAAAGTGCCATTTGAAATACATATTTTCACCTCTCTGTAGCTAGACACCATTTCATGTTACATATTTGGAAAAAAGTATGAATGTGGGCATAGGCTAATGATATGAAATATTTTCATTTTGACTATGTGAGAAGCATACTATATAATAATAAATGATTCATTTTAACTCCACCATTTATTAAAAAATATATGGATAGATAACATGAGCATTTATTGGTGCTGTTAGTATACACAGTATGTGGAATAAAGTCAGCACACTCTTCGCCTCCTGGTATCGGTCTGCCTCTTCTGTCTCGAATGCTTGGGAAGCTGGAGAATTTTTTCCACACCTGTAATGACAAAAAGGAAGCATTTTGAAATAGTATTTTTTTGGTGCATATTTACATAATTAATATTCTTGTTCCAGAAACTCAACTTTTAGGTTATGTCAAAAGATTAATGTATTAATTGATCCATTCCTTGAACTTGCCTATATGTACATAGGTATGCAACTAGCAATTATTACCTACGGATGCACGTTTTTGCTACTTTAACATAATCCACCAAAGGTTGGCCACTACAACTTCATTACTTCTATATACTTCACAGATAAAATTTCAAGTAAGAAATACATTATTTTGTAGTATCAAGTGACAAAGATGCAGTATAACGGAGGTAATTGGCGAATAAACGTTTTTTTTTCTTTGCTGTTTTCAATATGCATTCAAGTTTTCATCATGCATTATCTCATGAATTACATCATTTTAATTGCCAGATGTGCTTACCTGACAAAAAAGGTTCCTTAAAAAACACATCACAACAACAATTATGGTGAAAATCTCCAAGAAGTTGTAAAAAACAAATAAAAGTCCTCAGTTTCACATGGCGGTATACGGACAACAAGGTCAACAACCGATGTTTGCGTATCAGCTGTCAGCTGATCATGTCGAATGTTAGGTCCACCGATGAACCAACGATGTTTTTTTATCGTCGGTGGTTAGGTCAGTGCTATGGGTCATTGGCACTTCAAGGTCGTATTTTTATAGCTGGATGCTCCATCTATTGGGCATATTTATAAAGGATTCAGGAATTTGCGAAACTTGTTAGATTGTTTCAGAGGGCGCCAGGTGACGATGATTGTTTTCTGACATAAAGGATGAAAGAGTGAGTGAGATAGACTGCGAGCGCGCGGTATTCCTATGTGGCTGTCTATCTTCCCCTAAATGTGTTAATCAATGGTACAACATATACATACGAGTATTATTGTAGATCGTTCTGTATTGTGTAACGCGAAAATTATTGAATTGATTTCAAGGAAATTTTGACATAGTATTACTACCGCGGCGAGGATGGAAAGCGCGTGTGTTTTGGAAAGATCGTGTCAGTGGCGGCGCTACAATAATGAAAAAAAGAAAACTAAAAGTATAAATGAGCCCATACTTCGTTTTTAGACGGTTTCGAGGCCTATTGACCATTTAGCATCATCCAGTTGAAGCATGCAGAAAAAAACTGTGAGGTTCTACCTTCTAAGGAGGGAGACACAAGAAACTATTGACGAAAGTTTTTGCGTTTGATGCTTTTTTGCGGGCAGGTGAGCGATGATTTGGTTCCAAGGGGATTTCAAACTATAGCTTCATGCAATGGGAAAATAATAAAATGGTATCCTCATTATGCGTGGGAAGTACTGGGTCAGTCAACTTGACTCCATTTTTTATTCATACAGAACATTGTAGCGCCTTGAGAAGTTGATGTTGGTTATATTCTATTCTTTACAGATGTATCCAAACATTATCTCTGAAGATATTTGTGTGGGCTTAAAACCGCGAAATTGGTAACTACTGAGACATGATTCCTATAATATTATGTATCGTTGTGAACAATACTGGTCTATACTAATTTTTTAAATCAGTGCCGCATTAGAACCTATACCTGAACGCGCTGGCTTGGGTACCGCTTTTTGCTAGCGGACAACACTAATAAATGTAGGTACAACTGTTGTTTGAAATTTGTAGACAAGATAGGTGTTTCAAAAGGTCTGTTTCAGACTTCAATTGTCTATACAATTTTAGATTACAACGTTTTGATTGATCTACTGATTGCAACGTTTCAATTGATCTGCTATCTTTAATCGTCTTCAGGTAAGCTGAAACGTTGTGTTCTAAGTCTGTATAGACAATGGTAGTCCGAAACAGACCCTTTAAAATGTACTTAGAGTTTTAGAAAACAATCTTTAGTGGTGTTAGTTAAATTAAGAAGTCTCAGCCAAAATCAAGGCATCAAATGGAGACATGTCCAATAATATTTAATTATACATTACACAATCATTTCCTCAGGTATCAGGAGGAAACTGGTATAATGGGAAGAGTGGAGACTTTGGGTACTACTCTAAAGTTTTCCGAATCACCTAGATGCCATTTTTCCTAGTTTTATGGTAGTGCATAACGTTCTAGTAGATCTTGTATTGCAAATATTTAGCATTTGAGTGCAACAAAGTAAAAAAGGTGCTATTTCACTGTCAAACTCTGATCGGTCTACGCAGATATGGTATTAGAATATTACCGCAGTATATCTCCTTCGTCGGCCTGCTCGCCTTTCTATGTGCAATAAGGCTCTTCCGAACGCCCCACACGCTACTCCGGGTTCACCCTCACAGCTCGAGGATGTCATTATTATCCCAGGTCGGCTAAACGCCCCGCCCTCTGTATCATCCGGGTATGAATTGCGTTTGCGCAGCCATATACAAAGGCCGCCCTCAACCCTTGTATATTGCGGCCACATTCCACCTTCATTAGAGCGCTGTAAGGTTCGATCTTCTGCCCTCTCTCCTGTACCCTACCGCTTGCCGCGTACTCTCCTCATGTTGATCAGTTCACTTGCGGTGGCTGCATACACAATGCGCCTAGACCGTGATATCAGATTGAGCAGTTTGTTTACAGCGGTATCATTTTTCATGATACATAAGATCGTTCACTGTAAAAAGCATAAAACTTGAGCCAAATGAGAATAACACTAAAAAGAAAATTGTACTGTAATTTGAAATAGCCGATGATGACGCCACCCACTGGTGACAAATAAGAAGCGTCCTTTCAAGTTCCTTTCCCAGTAAACAATTTGCGACAATATTTTATGCTACTCCCGGCAGCATTCTTTTCTCTGACCAGAACATAAAGTTCACTCGATGTAGCACAAAATTTAGATGACAGTTTACATCTGCTTGAAACGTCTTACTGACAAATCTTGACAATTTTCACATGTTCGAATTGTTTTAGGTTTATCTCTGTCTACGTATGACTGCGACGTTTACCTGTTATCATGTTATCTAACTATAGGCCTTCAGGGAAACTATGATCGGGTTAGGACCGGTTTCTCAATGTCCAGTTAAGTATTTATCTGCAAGATAACAGCAACTGTTTATAGATAGATAAATTGTTTAAAATTGAAGGCTAAACTTACGAAGTTACGTAAATCTTATCTGACAGTTGTATCCCTAGCACCGCTATCTGGCAGATACCTATCTGACACTTTAACTGGACATTGAGAAACCGGCCCTTAACCCGGTCACAAGGATCACTACTTCTGACCAATTCTGACGTTCGGAAAGTGATCTCGGATGAGTCAGAAATAGGATCAGTGCACGGTGATCGCGATCGGATAATTCAGATCAGTGGCTGCTTTTATTAACCATCTGTTTTTCATTCTTAAACCAACTTTTTCGTTGTTCGATGTCCGTTAAATCTATGGAATCATAAATCCACTTGACAGCTGTTTGACTGAGCGATCTGGATCCAGCAGTGGAACTCTGTGCACACAAAAAATCTATCGTTTTGTCAAAGACTTACGCTTTGATTCAATGGGACGTTACTCTCAGTATTCTTCAAATATAGCGATGTTTTATCCAATGAGAAGTGTATAGTTGGTAACGAATTATATCGTATTGCCGATTCAACTACAAGATGTTATTGGATTCCAATGAATGATTCAATCGCAGCCTGTCGCTGAATAAAATGTGTTTTATAATTGATTATAAACTACATACTTTCTTTTTCTTGGACCAACACGTTTTATTGAGAGGATAGCTGATCGTTTCGTTTGGATGTTTAATAATGTTGTGATTTTGTATGAGGTTATAGAGAGCACAGTATAAGAATTAGATATAAGCCTGCACCAGTTGTTGTCTCTTTACCTGAAATATAACTGTCTGACTAATCTAAATACCTACATTGAAATGTGGGTACTAGCTCTTTTAAGCCCCAATTTCTCAGTAGGTCCTCCATTTAATATATAACTGGACACATTTAAATTACACAATTGCTGCTGCAATACGGGAAACCACGAGATGACACAATACGGCAAACAACGAATCAACACAACGAAACAACCCGTTACCGAACAACCTCGTCCATACGAGGGTTGCTTTATACCTCCGTCAATCCACCAGTACGCAGACAGCTGTTTCACGCTTATTAGCGATCATCAGTGTGCCATAGGTCGATTGACGGAAATAGAGAGCATCAATTCTTTCATGCCTATAAGGGCTGATACACGTACGAGCAAGTACGCGTACTTATGGCTCGACGACCTTTTTCGCCTGTGTGTCACCGTAAGTACGCGTACTTTAACCGTCGCGCAAACCGCCGGCGAGCCAACTGGTTTGAAATGTTGCTCGTAGCTGGTTTCAGCTCGTACTGCGAGCCGCGAGCCACCACTTTGTTTTGGCAGGCCATCGATGAGCAACGCTTGTTGTGTTTGGCGTTTGTTAAAAGTTTTGTTTATTTAGAAAAATTAGCAAAATTAATGATTTCAGCTTCACGTGTGTCACCGCGTCGATCCGAGTAAGTTCGCGAACTTAAAAACCGCATACTTAAAGTTCGTACGTGTATCACCCCTTTAACAGACATGTGAAGCATGTTGTAGCAAGTGACAGATGGTTCTGCCGGTGCGCCATCTGGTACCCGAAGGTAAAGGCAAACCAAGGAAATCGCTGCACAGCAGCATAGATTCCTTGGCGGGACGCCACGGTGCGTCCGCTTGGCCACCAGAGAGCACGGGTTTTTTATACGCTGCTGCGTATGAAAGCCGATATACGAGGGTTGCTCTATACCTTCGTCAATCCACCGGTAGGCAGACAGCTGTTTTACGCTTATTAGCGATCATCAGTGTGCCATAGGTCGATTGACGGAAATAGAGAGCATCAATTCTTTCATGCCTAACAGACATGTGAAGCATGTTGTAGCAAGTGACAGATGATTCTGCCGGTGCGCCATCTGGTACCCGAAGGTAAAGGCAAACCAAGGAAATCGCTGCACAGCAGCATAGATTCCTTGGCACACTGATGATCGCTAATAAGCGTGAAACAGCTGTCTGCGTACTGGTGGATTGACGGAGGTATAGAACAACCCTCGTATATCGGCTTTCATACGCAGCAGCGTATAAAAAACCCGTGCTCTCTGGTGGCCAAGCGGACACACCGTGGCGTCCCGCCAAGGAATCTATGCTGCTGTGCAGCGATTTCCTTGGTTTGCGTTTACCTTCGGGTACCAGATGGCGCACCGGCAGAACCATCTGTCACCTGCTACAACCTCGTCCATGTTGGCGCAGATAACGGATAACACTGAGATAATCCTCCTCTTCCTTTTTTTACGTTCATTAAATCGGGACATCAGTCCCGCCAAATACTGATTATAGTTCAGCGAACAACAAGGGCCATTGAATTCGTTATATGATGTTGTTGGTACGAATACTGCTTACCAATTTCTCTAACAGCATAGACAGTGTTTTGAAAGCATGGATTATTGTTCATGTAATAGTTACCTTTTGAAACAAAATTAATTTTTATCAGATGAATTATCACGAAGTGCTATTGCAGGAATAATTTTTGTACATCGAATAGATTAGTATGTTTTGCTTAAGTTAAACATAGGGTAAATTTCGAAAACAAAATTTCGAAAACAAAAGGATGCTCTGATTGCATTGGATATCAATACTACTATTAGAAGGATTACAGATGTCATTAGAACGAATATAACTATATAACTATTTTGAACTTAATGGCGTACCTGTGATTACTTCGAATATAATTTTAAATTAATAAATTAATTAATTAATTAAATTCTTTCAATGGCATGGATTGGAAACAACTATAAATATATTTAAAGCGATGGAAAAGCATCCAAATACTAACAATTAATTGAAAACGCAACAGTATTTTTTCTGTGTGTGTGTGGGTGTGATATGGTGTGTGGGATGGTGTGTATGCGTGTGTGTGTGCGTATGTATTCTATATGTCGACTGAATACTACGCAATTTTTAGGAGAAAGTGCCCACATAACACTATATGGATATGTACATTTACAGAACGTACATTAGATATTCCAGTTTGAACATGTGTATTTTAAATATTCATAGGACGTTTGATGTATATCCGAAAAATGATAAACACTAGTGCAATATACTATGTATATTCTCGTAGGTATATTTAATATGTGAATATACAGAAGATGTTGATCCAGGTATTATATATACATCTAGTAGTTTACGCCTGCGCTATAATGACAACTAGCGCCGCAATTGCTGATTCCGCCGTTCGCGTCCTTAGCCGCAGTTAGCGTGTGTGTGCTGGTACTGGTTGTGCCTGATTAGTTGATCGAGTGGAATATTGTGCAAAGTTACTTATCATCTGGCTACTGCTAACCCTCGCATCCAGCGTTTGACGGTAAGTCGTAGGCGGGGCAAACCACCTACAAAATTTTATAAGTGATTTCTCTGTGATTTCCGACATGTCATTCAACAGGAAAGAGATGACAATCGCAGTAATTGATTCTGCCATGTATTATTATATAACTAGAAATAGGATTAATAGCCAAACGAATTTACATTCAAAATTCAGAAAATTTTGCAAATATTTCGAAAAAATATTGAGTTTAGCGTTAGAGTTGGGGTTGAGGTAGGGGTGTAGGCTTTAGGATTGATGCACCAGGACTTCGGTATAGGGTCCCAAAATTGTATAATTTTAGAAGAAAACTCCAAGTAGTAGTTTGAAATGGATTCGTCTTAAAAAGTCGATAGGTCATTCCTTAAGTGCTAGGTAATCAAGCAGGAACATGCAAGCCAAGTTATAAAGTATCGTGTATCCGTAATTTTCACTCGTGTACAAATGAGAGGTTGTAAATCATCCAGAACGAAGTAGGTCTAAAATTAAGAATGAGACCTTTAGTGAACACACTATGGATCAGTCATGAACGTACATACGCTAAAGCTGAAACTGTAGATTTTACGTATTTAGCATATCTACGTTCATACGCGCGCCTGCGCAAATTAAGATCCATCTACTTTTAGAACGGCCAACGGTCGGCGTCGGTGTTCACGCGTGAGCGGAAATCACCCTACAGCATCCACCTTTGCTATTGCAAATCGCCCGCCTCAATACGGTATTTCACAGTCGAAGGTGTTGCTTACTGCACAAACAGCAGGTCTGTGACCGTACCATTACATGATAGTACACATTTTGAAGGAAGGCGATCCTGTCAGAAGAATGGATTTCTGTCAATGAATGCTTCATGTAGGCGCCAAAGATGCTAGCTACACTTTAAGTAGGATTCTTTGGACGTATGAATTCATACATAACTGAAAATCTACGGACACAATATACTTTATAACGTGACCTGCATGTTCTGCTTGTTTTACTAGCGACTTTTTAAGGGGAACCTGTTTTGAATTGCAACTTGAAGTTTTCTTATAAAATTATACAATTTTGAGACCCTATACCGAAGTTTTGGTTAACGGATCACTTTTTATGACTGATCATGAGGTAATAGCATATTATTCAGGTACCCATAACAAAAATTAAAAATCCAATAACAAGTCTTTGCAAAAAGGTCTGTTGAGATTTTGCGCTCTCGGGGATCCATGATGCATTTAGAGATTAAATGCAACCTTATTGCATATATTTACCACATTTACAACAAGTTTTTGGTACTAATGGATAACTAGAAATATGGGCATGTTTCTAACTGATACATGATCACTTCCATTTAGTCCACAATGACGTGATAGCATATCCTCTAAAGACTTATACCAAAAATTCCAAAATCCGACAATAACATTTTGTTTTATTACAGTTTCCGTTTGGAGGTTTGCACTTTTAATGAAAATCACTAGAAATAAATTTATCTCTGAAACAGTTGGAAATCGAACCCTACTTTACATGACTCTTTTTGTTGGAAATGAGCTGTAGACTCTTCCCCTAGAGTATTTTTCGTTCGTCGTAGGGCACTCTGTATACAATATGCTAGGTGGAGGCTTTCTGGAGAGTGGAGGGACATTTGCGAACAGCCTAAACCTCTCCAAGCAGACACTCCGGCCTTGGCGCAGTTCGGTTCTATTTGTAGGAGAACTCCTAACTTGAAAGTACTGCATCATCCGATAAACAGGCCTCGCAAGGGGCCGAGAATTTCGCGGCTTCTGACTACAGTGACTGTATGAGGATGAGGACAGTGGCGACAATAGGATGTCCCATTTTTGATTGGTTCGTCTAGCTCCGCCATATTGTGGCAACTTTAACATTAGCAGCATACGAGAAAAGCACAATTTTTACGTAATACAAGTTGAAACAAAGGAATAATTAGTAAATGATTATCAGTAGGAGGATATGATTATTTTTATTTTATATAAAAACAAAACAAAAAATGCTACCAGATCCAGTCATTTTCTATTTGTGCATCGTTAAAATTCGTCGTCCATGTTCGCGTCCTAATCGCCTTATATGCGAGCCTTGGCAAAACGTTGACACAGGCATGGTGGCCGAGTGGTAGTGTATCCGACTTCGATGCAATAGGTTACGAGTTCGAATCTGGGTAGGGTAGGTCCTTTCTTTTTTTTTAGATTTAGCTGATATGTTGATCCGTAAAGGGGTTACCGGTGGGTTTTCCTGTACAAAAACCTGACAATAGGATGTCTCATTTTTGATTGGTTCCAAAGAAGTGGTTTGTTTGGGCATGATGAATAATTGATGAGTTTCAGCCTCAGGTGAAAAGGATCAAACATTTTCAGACCCAATTGTCTGTTTTCATATGCGAACTTGTGTGGATGGTCAATAATTGTGCGAGGTTTTGTGACTATTTATTTGGGTTGCAGCGATTTTCAAGTGATTTTGGGTATTTTTAGCAATAGTAGCTATTCAATAGCTAGAATTTGCGGCCAATTTTAAGTCAGAACTTTGAGAAGAGACATCTTAGTTTGGATGGTAAGAATGTTTACTCATTTTGATTTTGTGTTAATTTTTAGATGTTTTCTAGGAGTAGTATATGTAATAAACTAATGAACTAAGAAAAATCTATTTTTTTATTCCAATATCCCATTGTGTTAGTAGCGACATGCTATACCTGTATTCTAATATTTCTAATAGCAACATTATTTTAAAAAACAAAATACCTTCATGTCCTTTAAAACACACATGTGGGTCCAGAATTATTAGAAAGAAATTACAATGATTATTTCTATTTAAAAAAAAAAACGTTTTAGATCAACATAAGGATGAAGGAAGTCCCTATTTACCCAAACGCGAACTCAAAACCTTTTGCATGGGAATTGGGAGGCTACATTAAATTTTTTGTTTGTTTGTAAAAAATCATTTCAAATTAACAAATATCTGCTAAATTTAAAAAACCAGCCTAAATAATCTGTTTTGTAAAAAAATAAAGAAAAAAAGGTCCTACGCAGACGCGAACTCACAACCCTTTGCATGGGAGACCGACGTCTTACCACGACGCTAACCCGCAGATACCAAATTCGTGTTGAACTCGCCATATAAGCGAATTGGGACGCGAATGTGGAAGACAAATTTTTTAAGACATGAACAGAAAAATATACCTAACTATATGCTTCTACTCATAATAATTTACCAATTATTTCTTTGTTTCAATTTTTACTAGCTAAAAAATGAGCAATCGCCGTATGCTGCTAATGTTAAGTTTGCCACAACATGGGTGGTGGGCGGAGCTTCGTTCCTATTGTCGCCACTGTCCTCATACAGTCACTGTACTCCTGACCCGGATGGCATGACATCTACTGGTTGAAAAAAATTCCCAGCTGCCACCGGCATTTAGCTACAGTTTTTAGCTCGTGGTTAAATCAGGAGCAGCCAATTCTAGTTTGATCGAACCGTGCTTCTCCAGAAGACCGGAGATTTGTCTGATCCCAAAAACTGCAGGCCAATAACATGTCTGAACGCATTTTACAAGCTCTTCACCAGAATCTTGTACATCAGTATCCTTAAAGCTGAAGACCACGTATTTCTCAGCATATATGAACAAAGAGGGTTTAAGAAAGAAGTAGCTGGCTGCAGAGATACCATATTGATTGGCCGCTGTGTACCAAAGGACTCGGTGCAGTACCTGCGAAATTTTTCTATGGCCTCGATCGACTATCGGAAGGCATTCGACGCTAGGTCTCATGAACTGATTGTGCAGCTGCTGGAATATCTTTCAGTAGATGATCAAATAGTGGGATGCATCAAACAACTGATGCCGCTCTGGAAGACCCGGTTCACTATAACATTAGTTGAAACCAGGGTTCGGACAGAGTTGGTATCATTTAAGAGAGACGTCGTCTTCCAAGGAGGATCATAGCGTTCCTTGCTCTTTTGCATCTCGCTACTGCCTTTGTCCATAGCACTGAAAATTACCTAAGGGATACAGCTGTGGCCCAATTACCGAGGCACAAGGTCACCAATTTGTTATACATGAATGACCTGGAACTCTGTGCAACCGAACAACGCGATTCACAGCAGTCGCTGAAGGTAATGCAGTATTACAGTTAAGCTATTAGGATGGAGTTTGGGACAAAAAAATCACAGCTTTATTCAGAGAATCATCGAAATGATGACATTGAACGTGTCAAATTACAAATTACAAAAAAAATTATCGAATGCACATATGTATGCCGTATACTATACATATCCGAGTACTTACATACACACATACAGGATTATTCACGTTATTCGACACGGAGCATTATGGCTGAAGTGTTTGATAAAAAAGAAAATAATAATTTCGGATGGATAGAGACCCATAAAGGCTACATTTTAAAAATATTTTCATGTTATACAGGGTGTCCCAAAAACACGAAATGTATCAAAGTTATGTTTTTTTAAATGGAACACCCCGTATATTATTGCATATTCGGATCCCTTGGTGATATCTAGTGTGACTTTATGTATCATACATGGGACTTCAAGCGAACCGTTTAGGTGTTAATCACCATTTTCGGTATAAGTAGACATCAGGAAAAAAATGAATATTGCAGAGATTCTAAAATTTGGAAGGCTGCGACCAACAGATTGGCGTTTTTCAATTTTCCTACCTATAAGCAACGTAGCAGGCCATGAAATATAGACAAAAACCTGTTCAGGTAGAAGAAAACAACTAACTTAGCAGAAAAATATACACGAACTAGACTAAAGGGGCAAGATTATAAAAATTACTCACAACAAACAAAGTCTAACCAGAAACAACGGCGGTGAAAGAACATATTAAAAGCAATTCTTTTGTATAATAAAATATTGGGGGTTACATTTAAAATAAAAGAGAAAATCTGGATTTTGCATTCTACATCACCCTGTATACTAATATGCGTCGCGGGCTTTTTTTATAGCCGATTTTAAAGCTACAGGATATTTTTAATCTTTTCATTTAAAAAAATTAATTTTTGAGTCATTAGTTTTTGATATACAGTACGTTCGTTTGACAGCGATTTGGATATAAAAATGGTCATAACTTTTAAAATACCTACCCTGTATAATGTTATAATACCTTATATGGTGAGAAAAAAATTATAAGTAGAATCTAAAAATAGGACAATATATAGGGCGTACCATTTAAAAAAATACATGTTTGCATCACCACGTAGTTATGGATCACACTGTATAAATCAAAATATTTTCTGAGCAAGGAGCATATCCGTGGCTACAACTCCTATGTACAACTTTTTTCGCTGTCTTCTACAATAGTGCAGGTATCGACCGAGCCGGTACTAAAAACTCACCCTGTACATCAGTGTTACTACGTTTCCACGGGCTTTTAAAACATTTGCAAAATGTTTTGAGTTTTTAAATATATCGTGGGAACATCAATTGGATACGTTTACAAAACGTTTCCTGTTCAAGGTGGACTCGCTATTTTTTGGAATCGTATCGAGATCCAACTGTCGTGGAAACCCCAGCTGTCACTTTCGTTTTGAAATGGACCAATCATAGTGGGTCACGCCGGACGGATGGACGAACATATTTGTGATTCTTCTCCGGCCGCCTGAACAGTCTTAACTGACAAGTCGACCGGAACATGCACACGCTCAGGCGACCGGACGTGAGGCGGACTGTTCAGTTTGAACTGACAGGCCTGCCGGATCGTGTATAGCCGGCATAATATTGAGTTTGGAGCACCTGCAGAACAGGGTAGTACTGGCCGCCGCCTGCTATGCTACCACAAGCACCGATCCCCTGATCCACCGTGGGCGAGAGCACGAGAATGCGGGTAAAGGAGCCTTTCTTTTTGAGCAGCAACATGGGCAGCCGAGGAACGTAGTCGCACGATCGACTTAACGCGGAGGTGTCAGCAGTCCGTTACGGAGCTTGCTCCCGCGCAATTAAAAACCCGCAAAGACCCTTACATACCTCTTGTCGGCGTGTAAGGTCTACGTTGGCACTGCCTACGTCTATCGGCACAACGCGGCTCTATGAGTGCTATACTACCATTTAAGGTACTCATGCGGTACAGATGAGACACCGGTGCTGCTATACGCTTGAGGGGACATAGAGTTGCTGGAGAACGGGAGGTGCCGAATTTACTGAAACTACTCATTCTCCACGCTCGAGCATATACATGCAAATAAGCCCGACATAGTCTTCTGGCCGGACTATACTATGAGTCTGCTAGTAACGATCACTGGATCCATAGGAGGTATGAGGTATACGCTGTTCTCTTCACTTGGCAAAATGCCGGTGTGCCGTGTGGTTATGCAAATCTTAGCCGCTAGAATTCAAAAGGCAGACATCCGTGAGTCACTTCGTCTACTTTGAACGCACGATTCGCGGACCCAGTGATTGCTCACCTTACGGTTTGAGGAGTAGTCATTGGGTAATGGAACAGCAGCCCGGTGTGTCGGAGCCAGGGTTGCACTTTTTTTGGTTTTTTGTCTTAATATATAACTATTCCATGGTGGTCTTGTCCATAGCATTAAATATGTAAAATGTGAAAATTTTATAGAGTTTGCTCCATAGATATCGTAACCTAATATGGATCGGCCCTGTCCCATGCTTCCCGCACATCGCCGCGTACGGATAGCAGCGCGAGAGAGATAGAGTTACGAAACAGGCAAAAGGCGCGCTTATTTAATGGATTATACAGGGTGTCCAGTTAGTGGGTAATTCTTCGATATCTCGCAAAGTATACCTGATAAAAGAAAATATCCAATAGAAAAGTTATTTGGTTACTTCAGACGCATATTCTAAAAATATTTTGAAATATACAGGGTGTTGCGGGAAAGTAGAATAATGACCAACTTAATTTTTTTATATGGAACTATAATTTTTTTAAATCCTTTTAGTTTCATTTAACCCTAAAATATTTTTGGGATAGGTTGCGACGTTGCCAACTGTTTTCAATGCGTCGAAGGCTTCTTGGCAGATGCAGTCCCAATAAAACTTATTACCATTTTCAGTTAAGACAAATAATGGTTTGGCGATGGTAGAGAAATCTTTCACAAATCTGCGATAATAACTGCACAGTCCCAAAAAGCTTCGTACCTCATGAGTGTTGGACGGTACTTTCCACTCCTTCACAGCCTGCACCTTCTCTGGATCCGTCCGGATTCCGTCTTTGGTTAACAGATGTCCGAGACATTTTACTTCCCTTTTGAAAAGATGGCATTTCTTAGGGTTTAGCTTCAAGTTCGCTTCCTTAAGCCGCTGGAAAACTTGTCTTAGTCGGAGTAGCTCTTCTTCAAAATCCTTTCCAAACACAATGACGTCATCGAGATATATCAGTGCTGTCTTCCAAGATAAACCTTGTAGTACAACATACATTAGTCTTATGAAAGTACTGGGTGCATTGCAGAGACCGAAAGGCATTACTGTAAACTGCCATAGCCCAGCACACGATGTAAATGCCGTTTTCTCTTTATCTTTTTCATCCATTTCAACCTGCCAGTACCCACTTTGCAGGTCTAAGGTGGAGAACCATGATGCATTTCCAACTGCATCCAAAGTGTCGTCAATTCTTGGTAAAGGGTATGAATCCTTTTTGGTCAAATCGTTGAGCCGCCTGTAATCCACACAAAACCTCGTTGATCCGTCCTTCTTCCTAACAAGGACTATCGGAGAGGCCCAAGGGCTAGATGATGGCTCAATTACTCCTCGTTTCTGCATATCTTTTACCATATTCTGTACTTCATCAATCCTAGATAATGGAGTTCTTCTTGGGGGCTGCTTGACTGGCTGGGCATCTCCTACATTAATTTTATGACGTACCAGGTGGGTTCGCCCTAGGTCATCATTATTTTTAGCGAAAATCGAATGAAATTCTCTTAGTAACTTCAGGACCTTCCGCTGCTGTTCGGGTCGCAAATGCTCACAGCTTCTATCATACAAATCTTGAAGACTATCTGAGATTTGGGTGAAGTCACTATCATCTTCCTCTTCCGTGCCATCTAGCCTTCGTATCCATGCTACTGGTTCTAGTCTACCCAGTGGCGTACCTTTCTTGATTTGTATTGAATTCCTGGATACATTCACGGCCCTTATTAACATATTTGAAGAATCCGTTATTGTTCTGGCTAATAAAATAGGTTTATTCTAACCTAGCGTAGGATCTGGTTCAAAAATGCACGGGGTAAGGTTATGTTCAAGTGCCTTATGTGCATATATGGGTATAACAATCTCTTTCTGTGGTGGTATTGTAAAAGTCCTTGGTGCCATAACATTCATTTCCTCTAGCCGAACAGCTCGGCAGCTAAATGAAATCTCTTCTGAATCCACAATGCTTAAGGTATTACCGGTGAAGTTTATTACGCAGCCAGAACTCTGCAGAAACTCAGCACCAAGGAGGCAATCATTTGTCACTGGGTGATATGAATAATACCAGAGTTTAAACTCCGAGTATGTTCTCATGAGCATGAGCATAAAGTATAAGTTTGTACTACATTCCATATGAATAAAAATATTTCGATTTGACGAGTTTCTGCTCCCGGTACATAAGAGTAGATACTCGCTATTTAATTTTCAAACCTGACAGAGCCTGTCAGAAGTGTCAGATAACAAACGTTCGCGTTCGGAATACTTCTAAATCTTTGATAATATTGTCGAAGCAGTCAGTCAGCGAGTATTTGTTGGTACAATGAGTGAAAGCAGTGACGAAGAAAGTAATAAAAGTTGCGAATCCCAAATGGGATTTGTGCATACTATGTTACGTAATTTTCCCATACTTTTGTCTAAGTCACGAACACCAGCTGTTATAAGCATGCTCTGCCGGAGTATTAGGGTCTCTAGAGGTCACCATCAGCCACGGCGCAATGCCGTATCGCTCATCTCCTAAAAGTAAAGCATTAGATCTCTGAAACCCTCTCTTTGCAATGTTAAAAATTTCTGAGTTGCTCCATATGCGTGAATCATGGACAGTTCCTGTTATAGCTTCGGACATCTACCCCTTCTCCGTCTATCTAACCTAACATCAACAAACATCAATAAGCAATGCTATATACAGGATATTACAATATATTCCTTTAACTTTTCCTAATAATATTATACAGCGAGTTACTTGAATATTAAGTGGATATTATTTTTGGTGTTACCAGCAATTTGTATCTACAGGGTATTTTCGGCAGAACTTTTAAATTACAGCAACTTGAAGGTCATTTCACTTTGTTTTTTAAATGTAACACCCTGTATTTTTATTTTAAATCGAAATATCTCCTAATACCCTATCTTGCCTTGTAATATTTTTTTTCGGGTTTGCGACGTTGCCAAGTTATAAATTATTTTTCCAAATTTTTAAACAAATATCTCCGATTTTAATTTATTTTAAATATAATCATCTACTTATTTCCATTGCAATGAATTGCGCATGTCGAATTTAGTAAGATCCCACAATTTCAAAATTTTGTTTCTATTAATTACTGAGATACGGCAACACCGCTTTTTCAGTAAACGGTATCGGAACGCTTAAATATTTCCAAAACCGCCACAGCTGGAGAGGTGAAATTCAATACTTGGGGGTTTTTGAACATACAGAATTCGAAAACGCTAACATCAGTGTTGTCAGATTTACCACTTAGGCTTAGAATTTCTGAAGCTCCAAAAAGACCACTGTTTTAATCTTCCATCAGCTACGTTATTATTGAACTGAATAAGTTATTTCCTCAGAGTTCAGTTGTTACTCTGAGGTTCTTTCACAGGCAGAGATGACTGAAAAAACATTTTATTTATCTACAGGCATATTTTAGGACGATCAAAAATCCATATAAGTATAGTAATATCGAGTCAAAACGTGCTACACAAATTTTTTTTAATATGATGCTAAAATATAGATATATTAGCTATACTTACCAATGGAATTTCAGGTTTCCTCCTTTGACAAAGCTGGATCTACAATTGAAGGCTGAACAAGAGCTCACCATTGATTTACAATAAATAAAACACGATAAACTGAAGAGATACACTGAAAACCAACGTAAACTATACGGGCATATATCGCTTTTTGCCTGTCTCGTAGCGCGGTCTCTCTCGCTGGGCGCACTTTCTCTCTCTTACGGCATGTCCATATTAGGTTAGAATGTCAATGGTTTGCTCGCCTTTGTTTAATCAGGGTGAATCCTATGTTTTAATATGTTGTGCGTTTGAAGTTTTGAAAAAAGATAGGGACAGTAGATTTAAGATGACATTTCTGTCTTTCCGACGGCTAGTGACTTTTTGTTAACCTTACGAAAATTTTCTTGAAGACGTCAATAAACATTGATGAAACGCTGAATAATTTCAAAGAGTTTTCTTGAAACTTTTTGCAGCAGTGCAGCAGTTACAGAGATTATGCTATTGCAAGGATGCAAGATAATTCCCTCATCTGTAGCAGGGAAAGATACATTCAATCCATAGATCTTCAAAGGCAATGTTTGGACAGTAAATGAAAATTTTTGAGCACCCTAGAATTCCGACAAGATATGTGAAGCGGCTACTGAGAATGTGCCGCTAGCAGAACGGCAACAGCCAGATAGATACCTACGATGTTCTAGTTATAGGTACATTAAAATTCGTTGAAAAATTTAACTAAATAGATTATACAGGCATAGAGTTACCCTCTCGTGCTATATACTTGTAGGTTATATATCTGATTATACAAATAACGAGGTAAATCCCCTCTCTGTTAACAGTGTCCGTTCGTTATCTCATAATCGGCTTGTCCGGTTTTAATGAAACAACCAGTTGGCTGTCCTCCCTGTTTATTCGTCTCTAATTTAAATTATTCCTTGTTAATGGATAAGCTAACATTTCAACGTTATTTATATTCATATATTATATAATAAAAAATGGAGTCAAGTTGATTGACTCAGTACTTCCCACACATTACTGTGATATCAGTTTATTATTTTCCCATAGCATGAAGCTTTAGTCTGAGATCTCCTTGCAACCAAATCATCGGCAGCCTTCCCTCCCCTAAAATTGTCTTATGCCGCTAAGTATTTCCTTCAGAGGTCAATGGACAGCCTAAAACATCTAAAAACGAAGTTTGAGTTGTTTTCATACTTTTAGTTTTTTGATTATTGCTATATACGCTGCCACTGACACGATATTTAACAAACACACGCGTTTTCCATCCTCACCACGGTAATAATACTGTGTCAAAATTTAATTAGAATCAATGTAATAGTGTCCACGTTACAAAATACAAAAAGATCTAAAGCAATAAATACTCGTATGTATGTATACAGAAAATTCTAAGTCCCTTAGTTTCCGTAATACGCTAGGCAATGTTCGGATGGACCTAAAAAGTTGATTTATGTCGCTAGGTCTTCCTTCACAGCCCCTACCCTACACCCTATTATGAATACAAGAAATTTCTCAGTTTTTCAACCCCCCACCCCCTAACCACCCCAATTTCACCCCACCCAAAAAAAAACGCAGAAAATGATCAGGAACCTCTAAAACGCTTAAAAACGAAGTTTGAGCTGTTTTTATATTTTTACTTTTTTTTATTATTTCTGCGCCGCCACTGGCACGATTTATAAAAACCATACGCGTTTTCCATCATCGCCACGGTAGTAATACTGTGTCAAAATTTCATTAACATCAATTCAACAGTTTCCTTGTAACACAATATAGAAGGATCTAAAGCAATACTCTCGTATGTTTACACCAGAAAAAAAAGTCCTTTGGTTCCTGTAATAGGCAAGGCAATGTTCGGATGGACCTAAAAAAGTTATTTATGTCGCTAGGTCTAACTTCATGGGTCAGTGGACAGTCTATTATGAAAGCAACAAATTTTTCAATTTTACAACCCCCCACCCCCCAACCACCCCAATTTCACCCCCACCCAAAAAAAGTAAAAAATGATCAGGAACCTCTAAAACGCCTAAAAACGAAGTTTGAGGAATATTTAATTTTTTTTGTTTTTTGCTAATTACTCCGCCGCCCCTGCACCGATTTTCAAAATTATAAGAACATTACCTACTACGACCCCCCAGCATATCGCTGCCCAAATTTCATCACAATCCATGCAGCGGTTACTGAGATTACGAGGACACAAAAACGCGTACAGACAGACCGACAGACAGACCGACAGACAGACAGACAGACCGACAGACAGACAGACCGACGGAAATGAGTGACGTGGATTTTCGTTATGTAGACATCATGAAACGCCCAAAAAGTGTATTATCTCAAAATCGAAAATTTTCGCGATCACAATACTCCCCTCACCTATCGGTGTGGGAAGTAAAAAGCTTTATAGACAACATGTATCCGATACAGAAATGAAAACCGTTGTAGGTATCATCAATATAGAAATCTTCTATTGCCTCGTTTTCCTTTTCCTCGTCAGTAGGGGAATAATGTATGTTCTGGAGGAGCAACCTTGAGAAGCAACCTAGACCTCTTGACCTTTGACCTTTGAGCTCTGACCTTTGACCTCGTGACGTCTCGACAGAGAAAAAATTCTCAACTGGGAATCGACCTGAGACCTTCTGTTTCACTAACACGTTCGCTATACTGTTAGTAACAAAGCCATGTACAGGGTGACCTTATAAGAATGGACGCCGGCAACATCTCGGTACCCGTTAATTGTATAAGAGAGAGAAATCACTGGAAATTATTTTCAAGTTCCGCAAGTAGCCGCTAGGGGGCGTAACTGTTACGGTCGATCAGAAAAACTGCTTTTCCTCAAAAAATATGCAAATGAAGGTATATTATAAATTTTACCATCATGTAGACTGATGGTTTAGTAGTTAGTTTATCTTACTTAGCAGCTACAGGGCGGTATTTGACATAATAACAATTATTACGCATTATTACGAAAATTTTAAATGGTATGCTATATCTCTTTTAACATAGATATATAGAGGACAAAATTCCTAAAAAGGCAGTGAAAGAGCCAACTTCCTAGCGAATTTCAAACCGGAGATATCAATAAAACAAGTATTCTGACAACTGTGCTGTGAGTTTCAGAAACAATTGCCGCCCTATAGGGTTATATCCTCCGTCTAATGGTCTCAGTAATCATTTTTATAGATAATACTCAAGTAAAAACATCACAAATCATATTTTGACTTTCTGAAACAATCACCAGGTGGTGTAGTAGGCGGCAATAGGTGCGTATTCAATTTTTATGATAAAGGAACTTCTAAAAGGAACAAACAAAAATAAATTACAGTATAAAATTGATTATTATTTTAATCACTATTAAAAGTCAATTTGAGCTGATCACAAAGTGTTATACGAACTCACCAGCACAGATACTAAGAAAAACTCAATGTGAATAGATCTTAAAAATTAAGTCCAATTAACAGCAAAATAAAGCAAAATAACGTGGCATAATAACAAGGATAACAAACAAATGATACACAAACGTAATTCACATGCGCATACCACACCTATTATCAGTGTTGCCAGTGTTCGATGGCGTCTATCGTTTTAGATGCAACCTAGACCTCTTGACCTTTGACCTTTGAGCTCTGACCTTTGACCTCGTGACGTCTCGACAGAGAAAAAATTCTCAACTGGGAATCGACCTGAGACCTTCTGTTTCACTAACACGTTCGCTATACTGTTAGTAACAAAGCCATGTACAGGGTGACCTTATAAGAATGGACGCCGGCAACATCTCGGTACCCGTTAATTGTATAAGAGAGAGAAATCACTGGAAATTATTTTCAAGTTCCGCAAGTAGCCGCTAGGGGGCGTAACTGTTACGGTCGATCAGAAAAACTGCTTTTCCTCAAAAAATATGCAAATGAAGGTATATTATAAATTTTACCATCATGTAGACTGATGGTTTAGTAGTTAGTTTATCTTACTTAGCAGCTACAGGGCGGTATTTGACATAATAACAATTATTACGCATTATTACGAAAATTTTAAATGGTATGCTATATCTCTTTTAACATAGATATATAGAGGACAAAATTCCTAAAAAGGCAGTGAAAGAGCCAACTTCCTAGCGAATTTCAAACCGGAGATATCAATAAAACAAGTATTCTGACAACTGTGCTGTGAGTTTCAGAAACAATTGCCGCCCTATAGGGTTATATCCTCCGTCTAATGGTCTCAGTAATCATTTTTATAGATAATACTCAAGTAAAAACATCACAAATCATATTTTGACTTTCTGAAACAATCACCAGGTGGTGTAGTAGGCGGCAATAGGTGCGTATTCAATTTTTATGATAAAGGAACTTCTAAAAGGAACAAACAAAAATAAATTACAGTATAAAATTGATTATTATTTTAATCACTATTAAAAGTCAATTTGAGCTGATCACAAAGTGTTATACGAACTCACCAGCACAGATACTAAGAAAAACTCAATGTGAATAGATCTTAAAAATTAAGTCCAATTAACAGCAAAATAAAGCAAAATAACGTGGCATAATAACAAGGATAACAAACAAATGATACACAAACGTAATTCACATGCGCATACCACACCTATTATCAGTGTTGCCAGTGTTCGATGGCGTCTATCGTTTTAGATGCACTTACGCATTCATTCTAGAGTAGATAAACCTGCCAGTTCGAGCATCTAGAGCAACACTGAAAATATGTATGGTATGCGCATGTGATTTAAGTTTATGTATTCTATCTATTAAAATTGTTATTATACCACCTTATTTTGTTTTATTTTGCTGTTAATTGGCCTTAATTTTTAAGATCTATTCACATTGATCTTTTCTTACTATCCTTGCTATCGAATTCATATAGTACTTTGTGATCTGTTCAAATTGACGTTTAAGAGTGATAAAAATGGTAATCAATTTTATACTGTAATTTGTTTTTGATTGCTTATTTTAAAAGTTCCATTATTATGAAAATTGAATAGAGCAGCTATTGGCGCCTACTACGCCACCTGGTGGTTGTTTCAGAAAGTCAAAATACGATTTGGAGTATTTTTACTCTTTTACTCAATATTATCTATCAAATGATTCCTAAAACGATTAGACGGAGTCTATATCCCTATCGGGCAGCAACTGTTTCTGAAACTCACAGCACACTTGTCAGAATACTTGTTCTACAGATATCTCTGGTTTGAAAATAGCTAGGAAGTTGAATCTTTCGCTGACTTTTCATTTTGTCCTCTGTATATCTATTTTAAAAGAGGTATAGCATACCATTTAAAATTTTCGTAATAATGGGTAATAATTGCTATTATGTCAAATACCGCCCTCCAGATACAAGATAAACTTGGATAATTTTTCTATAGCAGATTACTAGGTAAGAAAAGCTCTTTCAAACGAGACCTAGCTTGTTTAATTCCGCTAACTTATGTCAAAGTTATGGCCATTTAAATAAAAAGCTTTATGACATTCCCCCACCACTACATCACAGTACAGACAGTACAGAACGTTGAGTAGTACGGACGTATTAAATAAGTCAGTCTTGTTTTTTGATGACATGACCACAATTAGAGTGAATCAGGTTGTGATTGATTTTCTAAAAAGTGAAGAATTTGCTGAGCTGATTAAAATTCAGGTTGAAAATGGTTATAAGTGTATGATGGAGGAGATAAATACTTTGAGAAATCAGGTAACTATACTGACAGAATCGAATATTGAATTGATCAAGCTACTGACCACAAAAAGTCAACATTGCAATCAAACACTGATTTCACATAATCAGTATAATACCAATACCATCAATACTCTATCATCGTTTACCGAAGATAAAATTCCGTCTGAACCCGTGCAGGAATTTGGAGGTGCACAAAAAAGGTTAAATGATAAAAGAGTAATGACTCAGGCAAACAACAACAATGCAAATAAACAAACGAGATCTCAATCATCTGGAAGTATACAGGGTAATTCATCACAAGATGTGTCGTCAAAAAATGGCAACGAGGCTGAAGAAAATGATGGTGATAGTCAGAAGTGGCAATTCCCTAGAAGAAGAAGTAGGCGTCGTGACATCATTTACGGGAAAGCTGATGATAAAACTAATTTTAAAGGTGT
The DNA here is from genome assembly GCA_951848785.1 of Callosobruchus maculatus. NCBI lineage: Eukaryota > Metazoa > Arthropoda > Insecta > Coleoptera > Chrysomelidae > Callosobruchus > Callosobruchus maculatus. Next base: position 39,111 of record CATOUR010000103.1, read on the forward strand.
TGTCAAGCTGGTTGACTTTCACGTGTTCAGGTGTTCCCTAGACGTGACATCAGAGAACCTGAAACGGCATCTAGTGTCATGTGGCATTGTTAATGTCAGATGTGAGGAGATGAAATCCAAATATCCTGATTTGTATAAATCCTTCAAGGTATCTGTCCTGCAGACATGGTTGAGAACTTCAAGGACCCAGAGATATGACCGAAGCATATTGCAATTAATAGGTATGAATCTCATTTTTTATCCAAGAATCTGAGGAGATGAAATCCAAATATCCTGATTTGTATAAATCCTTCAAGGTATCTGTCCTGCAGACATGGTTGAGAACTTCAAGGACCCAGAGATATGACCGAAGCATATTGCAATTAATAGTTATGAATCTCATTTTTTATCCAAGAATCGCAGCAACATGCAAGAAGTAAACTAGAACCTCAAGAAAAAACCCAAGAAATTGTATATATGAATGCTGGAAGCTTGCTAGCGAATTATGATGCAATTAGTGTGTCAATAGCCACCTTGAAGCCCCTTGTGGTGTGTTTGAGTGAAACCCATGTTACTGAGTCGATTTGTGAGAGCGAAATAGCCGTTACGGGTTATCAAGTTGTGAGATGTGATTCAGTGAGTAGACATACTGGAGGCGTAACTGTTTATGTTAGGAATGATTGTAAATACTGTGTGCAGCAAAATGTCTCATATGAAATGAACTACTGGTTTTTATTGTTGAAAATCATAGTGCTAAATAGTGCAATCAATCTAGGATGCATATACCATTCTCCAAATGCTAGTCATAATGTGTTTCTTGAATTCTTTGAGAATTTTCTTGAAAACGTGGATGTCACCCAGATTTATGTAGTTGTGGGTGATTTCAGTATCCGTTGGGATTTGCCTGAAGATACATCTACCAAAAAACTAACCACTATATCTAAATTTGCAGGTTTCAAGCAGTTTGTGAATTTTCTAACTAGAATAACCTATGACAGCTCAAGTACTATTGATCTGGTCTTTTCAAATGATTATGATATTGATACTTTTCCTATTGATTCCAAAATATCAGATCGTGAAGCCATTGCACTGAATCTGAACACCCTGTAAATAGTAAAATGATTTCCTACAGAAATTTGGACTTTCATAAAATATCTCTCGGAATAATTGACTATGATTGGATGTATGAATCTGGTAATGTAAATATGGTTTTTGAAAATTTCTTCCAAAATATAAATACTGTGTTGAACAACGTGTGTCCTCAAATACATAAAATATAAAAATTGCACAATAAAAAATGGGTCAATGATGCAGTGAAGGCTGCCACATATGATCGAAATTTGGCGAACAATAAATTTTTAATGACACGATCACATGATGACTGGCTTAACTATAAAATAAAAATAAACTATGCTGTAGGAGCGATGAGATTAGCAAAAAAACAATTTTATGAAAACAAAATTGACCAAGCCAGAGGTAATTCCTCTCGTATGTGGAAGATCCTGAAAGCTTTAGTAAGCACTAAAAATAGTAACCAAATTAGTTCAATAATTCATGAAGGTAATGAGATAACTGAACATCTAGAAGATAAATTCAATAGTTATTTCGTGGATAGCATCAATCGCATAATTACTGGATCAAATTTCATCAGAGTACCTTTTTACCAACTTATGATGCATTGTTCATAAATTCCTTTCCAGATCTAAAACATCTTTTCTCAAAATTTGATAAAATCAATCTTTCTCAATTACGAAGCCTATTATTTAAGCAGAAGAACAAACTTTCTTCTGACGAAAGTGATTTTAAATTACTAAAAGAAACTTTCTCTGTTTTGGGTTATCCCTTCATATAATAAATTGCTCGTTAGAAACAGGTATTTTCCCAACCATGTTAAAGACTTCAACTGTGATTCCAATAGCTAAAGTATCTAGTACAAAGAAAATTGAAGAGCACAGACCCATAAATACATTACCTAATGTTGAAAAACTTGTAGAACTTTGTGTACACATGCAGCTTGTTGACCACCTCATCAGATATAAACTAATCAATGATAATCAATCTGGATTTAGAGAAATTTTTTCGTGTGAAACTGCACTTCAAAAAGTTATCAGTGATTTTAGGTGTTCTTTAGATCAGGGACAGGCTGTTGTGGCAGTTTTTATCGATCTAAAGCGTGCATTTGAGACTGTCAATAGAGAACTACTTCTGCAAAAGTTAGAGGAGTATTTTGGTATAACCGGTACTGTTTATCAGTGGTTTTTATCATATCTGTCTGACAGGCATCAAGTCACTAAAGTGAATGGCTACATTTCAAATAGAGCTTTGGTTAATTACGGTGTTCCACAAGGGAGTGTGTTGGGTCCCGTACTTTTTATACTTTTCATTAACGAGATTTTTGTGACGGATATTGAACAATGCAGTATGCATCTCTTTGCTGATGATATAATCATCTATTTATCTAGAAATTATCTGAATCAAGCTGTAAATGAGATTAATATGGCCTTGGAGAATTTCAGTCGTTGGTTCTTCAATAACAAGCTAGTGGTAAATACTATGAAGTGTAAAAGTATGTTCATTTCTAATAGAAAAAGTCTTAATCCTGGTATTTCTGTCCAACTAAACGGTGAGAGCATGGAGCAGGTTACTGAAATTAAGTATTTAGGAGTTGTTGTAGATGAACGTTTGAAATTTTCTAAACATGTTGAATACATATGTAAAAATATCCCAAAAAAACTTGGTTTTGCTTACAGAATAAGTAAACATTTATCGTCATTTACTAAACACATGGTCTACAATACTATCATTAATCCTCACTTTGAGTACTGTTCAACAATACTATTTATGTGTAACAAAACTGACATACAGAGAATGCAATTGCTATAAAACAAATGTATGACGTTTTTACTGGGTTGTAATATATACACAAATATTACAAGAATGCAACAGATATTAAATTGGAGGTCTGTGGAAGACTATATCAAATTGCGAACACTTACATACATATAATAATCTAATTCCACATTATTTGTCTGAGAATATACAGTACCGATATGAAGTACATAATTACAATACACGTCAAAAAAACCATGTACATATAAAACCCACAAAACTAAAAATAAGCAAAAGAAGTGTTTTTGATGAAGGCATGACAGAATACAACAAACTTCCTAAGCATGTTAAATGCGCCCCCACATCTGTGATATTCAGGAAGCGATTGATAACCTACTTATAAAAAACATGTCAATGTTAGTAACTTTATCTATTTATATTTATAATCTTAGGGCTAGCGGCGTACACGTTTTGCTCCCATTTGTATTTGGTGTAATTTTGAATTAATTATACACAATCGTACAAACAGTTTATGTATGCTGAAATTTGGATGGATTTTATAATTATATGTCTAGTGACGTCATTTGTTTCGCTCGTAGTCATATTTTTTTTATTATTTTCAACTTATTGCAGAACGCTATGAATATATTAAATTGCTAATATTTTATTTTATTTTTACCTTATTAATATGGTAACCATAAGTCTAGCAGTGTTTATGTGCTGTACTGTACTTATATATATTTTCTAGTGTTTTTTAGTTTATTGCATTACCCTGTAAATAGCTTGTGTGTATGCTAAATAAAATGTACTGCTACTACTACTACATCTTACAAGATAGAGCAAAAAACGATTAACAAGAAAAAATCGAGAATTGTTTAGTCTATATGACGCTGACGGTAGAATTTGCATATTTTTTGAAAAAAGCCGTTTTTCTGATTGACCGTAACAGTTACGCCCTCTAGCGGCTACTTGCGGAACTTGAAAGTAATTTCCAGCGATTTCTCTTAGCCGATTCACCTAATAATATTTTTTGCTCGAAGTTATACGATTAACGGTTACCGAGATATTGCCGGCGTCCATTCTTATTAGGTCACCCTGTACATAGTGTTTACGTGGTGTTTACTATAAGTTGAATAAGCGAGATAGGTAGACCAAATTAATGCTTACGAGTTCGTCGTATATAGCAAAGGTTGCAATGGCGTAGATAGGGTTTCATTATAGGGGATACATATGGTCTGGAGCGGAAGTCAATATTAATTTTGCCAGTCTTTCGGGCTGGTGCTGCGGGGCAAATGGTATGAGACATGACAAGGCGTCTTTTTATTCTTAGCGCTGGGTAGCTATCTGGAATAAGCAGTGCATCCTGCAATAATTTACCCATATGTACGCCACTGTTATATCGACGACGATCTTGTCTGAATTGTTAATTAGTTGTTATTGTCCGGACGACTTGGTTGCCCGATGTCGTGCATATTCAGCTGCCTTCTTCGATGCCAGTTATAGTATAATCACTGTTAGCCTTTCAGATGCCGTGTTAATGCATGTGAATAATGCTATAAGACTGTGAATTGGGAAAATATTACACGATGACCTGGGTCATACAAAACGAGAGAGTTTTAACACGAAATTGAATGAGACAGCAGTAGCATACGGTCAGTAACTAAATTGTGATTCTATATGGAGTTATAGTACAGTCGTGGAAGGTCCCACTTTGCATATCCCTCGTAAATGTGTGTGCATAAAGTGGAAGTGGGGAAATATTACAAGGTGGCCTGGAATGGCTTCTGGCCTTGACCCGTGTTTCCGAAACTTTAGTCCATTAACCTTTGACCCCTTGACTAAGAGACTCAATTTCTCTTTGAAATACTTAAACTGGTGTCAATGAGGGCTGAAGAAACAAGAAAAACCAGTTTGTAGTGTAAGGGAGGGGAAGTCGGAAAACAAGTTTTTGTAATGGACAAAGGCATATAAAGTGAGGACCAACACAATTCGCAGTTATCTACAGTGAATAGAAAACAAAAAATCAACGAAACATGGAGCTGACCAACTTAGAAAGAAGTACGCTTGAGTCGGTAAAACAACAAATCGAAACGGAGTTTGCTGAGTGGCAGCTGAAAATTGATATACCCGAAAGATATACGATAGCGGAAAAACTCCTACGGTTGCACAGATCTATAGGTGACTCTGAAGATAGAAAGTTGTGTGGTGAAAGGATTATTCAACAACATCGAGTATACCATACGGTATGACTTATTTTATCCAATAATGAACCAGTTGCACCCAGTGCTGAGGAATGCGTTAATGGAGCAGAAAGCGAAGGCAGTCCAGCAAAGGCGATCAACGGACGAGAGTGCGAAAACCATAGGAGTAGTGAAAACAGAAACAATTGCATCGTCTTGACTTATAGAATGGATACACGTTTGTTGCTCTGTCCTCATAAAAAGTGATTTTTAGTGGAAATTAGTAGTGCTTTAAATGGTGGAACTGTACCTGCTTACTCTGTATATTGCAGGGAGTGCTGTGATACTGTTTTCATAGCAAGAGTATCCAGAGTGTACTCAAATTCGGTGCAATAACTGTGTTGTGGCCAATAGTAAGATTAAAACCAACTACAAAATAGATCATTGCTGCTATAGTCAAGACTGCCCTACTCTTATGTATCACACAAATGTTTTAAAAAGTAAGACCAACTATTTTTGTTGTTGAAATGCTGCAAATCAAACTCAGTAAATTTTGTGATAAAGTAAATAACAGTTCTCTAGGTAGCTTGTAGTTTTCTTACTAATTATGGGTCAAACAGTAAATAGCAATAAACAATATTAACAATAATGTCATACATTATGTCAAAATTTAGAGCATTAAGAATTCTCATCCTTGATGAATACCTAAGGAGCTTGCAGTATTAGTATTGATCTATGAAGAGGAATGCAAGAAGAACAAGGGGATATCTATGAGGAGAGCAGACAGTGAGAAGCGAAAAAATGCGGCAATTAATCAACGACGCGCAGCTCATAGGTTAGCAAAATTTCTGTATTATGTATTTTCATTTGCTTAGACCTCATACAAGGCATAGCCTTCGAGGTAGCTGGATTTGTACCAAGAATACAAATAAATAAATAAATAAATAGCAATAAATTCAGAATAGGACATATAAACGCTAGATCTTTACTAGCGGGTTTTAATGAGTTTGATTTGCTGGTCTCTGAGAATAACTTTGATGTAATTGCAGTATCCGAAACATGGTTGACGCCCGAAATAATGTCTGATCAGGTGGGTATGGATGGGTATAGGTGTTTTCGCTGTGATAGAGATGGAAGGGGAGGGGGAGAAGCATTTTTTGCCAAAAATAATTACAATACAGCTCTCATATCTATTAAACAAAGTCCTCATATCGAGTATTTATGGCTAAGAATTAAGGTTTGTAAAGAAACTGTTGCTATGGGCGTTTTTTATCGTCCTCCTCAAAGTTCTGTTGCAAATGCAATTGCTGAATTTGATGATACGTTATCTACGATTTCACAAGAGTATGATAATGTTGTCCTAGCAGGGGATATAAATATTAACTTACTAAACTCCAGCATAACCATAGAAAATTGCTTTAAGGCATATGGACTCGTTCAAATTATAACCGGGCCCACTAGGGTAACAGAGATGACAGCTACACTGCTAGATCCTATATTTCTCAATAAACCTGATATACAGGGTGAGTTTTTAGTACCGGCTCGATCGATAACACCACTACTATAGAAGATATCGAAAAAAGTTGTATACAAAAGTTGTAGCCACGAATATGCTCCTTGCTCAGAAAATATTTTGATTTATACAGGGTGACCCATAACTACGTGGTGATGCAAACATGCATTTTTTTAAATGAGACACCCTATATATTATTCTATATTCAAATTCTACTAATAATTTCCGTTCTTCCAATATAGGGTATTGTTACATTATACAGGGTATTTCAAAAGCTATGACCATTCTTATCTCCAAATCGCTGTCAAATGAACGTATTGTATATCAAAAAGTTATGAATCAAAAATCATACTTTTTACACGGATGGATAAAAAATGTCATCTAGTTTTAAAATCGGCTATAAAAAAGGCCGTGACGAATATTCGTTTACGGGGTGATGTAGAATGCAAAATCAAGATTTTCTCTTTTTTTTCAAATGTAACGCCGAATATTTTATTATACCAAAGAATTGCTTTTAATATGCTCTTTCATCTTTGTATAGCACTTGTTGTACCTACGTCCATCGTTTTCCGAGATATTTCGATTTTTCGGTAAATTTAAAATATAGCTCCTATTTGTGTACTGAAATTCATTTATTTTGAGAAAGTACTATCGAATTTGTTTTTTATTTAACGAAAAACCAAATTATAAGGTCATTATGGTATTTGATAAAGTCAAAACCCTGAATCGTCGAGATAATAAAGTCAAGTATGCTGAGGAAACAGTTTTATAGGCGTGATGCATAATTATCAAGCAGATTTATCAGGCATGCTTTTAAAAATTGACAGTTTTCATAACCTGCTCAATAAATTCCGTACTGTGTGAAAAGCGAGGTTTGAAAATAAATTTTTCCATTAAGGGTATTTAGGAGAATCTTTAAGGAATTGCCTACTCGCCTCTAGAATATGTTAACTATGAACAGCATTATCCAGAACGGAGGTACTCTAAAACTAATGCATTTGAAAGTATGAAGAATCGCTTTATTTGGACCGTGTCGTTTAATATTTCATAGCCTGCCTGATAGATTTGCTTGATAATTATGCATGACGTCTACAAAATTGTTTCCTCAGCACACTTGACCTATATTATCTCGTTAATCCAATGTTTTGACTTGATCAAGTACTATTATTGCCTTATGTTTTAGTTGTTTGTTAAGCAAAAATAAAATTTGATAGTATTTTCTCAAAATAAATGAATTTTAGTAAAAAAATAGAAGGTATATTTAAAATTTGTAGAAAAATCGGAATATCTCAGAAACTAATGAATTCAGCCATAACAAGTGCTATACAAAGATGAAAGAGCATATTAAAGGTAATTCTTTGGTATAATAAAATATTGGGGGTTACATTTGAAAAAAGAGAGAAAATCTAGATTTTGCATTCTACATCACCCTGTATGCGCATATGCGTCGCGGGCTTTTTTTATAGCCGGTTTTAAAACTAGACAATATTTTTTATCCTTCTGTGTAATAGAGAAGATTTTTGATTCATTACTTTTTGACATACAGTACTTTCATTTGACAGCGATTTGGATACAAAAATGGTCATAACTTTTGAAATACCCTGTATAATGTAACTATATCCTATATTGGAAGAACGGAAATTATTAGTAGAATTTGAATATAGAATAATATATAGGGTGTCTCATTTAAAAAAATGTATGTTTGCATCACCACGTAGTTATGGATCACCCTGTAGATATCAAAATATTTCCTGAGCAAAAAGCATATCCGTGGCTACAACTTTTATATACAACTTTTTAGGATATCTTCTATAGTAGTGGTGTTATCGACCGAGCCGGTACTAAAAACTCACCCTGTATGTTTAAAAAGTGGTGTCATAAATGCAGACCTTTTCTCTGATCATAATTGTGTTTTTTGTGACTTGATCATGTGCTCTAAAAATAATAATCAGAGATATGTTACCTTCAGGAATTTCAAAAAATTCAATTCAACTTTATTTGATACAGATTTGTCAAGCATTCCATGGCATGAAATAATATATATGTCGGATGTTGATAGTAAGATACAGTTTTTAACTGAAAAGATTTTAATTTTATTCAATAAGCATAGCCATATTGTTACAAAACTTGTTAGTAAGCTACCGGCACCTTGGCTAACAGATGGCGTCAAACTTGCTTTTAAGCAAAGGAATGAAACATTCACGAAGTTCAAGCAGAAACGAACACCTGAGGCTTGGCACAGATACAAAAATTAAGAAATGATACACTCACGTTGATTAGAAATAAAAAAGCTGAATACCTACGTAGTGTCAAACGTGAAAGCTTGGGTAAATTTTATAAAGCTCTGGGATCTCTGAATATTCGCAATAAAAAAGACGGTAATATTCCACAAGAACTTTCGGATCCTTACAAAATCAATGATGCTTTTCGCAAGGTTTTTCATTAAAGTGATTTAGAATGTGCCGAGAATCTCCTTTTATCGCACACATAAATTTGATCCTAGCCCATTGTTTAAATTGTCTTCGGTTTCTGAAAGTATTGTTATAGAATCTGTGAATAAAATCAAGTCAAACTCCTGTGGGGTGGATGAAGTTACAATGGTCAAATTGTGTTTACCTGTTATAAGCATCTATCTGACACACATTGTAAACTGTTGCTTAGAATCTGGGTACTTACCTGAGCAATGGAGGAAGGCGAGAGTGATTCCTTTACCAAAAAAAAAAACAAATCCTGCTAGTTATGATCATGGATGGATTATTGGGGTGCGAACCTGCTTGCGTCCGCGGCCGAAAACGTCGGCGCCAAATCGCTGAAGGTAAGCCGCACGTGCACCCTGGATAGCGCTAAAGAGCAGGGCCTTTCCGTGCTGAAGGACCAAGATCGGGTAACCAACCCTGGTGGCGGAAAGCACCACGGAGAGTTTGATTGGCAGCGTCTGACCCGAAGCGGGCGGCTGTCAAGGGGTGGACCAGACTCCCAAAGCCGTAGAGAAGGCAACCGCTCTAGGGATGCGGACCCTAATAAGGAAGCAAGGGGCAGACCGGGCTCTGGAGCTGCAGCGAAAGCAGCCGGTCTAGGGAAGGATGCCCAAACAAACCACTACAAAACAATATGGAAAGTTCGAAAGTAGGGCGAGTAGTTACGGTGCAGGGGAATTCGGAAGCCTCAGTACACGCCCAGGGAGGGGAGAAAGCGGCCCAAACTGGAGCGATAGAAAGCGACCGCAATGAATCAGACTTCTATGGAAGTAAATACCCGCAAGGCGGCAAGGAGATTAATCCTTTCAAAAGAAAGGACTGGATCCTAAGAAGTCCCCAAGGGGAAGATCAAGCTCCGTGTTAGAAGTTGACTTAGTAGGTGCGACCAAGATGGAAGAAAATCCCGCCAAGAGGATGAGGGCAGAAGTAGCATACCATCAAGAGAGTGAAGTATCCCCAATCATCAAGAGAATTCTCGAAAAGATGATTGCCTCAAAGCTGAACTCAGAGTGAACGTAAACACGAAAACGTCTATTAAGAGAGGGTTTGATGAAATCGGTAGATTAGCAGAAAAACTTAGGGGCGTAGACCAAACGGCGGGTTGCAACAAGGGTCCCGTGGAGAAGAATGAACAAGCTACTCAAACGGACAACACACCTCAAGTAGGAGTTGCTACGCAAACGAAGGGTATATGACAAAACAGACAGAGTAACCAAGGAAAAGCGACCAAAGAAATTGTCGACGTCATACGGAACCATCGGGATGAGTATGACAAATTCAAGAAATAGGAAGTAAACACTGGCCGAACGCGGTATATGTAAAGACCCAGGAAGTTGAGGGGAACCCGGTGTGGGGCGAGGTACATGAGGCTGACTTGGTTATGTGCGCTGAACCAATACAAAAATACGACAAGGGAATTAGCAAGATATTTCGTATGAGGTACCCAGAGATAGAAACCTTAGGTGCTGACGGGGAAGAAGCTGAAGGATGTTCGTACCTCAGGTACCAGACATCTATCGCAAAGAGTAAGGGAGCAACGCAAATTAATACAAATTATATATATAAGGTGATAATTGACCAATAGGAGGACAAAACGCACCAAAATCTGATGAAGCTGAGGGAGACACTAATCAAAGAGAATCGACTAGGGGTCGCAATCCCCACACCAGACCTAGAGCGTAAGGAAAGATTAAAAAAACTGTTTGAATTTGTCTTTGCAGGAACAAGCTTAACAGTCAAACTCTACGTACCGCCCAAGAGTAGGTTAAAGCAGAATGAAGCCAACGGTGCGAAATCAGAGACCCTCCAAAGCAACAGTAAGACTGATGCTGTGATAGTGGCCGCAGAAGGATTAAGCTACGCGGAATTCCTAAAAAAAGTCAAGGAAAAAGTCAAAATAAATGACCTTGGGGTGACCGTAAACAGAGTCAGGCAGATAAAAAAGGGGGAGCTACTGTTGACCGTTCCGAAGGAAGAAGGAGGTGCCGAACGACTAAGAGATGCAATCAGCAAGCTGAGTGTCGCATGTATCTCGGCCAGACATAGTGGACGGGCCACGCTGCATGTAAGAGGAATCGATGGGGTCGCAACAGCTACTGAAGTCGAAGAGGCTCTCCGGAAAGCAGTATCAGAACACGGACAGGATATTGGTGTGAAATCCCTCAGGCCCACCAAGAGCGGAAATCAGGTAGCAACTGTCACAGCTTCTCAGACATCGGCAAAGCAACTGATGACTATAGGCCGCATTAAAATTGGTTTCGTCATGTGTGCACAGAGGGCAATGGAAGATTATAAGAAATGCAGAAAAGAATTGAAAGGACTCATAACAACATCAAAGAAGAATCTGTGGAGAAAGATATGCGATGACCTAGAGGACGACGTTTGGGGGACGGCTACAAAATTGTAACCAAATGCCTGCAAACAGAACCCTCATTCAGCCTTTCTGACGAAAAAAAGATGGAGGCTGTAGAAGCACTGTTTCCGAAACGCGAAGATTCTTGGGAAGAAGTACCGATGGATCAAGGCTTAGCAGAGTTCACGATGGACGAACTAATCGAAGGCTCAGAACTCATCAAGTCTGGGAAGGCACCTGGACCAGATGGAATTCCTCCTGAGGTCGTAAGAAGTTGGAAGGTGGCTAAGGTAGTCTTGCTTCCTAAACACGGAAAGCCACCAGATTCGGCATCCGCGCATCGGCCCATCTGTTTGCTCGATACAACAGGCAAGCTGTTTGAGATCCTCATACGAAGAAGGCTGGAGGCTGAGCTAGAAGCTGGTGAAGGCATATCCGGAAACCAGTTCGGCTTCCGTAAACGTTGCAAGCAGTTGAGCTGGTATTGAAGGTTGCTGATGAAACACAGGACAGATGGTGCGCACTGATCATGCTTGACGTGAGAAACGCCTTCAACTCAGCATCGTGGGCAATCGTCAAGCAAGACCTTCAAAAAAAGGGAGTTCGAGATATATCCTGAGAATAATTTTCAGCTACTTATTAGAAAGGAGAATTAAACTTACAAGGAGGAAAGAGATACATATGACGGCAGGAGTTCCGCAGGGATCCGTCCTTGGCCCTACTCTGTGGAATGTAATGTACGATGGTGTACTTAAACTGAAGCTGACGGAGGGAGCCAGATCAATTGGCTTTGCTGACGACCTAGCTGTGGTGGTCAGTTTCAGAGTCAACGAGTCGTTGCGTAGGGTGGCGCATTGGATGCAAAATCACCACCTGCAGCTGGCCACCAACAAGACAGAGGCGATGATTTTGAAAGGGCCTCGAAAGAGAGATGCCATCAACTTCCATATTGAAGGAGAACGTATCGAGGTATCTAAGACGGTGAAATACATTGGCATAACAGTGGACACTAGAAGATCATTTGGTGACCACATCCGACGCGTAGTAAAGAAGGCGGAGACAAGAACAGCAATACTATTCAGGCTGATGCCCAATGTAGGCGGACCTTCCAGCGCCAAAAGGATGATTTTGAATGGAGTGATACAGTCCATTGTCCCTTACGGGGCGCCAGTGTGGTGTAGAGCTCTGGAAAAAAAAATTGTAGAAATATGTTAGACAGCGTCCAGAGGAAGTCGCTTCTGGGAGTTGCCAGCGCCTATTCTACCGTGTCGACAAATGCTGTGCAAGTTATAACGGCAACACCTTCCTTGTCGTTACTGGCAGAGGAAAGGAGGTATATATACGAAGTCGGAAACGGACGAGACCTCCAGGTAAGAAAGGAAGCTAGGGCAAGAACGATCCAGAAATGGCAGCAGCTTTGGGCAGACAACACTATAACTGCCCAGTGGACGAAGAGGCTGATACCAGACTTAGCTTCCTAGCTGACATGTGAGCATAGAAGGGCAGAATATTTCCTTACTCAGGCCCTATCGGGTCCCGGTCCTTTTAGAAGCTACCGGAAAAGATTTGGCAAGATCGCGGACGACAAATGTCTGCATTGTAGTCTGGTGGACACTGTGTAGCATGCCCTTTTTGAGTGTGGAAGATGGGAACAACTGAGACAGGAAGCATCCCAGAAGTTACAAGTACGTATAAAACCCGATAACATGGTCCAGCTCATGATTAAAAGCAAAGAATGCTGAAATGCCACACACAGGAAAGAAGCAGAAGAACGACAACACAACCCGAACTCCTAATCCTCACATTAGTGAGGGACGGGAGATGTAGGGAGAAACAAGAAGGAAGAATAAAACGAAGAGAAGACAGCCCTAATCTCGACGCAATGTCAACCCAGATAGTTCCGAGATTAAATGGGCGGTTCGCATGACCCACTCGCTCCGGGCTGCGGCCCGGCGACGGTCCATGGAAAAAAAACTAGTTATGATCAACTCAGGCCCGTTAGTCTGCTTCCAGTACTATCTAAGATATTAGAAATAATTGTTTATGACCAAATTCTGGCTTACTTAAATTATAATAGCATACTGCCACTCAGACAATCTGGTTTCAGGACAGGACATAGTACAACGTCAGCACTTGTGATCTGGTTGATAACATTGTGTGTATGCATTGGACAATAGAAAATCTACAGCTCTTTTGCTTTTAAATTTTACGAAAGCTTTTGATAAAATAAACCATCTGCTATTAATTTCAAAATGTTCTTACTATGGATTCAATGACAAAGCTGTCCAGTTTATCCAAACGTATTTAAAGGGTCGTTACCAAAAAGTCAGTGTTAATCAACAAACATCTACATACAAATATATACATTCAGGTGTACCTCAGGGGTCAATTTTGGGGCCTTTGCTGTTCTTGCTATATACTTCAGATCTGGAGCAAAGTATAAAAACATCTGATATACAATTCTTTGCAGATGATACGCAGATGTATTATTCATTTGAAAATAACGTCACTGAATTTGCTAACAGGGTCTTGAATGATGATTTGGAAGGAATAAGCAACTACTGCAGTCAGCATAACTTGTCCGTAAACCCATATAAATCAAAACTCATAATTTATTCCAGTAGGGTTCATAAAAAAGATGTTCAAGACAAAATTCTTGTTAATATTGGTGGAGACACTGTATTGCCGGCAGATAGTGCAAAAAATCTTGGTCTAGTTATTGACGAAAATCTCAAATTTACCTCACATGTTAATGCTCTGATTTCCCAATGTTATGCTACACTGAGGGTGCTCTATTGTATTAAAGATATATTGTGCGGGGCCACGAAAAAAGAAATTTGTCAGTCACTAATTATATCTAAAATAACATATTGCCTTATCGTCTATTACCCCTTTTTAGACTATCACAATAAATATCGCATACAAAAGATTTTGAATACATGTTGCCGATTTGTGAATAACCTCCGAAAATATGATCATATTTCCAAGCCAATGCTTGAAATTGGCTGGCTGAAGTTGAATGATTTCTATGTATTCCATCTTTTGATATTTGTACATAGAATGCTACGCACTGGTAACCCTCCATACCTGTCCTGCAAATTAACACACAGGGGCACAGCACATAATATTGTCACGACGGCCTCTTTTTCTTCACCAACGAATCAAACTGCACCTGCACGTAACTTTCACCGTTTTACTTCACAACTCAGTACAATATCTCTTAACCTTATCTCAACTAGAACCGAACTCAACTGAACTGAACTGCCACGCTACCCGTGGCGCCTTATATACACTTCATCGAACCATCTAGAGAATTCGATGACATTTCTAGAATCCATCAGTCATTCCCGAAATCTCTAGACGATTCGATGACGTTTACACTTCAAAGATCTAACCTAACACTTTGACTTTACATCATGCATGACAACTAATACAAATACACGAATACCATAATATACATTATGTTACAATATCAACGTAAGGAACACCTCATTCTTAAGTATCCCAAGACACACAGCACTGTTTCAAATAACTTTCCTTTATAATGCTATTAGACATTATAGCAATTTAGATAGGGATTTAAAATCAATAATGTCTGCCAACAGTTTTAAGATAAAGCTCAAACAGTTCTTTTTGCGTAAAGCTCAGGAAGATCTAAATGCATAATACAATAATAGGTAATTATTAGGGTCTGGATTTCCATTTACATCTATCTGAATAGGTATGTCATTTATTACTGCTATAATGATTATTATTATTATTTTTTAATGCAGTAATGTTGTATTTTTTATGGTACTTAGCATAGGCTATCTTGTATTTAGTAATACTGTTATATTCCTTTTACTTTCTTATTTTTTCTTATAATCTGTGGCATAGATACATATATTCATATGTCATATGATTACATTAATTAATTAATATATGTACTCTACATTTGCGCTGCTCAGGAGGTTAGGTGGAAGAATAGATCTCAATCTAAACCTCGCCTTCTGAGTAAGCAATCGATTTATTTTTGCAAATAAAAGGCGTTTATTATTAGTGTTCTTCTGTGAGTTATAAACGTCAATGCAAGTACAAAGGTTGGTAGCAGTTCTCACTTATTAACAGCGAATCAAAAGTAGATTAATCAAGTTAGAGGGAAGGACGTTGGAGCCTATGAAACAATAAAACGTAATGAATGGGAAGCGGGTTCACTTCAATTCAAGTATAAGTAAACAACAGCTAGTAGTGTGGCAGTATGCAGCAAAAGCAGCTCGTCGGGGTGATTGGCAGAAGGAGGGTGCAGACAGATGCAGATTTCAAAGGCGAATACAAAAGTGTGCACAAGTGTTGGAGAGAGTTTTATGTGAACAACATAGGGAAAAGGTGTGGAGCGAGCGATTTGACAAAACATGAATCAAATGGAAGCTATGTAGAAAATAATAATAGAAATTGTAGACAAGTATCACACATTGTAAGTCTAAACGTTTTTGTTGTAAGTCATCGATTCGTTGTGAATAAATGTTAACTGATCACTAAATAAAGAATATACCATAAATACGTAGCTCTGATTCGAGTAAAAGAAACCAACAAAGTAAAAGTAATGGTTATGTTAATTAACACAAAAATATTAAAAACAAAATAATTGTGACACGACAAATGTATCATACAAAAAATTAACATTCGAAAGAACGCATATGCAGATATCCTTAGTGTGAGCAAAACAGCGAGCAGGGTGTGCGATTTAACGCGGCTGCTCATCCAATTCAATGATAGGCGATAAGGAATATTGTCGTAAGTAGCTCGCCTTTTCTCTCCCTTTTACAAAAATTCTATCCGCCTGTGATGTTAGTTCTTGGATGATCCGGGAGGCATGATATAGTGGTGTGAATCCACATGTCCATGGAATACAGTGGTGGTATTCCGTTAACCAAGAAGCTTGTTTTTTTAGCTCTGGGGGGAGCAGGTCCCAGGAAAAAAGTGTATTATCTCAAAATCGAAAATTTTCGCGATTACAATACTCCCCTCACCTATCTGTGTGGGAAGTAAGAGGTGGTTTAAAACGTAATGGAATATCCGCGAACCATTAAAAGCAGCAAACTCTTTCACAATAAACCTATTGTTTTCAAGTTCGAATCCTTGTACTCGCAGGCGACTAAAACGTCTAAAAACAGAAATCTTATTGCAGTAGCTGTCAAGGGTTTGGCGCAAGGCTTTGAGTTTTTCACGATACTCCAAGAGAGCTCGTTTGTAGGCGACAGGCATGGTGAAAATGATGGTGCATGAGTGGCAGTTGAGCTTATATTGCCATACCAGCTAACGCTGTTTAACAATTTTAGACAGAGGATTGTAATAAAATACGCGATCGTGAAGAATTAAGCAGTATGCCGTGGTTTGCGGGGAAACATTTTGACTAGTTTCGAATTCTACACACATGACGACTGAGGCAGACTGAATACTTTCCTTTTGCTTAGAACAATCAATATGGGTTATGGGTGCGATCTTCTTGAAGGTCTTGGAGGTGAACAGGGACTCATTTTCCGTATTGTAATAGGTAGCGCGGAACTTGGAAAACATGTCATAGAGCGTAGCAAATTTGTTGTTGTCAAAATCCAGATATAAATCATTGTACGGAAAACGGTCAGAATTAAGAAAGACGCGAATGTTAGTTAAGTGACAGTGATCAAAGGTGGACATATTGGAAGTTACTTTTATTTTTCTTATCGGTTTGGAAGGCGATTAGAACATGTCGAGGCGTTTCAAGTTTTGTAGTCGTTTTTACAGGCCACGTATGACGGGTAGTTTCTGAAAGAGTGGGGTATTCAGTTCATTCCAAGCTGCGAAAGTAGATGGGGATATCAACATTTTTATTAAGCAGTTTTGTTAATGCTAACTGTTGTGGTATGTCAACCGAAACATGAGGCACTCGCCATTGAATTTTATCAATAGTAATTTTAGGTTGTTCGTCAGTAGTGCTGACCACTGCATCAAGATCTGAGTTGCTACGTATTAGAACCAGTTCCTGTTTTATGTTCAGTATAATTTTATTGTAATCTTCAAAAAATCACATCCACATGCTTAGTGGTATGCAAATGCTAAACTTTCCACTATCAGAAATTGTGGAATCCTTGGGAAAACAACCCGCATTTTGCAGACGCAGGCTTTGATTTTCATTGTAGGACATATATTTTTTCAACGTGGATGTAAGGCCAACATTGCGAACAGAGTCGATAACAACTCCGTTTAACTCGTATCGAATTTCGCGAAATAAAAAGGCGAAAGCATTATTAATGAGTTTCAAGGACTCAGCCTTTGAACCATCACTTTTTGACAAAGTTCCTTCAAGATATAGCATGCTTTGAGATGGTAAAGTGTACGCATCTAATTCTTGGATCGCTATACGAATTTCATCGTTATAATCAAATTTGGCATTTATGAACGGCTGGTAGGTATGAATCTCCATTTCAGTAATTGAGTTGTCGACAAGGGGTGGCTGGGTGATATTCAGAATACTCATGATTAATACACTTGGAATCCTAGTGACCGCAAAAACGTTTCGTTCTCACTTGTGAGCGTGGGAGGTCGAAGAGATGTGAAACCTTTGCCAACGATGGGGTATAATTCACTGACAGAGCCACGCTTTCGTTACGACCTTTTATACAAATGAGTGGAGTGATGCTCAAAGCACTTGTGCACTAATGCCCATTGTTAGCAACGCGTAAATGTAGTCTAATTGTGAAGGTTTCATTACGAAAATGGACAAGGTATCCATTTTGATCAAGCACACGAACGGTAAGCGTTGTGATTGTTTTCACACTAACAGGGAAATACAAAATGTTTTGAGGGGATTCAACGATAATATACCCTGCTGGAACAGTTGGAAGAAACTGATAAATAATATGACAAGGCTTTCCATTGTGATAAGAACCTGTTGCGATGCTACAATCGATGCACACAGCAGTCACTTTAGGAATTTCAACAGGAAAATCAGAGTCGTGGATTTTGCCAGCTTGTAGAACACGTGGTTTGAATCCTAAAAGTCGTACAAAAGTTCGTTGTTGAGCAAAATCAATGGGAAAGTTTGCCTGGAGAGAAACAGTCGAGGTACTCGGATTAGGCGTAATAGAAACAGTGTAATCGGGTGGAAGATGGGAAGGGCTAAGGATGGAAGAATTGCCCGACAAGGTAAATGTGAACGACATGGTGCTTCAACAACGTGTAGTATCAATCTAGTTATACAAAAAAGGATGAGAACTTAAATAGAAATTTCGGACACAATTGACCACAATTATGAGCGTTGAATTTTTGTACGGTGTCATAGTTGTAGAGGATGTTATCGATATCCTTGTTGCTCAAAAAGTAATGAACTGCTTCAGATGATGGCCTCAAGTTAAAGTATGAATCGGAATAAATGGCATCATTGCGATTTTTGATGTATGCCGTCCAGTGAGTACCAGGACCAGAGGAGTGATCCAAATTAATGATACCACACTCATTTTGGTGAATGCGCCTCGGTAGCTGATTACGCATAAATACACCGCGAAAATAAGGAATCCTTAAAGATAAAGCAAACGTTTCCAGTTCTATGTTAGTCATTGCATGACGGGGCAGCCTTGTTGGAAGTTGTTTTTAAATGGAGCTAATTAAAATCCTCTGCCATTGACTGCTTTCCGCATTGACTCTAAAGCGATATTATGACGTTTCTGTTCAGCCAGCTGAGCCTGCCACGCTTTCGCATCGTTGACAGAGAGAGCTCCAATAGCGCCAAGTAGAGGGAGAATCAGGGGAAGGAATCCTCCTTTCTTTAGCACGGGCAAAAGTTGCTTCGAGCGTTGACGACGCAATTTATTTGTCAAACCTTTTCCATGTTTCCGTTTACCTCGCTTTCCCGGTTTTCGCAAACAAAAACCTAATTTTTTCTTAGCTTTCATCGCACCGACAACTGCAAGTGCAGCAGCACGTTCTCCCAAGGATGCGTTTGAATCAACTACACGATTTCAAGCTTGTAGTCGTAATACACCGTCTGCGGCTGTTCGGTTGCTACTGTTCTGGGCGTTAGCGTAAGCTATATCGTGTTGTTTGCAATAGTTGTCCAAGGGGTTGATTCCAACGTCACCGCGCGATAGTCGCTGTTGCAGATGCGTAAAGAATCCACAATATCGGTATACGCCAGGAAGATGTAGTTCTAAAGGAAAGCTGTCGAGGAGCTTAGTGAAAAGCCCAGAACCACCCACTAAGTCCCCTGATCGAATACTGTTACGTGATGAATAATGTACAAGCATTATATACTTATGCACACAATTGACTTTAAAAAGAATGGCTATGGGCGTTAGGGCGCAGTGGTATATATATCGTACCAGAATGAGAGTCAAGTCAGCGGGTCCACAGCTACCAGTTATTAATTATGACGCTCCAGCCGAGGCTACGTCATTTCGAAAGCATGGTTCGTTATTCGGTGGTGAATCGAAGCGAGCACTAATTGTAGGACCAAGCGGATCTGGTCAAACCAATATTATGATGAGCCTCATAACTCATCCAAATGGACTTCGATTTTCTTATGTGTATCTTTATTGTAAATCTCCATACCAACCTAAATACCAATATTTACGCAAAGTGTTGGAACCGCTAAAAGAAATTGGATATTTTGAATACACGGATGATAAGAACACTTCGAGCCATATTAGACCCAATTCACTCATAATTTTCGATGACGTAGCATCATGCTCCCAAGATATCATACGACAATATTTTAGCTTTGGTAGGCATCGGAATACAGATTGCTTTTATTTATGTCAAACCTATACCGCAATTCCAAAAGACCTTCTTCACGATAATGCAACCCTACTCATCCTGCTTCCACAAGATGTCCTAAATTTAAAACATATATAGGTACAAAGATCACGGCAGTCTGGATATGACGTTCCAGGAATTTAAGCAGCTGTGTAGTTTGTGTTGGCAAAAGCCCTTCGACTTTTTAGTCATCAATAAAGATTCACCCAAGAATGAAGGAAGGTATCGGAAAGGATTTGATAACTATATCTATTTCTAAGGAGATTGGTATAAAAGGTGATATTAGTCGTAGCAGCTGAACAGTCTCACTGCACATATGAAGATGAATATCAAATTAGCAAAGGAGCTTGTAAAAACAAGGAAAGCGGTGCACCAAAAATTTGAAGCATTAAAATCTGAGCTCTTCGAAACAGATCGCAAATTACAAAAGTAACTGCAACCCATCTCTGAATCATTACAACAACTCCTGCACCGGGTAGAACCTGCATCTTGTATAAACAGTTAGACAACCCTTATCAGCAATATTTACCACTCTCAGGACTGAGCTTTTTGAAGGATACTTATTCCAATCTGCCACAAACTTCAAATGCGGTGGACATTTCCACAATTGAAGAAGAAGCTCGTGACCCTACGGTAGTCGAACGCGAGAATTAAAAGTTAGATGACACTAGTACTACGAGTCGTAACAGCTTGCAGCGCTTAATTCATACTCCAGTATATAATGAGTATCTGGAGGCGTTTGACCCGTTACCAAGAAAATATGTGGATGAGAGTATTTGGGAAAACGAGGAAGAATTTGACAGATACTATGGGTTGTCGCATGACCTCGCGACTGAAGCATTCACATTAGGTAAAACACCAGTACTACTGGGTCAGATCTACACAATGTGCGATACCCAGGGACAGTGGGGTTGTATGAGTTACTGTTTAAAAAGAACCCAGTGGCCTACACGTAAGCGGATTTAGATCAATATATGAATATACTGAATTGGACGAATGCCTATCGAAGGAATTTTGATCCCAATTTACAGATACAATGTACGCAGCCAGCCAAATATAAGCAGACCATTAAACCATATTTGCTCAAACATAACATTCTGAAACATCCAGTAACTAGCTCAAGCACCTCGGTATCGCTCGAAAAGCCTGCACCCCAAAAAAACACGCCTACGACGCACACAATCATTCAAACATACTGGTAGGGGGATGATGCAGTTAAATAACAAACCTATTGAATACGTATACTTTGACGAGCCTAACGAACTTGTTAATCGACTAAGATTACTTTTAGCATCTCAACAGGTTGGTAACAGCAGTCACACGAACGAAATTCAATCTATTATTGAGGAGTTAAAAAGGAGGGACGCTTTACAAAGTGACCGATATATTAAAATATCTTGGTCACTCTTGGTTTGTGTAACTGCTTATATGCCGATTGATAAATTTGGGAGGCATCAAGGTATCCACAGCGGTGGCTGAGAGATTTCGCATGGGTGGGGCAGCTCGAAAAGCAGCTGTCCTCTCTATGTATAGTGCAAATTTGAGGCTCTGTGTCTCACAATGATCCCTCTAGTTTTTATATTTTGGAAAATGGAACGACTGATTATTTCTTTCCTGTATCTGGCATTATAGATGAAATACGAAGCTCGGAAGGTGTCAAAGTGTGGTATAAGATGACTCGCAACCTAAGACAGGGAGATAGTGTGGTGAAAGGTGACAGGGTAAAATTTGTTGCGCACACAGGTGTCACCACTCCACTGTTTGTAGAAATCATCATACGTTGCCCCCTAACGAGAACTCGCAATGAATACGGTAAAGAAAGAAATAATCAATGAAATTAATAAGCCTGCAAGAAGAAACTTTCAACGGCGCAAAGTCATTATTGGAGGTCTCAAAGATCTGGTGCAGGCCGATCTGGTGGAAATGCTGCCATATGCAAAAGTCAACAAAGGATACCGTTATATTCTGGTAGTGATTAATGCATTTAGTAAATTTGCATGGGCTCGCCCGGTAAAAACAACAACTAGTAAAGGCGTAGCGGAGGCTATGAAAATAATTCTATCTCAGATGCAACAAAACATATACAAACCGATATGGGAAAAGAGTTCTATAACAAGGAATTCCAATCACTAATGAAGCGATACACCATCAATCATTATAGCACATATTCTAATTTGAAAGCAAGTATCGTTAAAAGATTAAATCGTACGTTAAAAAATAGTATGTGGCGAGCATTCAGCCTACAAGGGTCGTATAAATGGCTACCTCTACTGCAGCAAGTGGTTCACGATTATAACAACACAAGACGTCGAACAACGGGACTGAAACCGAAAGATGTGAATTTGCGGAATGAGAAGCAAGTGCTCCTACATAGCTTTAGTCATTTAAAAACGGTCGACCCTAGGACGCCAAAGTATAAGACTGGTGACAGCGTTAGGATCAGCAAGTACCGACATGCCTTCTCCAAAGGTTATACACCAAATTGGTCTAATGAAATTTTTACATTTCGAAAGGTGCAGCAGACGAATCCAAGGACCTATTTGTTGAAAGATCAGAATGGTGAAGAGATTTTTGGGAACTTTTACAACGAGGAGCTCCAAAAAGTGATTTATATCTCGCGGAAAGAGTATTAAGATGTAAACGTTCGAAGGTGTATGTGAAATTTAGATAATACACATAATGCCTGGATTAACAAGTCTGACTTATATGTATAATCTACAAGTGGAGCGTAGTTTTTGTAACAGAAATAAAAGAACTACAGTTGAATCTTTGTATCGTTTATGTGCCAGTTCACACCTAACAGTTGCGGTATGGTATATGTGGTATGGTAGGTTGGTGATACGACAACGTAGCGGCTTTCTGAAACTCTGGGAGATCTGGATGTCGATACACCAGCTCCATCATGGATCGCACGCTTCCGGACCTTGGTATATCAGCCACATGACCAGCGACAAAGTCCCGTACATCTAGCGGTGTAGCTCGCACTTCACTCAGTAGGCTATTGAAGTATGTTGCAAATTCTTGAATTTTGAGGGTGTTTATTGTATAGGCAATCAATCGAGTCATTTCAATCTTGTTCAGCACACTCTCTAAATTCAGATAAACAGTGTTACTAAAACGATCTTGTAGTTTGACTGTGCGCATATCTTTGAACTTTTCGAACATGACTGTGAACGTGCCATGTACAATGGGCTGAAACTTCTCTACACAATGGAAATAGTTCACCAACAACCCTTAATATTCCAGTAATTCATACCACTCAGATTCGGTGAACGTTGCACAATCATTTCTACACCCTCTGATGATAATGATGGGTTAAAAGCTCCACTCGTACGCTAAGCCGACACTTATTAATTTGGATTTGGATGGATTCAGCGGATAACACCGTTCATTGATCGTGATTAGCGATTTCGGGCGCTTGGGGCCTGAAGCACTCTTCTCACTATGCTCACTGACGGCACTGGACTGCTTGGGAAACATGGCGCCCTGCTCAAAGATACGTTGATTACACTGGAGTACACCTTAGCGTGCCCTATACCTTTTATATCCTCTCCTCAACCTTTAGTTCTGCGCATGTGTATGTGTACAGAAAGGAAACACAGCCTTTTTTTAACTTTTAATTCTAATTTATTGGGGATATACAACGACAACCAGTGTGTACAAAGCTCAAGCAGCAATACATAAAACACATCACATTGCGTAAAAATATAAAGCTGAAATATACCTGAACATACTTGTGTATAACATAATCGAAATGTCTGACATGGAATATACTAAATAGGACAAACCGAATTACATATAGTTACACGCACGCATTCACGGCAAATCAGATTTTTCACCCATCCAACTCTGAAGGATCATTGTTTGTACGAAATTTATGTAAAATTTTGAGTGCATCCAGATAGTCATCCAGGTTCGTTGACGGCCATTCCAAACTACACGGACCAGACGTGCACCCTAAAGAGCCCTCGCCTCTAATACCCTTTTCAATATTTTTACGTAACCATTGCATTAGCGATTTATGTTCCTTTTTGCTTTGTGGATTGAACACAAATGTGATACCCATCTCCGTGAGCACATCAACAAAACGTTCAAATAATACCATATCTGCCATATATCCAAGTGTGCACATCGTTGTATCCACGTGGGTTAAAGTTGTTCGATAATTGTTTTCAATATTTGCAACAGTAAAAACTTCATTTATATCTTCACCTGCCTTTCCACTTAACAAAGTGAAAATATAATACTGCTCATATATTGTCGGAGGATTTAACAGCTGAGTGAATATCTTACTCAAGCCATGCAAACTGATGGTATAGTGTGCACCGTGCAATGCGGCTATAGTATCGTTTATTACATGATCTAAGTGAAGTTCCCGCACTATAATCGCTTTCACCACCTCAACATTACAAGCGTCGGATTCCGCGATCCATTGAAAGGCTTCATCGGGCACCACCACTTCATCCAACAGCGATGTAAATAAGTGTATTTCATCATCAGTGGGAACTTTTCTCACAATTGTTCGTATTTACTTATTGATCACCGCAACTTGAGCGCTGCACAACTGCGAAAACGGTGTGAAATACATTTGCGCACCCATGGCTGGAACTATGTTGAGTTCAGCCTGACGTAGAGCTTAAATAGCTATAGCCCCTTCCTCCCTAGCCACTGAAAATACATGGTGGAGAAGGAGTCACCGCGGTTCATCATTGTCTTGTGCCATCGCTTCATTGAGTAGGCGAAGAAGCAACTCCAAGCGTTCTTCCTGAGGAGTTTCGTGAAAGGCGATATCTTTATGACCCCAAGCCAATGTACTTGTGATGAGTCTGGAATTAAGTAACGTTGATCATCCCGATTTGTTAATGCCAATTTTTTTATGTGATACAGATTTAAATACATACATCATACAATACACTTGGTTTTTGGAGCCTTCCACAATAATTTTGTAGTGGATTATATCCAACTGATTGTCTACGCTGGCTTTGGTAATTCCTTTAGCTTTTTTGCATACCTCATCGATAGAGTCAATGCAGTATGCTTTGGCCCCTGTTCCGTAGAATGCCGCCAGTACTTTGCCTGCATATTCGTCTTTCATTTTTCCTAAAATTGACTGATTTTTTGGTACGTTGTGACAATTTGGAACGGTATAATTCGATGTATCAAAGCGTGATATATTTGCTCTCATATCCGCATAAAAATTTGACGTTTTGACATGAACTATTAAGCTATCAGTGTCCATATATAAAATTGTACAGTTGTCACCATATGTTGGTTTTAAAAAATCATATACAAAGTCACAATTTTGGCGATATCTAAAATACAAAATCCAACATATGTCGGTCGGCAATAACCAATAAACGTTTTTTCCATTTGAATAGCAACTAAGTTTTCACTGAAAATGCGTAACTCTTTGAATGTTGGTTTGCTAATATAATTAGAAGCTACACGCTTGCAACTGTTACTTTCAAAAGTTGTTGCTAGTTTAATGTCCACTCTTTTTTCCACGTTTTCAATCGTTTTTCCAAAAATACAATTTACCATCGTTTTGTACATCCCGTTTTCAAGTTTGTTCTTAGCCTGATTTCTCAACTGTGTATTTAAAGCAATGTATGGTTCCAGCCATGCAGCTTATGCAAACCGTAATCCCTTGTGAATATTTTTCAATACAATTCCATACTTCAGACACTGTTGCAATGCTCGATAGTGGATTATACCCAACAAGCATTCTAAGTTAAAATTACCTCACATCGACCACCGTACAGGTTACATGACTAATTTCAACAAGGATTATTTACTTCTAACTGTTCAACATTTTCCTTAAGTGGGGAATAAAACTAAAGTAATTTAGAGGTCAATATGAGGTCGAAGAGGAATTTATAACCAATAGTTCGAGAATAACATGTAGACATTCTACAGCTATTTAGGTCATATTGAGGTAAAATCGTCGACATTATCCCTATAGTATAACCTAAATCTGACGTAAATTTAACACTTTTATTTTAGCAACAACAAAGGAAACATGATGCTTCTGATCTTTTCTTTCATAAACATGGAACTACGGATTATAATGTGGCAATCTGCCTGTCCTGTATAGATATGGTGCTGTCTTCATAAACAGTTGAATGGTGATAGTGGTGATACCTATAGTGGATTGATTTTCAACTGTGTTCTTTGGTTACTTGAAAATTAAGATTCTATGCGGAATGAACCTTTTCGTGGAATGTGGACATAATAGTTACACAAAATTAAGGCGCCTTAAAAATGAGCTTTTTTAACAAATTTAGTAAATTTTTTTCAATGACGTATTCTGAAACCCATATAACCTCAAATTATAAACGTGTATCTTCTGGCGCGGTTGTTAGCTATATGGAACAGCATATTTTTTTCATGTGTTTTGTTTGTTATTAGAAGGACTGATCTAGCATATTTGATGAAATAGGAATTTATATATGATTAAGTATAAATTAAAGATGTCTGCTTTTAGAATTTTGACCTATAGGGATTTATTGCCACCATTTTTAACCAATAGCATATCTTTTCCATAATGATGTCGAAGCAGAGGTACATTTTCAACCTCGAGGGCAAAGTTTCCCTATTTTAGACTAAAAAATTGCTTTAAGGTCAAAGTCTATTTTAAGGCGAAACTAGGGTCCTGTTGGATAATTCAGTATGAGGTGCGTCATATTTTGTATATTTTTGATTCATGCATTCAACAAAATTAAATTGTTTAAAGCAGTCCCAGGTCCTTCCATCTTTTGGCAGCACATGTCTACCATGAGCTCTAGGAATTGTTAACCGCTCTCCAACTGCAGTTATAGTTATTTTATATTTTAAAGCCAACATCCTCAGTTGATCAAGGGTTGTACCCAATCACTTAAGACTTCATCAGTACTTATCTATGTCATGTTCTGAGACTGAATATGATCAAGATCATTTCATGAGGGTAATGGCTCATTGTTGGTTGAATAACTTGCGCAATGACTAAAACTATTTTCCGTAACAGCAGTGCCTCTTTTTCCTATATTGTTTTATACTCTATAATACTGTCATCTATGCCTATAAACCTTAGGTCGTTTCAGCTTTTAACTTGAACTGCGCAAAATATCGGATAATGCTGTTGTGTAGGATACAGTAGGCATACATAGTGGGGAAAGTAGGTATCATGAAGGGCAATTTTGGGCACTTCAACTTTGAGCGAGTATTTCCAAGTAATTTTAACTTCCATCAAGACATTTGTTGTTATAGGTCTATAGAAACAGAGTTTTTGCCCTCAAAGTTAGTGCCAAAGTTAAAATTAGGATAATACACCTACTAGAAATATCCCTGTAACCTCATGGCACTTAGGAAGGCCATTTAGTGAACAGTTCAACCTCTTTTTTTCCTTTTTATGTCGCTAACTTCCAAGAAGTTTTTGTAGGTAATAAATAAGGTAATTTTTCCCTATTAAAATGCCCAAAAAAATCCCTAACTTTGAGGACATATTCTAGGTTAGTGCTAGGTAATTTATTACCCCTGCATTGATGTTTGCAGACAAAGATTTTTTGGTTAATATAATCAGGTGTATTTCTTGTAATTCTGAACCAATTGTTTCGACCTTTTCGTCATCTGACTATTAGAACACTAATTAGGTACATTTCGACCAATTCTCGTCAATGATTTGAACGCTCCAAGACATTCTGAATTTATGAACATTACTTAAGTATACAGTTACTAACATTTGACTTATACAGGTTAATTTCTCTTGGGAGGTGGACTATTTTAACAAAATGCTACTTGGGTATATCGTGTTTTATTATACAGATTTGGAATTAATGGTTTACCCTTCCCACCAGGAGGTGTAATCATCTCTGGACAAAACGGATATTCATTAAAGAAATCATGCAGCTCGCGTGGCACCTCAAGGTCTACTTCTAATACATAATAAACATTTGAGGTGTCACTTACTTCGGGTAGGATTTCGGAAAAGTTTTTAACTTCATCTGAAGTAATCCACTCAAACTGCCCCAGCGGTAAATGTTGGGACATACTGTACCCATATAAATTCGTTGCATCTAGGTACATGATATAGGATGTTGGTTTTGTTGGATCAAATTTAGGGAGGTGTGGATTATTAGCTTCCGCTTTCCGTGTAATACACGTACCCACTCCACCCCGTATCCCTTTCTTAAAAAAAGTGGATCATTTCAATATCTGAGAGGAATTAAAGTTCGATTTTTATATGCCGAAGCATACATACATTTACAGCTGCCTAGATCATTCACAATTAATTGGTGCACTATTCTTCGATTTGTCAAAAGCGTTTGATACAATTAATCCAGACATTATTGTGTAAAACTTATTCGTTTCGTGGTAACATGTTAGACTGTCTGTCGGTCTGTCTGTCGGTCTGTCTGTCGGTCTGTCTGTCGGTCTGTCTGTCGGTCTGTCTGTCGGTCTGTCTGTCGGTCTGTCTGTCGGTCTGTCTGTCGGTCTGTCTGTCGGTCTGTCTGTCGGTCTGTCTGTCGGTCTGTCTGTCGGTCTGTCTGTCGGTCTGTCTGTCGGTCTGTCTGTCGGTCTGTCTGTCGGTCTGTCTGTCGGTCTGTCTGTCTGTCGGTCTGTCTGTCGGTCTGTCTGTCGGTCTGTCTGTCGGTCTGTCTGTCGGTCTGTCTGTCGGTCTGTCTGTCGGTCTGTCTGTCGGTCTGTCTGTCGGTCTGTCTGTCGGTCTGTCTGTCGGTCTGTCTGTCGGTCTGTCTGTCGGTCTGTCTGTCGGTCTGTCTGTCGGTCTGTCTGTCGGTCTGTCTGTCGGTCTGTCTGTCGGTCTGTCTGTCGGTCTGTCTGTCGGTCTGTCTGTCGGTCTGTCTGTCGGTCTGTCTGTCGGTCTGTCTGTGGGTCTGTCTGTGGGTCTGTCTGTCGGTCTGTCTGTCGGTCTGTCTGTCGGTCTGTCTGTCGGTCTGTCTGTGGGTCTGTCTGTCGGTCTGTCTGTCGGTCTGTCTGTCGGTCTGTCTGTCGATCTGTCTGTCGGTCCGTCTGTCGGTCTGTCTGCCGGTCTGTCTGTCGGTCTGTCTGTCGGTCTGTCTGTCGGTCTGTCTGTCGGTCTGTCGGTCTGTCGGTCTGTCGGTCTGTCGGTCTGTCGGTCTGTCGGTCTGTCGGTCTGTCGGTCTGTCGGTCTGTCGGTCTGTCGGTCTGTCGGTCTGTCGGTCTGTCGGTCTGTCGGTCTGTCGGTCTGTCGGTCTGTCGGTCTGTCGGTCTGTCGGTCTGTCGGTCTGTCTGTCTGTCTGTCGGTCTGTCGGTCTGTCTGTACGCGTTTTTCTGTCCTCGTAATCTCAGTAACCGCTGCATGGATTGTAATGAAATTTGGGCAGCGATATGCTGGGGGGTCGTAGCAGGTAATGTCCTTATAATTTTGAAAATCGGTGCAGGGGCGGCGGAGTAATTAGCAAAAAACAAAAAAAATTAAATATTCCTCAAACTTCGTTTTTAGGCGTTTTAGAGGTTCCTGATCATTTTTTACTTTTTTTTGGGTGGGGGTGAAATTGGGGTGGTTGGGGGGTGGGGGGTTGTAAAATTGAAAAATTTGTTGCTTTCATAATAGACTGTCCACTGACCCATGAAGGAATACCTAGCAACATAAATAACTTTTTTAGGTCCATCCGAACACCCAAGTATTTTATGGCATTTTGCGGAGTTATAGTTACTCCTTCCACCAAAAAAGTTACCGGTAGCAGCATTAAGGATCTGTCCCGTAGCCAGGCACTAATTTCACCAATAGCCCAGTTCGCCCTTGTCATCAGCTCTCGTTCGTCTTGTGCCACAACCACCATCGCTAGATCGTCTGCATATGCGATGGTTGTCACTTTTTCCGTAAGGTTCAGCTCCAAGATGCCGTTGTACACTATATTCCACAGGGTTGGTCCTAGTATTGATCCCTGGGGTACTCCGGAATCTAAAGGTATCCGGGGAGCATCGGCTGTTCTTTCTAACCGCAGCTCACGATCTTGCAAGTAGCTCTCTATCAGTCGGAGGATATGTTGTTCTACTCCCATTTTTCTGAGATCGTTAACGATATGCTGCCTCGGTGCTGTGTTGAAAGCGTTCTTAATATCAAGAGCAATTAGAACACACACACACTCTTTTTCCTATTGATTGTCCTCCCTGCCTCCTTAGCTATCGATATAATACACTTAATGGCTTCAATTGTGGATTTTCCTTTCCTGAAGCCAAACTGCTTGCATGATATGCCGTTCTTAGCAGCGATATCTACTTCCAGACGAGCTAAGATCATATGCTCGAGGAGTTTACCAGCGGTATCTAACAGGCATATTGCTCTGTAGGCCGAGGGTTGGTCCAGTGGCTTACCCTTTTTCGGTATCAGAGTCAGGTTAGCACATTTCCATCGCATTGGGAAACAACCTGTCCTTCGAGCCTCATTTACTACCCTGAGAAAGATTTCAGGTGCTCCTTGTACCGCATACTTTATAATCTCTGCCGGTATTCCGTCCGGACCAGGGGCCTTTTTTGGTTTTAGATTTTCTGCCGCGTCTTGAAGCTCATCAACTGTAAACGGCGACAAGGACGTATTTGGTTGTGTCGTGCTTCTTATCCTCTGTTGTTTAGGAAGCAGCGTTTGGACAGTCTGGAGTTTTCTATCGAGTGTCAGCCTTGGAAGGAAAGGGCCAGCATGTATTGCTGAAAATACAATCCTGTATCCCTTCCCCCAGATGTCATTTTCAATATCCGCTACCAACTGTTTCCAACATTTGGACTTGGAACACTTGATAGCTGCCCGCAGCTTCTGTTTGGCTGATTTATAAAATAACCTCCGGATTTCCCTGACATGCGCCTGAAGGTTACGCTTGGTGTAAGCACGCCTTGCTTTAAGGCACTCGCGTCTCAATTGTGCAATTTCCTGAGACCACCAGTATACGGGGTTTTTCCTGTTTGTGCATCTCCTTCGTGGCATAGCTCGGTTGCAGACAATTGTCAGTTCCTCGATAAGGTCGTCGGCTGTCGATATACTTTCTCCTTGAATTTGTTGCAGCGAAGCGCCAAATTGTCCTTTATTCAGCAGTTTAAGACTCCAGCCAGTGTGCGGATGTTCTGGTGTGGGCGCTGGAGCCCTCCGGAAGACCTCAAAAGTTATGTACCTATGCAGGCTCAGAGTTTCATCCTGACGTACTCTCCTGAGGCTGCATTCATTTGATATGCTTTCCGTGGCTAGCGTTATATCGATGATAGATGTGGAGGCGCCCCTTACGAAGGTAGGTTCTCTTCCTTCATTCAAAACAACCAAACGCATTTCGGCCATCCAGCTGGTTGTGATTTCACCGCGGCGATCCTCATAGGACATGCCCCGCTCTGGGGATTTGGCGTTGAAATCACCACATACTATTGCCTCTTTGTGTCTGGATAGTATGTTTTCTCTGAGTTCCGATAGTTGAGACTCAAAGGTGTTCAAATCAGTATTCGGTGAGAAGTAACAGCTATAGAGTATAAATCTATCCATTTCAACCCAGCAGAAGCCTGGTCCAGCCCCTATGTCCGCAATTCTAATGTTTTTATTCGCGATCTTTATTGCAACATCTTTTCTAGCATCTGTAAACCACTCGTTTCCGCTGACCTTAGCCTTGTTTGGCTCCGCGACCACAAGCACATCGACCAGAAGTTCAGTTACCGTAGGGTTAAGTAAGTCCTGCGCCTCCCTGCCCCTATCAAGATTGATTTGTAGAATTTTCATTCTATCCATCAGAACCAGTGCAGCCTGTCCTATCCATCTGGTGGCCTCCTCTATTACAAGATGGACAGAAAGGATCGTTTGTGCAATTCTTGCTAATATGCCCTGGCTGTGCGCACTTATAGCATAAATTTGCTCTATAAGACCCCTTGCACGCCCGACTGTCATGACCCTTGTGCCAACACTTGTAGCACCAGTCCTTACTGTCTCTCTCTTTCTGTAACCTGACAGTGAACTAGCCCTACTACTAGGCTGCCCATCTTTAGTATTTGTTGAGCTACTTCGGCGTCTGTCATAACCGTAGCATTTTGGCTTTCACCAAAAGCAGGTCGAAGCGACGTAACTCTACACCTATCCGCCTTGTCACCAACAGCCTCTCTCAGGGCCTCTTCTATCTCTTCCTTATTAGTTTCGCTGTCCAATCCTTTGAGATGCAACACTATTTGTTTTGTTCTTCTGACTGCATGTGCCCCCTTCACCTGGGAGTTTATTGCTGTTAGTAGGTCATCTGTCCTGCCACGTTTCACTTCCAACAGAACATCTCCCTTCTGAGTTTTCCTCACACTTGAGAGCTCAACATCTACTGATTTTAAATTCACGTCTTTCCGTATCCCTCTAACCAGGTCTGCGTACAGCATTCCGTTACCTTGCACTATTACGGACTGCTTTGAATGTCTCTTGCTATTCCTTGGATATCCTTTATTACCTTGTTCTCCTCCAGATGTCGACTATCTCTTTTGTCTCCTGTTTTGCGCCTTTTCATACTTGTAGACACAAAGCTCTACGTCAGTATCTTTGAATACTTATTCAAAAGTCTTTCCGACTTGATCCCAGTTGTAGGTAGGGATGCAGGGCATTGCCACTTTGTGTCTGCCGTACCTTTGAATAAGTTCTTTTAGTCTGCTGGCTGCCTTGTAGAGGTTTTCTATACCATCAAGCTCTAGCGGGCTCTTCTCTGCCAGCAGGTACCAGATGTATCGGTCCTTCTTTTCGTTTCCATTGGCCGTTGGCACAGTTATGGAATCAATTAGTTATGCCACTTCGCCGATTTTCGCATCTTGGGCTCTAAGTTCTGCAGCTCCTTCGAAACGCTCTTTGAAGCGTCTAGCCACCCCTTTGGATAACTGGAAGTCCTCAGTTGTAAATATTACCATATCGGACTCCCATGGCGCTGCCATTACATCTCCAGGAACTTATTTCACCCGTTCGTACACAGATTTGGGCCAGTCTACGTCGATGATGCTCTGTAGGCCTTCCAGCGTACTGCCGCGATCGATTTCACTCCGTAGCGCGAGTCTTCGACTTTCGGATTCTTCTTCGTCCACCCCAATGGTTTGTGTTCCTACATCTTTGGTATCAGGGCGCAGTTCAGTCTGGCTGTTTCGGCTCACAATCGGTACGCCCGCTTGTGTTGCGCAATCGGCTTTCCGAATTGATGGTGGACACTTCGGTCTGCTTTTATTGAGCCTATTAAGCTTAATACTAAGCTGTAGCAGATCCGCGCTGGCTTTCTTGATTTCCGACTTCGTGTTCACGCAGACATCAAGGCTCGTCTCTAGGTCTTTGGCCCTGGTAAGCAGTCGCTGAACAATCTCATCGAACTCATCTCTGTCTGAATTTAGGTCCTCTCCTGTTTCTGCTCTCTTTCTTTTTGAAGGGTTTGCATCTTCTGGGTCGGTTTTTGGCCAATGTACATCCGTCAGAGATGATGACCTATTTCTACCTGGCGGCGTTCTTTTAAGACCCTCCCTCCGTTTGAAGGGGTCTATTTCGCCGCACTTTTCGCTCGTGTCTAAGGTACGATTATCCATACTATTTTTTGCCAGCGCTTCGTGCAGTGAGGAGCGGGTCGAGTTGGTTGAGAGCGGGTATGCCCCTGGGTTAGAATCCTACCCTAGTTCCCTGAGGCCCAGCCCTCGCTTAGCTGGTCCCGGAATACACGGACGGACCAGACTCGCTCGGGGCAATGCAAGATTCCGATTCTTGCATCCACACTGCACTTCCTGATCAGGGCCCGAAGGGGCTGGTCCCTGCTCCAAGCGTCTCGGTCTCGCTTCGGCAGAGCAAGCTCACATCAGCTCCTAGGAGCACTCCCCGCGAGCCTAAACGTTTGAGCGATCGTCTCTATCCTTGTTATTGCTGTTGTCGTCGTCAGTGGCAGTCCTGAGGATAGGTATGTTCGGGTGAGGAGAGGTTGTGATAGGATTACTAGGTAATTAGGAAGAAAAATAGGTACCGAAGAGGCAGCCGGGAGTTTGCTTTCCCAACCAGCAGGAACACACGGGTCTCCACCTCACCGACGCCAGCTCAACGCCGTGCGCGCGTAGCCGGGGCCGACACGGCAGGAACCCATGCGCTCTCCGAAGGCCGAGAACCTCTTTGGTTCCACATGATCCGCGAGCAACTATTTGTTATTCATTGCAGTCCCAGAGCGGGGGAACTTATGCTCTGGGGGTCCCTATCAGCCATCGGGATGCGCCAGGTAGGTCGTGGACAAACCTCCGACGGAACCTTCTCCACAAGATTTGGGCTGAGCCAGATCCTGCCTCCTGTGGGAAAAGCTCCGCCGCTGGAGTAGTTTTTTTTTACCATGGACCGTCGCCCGGCCGCAGCCCGGAGCGAGTGGGTCATGTGAAAAGCCCCTTCCCCGGAACTGTCGTGAAGACATAACTTCAGATGGGGGCTGTCTGTCTTCCTTAGTCTTCGTTTGTCTTCATCCTACATCTCCCCTCCCCTGATTTCTCAGGGATTAGGAGTTCGGATTCTTCGTTATTGATCTCGATAATGTCGCTCTTCAGATTCCTCGTCAAGTTTGGGCTGTCTACTCTCTCTATTCTTCTTAAAAATGCCTTAAGTTTCCTCCCTCTTTTTTGTCTTAGAATGCTCTCAATGTAAGTAGCTACTACATTCCAATGCCTTTCACTAAGACACACTTGCTCGATGATATTTTCCGGCTCAAGATTCACTCCCAGTTGACCTTCCAGCGTATGTCTCTCGATAAACCATTTATCACACTCGAAAAAGGTGTGCCGGGCCGTATCGATTTTGGTTGGGCAATATCGACATTCTTGACTATTCTTCAGTTTTCTCAAATAGAGGTATCTGTTAAAGTTTCCATGACCCGAAAGAAACTGTGTGAGATAAAAGTTTACCTCCCCATGTTTTCTAGAGTACCAAGGCTCAATCTCTGGTATGAGCGTGTGAGTCCAGGTAGCATTTTCCTCCTTCTCCCACCTTTCCTGCCACTTCTCAAGTGTCTGTTGCCTAACTAGGACTTTTGATTGATTCCTCAGATTACGGAGGCGATGTCTCTCCATAGCAAGGTCTATCGGAGGAACCCCAGCCACAACCAGAACTGCGCTCTCAGCAACAGTACGGTACGCTGAAGCAATCCGTAACTGCTGCTCATACCTCAACGACCCCAGTGGGGCGTGACTGGGGAATGTCGTATGTGATAGCAGCCGGGGAGCTTGCCTTAACCGGCCGGCTTGCGAGGAGCCATCCTCTATAAAAGAACCGACAGCGAAGTCGTAAAAACCTCTGGGCACCTGGGCCACCCAGGAGTATTAAGTCCCCACCTATGCGGAATGGGCGTCACCCGCTAGAGTGTTCATATTTCGTCCCGTACTCGTGGGATCAACCATGGACATTAAAGAAAATAGAAAACAAGAGACCCCTGACATGGAGAATATAATAGACCCGTTTAAGAGGCGCGATAGCATTCCGCGATCGTCTCCTTTTTTGAGAGAACGTGCCCTTTCGATGCATGAAATGCCAAGTGACAGTCCAGTTGCTATAACTGAAAAGACCAAACGGAAAAGAGAGTCAGAATCGCCCGGCAGTCAGAACGCTAGCATCTGTGACGACGAAGTTGATAACATGAGAGGCAGGCTTCTCACTAGAGCCACAGAACTAGAAGGTTTTCTAAAACTTAGTCCCAATACCAAAATGGACATCAAGAGAGCAGGATTAGACAGACAGAGAGAGAAGGAGAGAAAGGAAATCGGACCGCAACACAGGGCCAATACGGACCTAAACAGGGAGTTGGCGACTTCAGAGACTCAAATTGAATTTGCAACTGCAAATGCCACCGAGAAGAAGGATCAAGCCACACAGACTGTCAGTGACTTAGAGGTGGATACGCAGCAAATTGCTAGTTCTATAAGAGAAGAGATCGATGCTAGTACGTCTTATGATGATCTCCTTCGGATCATGAGTCAGGAATGGCCAGTACCTGTGTTTCGGAGAGTAAAGGAGGCTACATCAGATATCATGACCGCTCCGTGGGAGCAAGATTTAGTAAACACAACCACTAGTGACCTGGAAATGACAAATGGTACCTCTAAACGGTTTCGAGAGAGATATGGTGGAATAGAGGAGTTGAAATTACAGCGGGAGACGCTTGGGGGCGTGGCCTATATGGTCAACACCATCTGTGTACCTACAGAGCAAGGGGAGGGCCAAAAAGACAGGTATGTGTGGCATATGCTAGTAGAGGAAAAACCTTTCGAGCTTTCAAATATAGACACTCTTTACAAGAGCGCCTGTAAGTTAAAAGACCTCCTACTGCTACACAAAAGAGAAAACATTGCTGTGACTGACACAGAAACCTATGGAAAAGATACCATCCAGAAGGTCTTCGAATATGTCTTTCGGGATACGTGTATAAACGTTACTGTCTACAAAAAGGAGAAAGTTAGCCAGAATGAGGACAGCAGATCGAAAAAACTGCAAACAAGGCCTGCCAAACACAGCACAGATGCTCTAATAGTTAAGGCTCAAGGCAAGACCTATGCTGATCTGGTCCGAGATCTTAGAAAAGATGTTAGCTTGGAGAATGTTGAGGTCACCAGAATGAGGAGGACACAACAAGGGGACCTCCTTTTGGAAGTTAAACCGGGCACTGTCGATAAAGTCCGGGAATGCATTGTGAGCCAGGCTCAGGGAGCCCGGGTTATCAAAAAAACCCAAGGCGTGGTTCTCCACATTTACGGTTTGGAAGGGGAAGCCACCAAGGAGGAAATATATAAGGCAATAGACAAAAATTTAGGGAAGACAAGTCACGATTGTAGGGTAACGTCCTTGAGGCCAACTCAAAGTGGTGAGAAAAATGCGACCGTCATCATCGACCGGTCGTCAGCGCAAAGACTTATAGAGCTAGAATGTATCAAGATTGGATGGGTAAACTGCCTGGTGAGAGAGCGCATTGCGGTGGACAAGTGTCAAAAGTGTTGGGAAATGGGTCATAGACAGAATGATTGTAAAGGCCCAGATAGATCAACTCTCTGTCTGAGATGCGCCCAACCAGGACACCTAGCCAAAGACTGCAACAAAACACCCTATTGCCCGTCATGCAAAAGGGAAGGACACCGGTTCAATGGCGAGAGATGCTCTAAATCCTGGCGGGCCAGCGTACGGGGCCATCAAAGGGACCGATAGCATCAATCTCAATGGCGTGCATCCTCCAGGTCAATCTGAACAGATCTAAGCTAGCTCAGAGCATGTTACTGCAGACGGCGTCTGAACACAATGCGGATGTGATTATAATCAGCGAACAATATAAGAATGAAGACCATCCATACTGGTATACTGATTTAAGTAAAACTGCGGCACTGTGGATTAGGAACAGCTCTCGCTTTCCAATCTCTGATAATGGCCTTGATCAAAACTTCGTGTGGGTTAGAAGCAGAAATGTTATCTATGTCAGCTGCTACTTGTCTCCAAATGACAGGATATCTACTTTTCGTGCAAAGCTAGAAAGGTTGGAGGACACATCAAGAAGCTTTGACAGTGAGGTGGTTTTAGCGGGTGACTTCAACGGTAAATCGTCTGCATGGGGCATGACGTGGACGTGTGCAAGGGGAGCAGCGATAGTTGATCTAGCATCAAGACTGGACCTGATCATTTTAAATACGGGTAACACTCCAACCTTCAGGAGGAGCGGTCAAAATGGGTCAATTATAGACCTTTCTTTTACATCGGCAGCATTAGCTCGAAAAATAACAGACTGGTCTGTCCTTGAAGACTTCTCAGGAAGTGGCCACCAATATATTAAATTTTGTATCCAAATTAATGGCAACTCGAGGAGCAGTCAACGACCGTGTATTGACCACCCAGGGTGGAATGTATCACGGCTGGACAGAGGGCAGCTTGCTAAAAATCTAGCAAATTTCAATGTAGCGGAAATCCTAGATACAGAAATAACCAAGCAACAAGCAAACGATCTGGTGGAGCACACTATGCAGCAGATTGTAGCATGTTGCGATGCAGCGATGCCTAGGAAAATGACTAAGCGACATAGGAAGCCTGTTTATTGGTGGAACGATGAGATTGCCACCCTACGTAAGGAAACGTTGAAGCTAAGACGCGCTGCACAAAGAGCAAGAAGGGGAGATCAGCGGGACAAAGTCAGAGAAAAGCAATACAAGGAGGCGAAGAGGAGCCTTAGATTATCTATACGAGCTAGCAAGAGAGCATGCTGGAAAAACCTTTGCAATGACTTAGATCAGGACGTCTGGGGCCTCTGCTATAAAACAGTGATGCGGCGGCTTGGCCAGCAGGGTCATGCAGGACCATTTGAGTTAGAGGAGATGGAGAAGATTGTCAGTGGTTTGTTTCCGGGGCACCCAGATCGTCCCAGAAGGAAGTTCAGTGACCTTGGCGGATATGCTCTATTTAGTGAAGACGAATTAAAAGTAGCTGCCTCCTCTGCGAAAAATGAAAAAGCCCCAGGACATGATAATATACCGATTGAAGTTATTAAGGTAATAGTCAATGAACGTCCACACATTCTGCTAAGTATGTATAATGCCTGTCTCCGAGCGGGCATACTTCCACAGAGATGGAAGGTGCAGAGGCTAGTACTTCTGGATAAGGGAAAGGGTTCACCAATGACGCCTTCGTCCTTTAGGCCTTTATGTATGCTTGACGACGCCGGTAAAATGTTTGAGAGGCTGATACGTTTGAAACTCCGAAATGCCATCGAAGCCGCTGGAGGACTATCTGACCATCAGCATGGATTCCGAGTACGCCATTCGACCATGGGTGCCCTGCAAGAGGTCATAAATGAGACCCATATGGCCTGACAAGGTAATCATAGATCTCGAAGCGTCTGTGTACTGATCACCTTCGATGTGAGAAATGCATTCAATTCTGCAAGGTGGATTGACATTCTTGATGCACTGGAGAAGCAATATAGAGTTTCGACTTACCTACTACGCGTAATTGACGACTACCTGTCGAATAGAAGGTTTATTTTTCAAGCGCTCGATGGACAACATGAGAGGAAAATTACGGC
Source organism: Callosobruchus maculatus (assembly GCA_951848785.1). Lineage (NCBI taxonomy): Eukaryota > Metazoa > Arthropoda > Insecta > Coleoptera > Chrysomelidae > Callosobruchus > Callosobruchus maculatus. The sequence goes on from CATOUR010000103.1 coordinate 78,218, forward strand.
TGGGGTGGCGCAAGGTTCTGTGCTGGGGCCAGATCTATGGAACGCCATGTACGACGGTGTCCTACATCTGGATCTTCCAGATGGTGCGAAGCTGATTGGATTTGCTGACGATATCGCAGCCGTAGTCGTGGCTAGGGATATTGAACTCGCACGGCAAAAAACTGGGTTTGTCGCGCACTTGGTACATGATTGGCTAGATGAACACGGATTGAAACTGGCGGCGACCAAGACAGAAGCGGTAGTTCTTACTAGACAGCGATTGTCTATACTACCCACAGTCCTTCATCTACCGGGAGCCAGCATCGGAACCAAAGGCGAGGTGAAGTACTTGGGAGTTATTTTAGACAGGAAACTCACATACCATCAGCATATAAGCTCGTGTGCGAACAAGGCAGTCAAAGCTGTGTCGGCGCTGTCCAGGATCATGCCTAACATAGATGGTCCTAAGGCTGAGAAGAGACGAGTTCTCATGAATGTCGTCCACTCTATAATGCTGTATGGTGCCGAAATCTGGTACAGTGCAATGCAAATCGACAAATACCGAAAGAAACTTGCTTCTGTCCAGAGAGCCGCTGGAGTAGTAGTAGTAGTAGTAGCAGTAGTAGTAGTAGTAGTAGTAGTTTTTTTTTCTACGAGGGGATTAGGTAATCTTCATAGACTCTCTGTCGGTTGGCTATAACTGCGTCTAATACCCAGAGGTGTCCGATTCACCGATGTCGTGCCTACGGACTAAAACCCTTCCCCCTCGCCCCCGTACTACAGCTGGTACCATCGTATACGACATTCTTCGCACTGTAATTGGGAGTCCTTATCTGTAGCCATCTTCTTAAGTTCTGCGCTCCTCGCTTTCCTTAGCGCTGAGTATTCTCCTAATCATATGGTGTATGCTCTTGTAACGAAATTTTTGTTAATTTCGTTACACGTCGTCTGTGACTCCTTTATAGATTAATTCTTCCTGAATAATGTCCGATTGGCAGGTGAATATGTGTTCCACGCTTGTGCCTTGCCGTTACGCTATTGGAAGAACCCCTTTTCCGCGCCTATGGATACCAGTAGTACGCCTGGAATTTATTCTTTGGTTTGTACGTATGTCTTATATGCAATAAGACTCACATATGTGCGCAATGTGGGTTGCCTACCTGCGGGAAAATTTCAACGTGTTACTATATTGTTGTCTATAGAATTTAACCTTGCAAAGTTGTTAGTTTCATTCTGTTGGTGCATTTTTCATTCCCTATTATGAGTTTAGTTCATTAATAATAGTAATTCTGTCTCGATTTGCAATTAAGACTATAGTTACTTTGAGGCTGGGTTGGTAGTATGCTGTTGGCAGCACTGCCTAACTGGGGGGTGGTGAGATTTGACAGTTGTCTATGGTATTCGTGAACAATCGAGAAGTTTTCCAAGTTTTTGTGACTTCCGACGAAAAATTATAAATAGGCTCGTCCCTCCCTAGCTTCTTCCTTCTTGTCTCTCTGCAGCTGCAACAGGTTAGGTTTGTGTGTCTTCTTGGCCTTCCGCCATCTTTTCAGTACTTTCATGAAATAGTTACGATTTCATTGCCGTGGGGTTGACTTTGAAGTTTATTCACTCTCCTTTCGCGAGAGTTCTATTTGAAGTACCTAACCCAATAACACGGGCAATTATTTGTGAAAATTCTGCCATTTCGACATTTTGTTTAACTGCGTAGTGTGCTGTTACAATCAGCGATTGTTTCGTCGTGATTTCGTATTTTGCTAGCATTTTGCTGTTAATATCGAACCTTTAGTCTCTAGACTCGATATTGTTGATTTAGTTTCTTTTTCTAGTTTGGTTGTGAATGCCATACTGTGTTATATGTGTTTTTCAGCCCAAGTGAGTGCATCTGCTTCCCGAAGGAACTAACCTGGTATTGATGTCGATCTAAGAAAATACAAGCCCCTTTTTCCACCTGCTTCTGAGACCTTGGAAGGACACACAGAGCGTGACTGCAAGCTGTTCCCGCTACTTTGGATATAGAAGGTACGTAAATATTGCTTATTTCAATTTGAACGCCATTTAGGCAGTTGTCGAGCTATTTTACGTACTTTCGTATCTAGAGTTTGTAGTCACCTCCAAGTGTGACCTTCAGTCCGCTTTTTCTTTGTTTTTTTTTATTATTCTGTTGCTCATTTGTACTTTTTGAGAGAGAGAGAGAGAGAGAGCACACCTTTTTTTTTGTTATTTGGTAGAGTCTGTGTAAAAATTGCTTCGTTATTGTTTCCGCCATTTTGGGCAGCTAATGCGAGCACTTTTGCATAGGTGTCTAACCTTCTTCAGTTTTCTTTGTACCTCGTACAATTTTTAGAGAGAGAGAAAGCACCTTTCTTTATTTTGGTATAATTTTGATAATTTTTGAGTGTGCTGACACACACATTTTGCAAATTTTGAGCTGTAATTTTGCTGTACGATTTTGACAATTTTCCATATTTACAACCGATACAGCCTACCGAAGTACATCTATGTGAGACTGAATGTACTCATAGATTTTTGTTTCCTTTGGAGCTATAGTTTTAAAATTGGGAGTATCTATTGAGGTATAGTTGCTCGCACTTTGCAACTACTGTGCATATAGTTTCAATTTTCTGGATTATTTGTGGTATTTGATTTTGAGACATTTTAGTAAACATTTGTGGGCTTGATAATTTTTTTGCGGCTGTATTACCTTTCAAGATTCTAACTTTCTGGAACACTAGAGCCAGCAGTAACTTAGTAGAATCATAGCCTTGATTTTCTCTTAAATCAATTAAACTGCTTTGAACTTAAGTGAACTATAGCCTTGCTCACTTCAAGACTCATATTTTTTAAGTTTTATTTTAAGTGTTAGACTTGAAAGGCCTATCAAGTATCTAGGTTAGGTGATACTCTGTGATTACGATATTGGTCCTTTATTTTAAGATTATATTTTAATTATATGCAGATTCAATTGTGAACCATTGTGGGGAGATATCTGCTACAACTTTGTGCTGAACTTTTAAGAAATTTTAGTATAGAATTTAAGCAATTTGTAAGGGATCCTTGTTAAATTTAAGCAGATATTGTTTCAACTAAGTTGTTAAATTTAACCAGATATAGTTTCAACTAAATTGTTAAATTTAAACCGATATTGTTTCAACTAAATTGTTGAGGAGGGGGCTTTTAATTGTTCTATTCAAAGCCAAGTAGTACGCCTGAGCTTGCATAACATCCTACATCCTGGGGTTTTGCCATAGAGGGTCCAGACTCTAATCCTTCTTTTTTCTATACTTTGCATGACGGCGGCCGGAAGTGGTAGCCGAGCCAGACCCAGATATCCCTCAGCCTAAAAGGGGAAAAAATCAAAGAGTAGGGGTCAGGGCCAAAGGAACCTGAAGAGGCTGCCAGTCATCAGAGGGGACCCTCTGAAGGAGCGGTTAGAAGGAGCCCACAAGCCGACCCAGGAGGAGAAGACAACCTCGTTGAGCAAGCCAGGTTGTATCGCTCACTTACAGCAGTCCCTTTATACCACTGTAAATTAGTCCCCTTTCACCACTGTAAATTAGTCAATATTCACAATTCATATAGTTTATATTTTAACCACCAATATACTTGTTATTGTTTAATTCTCTTTTGAATTTTTTTTCTGAACCCATCCCTTCAGTGTTTCTGGAGAAGTTGGGCAATTTCACTAACTTCCTTGGAGTTTGGAGGTGAAAACTCCTGGCGTCCTTTTTCTTGAAGTTTTTGAGCCTTTAGAGTAATCTCGTGTTAAAAGTTAGTGATTTTGCCTGACATCTCTTATAAGAGGAAAAGAATAAGTTGCCAAGGATCCACAACCCACCGTAAGTAAACTGAGCAGCCCAAAGGCACCCCAGTTTAGCTAGATTGGAGGTCTTAACTTAGTTGAACTTTCAATCAAGTTTTACACAATTTGGCGCCCGCTGTGAGGGCACGATTTGGCGATATGTTCTTTTCTTTCTTCGAAGCCTGAAGAGAGGTGTAGAGTGAACTTTTGAAGTGAGTTGACTAGAGTCAGTTTTTATAGTTTGCCTTTATTCAAAATTTTATTAAATTTTGCTGCAGTTATTTTGCCAATATTTCGAATAACTATTAATCTTTTGAATTTATTTTGATATTTTGACATTTAGATTTTCTTCTGATAGTATCACCTTTGAGAACTATTTATTGCGTTCAAGACTTTATCTTGCCTACATTTTTGAATATATCTTGATTATTGATTCTGATTGATTGCCTACATCTTTGAGTATATAGCTACTGACTATTGATTTTTATTGATTGCCTACATTTTGAGTATTTTTGACTTACCGAATATTTTCTGATTATTACCCATTTATCTAGCTGATTTTGACTATTTTGAGTTATTGAATATCTTTGATTATTGACCATTTATCTTATTGACTGCTGTGAGCAGTATATCTTTTGTCGACTTTTGATTACCGATTGATTTAGATTTTGATTCCCAAAATGGACGCAGGTCATTTATTGAGTGCAGAACTAGACTATGAACTCCGTGTGAGAGGTATACAACCATCTAGTAGTATGGATGACAAACGAAAGGTACTGAGAGGGTTGTTCAGTCAAGAACGAGCTCACAGATCTTTCATTGAGTCATTTATAGTTCAGCCTCATGATGACGATGTTGATGCAATCAAAACGTCATTGACCGATTTAGAGCAAAAGATAGCAGCCTTTGTCAGTGCTACTGGTAGTTCTGAACACAAGAGGCTTGTATCTCGTTTGACCCATGTTTCTGGTAGGATCAATCGCTTAAGAACCGATGATGAAAGTCAGGAAGCCATGAAGCAACGTTTGCTTCTGCTTCTTTTAAAATTGTAAGCTGAGCTAGATGAAAAGGTTGCACCTGCAACTAGCACTCCAGTGGAGAGAATGCCTCCAGCTCCAATTTTCTCAAACCCCAAGCCTGTGTTACCATATAAGTGGAATTTGTGTTTTAAAGGGACTTCAAATGAGTCCGTTGTCTCCTTTTTAGAAAAGGTTGAGTCCATGAGACTATCCCGCTGGGTACAGAAAAATGAACTATTTCTTTCAGCTGGTGATCTATTCAAGGATAAAGCTTGGATTTGGTTTAATGTTAATAGATCTAGGTTTTCAGACTGGGACAGTTTGGTTGCTAAGTTGAAGGAAGATTTCTTGCCTTATCAGTATCAGGAGGACCTGATGCAGGAGATCAATAATAGAACTCAAGGTTCTGATGAACGAGTCTCTTTATATATTTGTGCTATGGAGGGGTTATTTAACCGTCTCCCTGAAAAACCTGATGAGAAGACCATAGTCAACAAAATCAGGCGCAATCTCTTGACATTTTACGTAGCCCAACTAGCCCTTCATGACATCAATACAGTGTCAGAGCTGACAACTCTGTGCAAAAAGCTAGAGGAGTCTAGAAGTTGGTCCAATAGGTATAAACCTCCTATTCCTAGTAACTCTAGTTTCTTAGAACCAGACTTAGCATGCCCTTCAACATCTAGGGGTTATCCCAGAGAAAACAGAAGGATATTTAACAGTAAGTCCTTGGGTGTTTCTTCTATATCTAAGGACGAGTTTTGGAATTGTCATCAAACTGGACATAGGTATTCCAAATGTTCAAGTCCTAGAACAAGATTTTGTTTTGGTTGTGGATCACAAGGCGTGATTAAGACCAAGTGTCAAAAGTGTTCGGGAAACGGGCAGGGTGGTTCCGCAACGCAACCACCCCAATTCAAGGTCCAGTGCAGACCGAAGCTCCGACTCAGTCGCCTTCAAACAGACGAAAAAAGTCTCAGAAAGGAGAGCCAAAACAGAAGTAGAGTTTGTTCCTCCTGTAGAGAATCCGAACCCTTGTACCTTATTGGAAGACCCATGTAAGAAGGTCTGTCCCATGTTTGTGTCCAAACCTGGTGATGAAAGACCATATCTAGGAGTCCAAATCTTAGGTGAGACTTTTATAGCTCTTGCTGATTCTGGCAGCAGTGTTTCAATTTTGGGAAACTCTGGTTTTGCCTTGCTTGAAAAATGGAATGTGAATCTTTCTTTAGATTATTCTCTGCAAGTGACAACTGCAGATGGTGTCCCACAGGCTACTATTGGAAAATTTACTGTACCCATCACTCTTGGTAACATGACAAGGGATGTACAAATTTGGGTAATTCCGTCTATTAATTATAGTCTCGTTTTGGGTATTGATTTCTTAAAAGCTTTCAGAGTGCATGCCAATTTCCCAGATAATCAGTATCAGATATCAGTTTGTGTGGTTAACACTATTTGTCCTGCTGAAAATCTGAATTCCCAACAGAAGGCCAAACTTTCAAAAGTGATTGACCTATTTAAGTCAATTGGCCCTACTGACAGAATAGGAAGAACTCACCTTCTGACCCATCACATTGATACTGGTCAAGCCAAACCAATTAGGCAAAGACAATACCCTTTGTCACCAGCAATGCAGAAACATCTTGACAAGGAAGTCGATCAGATGTTAAAGCAGGGTCTTATTCAGAGATCAAATTCCGAGTGGTGTAGTCCACTTTGGCTTGTGAAAAAAGCTTCTGGAGAGTATAGAATCTGTTTTGACGGACGCAAGCTTAACTCTGTGACTTGTAAAGATGCATATCCTATGCCCCTCATTGACTCAGTGATTAATAAGTTGAGAGATGCTAGATTCTTGTCATCAATTGACTTAAAATCTGCATTCTTTCAAATTCCTTTAGATGAGAAATCAAGACCGAAAACTGCTTTTGCTGTTAGAGGACGAGGACTTTTTGAATTTTGTGTCATGCCCTTTGGTTTATCATGTTCCGCTCAGAGCATGTGTCGTTTGATGGACATGGTTATTGGTCCAGCATTAGAACCTTATGTTTTCTATTACCTTGATGACATTGTAATTGCTACACCAGATTTTGATTTGCATTTAGACATTTTGAGAAAACTTTTTGAAAGATTGAAGCAGGCTGGTCTTACAGTTAACTTTGAAAAATGTGAATTTTGCAGACCCTCATTGAAATTTCTTTGTTTTGTTGTTGATGAGAAAGGTCTTCGTACAGATGAATCTAAAGTATCTGCTATTGTTGATTATCCAGTCCCTAAGACCACCACCCAAGTTAGACGTTTGATCGGTTTAGTTGGCTACTACCGACGCTTTCTAAAAAATTTTGCCTCAATCTGTAGTCCCATTTCTGACCTTTTGAAAGGACGAAAAAAGGGTCAAAGCATTGAATGGACAGAGGAAGCTGATCGTGCATTTGCTCAGATCAAGGAGAGCCTAACAACTGCTCCAGTCCTAGCTTCACCTGACTTTTCAAAGCCTTTTATTTTATATTGTGATGCTTCAGATACCGGAGTTGGTTCTGTATTATATCAGGAAACTGATGGCATAGAGCATCCTATAGCCTATGCTAGTAAGACCCTGAAGAAGTGTCAGAGGAAGTATACCGTTACCGAAAAAGAGCTGTACAGCATTATTGTTGCCATTGAAAAGTTTAGGGGATACATTGAGGGCACACATTTTACTGTAATAACTGATCATGCTTCACTGATTTGGTTAAACAATATGAATAACCCTAGTGGCAGACTAGCCCGTTGGGCAGTTAAACTTTCTCAGTTTGATTTTACAATAGTCCATAGAAAGGGATCCCAGAATGTAGTAGCTGATGCCTTATCTCGATCAGTAGCAGTTCTTAACTTAGATACAGTAAAACTTGATGGGTGGTACACTAAAATGATTCAGAACGTCCAAGAAAAGCCTGATGATTATCCTTCTTATAAGGTAGAAAATGGCATTTTGTATAAACATATATTTAGTAGAGATCCTTTAGTGAGTAATTTAACAGACTGGAAGATTGTGGTGCCTCGAGCACATCGTAAAGAAGTAATTAAAATGTATCATGATAATGAGACCGCTGCTCATTTAGGTGTTTCTAAGACCATTTCTCGTATATCAGAACTGTATTATTGGCCATTTCTTCATAAAGATGTATATAGATATATTAAGAATTGTAAGACTTGTGCTAGCTGTAAAGTTTCTAATCTGCCTAAAGCAGGATTAATGCGCTCATATAAAAATATTAATTTTCCGTTTCAATTGGTCAGTTGTGATCTTTTAGGTCCTTATCCTAGATCTAAAAGTGGGAATCAATATCTTTTTGTGGTCATAGATTGGTTTACCAAATTCACGTTAGTTCAGCCCCTTCGCAAAGCTACAGTTCAGCACATTAATAGGTTTTTAGAGAATAATGTTTTTCTCATATTCGGTGTGCCTCAGATTATAGTATGTGACAATGGACCTCAGTTTAGGAGTAAAGATTTCAAAAACCTTATGGAGGAATATAAAGTTCAGAAAATATGGTATAATGCCAGGTATCATGCACAAATTAACCATACAGAGCGTCAAAATAGAGTTATTATCACAGCCATTAGGTCATATATTAAGGAAGATCAGAAAACTTGGGATCAGTCTATTTTCAAAATTGCTCAGGGTTTGCGTTTAGCAAAACATGATGTGACTGGGTATTCCCCAGCTTTCTTAACTTTCGCTAGAAATGTTCCTGTTTCAGGAGACTACTTTGGAAAGATTTCTGATAATGCCAGGAACATTGTTGAAATTTCTGACAAGAATGCCAGGTTAGATGATGTTCAGGGGATGACGGAAATTTTTTCGAAGGTTCGAGAACGAATCAAAAAGGCTTACCTTCGCAATGCTGAAACTTATAACCTAAGGCGTAGGCCCGCCCAATTTTCTGAGGGTGAAAAGGTTTGGAAGGTTAATTATGTGTTATCTAAGGCCGCTGATCATTTTAACGCTAAATTTTCCCCCAAATATGTTCCTTGTATTGTTAATAAGGTTTTGTCCCCTTTGGTATATAATTTGGTGGACAAGTATGGTAACGACTTGGGCAACTGGCATGTCAAGGATCTTAAAAAGGATGATACAGGACTGGATTCTGATGATGATCCAGATCCAGTTCCAGACTTGGAACCAACCTCTGAACTAGAGTCTGAAGCCAGTGATGATGGGGGTTAATTGCCACGTCTTTAAGGACATTGCCCTGCTGATAGGGGCTGGCATGGTATGTTTGTGGGGAAAAAGGGTACTTCTTTCTGCTCAAGCATCAGTGCCTGAGGAATGCTACAGCACTGGATGGAAACCGGGTGGAAGTACAAGTCTTCCGACAGGTTACCCTGCTGATAGGGGCTGGCATGGTATGTTTGTGGGGAAAAGACATACTTGTTTTTCTGCTCAAGCATCAGTGCTTGAGGAATGCTACAGCACCGGAAAATTACCGGGTGGGAGTACAAGTCTTCCGACAGGCTACTTATGGACGAAACAACATCTTTGTCTAATCACCTTAGGTGATTTACGTCCAAACAGCATTGCTGATAGCATCAGTATGCAAGAGTGTCATTAGGGATTGTTATTGTCTGGTACTTATGGTTACCTTTTTTTATATGATGTATAAATTTGGTTTAGGTTCTTTTGTTATAGATATGACTGGTCATAGCGTGAAATGTGACTTATCATTTTGGTGTGACAACTCATGTTTGATGTTGTTCATTACTATTTGGTTTTTTCCCTGATGACTCATTTGCTTATTTGAGTGCATTTACCGATTTTGTCGTTTGTATATTAGTTCCCGGATTTGACATTTTAGTTATTAGGTATAGTGTCCTGAATGTGAATAGGCACTTTGTATATTAGTTCCCGGATTTGACAGTTTAGTATAGTGACCTGAAGTGAATAGGCACTTTTGTTTTTTTTGGCCATTTTTGCAGTGGGTGCTGGTGAGTTCCGAAGCAACAGCTTTCAGTAGCGATGGGCTCTGGAAGGATAAGTGTTGGGGGGTGACAGTCGGTAGTCAATGTTCTCACTGGAGACTTGGCGCATGCTTGCTGTCACTACTGCATTCTATCTCAGCTCCTTTGTCCAGGTTGTAGCGGAAGATTGCCAGCAACATTGTTGGACTGAGACCACGTCATTGTCTGTGGAGACAGGTTTTGGTTAGTACCCTACAGACTCTCTTTAAACCTGTTCTCTTTTTAGTCTGGTGGATACTATAATTCACTTACTTGTAGTCAAACTACAAGAGTTTTTTTTTGTTTTTTTTTGCTGTCATGATCTTGAAACCAAAGAACCCTTGGCTGGTGCGTTGTTCCCGTCGAGTCCCTGCGCCAATAGACGACTGGTGGCAAGGTGGAACCAAGCCTACGGCGCTGATTTAAGATCTTTTAGCGAAATGGTTTGTTCCAATTGGGTAGTGACTCGAGGGTGGTGACTCTCCTCCCCTGGTCTATTTGACTGGAGAGATCCGCTGTAGTATTTAGGTTAGGATATGTTAGGTTATTTTGGGTTAATATTATTGACATTCTCACCTTAGTTGTACTTGGGTTAGTGTCGGTTGTCATAATGCTTATGTATAGCCTTTGCAAGGTTTGTCAGTCATTTTCTTTGCACTTGTACTCTGGTATTCTCCAATTTCCGGTTGATTAGTACCTTCATCTGTAGTTTAGCATCAGTTAGTTTGAAAATTCTCGAATGGCTTCTCGAATTTTTCCTGGTGGGAGGGATGTGTAACGAAATTTTTGTTAATTTCGTTACACGTCGTCTGTGACTCCTTTATAGATTAATTCTTCCTGAATAATGTCCGATTGGCAGGTGAATATGTGTTCCACGCTTGTGCCTTGCCGTTACGCTATTGGAAGAACCCCTTTTCCGCGCCTATGGATACCAGTAGTACGCCTGGAATTTATTCTTTGGTTTGTACGTATGTCTTATATGCAATAAGACTCACATATGTGCGCAATGTGGGTTGCCTACCTGCGGGAAAATTTCAACGTGTTACTATATTGTTGTCTATAGAATTTAACCTTGCAAAGTTGTTAGTTTCATTCTGTTGGTGCATTTTTCATTCCCTATTATGAGTTTAGTTCATTAATAATAGTAATTCTGTCTCGATTTGCAATTAAGACTATAGTTACTTTGAGGCTGGGTTGGTAGTATGCTGTTGGCAGCACTGCCTAACTGGGGGGTGGTGAGATTTGACAGTTGTCTATGGTATTCGTGAACAATCGAGAAGTTTTCCAAGTTTTTGTGACTTCCGACGAAAAATTATAAATAGGCTCGTCCCTCCCTAGCTTCTTCCTTCTTGTCTCTCTGCAGCTGCAACAGGTCAGGTTTGTGTGTCTTCTTGGCCTTCCGCCATCTTTTCAGTACTTTCATGAAATAGTTACGATTTCATTGCCGTGGGGTTGACTTTGAAGTTTATTCACTCTCCTTTCGCGAGAGTTCTATTTGAAGTACCTAACCCAATAACACGGGCAATTATTTGTGAAAATTCTGCCATTTCGACATTTTGTTTAACTGCGTAGTGTGCTGTTACAATTAGCGATTGTTTCGTAGTGATTTCGTATTTTGCTAGCATTTTGCTGTTAATATCGAACCTTTAGTCTCTAGACTCGATATTGTTGATTTAGTTTCTTTTGCTAGTTTGGTTGTGAATGCCATACTGTGTTATATGTGTTTTTCAGCCCAAGTGAGTGCATCTGCTTCCCGAAGGAACTAACCTGGTATTGATGTCGATCTAAGAAAATACAAGCCCCTTTTTCCACCTGCTTCTGAGACCTTGGAAGGACACACAGAGCGTGACTGCAAGCTGTTCCCGCTACTTTGGATATAGAAGGTACGTAAATATTGCTTATTTCAATTTGAACGCCATTTAGGCAGTTGTCGAGCTATTTTACGTACTTTCGTATCTAGAGTTTGTAGTCACCTCCAAGTGTGACCTTCAGTCCGCTTTTTCTTTGTTTTTTTTATTAATTTGTTGCTCATTTGTACTTTTTGAGAGAGAGAGAGAGAGCACACCTTTTTTTTTTTTTTTGTTATCTGGTAGAGTCTGTGTAAAAATTGCTTCGTTATTGTTTCCGCCATTTTGGGCAGCTAATGCGAGCACTTTTGCATAGGTGTCTAACCTTCTTCAGTTTTCTTTGTACCTCGTACAATTTTTAGAGAGAGAGAAAGCACCTTTCTTTATTTTGGTATAATTTTGATAATTTTTGAGTGTGCTGACACACACATTTTGCAAATTTTGAGCTGTAATTTTGCTGTACGATTTTGACAATTTTCCATATTTACAACCGATACAGCCTACCGAAGTACATCTATGTGAGACTGAATGTACTCATAGATTTTTGTTTCCTTTGGAGCTATAGTTTTAAAATTGGGAGTATCTATTGAGGTATAGTTGCTCGCACTTTGCAACTACTGTGCATATAGTTTCAATTTTCTGGATTATTTGTGATATTTGATTTTGAGACATTTTAGTAAACATTTGTGGGCTTGATCATTTTTTTGCGGTTGTATTACCTTTCAAGATTCTAACTTTCTGGAACACTAGAGCCAGCAGTAACTTAGTAGGATCATAGCCTTGATTTTCTCTTAAATCAATTAAACTGCTTTGAACTTAAGTGAACTATAGCCTTGCTCACTTCAAGACTCATATTTTTTAAGTTTTATTTTAAGTGTTAGACTTGAAAGGCCTATCAAGTATCTAGGTTAGGTGATACTCTGTGATTACGATATTGGTCCTTTATTTTAAGATTATATTTTAATTATATGCAGATTCAATTGTGAACCATTGTGGGGAGATATCTGCTACAACTTTGTGCTGAACTTTTAAGAAATTTTAGTATAGAATTTAAGCAATTTGTAAGGGATCCTTGTTAAATTTAAGCAGATATTGTTTCAACTAAGTTGTTAAATTTAAGCAGATATAGTTTCAACTAAATTGTTAAATTTAAACAGATATTGTTTCAACTAAATTGTTGAGGAGGGGGCTTTTAATTGTTCTATTCAAAGCCAAGTAGTACGCCTGAGCTTGCATAACCTCCTACATCCTGGGGTTTTGCCATAGAGGGTCCAGACTCTAATCCTTCTTTTTTCTATACTTTGCATGACGGCGGCCGGAAGTGGTAGCCGAGCCAGACCCAGATATCCCTCAGCCTAAAAGGGGAAAAAATCAATGAGTAGGGGTCAGGGCCAAAGGAACCTGAAGAGGCTGCCAGTCATCAGAGGGGACCCTCTGAAGGAGCGGTTAGAAGGAGCCCACAAGCCGACCCAGGAGGAGAAGACAACCTCGTTGAGCAAGCCAGGTTGTATCGCTCACTTACAGCAGTCCCTTTTTACCACTGTAAATTAGTCCCCTTTCACCACTGTAAACTAGTCAATATTCACAATTCATATAGTTTATATTTTAACCACCAATATACTTGTTATTGTTTAATTCTCTTTTGAATTTTTTTTCTGAACCCATCCCTTCAGTGTTTCTGGAGAGGTTGGGCAATTTCACTAACTTCCTTGGAGTTTGGAGGTGAAAACTCCTGGCGCCCTTTTTCTTGAAGTTTTTGAGCCTTTAGAGTAATCTCGTGTTAAAAGTTAGTGATTTTGCCTGACATCTCTTATAAGAGGAAAAGAATAAGTTGCCAAGGATCCACAACCCACCGTAAGTAAACTGAGCAGCCCAAAGGCACCCCAGTTTAGCTAGATTGGAGGTCTTAACTTAGTTGAACTTTCAATCAAGTTTTACACTCTTCCATTGGTCTTCTCCTTGCAGCATTGTCGGCACCATGTTCGACGGGGTAAGGTCCTCCGCCACTGTTGTTTTCACCTCCATCCTATATGCATGCCATCTATGGCAGTCGAAAATTGTGTGCTCGGGTGTGTCCAGCACATTACAATGGTAACACAAATCGCCAGCTGTTCTGCCGATTCGATGTCTATATGCCCTAAAGGGGCCATGGCCTGATAGAGCTTGAGTGAGGAAGTAGCATGTTGTCCTATGCTTGCACTCCCTCCACTCTCTTATGGACGGTATCAGCTTTTTTGTCCATTGTGCCACCTCCGACGTGCTTGTCCATATCTGCTGCCATTTATCCAATGTGGCGAGTCTCGCAGATGAAGGGTCTTCCTTGCCTCTGTGTATGCGCGTCCTTTCCTCTGCTAAGAGGTACAAAGGAGGTATCGCGGTGATGACCTGCAAGGCTCTGGTGGACACGGTGCGGTATGCGCTGGCCACCCTTAGCAGTGCCTTCCTCTGAAGTGTATCCAGCGTCTGCTGGTGTCTCTTCTTTGTTGTAGCCTTTTCCCATACAGGGGCTCCGTATAGAACCACGGACTGTGCTACTACGCACAGCAGTTCCCTTTTCCTACTACTGGGCCCGCCGACATTTGGCATAAGCCGGGAAAGGATTGCCACCCTCTTTTCCGCCTTTGCTGCTACTCTCTTTAGGTGCTCTCCGAAAGCATTTTGTAATAAGTAATTCCTAAGTACACCAAGGACTTTTTTGGCAAGCTGCACTCCCCTAAGCTGGAAAGTTATGCTGTCTCTTTCTGCTCTTGAGCCGCGTAGAATTAACGCCTCCGATTTCTCTGGGGCCAGCTCCAGGTCATGTTCCTGCATCCAACTGTCTATGGTACGAAGGGCTTTATTTGTCGCGTGTGTAAGGCCTACTTCGTCCCGCGCTATCGTTACGAGAGCCAAGTCATCTGCGTAACCTACGGTTTTGGAGTTCACTGGTAGTTTCAGCCTGAGGACTCCATCGTAGAGGATATTCCACAGCAAGGGGCCCAGCGCCGAGCCCTGTGGAACACCGGTAGTCATGCTTATGGTGTTACCAGCAATGCTTACCACTCTAGAGTCAAGGTAGCTGCTGACTAAGTTCCTCAGGTACCTGGCCACGTCTCGTCTTCTCAGTTCCGAAATTATCTTGCTCCACGAAGCCGAGTTGAACGCGTTTCTCACGTCTAGTGTCACCAACGCGCACCATTTCAGCTGTGCCCCATAGACCATTCCAGTGACCGCCTCCAGAGCGTCGATGGTAGACATGCCGCTGCGGAAGCCGAACTGGTATGGCGAGAGCCCTCCCGCTTTTTCTATCTCTAAAGCTAGTCTTTGGCGAATCATAATTTCGAAGAGTTTCCCGACCGTATCCAGTAGGCAGATGGGTCTGTATGATGATGCTAGCTCTGAAGGTTTTTCCGCTCTTACTCAATAGAATCACGTTGGCCTTCTTCCATTGCTCTGGGAACTTCTGCTGGGCCAAGAGTTGGTTGAAAAGTCCTAGCAGCACGTGTGGCACAGAAAGGACTAAATCTTTGACCACCTCAGGAGAAATTCTATCAGGTCCCGGGGCTTTTCCTGATTTCAGTTTGCCAGCAGCTCCTTCTAATTCCTCCAGGCTGAAAGGTTCCACCTCGTCTACTGCAGCTTCCTTCTCCCAAACGTCCAATACGGTTGGAAAAAGTTCCCTGATCACTTCGACCTTACGCTCAGGATTTAGAAAACACGTTTGTGAGTGTGGTGCCAGTTTCTTAGTGACCACTCTATATCCTTCGCCCCAAATATCACTTTCTGCACTATCGCAAAGTTCCTTCCACAGCCTTTTCTTTTCAGCGTATATGAGTGTCTTCAGGTGTTTCTTCTTCGTTGTATATGTCAGATACAATAACATCTTTTGCTCTTCTGCAGTATGCTGGTTTCGCTGCGCTCTCGACATTTTTCGCCGGGCTGAGATGCATTCTGCTCTAGCAGCTTCGATCTCGTCAGTCCACCAGTAGGGTACCTTCGCGATCTTTGCGCCCCTCCTTACAGTACTAACTTTAAGCACCTCCTGCATCAGATCTGTGTATTCCTGTACAGTGATATCTTTGGTGGAAGGCCATGATGTTATACGCCTGCACAGTTCCTCCCTGAACTTACTTCTATTTACATATGGGGTACGGTATTCCGCAAGGTTGTTCTTTGCCTTTTTCTTAGTTACCACTTCGAAATAGATGAACATGTGGTCACTCAGCGTTTCCGTTTCCAAAACCTCCCAGCCTCGTATATTTCCGGCTAGCTCTTGAGACGCAATGGTGACGTCAATATACGAAATGGACTCCCTTCGGCGAAACGTAGGTCGTAGGCCGTCGTTGAGTACCACCATGTTAAGTGCGGAAAGCCACTCACACAGGATGCGTCCTCTTTTATCCGTGACTGGTGACCCCCAGTCAACAGCCTTCGCGTTCAAGTCACCCAGTACTATGACCTCCCGTCCTGCGGTCGCAACGTCGTCCCACAGCGTTTCCATATACTCGCTGAACTGGACTAGTGAGCAGTTTGGAGAGCAGTAGCAGCAGTAGATTTTGATTTTGCCTAGGATTATGGACAAGTAGCCGTTTTTCTTTTCAACAGAGTTTATTCCCACAGTCCTGTTTCGAACGTATACAGCAACATCTAGATTCAGATGGGCATACCAATCTGATTGTGAGCAGATCTTCCTGTTGGGCTCAGATACTAAGAGCAGGTCTATGTTGCCCTCTTTTAACTGCGCATGAGCCATGTCATGCGCAGCCCGCGATCTATTTAAGTTGGCTTGCAGTATCTTCACCATTATTGCTCCATGTTCCCAGCCTCGTCAGAGGCGAGTCAAACGTTCTTCCTCAGTTCCTACGGAATCTGTTGTTTTTGTCCGTATTCTCCGCTTCTGTAGTACTCTCAGCGCCTTTGCATACACTGGCCAAGCGTAAGAGCCTGTTCTGTGCCCCTCAGCAGAACATACTGGACAAAAGGGTGTACTTTTGCGCTCATTCTTCTTGTGCCCTTCCTTAGCGCAGTTCTGACACAGGTTTTGCCTGTTTTCGCCCCTGCACTTATTTGCTTTATGCCCGATGCCCCAGCATTTTCGGCATTTTTCGACAGCTACTCTTTCCTCCACAGTACACAGGACGATCCCTAACCTGATAGGGCTCTTTCTGACCAATTCGTCTGCCACCCTCCTTGATGCGAGTACTGTAGCAACTTGATTTCCATTTCTAGTTGGCCTCAGTGCTTTCACCTGCAGGTCATCGCATCCCTCTTTTACTACTTTATGAAGTGCGCTGTCGATTTCCGCCTCCGAAGTATCACCGTCGATTCCTCTTACATGTAAAGTAACCCTCCCGGTGTTTCTGGCGCTGATGCCCTTTATAGGCAGTTTGCAGATCGCCTCTTTTAGCTGTTCTGCTCCTCCGCCTTCCTTTGGCACCATTAGCAGCAGCTCCCGGTTCTTAGTTTGCCTGACATTTTTCACTGTCATTTCCAGGTCGCTCTTCTGTGCCTCTTCCTTGACTTTCCTTAGAAGCTGTAAGTAGTTCAGGTCTTTCGCTGAGACCACTACAGCTTCCGTATTTCTCCCCTGTCTGCCATCGGTTGCGGTCCGTCCCTTGGTTTCTCTTGGCCCTCCATTTGCTTCAGCCTGCGTCCTGGGGGGTAGATATATCCTCACGTTGATGTTCGTCCCCATAAAGATGTATTCTAGGAGCTTCCTGAATTTGTTTACGTCTTTGGGGTCTGGAGTGGGCACCGCAATGGAGTGTCTTTCCTCTTTAGTGGCGAAATCCCTCAATTGCACTAAGTTCTGGAACGTCTTTTGTTCTTCATCATCCAGAATCACTTTGTAGATGTGATTCTGCTTCCTGTGCTGTGTCCCTTTACTTCTGGCAACGCACGTTTCATATTTCAAATATGAGAAGCCGTCCACCTCACTGTCCTCTTCACCCAGGGTTTCAATTTCTGGGTATCGCGATTTGAAATGCCAATTGATACCTCTAGCGTATGTCTGCTTGGCCTTGGTGCATAGTACGAGGTCGCTCTCCGCGGTTTGCCCCCATACCGGGTTACCGAATAATTCCGAGGTACTTTGGTAGGTCCTCTCTGGCCACTGTTTCTTAGCCACTTCAACAAAGGTTTGATAGCTATCTCTGCTTTCTGTCATGGCGGAAATAATTTGTTTTGAAATCTCATCTTCGCCTTTCTTCCTATTATGCCACGCACCCTCTGTCTGGGTGGCTGCACATTCAGTTTTTGTGTCATCTGTCTGTGTTCCCATCTCAGACTTCTCCACGGAGATATTTATAAGGCCAACTTTTGGGTCTTTCAGCTTTTCCACCAACCTGCCGATCTCTTCCACACCTTTCTTGATCGACATTTTGGTGTTTACATTAACCCTTAGGACAGACTTCAGCTCGTCCACCTTCTCTGATAGTTTCCGTAAAATTGGAGAGTGGGAGAGGCAGGCTTCGGCTGCCGTGTCCTCCTCCCTTTTCCGCTTTGCCGGTTTCTCCTGCACTACGTCAGATCGTCCTAGGTCAGCCTCCGATACCGACATGGACCTCCCTCGTGGTGGGCTGCGTTGAATTAAATCCTTTCTCCTGAAGGGATTTAGTGTTTCCTTACCGCCTGGCGGGTCTCCTCTTCCAGCTGCTACTGCAGACTGGACAGTTGCTTCAAAAGCTTGTATATTGCGGTCGCTTTCTATCGCGCCAGTTTGGGCCGCTCTCTCCCCTCCCTGGGCGTGTACTGGGGCTTCCGAATTCCCCTGCACCGTAACAAAATTTCCTACTTTGGTTCGGTCCATTTCGTCTATTCGAGTTGGTTTGTTCGGGTGACCTTCCCTAGACTAGCTGCTTCCACCACAGCTTCAGAGCCCAGTCCGCCCCTTGCTTCTTTCTTCGGGTCCGCATCCCTAGACCGGTTGCCTTCTCCACGGCTTTAGGAGTCCGGTCCACCCCTTGACAGCCGCCCGCTCCGGGTCAGACACTGTCCGTCTGCCCCTCACATGATGATTTCCGCCACCGGGGTTGGCTACTCGATCTTGGTCATTCACCATGGAGGGTTGACTCGTTTAGCGCTATCCAGGGTGTACGTGTAGCTTACTATCAGCGGTTTGACGCCTACATTTCAGCCACGGACGCGAGCCAAGCCACACCCCAGTAGTAGTAGTAGTAGTAGTAGTAGTAGTAGTAGTAGTTTTTTTTTAATTTTTTTTTATAGAGGGGATTAGGAATCTTCCTAGATACTCTGAATCATAGAGCATGCCCGATTCACCATAAGTGCCTACGGACTAAACCCTTCCCCCTCTTCGCGCCTCTCATCTGCTCTATCTCCTCTTGCTCCGGGTATCATCGTAGAGATATTCTTCTCAGTGCAAGGTGAGGTATTTATTTCTCTTGTCTTTATCTAGTCCTTTCACTTTTAAATACTAGTCTGTAGCCCGTCTCTCTTCCGTCTCTTTAGCACTCAATATTTTTCGTACCATTGTGTGAACAGTCCTCCATTTGGCCTCCTCAGTCATCATTATTCGGACCATGTTATCAGGAGTTATGATTTCAGCAAGCTCCTCTTCTGCTTCTTGCCTGTAAGACTGCCATCTCGCGCATACAAAAAGCGTGTGTTCCACGGTGTCTACTTCGGTGCAATGCCGGCAATTCTCGTCGTCTGTTCGGCCAACTCTGTGTCTGTAAGCCCGGAAGGGCCCATGTCCCGACAGCGCCTGTGTAAGGAAGTAGCAGGTAGTTCTGTGGCTACATTCCACCCACTCCTTTACAGATGGTATCAATCTTCTTGTCCACTCCGCTACTTCAGTCGTTCCAGACCATAGTTGCTGCCACTTCTCGATGGTCTTATTTCGAGCAGTAGTAGTAGTAATAGTAATTTATTATTGTTAATACACAAAAGTGTTCACACAGGTCAAAATTAACTGAAGTATAAAAGTCCAACAATTTAAACAATACATATCATACAGAGATTTAGAAAAACATCAGAGAATTTGAAAATTCGAAACTATTAAAGGGAAAATAATAAAATCAGTAAAAATATGCGTGATAGTGCTACTCCAATAATAAG
Organism: Callosobruchus maculatus; assembly: GCA_951848785.1. NCBI lineage: Eukaryota > Metazoa > Arthropoda > Insecta > Coleoptera > Chrysomelidae > Callosobruchus > Callosobruchus maculatus. The sequence goes on from CATOUR010000103.1 coordinate 97,900, forward strand.
CCTAAAATAAAAAATGGCGTCAAGTGTCTTGACTCAGTACTTCCCACACATTGTCGGTGCTAAAAGGTTACACAACGTTATCTCACATTGATAGGTATGCTGGCGTGAGTCTTTATAAAAGACTCTTATTTGCACAATTCATAGGAGCTGTATAATTATAATTCACTATCTTGGAAACCTGTAATAATAAAGTAGTTATCCATTTATGTAAAATATGTATCAACCCAGTGAATTAGTTTAGTTGAAACATTTTTCAAAATATACTGGATAATTTTTATTTTTTGCAAATCGCTATAATGAGGACTGGCTTTGAAAAATATTTCTTAAGCCCTCTAGCCCCGCCAAGGCACTAATTCTATTAGAGGGAAAAATAAAAAAGTATTCTCAAAAATGCCCAAAATAAATGTAAAAATGAACAAATCTCCATGCAAACTACTCACTAAAACATCACTACATGACCTGTAGGTATGGCGTGCCCATCACCAACCAACCACCAAAACACAAGTAGTAATACTATACTAACAATTCTCATGTGCTCATTTTATTAATAAGTCAATACTGAAATTACACAGTTTGATTTCTACATTACATTTGTTCAAAAATAGGAAAACTAGATAAACGACCTTGATAAGGCAAAATATGGTTTTTAATATTTTTCATTCACATTCAGCTGCAGTCTGATGTTTAACGTGTCAATATCAATATTAAAATTAGAACTTAAAAACAACTATAACCCTGTCATAGTATCAGACTGTACAAGATGTCTTGTGTCGCTGCTCTAAACAGTGATGTTTAAATTTCTCCATCATAGTAGAATTTCAGTATAGATAATTAAGTAAAATGTAACAAAAACCAATTTCGTATCTTTACCCACAACCTGTGATATTTACTTAAAGTTCACTGTTCAGTAGATCCGACGGAAAGCTTATGTCTGTTTCCCAAAGCGTAAACATCAAGTCTGCCACACATCTTATCTCCCCATCAGCAAATTTACCCTGTACCGATCCAACTTGTACCGAATAAATGCATTTCACTGCGGGTCAAATGGCTTCTAGAAAATATGTCATAGTACTGTGCAATGAAGACAAAAGCTCGTAATACTTTATGGCTATTGCATGGAATATTTCAAAGCTTTTTGACTTTAGGCTGTGAGAGGGAGTTGAGGGGGAGGGGCATTCCCGCATTTTGTCTTCATCGTGGTAAATTTTCAGCCTTACGTAAAATTCCATTTCATCATTGTGAATCGCAACCTATGATAGATATCCCAAGTTCACAGTTCAGTATATCCAACGTAAATGTATTGTCAGTTTTCCAAAGCGTAAACATCCAATAACACACATCTTATTCACTACAGCAGTAAATGTACACTAAGCTGATCCAGTTTTTGTATCGAATGACGAAATTCTTCGGAGATAACATATTTGCTAGAAAATCCATAGTATTGAAATTTTACAGTGTCAGAGGAATTAGCATACTTTATGGATAGATCTCACATTGAAGGAAACCGTATCAGCCTGTTTTCCTGAAGAATTCTCCACAAATGTTCTCGCATTTGCGCCAGGTTGTACCGAATATGCTCAGGATTATCTCCGAAGTAGACAGAGACTGCAAATGCAATGGCAAACAATCCACACATGATATTGTCTGGTTGCTGCTGCACTCGATGATGAATAGGTTTCTTTATATATGGATGCAATTTTCTCAAATAGAGCCGGTGAAGTTCCTCAGTAATAGTACCAGCGTTCATGCTGTCATAAATGTGCAGTTGCTTTCCGTCATAATAAGAACATATCCAGTGACCTAGTTCCAAGTTGCCGCCGAATAAAATTTGTATGTTTGGGACACCCTGCGGGATAGTATCTATATAGTCTGGTGCTTGGCAATAAAGTACGTCCTGATGCTTAAATTTGTGTATATTTATATCACTTTCTTGATTCGAAAAGTTGGTCAGGACCTCTCCAAATCTATTAATAACAATATCTTGCAATAACTCTCTGGACGAAAGTATCTGCCGTTTTTCCTCAGCTCCAAGAACAAATTGAAATCCGTCGTTACTTATATCTTTACGTTGCCATTGCAAAATGTCTGAAGTCTCTGGAATGTTTAGTCTTGTGACAACTTCGCAAGACTCATCCATCTTTTGCGGTTTATCTTTAGCAATTAGTGATTGCCCTCTTTCGCTTTGAATCTCGGGCATACTTTGAATCTTAATTGGTATGCTTGTATTGTACTGGTCGCACTCGACTTCGAGTGTCTTCCTTGCTCTGGTTGGAAAGATTTCGTATTCGACATTATTAAGCATGTCAGTATTTTCCACTGGCTTTGCGAGAAAATAAATTGGTTTGTGGTCCGAAAAGTAAGTTTCATATACACCTGCACTATACTGTGGGATATTTGTAAATATAAGGTCAATTTGTGTATTCATATCGGTTGTATATGAGTCTTCAGAAAGAGCTGACACTAATCCATGATCCGTGAGATATTTCCTCAGTTTATTTGGCTGTCCCATGGCCATGTCAAAGTTGAAGTCACCTAAGAAAACGGTATTTTCCACAAGCAACCTCCTTGATATATCCTTAGAGATCAGGTCAAATTTTCTAGAAGAGAAATCTGGGGACCGATATCCTGTTATTACATTAATACCTTCATATGTCAGATTAATCAGGTCTATGTTGTTACGGTTTGATTTCCAGATCCAAATATGTTGTACTTACCCACATTTGACCATAATTTTAAGCCTTGTAAATAATATGTAAGTCTGTAGTATGTAACATCTATATATTTTTAAACCAACTGTACAAGCAATTCCTATTTGTATCTTACAAAGTATTTGTGTATTGCCCCCCCTATTGGCAGGCACCCTGAGCTGCAATCACCTAAAAATAACAGAAAATATTAGCACTAGAGTTACACCGATATAAAATTTCATTACATTAATTATTTAGAATGTTTGTTTACATGTCCATGTTGAAGAAGAAGAGGTTAGCCTTGCTTCTGATTGACATCTATTGACATTTATCGTTTTGTACCCTGTAGACAGTTGGACCAAGGTCGAACCGCAGAATTTAAATCACCACAGTTCATTACCATTTGACAGGCGAGTTTGGCGCTGATTTTCATGGATAAAGGCCATTTCCTTTTGACTTCTTGATCTACTAGGACCAGGTGGTCATTGCACATTATTGCGGATTTGATCAAGAAGAAATCCTGTGTCGGATTGGATTTTGTTTTTGCAGTGTCTGCAGTACCACCTCCGTGGGATTCATATAAAATCCAAGTCACACAGCACCCAAGGGAACACATTAAAGCCACCCAACACCAACGGTAGGTGCATAACCTTACTTCGATGAAAGCTAGTCACAACTCCCTCAGAGACACAGTTTTTAGTAATGCTTACCTGCTTCCAAACTTTAGAGACTCCTTTTGCTTGCAGGCTTTTACAGTTTTACGGTTTTATGGTTGAGATCAGGACCATATCCTAACAGCTCCGGGTTGAGTCACCAACTCACTTCTAACAGCTAGGCTTTGCCCGTATAAACATAGTGCAACCTTAGTACAGCTTAGTGCACAATAACATCACCTGCTTTGCTGCATGCCTACCCCTACGACAGCCACATCTCTTTGTATGCTTGCAACACATTCGTCTGCATGTTTTCACTCGCTTGCATGTCAGACCGTTAGTGAGGAAACTCCAGGTAACCTTGGACCACATCCGTCAGATTACAGGTGGGAATTTGCTTTATTTCTATAGGAACTGTAGCCACTAGGAGTGTTCACCTAGAACATCAGTTAGTTAAGTTTTCTTTCTTGAGCATATTGTAGGTAATTAAGACTCTTACCAGACATAGTTATAGGTAGCATAAGGACAGGGACCATCAGGGAAGTGGGGCCCCCAGCGATCTCTTCATTTTATAATTGTTGTACATATGTGTATATTTACAGATCATTACGTATTTGATTTAGCTTAATTATATAGTAGGCAGTGTTTACGCATCTTTCAAGCATTGTATAAGATCTGATTTTCGGAACAAGCCGCTAACTCGCCCTTACCCAAGAAGGCAGTAAATTCCTTTTGAAATGAATTTTAAATAAAAGATTATCCATTTTTTTGACGAATTACACGAATACTCATTGAAGTTGAACTTCTAATTTTGGCATTTGTCATTTAACCCCCCCTGTCAACCACAAAACATATACACTGTCAACCACAAAACAAATACACTGTCAACCACAAACGCAGAGTCGCAGAACAATAACACCCACGAAGCAGTACGAACCCACCACAGAACATGGTTTGAAGTAGAGGTTGCGACGTTGCCGGTGGTACCGTATGAACCGCAGCGTTGCCACGCTTGAAGCGCCCTCTACGCGTAACAAATTTGGCGCCACAACGTGTGAGTTTGAGTGCCCCAAGCATCTGAGCTTGGTACACGAGTGCGTTTACTAGGTTGATAGGTTTTGTTCTTTTTTTTCTCGGGAAGAGGAGGGGTGTAGGTTGAATTATATGATCGAAATTTTTACACTACCTATAGATTACAACTATGAGTACTGAATATACTACTGCTATTTAACTTAATTTACTTACCTAACTTACTTAATTTAAATTTACACCTATATCAAATAAACTGCTTCTTATACAAATACTATACTACAAATTAAACTATACTATTGTTGCTACATTACCGCTATATACCTTAACTAAATCTATATCTTAACTATACTTTTACATTAAAGTCGGCTTACAATGGAGGTAAATCGCCTATTGTCTGACGAGTTGACATACGAATTACAGGCAAGAGGTCTACCTATTGGGAATACTGTGGCAGAAAAGAGACTTTTGCTTAGGGAATCCCTAAGGCAAGAGCGATTAGGGCTGTCAGCCCCTCCCACTAGGTGCAACATGGTAGCTGACCATGAATTGATTGTTTGTACAGGAAAACTTGGAGAGTTGAGGAGAGCTGTTGGTCAGTTCGATGACTCAAACAGAGACAATGAGTTTCGCAGGATCTATACCAGATTAATTCATGTCTCAGATCGTTTAACACGCATTGAGTGTGTTACCCCCCTATTAGAGGCTCAGAGAGCTTCCCTGATCTCCGACGCAAACGAACTCATCAGAGAGCTAAATCTAGCTTATGAGGAGGCTCGTGAAGTAGTCGCGGAGGAGCTGCAGACTAGAGGAGCAACAGTGGCTGAACATCCTCAGATTGACGCTTGTGTGCGAGAGTCGTTAGGCCAAGACCGTACGGATAGTAGTTTGCATGAGTCCATGCCCCGAGACCTAATCGATCTCTCCGACAGCGGTAGTCTTGGAGCATTTCAAGCCACCCAACCAGACAACTCCCTGATTGACATGCCAAATGACTTGCTTCCTGTGGTGCTACACCAGCAGAAGGAGCGAAATAGCGAACCACCATCCCGGAACTTTGAGGATCCCCCTACAGAACAGGGATGTATATTTCGTAGAAGCTTTGCGAAACTTCACATTGATGAACGACCCACACAGAATCAAACCTTTTCAGCCAGACCGAGCTCCCAAGCGTGTGATGGCATTTATCAAACACCCAAGGAGCTCGTAGCAGCTTCCATCAAGGAGACCAAAAGTCATGGTACTGGTCATCGAAACATCGGAAAGCCTGACATGGCTTATGACCGATCCAGAGCCCAAATTCCTCTAACGTCAACAGCCTGGAACATACAACAACACAAGTATCTTGATTCCGACGACATCTGTCTTGGTTCAAGGTCCAATCAAGGTTCCGTTGGTTGGAGTTCCACGTTTCGGGATGAGTCCATGCGTGCGCATGCCTCAACCGAATATGACATGGCTTTCAGTTTTTCTGAGAGTAGTCACGGCGGTCGCGAGGATGCACGATTTGAGGACACTCGTTTCCTGGATGTCACCCGCTGGAAAGTCCAGTTTGACGGTACGAATAGTGTAACAACCTTCCTGGAACGCATAGAGGAACTTCGTTCGTCAAGAGGCATATCCAAGGAACGTCTCCTCAGGTCAGCCTCTGAACTCCTTACTAAGGAAGCCCTACTGTGGTTTCGCATGATGGGCAAGTTTGAATCCTGGGACGACCTAGCGGACAAGCTTCGCTCCGCGTTCCAGCCCTATGACTATGAGGATTCCCTATGGGAGGAAATACGTATGCGTACTCAAGGGGCGCAAGAGAAGGTAATCATCTTCGTTTCTGTTATGGAGAACCTTTTCAGGAAACTTCGAGTACTTCCTCCTGAAGAATCGCGGGTCAGGATAATCAGGAGAAATATGCTTCCTTACATCCAGACACAGATGACCCTACATAGTGTAAGAACCGTGTCCGAACTTCTCAACTTGAGCAAGTCCATAGAGGAGACGGCTTGGCGTGTGCAGAGGTTCCGCCCACCCCCCACTAATACCCGACAACTCCTAGAACCTGAGTTGGCTTACCAGGTACCGGCTCAGCATCGACGTTCGACACTGAACCGTCCACCAGACGTTTCTCCTTTGGCTCTAGACGCTGTGTCTCAGGACGGTGGATCAAGGCAACCGCTTTGTTGGAATTGCAAGTCGCCGGGACACAAATTCCGTAGGTGTACCCGACCACGGACCATCTTCTGCTACCGGTGTGGCCGCGAGAATGCCACCTCGGCATCATGTCAGAATTGCCTTCCAAAAAACTCCGACACGACCCGGCAATAGTAGGCCAGTTGCCAAAAGGGTCTGAGGCAAATCCTCACATGGCCGAGACACTTCAAACGGACAGGAACACCGTGGTGCTGGACTACATCTTGTCTCATGCCAGAGGTGACCAGAGACCTTATTTGTCCATTGATATCTTTGGATTGAACTTTCTCTGTCTTTTGGATAGCGGAGCTACCAGAACAGTGATAGGTGGGCCTGGTTGGCGACGACTCGAGGATGTCTGCACCCTAAAACATTCGACGCAGGACCACTGTACCGTTGCTAACGGACAGAAATGCCAGGTAATAGGAACTGTATCTTTACCGTTCCAGCTGCGGGATCGTATCAAAGTCATAGATGCTTTGGTTATCCCGACGCTCCCACATTCCATAATCCTGGGCGTAGATTTCTGGAAACGCATGGAAGTAGTCCCAAACCTCCATGCTGGTGAATGGAACTTCTGCTCGGATATATCGATTCAATCCGCAGAAGCCGCTGGAATTCAAGACAACAGCAGCTTGACACCGGAGCAGCGTGCGTTGCTTGATAGCGTAGTGAACGAGGCCTTTGATAAGATGGGAGACAGGGTTGGGCAAACACACTTAGTCGAGCACGTCATTCGTACCGACTCTCCCCCAATCAAACAGAGGTACTACCCCCTCAGTCCTACCCTTCAGCAGGTAGTAAACCAGGAGCTCGACGAGATGCTCGAAAAGGGTGTAGTTGAGCCTTCTACATCACCGTGGAGCAGCCCGGTCGTGATGGTACAAAAGAAGGATAAAACCTGGAGGTTCTGTGTAAACTACAAGCGTCTTAATGCTGTGACCACCAAAGACGCTTACCCCCTACCTTATGTGAACTCTATTCTGGATAGGCTTCGAGATGCACGGTATATCACCAGCCTCGATATCCGGTCGGCGTATTGGCAGATACCTCTATCCGAAGAGTCTAAACCTCTCACGGCCTTCACCGTTCCTAACAGAGGCCTGTTCCAGTTCACCAGACTTCCCTTTGGCCTCCACTCAGCACCAGCTACTTGGCAACGGCTGATAGATAGGGTACTAGGAGCGACCTTTGACAACCATGTATTTGTTTATTTGGACGACATTATTATATGTACGCCAAGCTTCGAGAAGCATCTCGAGGTGCTCAGAGAAGTCCTCAAGCGCATTATGGATGCCGGACTCACCTTGAATCGCGCTAAAAGCCAGTTTTGTCGCCCCGAACTAAAATACTTAGGTTATGTAGTGAACCAGTCTGGCCTCTTAGTGGACCCAGATAAGGTTCAGGCCATCTTAGACCTCCAGCCGCCAAAGAATGTAACCGAAGTAAGACGAATTGTTGGATTGGTGTCATGGTATCGGCGATATATCCCGTCATTCTCCACAGTTGTGGCACCGCTAACACGCTTGACACAGAAAGGACAACCTTTCGTGTGGGATAGTGCATGCGATGTTGCACTGGATCATCTCAAGCAGACACTTGTCTCTGCACCGATACTGACATGCCCTGATTTCAGTTTACCTTTCTTTGTTGAGACGGATGCCTCCGACTATGGGTTGGGTGCCGTTCTCACGCAGAAACAAAATGGAGAGGACAAAGTGATATGCTACCTGAGCCGATCCCTGACGAAGAGCGAAAGGAAGTATACGGTGACAGAGAAAGAATGTCTTGCAGTTATCTTTGCTGTCGAAAAGTTGCGACCTTATCTTGAAGGCGCTCACTTTACAGTCATCACGGATCATTACAGTCTGAAGTGGCTGTATAGTATCAAAGATCCGGTAGGACGTATCGCCCGGTGGGCACTGAGACTGCAAGCTTTCGATTTTGACGTTGTCCACAGGAAGGGTAAATATCACGTTGTCCCCGACGCTCTATCCAGATCGGTCCCGGTACTCGATTTTATGGATGCTGTCGATGAGACCATGCCCGAACCTCCTATCAAGGATACATGGTATCGGACGCAACTCTCCAGAATAAGAGAATACCCTGATCGATATCCCGACTGGCGAATCGAAAACGGTACTCTCTTCAAGCGTGTGATGCCTCGTTACGAACGATTAACCGACGAGCACGAGCAGTGGAAGGAAGTCGTACCCAAGGAGAGGAGAACCTCAGTAATCAAGGATCATCACGATCCGCCGCTTAGTGGCCATCCAGGGACCTTCAAAACCCATGCACGTGTGGCAGCTAAATACTACTGGCCCAAAATGAAAGCTGATGTAGCTAGGTACGTGGCCAGATGCACCACGTGTTTACGTACCAAGCCTGAGCAGCGAAAACCAGCAGGACAGATGCTGAGTAATGCTCCAAGCATCACTCGTCCATGGCAAGTTCTAAGTGTAGACCTAGTTGGACCACTTCCTAGGTCTGGATCAGGCCACAAATATATCTTGTCGGTCCTAGATCTATTTTCGAAATTCGTGCTGCTGTTCCCCTTGCGCACGGCTACTGCCGCTGCTACACGCAGGTGCCTAGAGGAACAAGTATTTCTGGTATTTGGCGTACCATCCAGAATCATCACAGACAACGGTAGTAATTTTACTAGTCACTATATTACCGAGCTGTGTAAGAAATACGACGTAGAGCATAGGCGAACAGCCAACTACCATGCTCAGGCCAATCCCGTCGAAAGGACCCACCGGGTAATAAAAACTGCGCTGACTGCCTATGTGGCTGACAATCAACGCAAGTGGGACACACTACTCCCTCAGGTCGCTGCCGCCATACGATCGGCGAAGCATGAGACAACCCAACTAACACCAAACTTTATTGTCTTTGGTCGAGAAGTGGCGTTATCTGGGAAAGATCACCACCAATCTCCAGACGATTTCCAGCCAGTAGTTAGACACGAGGCACTAAAAGAAGTATTTCGGGACGTTCAGAAAAGGTTAAGAAGGGCGTATGAGCTGCGAAAGCATAGCTACGACATGCGTCATCGCCCTGATGTATTCAAACTTAACCAACAGGTGTGGAAGAGAGCCTATAACCAGTCAGATGCGGTAAAAGGTATCACTTCTGGTCTTTGCCCCAAGTTTGAAGGCCCATTTAGGATTGGCAAGGTTGTGTCCCCATGGGCCTATGAGCTCATTGACACAACTGGGAAAAATCGTGGGGTTTGGGCTGCCAAAGACCTCAAAGCACACCCACCAGACTCCGATGATGATGGAGCTGGTGAATCTGACTCCGAATAGCGGTGGCAGCGATATATCTGCTGGACTGCTGTCACTGATCCAACACAACATTAGGCCACTGACACGGACATTCACTTCTGACATTCTGTTCCTGGACATTTTTTTTTTTTGACACTGTGTATATTGTGAGTTTACAGTAAAAGTTGTCATCCAGTTCCAACTTTTCTCAGGTAGGAGGGGTGTTGTTACGGTTTGATTTCCAGATCCAAATATGTTGTACTTACCCACATTTGACCATAATTTTAAGCCTTGTAAATAATATGTAAGTCTGTAGTATGTAACATCTATATATTTTTAAACCAACTGTACAAGCAAATCCTATTTGTATCTTACAAAGTATTTGTGTATTGCCCCCCCTATTGGCAGGCACCCTGAGCTGCAATCACCTAAAAATAACAGAAAATATTAGCACTAGAGTTACACCGATATAAAATTTCATTACATTAATTATTTAGAATGTTTGTTTACATGTCCATGTTGAAGAAGAAGAGGTTAGCCTTGCTTCTGATTGACATCTATTGACATTTATCGTTTTGTACCCTGTAGACAGTTGGACCAAGGTCGAACCGCAGAATTTAAATCACCACAGTTCATTACCATTTGACAGGCGAGTTTGGCGCTGATTTTCATGGATAAAGGCCATTTCCTTTTGACTTCTTGATCTACTAGGACCAGGTGGTCATTGCACATTATTGCGGATTTGATCAAGAAGAAATCCTGTGTCGGATTGGATTTTGTTTTTGCAGTGTCTGCAGTACCACCTCCGTGGGATTCATATAAAATCCAAGTCACACAGCACCCAAGGGAACACATTAAAGCCACCCAACACCAACGGTAGGTGCATAACCTTACTTCGATGAAAGCTAGTCACAACTCCCTCAGAGACACAGTTTTTAGTAATGCTTACCTGCTTCCAAACTTTAGAGACTCCTTTTGCTTGCAGGCTTTTACAGTTTTACGGTTTTATGGTTGAGATCAGGACCATATCCTAACAGCTCCGGGTTGAGTCACCAACTCACTTCTAACAGCTAGGCTTTGCCCGTATAAACATAGTGCAACCTTAGTACAGCTTAGTGCACAATAACATCACCTGCTTTGCTGCATGCCTACCCCTACGACAGCCACATCTCTTTGTATGCTTGCAACACATTCGTCTGCATGTTTTCACTCGCTTGCATGTCAGACCGTTAGTGAGGAAACTCCAGGTAACCTTGGACCACATCCGTCAGATTACAGGTGGGAATTTGCTTTATTTCTATAGGAACTGTAGCCACTAGGAGTGTTCACCTAGAACATCAGTTAGTTAAGTTTTCTTTCTTGAGCATATTGTAGGTAATTAAGACTCTTACCAGACATAGTTATAGGTAGCATAAGGACAGGGACCATCAGGGAAGTGGGGCCCCCAGCGATCTCTTCATTTTATAATTGTTGTACATATGTGTATATTTACAGATCATTACGTATTTGATTTAGCTTAATTATATAGTAGGCAGTGTTTACGCATCTTTCAAGCATTGTATAAGATCTGATTTTCGGAACAAGCCGCTAACTCGCCCTTACCCAAGAAGGCAGTAAATTCCTTTTGAAATGAATTTTAAATAAAAGATTATCCATTTTTTTGACGAATTACACGAATACTCATTGAAGTTGAACTTCTAATTTTGGCATTTGTCATTTAACCCCCCCTGTCAACCACAAAACATATACACTGTCAACCACAAAACAAATACACTGTCAACCACAAACGCAGAGTCGCAGAACAATAACACCCACGAAGCAGTACGAACCCACCACAGAACACGGTTTGAAGTAGAGGTTGCGACGTTGCCGGTGGTACCGTATGAACCGCAGCGTTGCCACGCTTGAAGCGGCCTCTACCCATAACAATGTGTCCTACATATCTGCCTTCATCAATGTTATCCTCGACGTGCACGCACGATATGACGATAACGTCTATATCGTTTTTTGCGAAACACATCACTCCTTTCTGTTTTCTTTGAACCGCATCGGCGTCTGTACGACAAATCAGTTTGTATCCTGGTATTTGGATCTTGTCCGTAGCTCTAGTGTTCGTTTCAGAGAAAATCAGTATATCTGCATTTTGGTACCAAGCGTCACGGCTGATATCATTAAAATGTTTTCTTAATGATCTGACATTTTGGTAGAATATTTTTACTTGATAGGTGTTAAAAGAAAATTCAGACAAAGTCGACAATCTCCTTTGCTCTTTCAACCTCTTCATTTCGTTCATAACAGGATCGTTGAATTTTGGTGGTGGAGGTGCTTGAAAGTTACCGACTATATACAGCCCACTCAAACTAGATACTCTGCTAAGCGCCACATATAGCATACATCTAGTGAAACGTTGTCTCTTGCTGAAATCAACGCATATCTCAGGGTAGGTTTGACCTTGGCTTTTGTGAATTGTTAGCGCTTCAGCTGGCATAACTGGAAACTGCTTCCTTATTATCTCGTGATGCGAAGTAGTTGGCATATTTATTGGGCTACAATGTTTCACAATGGGGACTAGATTTGATGGTATATCATTCATTGTGATAAATTCTTTAGATTTACTCCTTGAAATCTTACCTACTCTGCTTTCAGGAAACTCCAACCACATTATATTGACCTTTCCATCATCTGAAAAAGTTAAATGTCTCAAGGTTCCACATGCACCATTTACAAGGCCATCCTCTACGTCCAAATTAATCGATATCGTATACTTGATGCCAATTTTCAAGGACAAAGCATATGTCAAACCTCCTGTTTCTATCATCTTTTTGGTCTTTAAAGATTTTAGTAGCTTATTCTTTTTACCTTGATCCATCATCGTAGATCTGATTACATCAGTAGCTATAGAAACATGCTCTTCTCCAGGCGCTTGTTTGATTTTAGCATTGTTATACCTGTTTACAAGCTCGTTGTTTGCATAAAGCCTGATGACCGAATCAGGGACGTCTGACTCAGAAACTGTTCGATTTTTTATAAGTCTGATGTCTTGTTCGGTCATTTTACCCATAGCCAAATTGTTGAGAGCTACGATAAAATCAAATTCATCTTTCTGTCTCATAATTTCCGTCAACTCATATAAGTAAAACGACGCCCAAAGTGGTGAATCAACCAGTGTGCTGAGTTTACTGTCTCCAGGCATTTCAAATACATACTTATCCATTACAGGAGGCAACTGCAGAAGGTCACCGACAACTAGCAATGATATTCCACCAAAACTTTCATCAACACCCATTATTTGTCTCAACCTTGTATCGACTCTACTCAGAAGCCTAGCCCCAACCATGGATATCTCATCAATGATCAGTAGTTTCAAGTCGAACAGTTTCTCTCTTATTTTGTTTGCTATATCAGCAGATAGTTCAGGCATTTGTCCGCCAAACTGTGAAACTGGTAGCGCAAATGCTGTATGTAAGGTAACTCCCCCTATGAGAAAGGCGGCTTTTCCAGATGGAGCACACAATAGAACTCGTAATTTGTCCGGTTGATTTCCAGGGATACTGTTGAAGTACAAAGTGAGGCTTTGGTATATGGTACTGATAACAGTACTTTTTCCGACACCAGCTGATCCACTCAAAAATATATACAGAGGTATTTTACCTGATTTGAAGCAGTGTAAAACATGCATGACGATATTACGTTGCTTTGTGTTCAATAATCGCATCTTATCGGCGAGTTTTTCATATGTAATTGTTTGTGGAACAGTAAACCTGTTACCAGTCACAATTTTGGATGTTCTTGCTTGCCCACCTTGCTCCAATATATCAACCTGTTGGTGAGTAGGAACATTTTCGAATTCAAACTCTTTGACCTCATCTTCATCTAAAGGTTCCCTTTCTCTTTGTGCTTCTTCCAGCGCCTGATCTAAATCGTCTTCGCTCAGTATACAATATTTCCTTCTGTTCTGCTCTATAGTTATGAAATTTTTGTGGTACACATCTTCATGATCCACATGTTCTATTTCCTCCATTTCGTTTCTCCATGGTAGGAACAAAAGCATTTGTTCTCGGTAATAGTTCACAGGATCTTGATCAAACTTATATCTCCTATAACGCAAAATTCTATTTTTTTCTTGTGATTCTTCGTCTTCACTATCTTCAGAACTACTGTCAGCTGTGCCACGTTTTCTAGGTTTATATGCAGTAGCGTAATCAGCTAAGCAGATATTTTCGGAGTCCTTCTGACGCTTTGCATATCTTTCATGGATATTCAGGAGATATATGTCTTTTGAGTCATCTGGTAATTCTTGCAATAATGTGTCTGATTTGAGCATACGTACCCTTTCACTTAGTGGACTGGTATTAACGAACACTGAACCGCGACTGCTCTTCGATAAGGAAAGACCCAATATATGGTACGTAGCTTCTTGTGCAGACATAATATTTCCGTTAATAAACACATTGGCAACTTTTTTCAATCGCTCTTTAATCCCAATGTTGCCTCCTGCAACATCCTTACCAGCTTCTTTCAGAAGTTTGGTTAATCCAGCATCCATTTTGGTAACATAATTTATTACGTAGGATGCGCAACTGTATGGATCAAGAACAAACTGCAAGTCCATATTAGAACCCATTAAATTCAAAATGTCAGGATTCTATCCATTGATTCCAACCTCTAAGCTTGTTCTTCTCAAAAATATTTGGTTTCGTGATAGTTTACTTCTTATAGCTAAAATGTACCGCTCCTCAGTCATTTCTAATATCCTTAAAATTTGATCGAAGTCAATTAATACAGGATGCTTATACATCTGCTGTGTGAACTGCCCTATTTTTTCCCTATCTGTCTTAACCTTGTCTGTTATAGATGCTTTGTCGAGCGGAATAAGGATCATTGTTCTTGGCATAGCTTCCTTCGGAAACTGAAACCGACAGCTCTTTTTATTTTTTCTTCCTTTGTAGCAAGTATCTGTATGCTTGTGTCGTTGCAGGTTGATGTTAGGATTTTTCTCATCGTAGTGACATGTTATAAATCTGTCAATAAATTGAATGCATCTTTCATCATCTAAATTATCTACACTGAAGGAAGGAGCATTTTTTAACCACAAAAAAATGTGTTCGTGTGGTGAGCCTCTTGCTTGAAACTCCACTCTTTCATAACAATCCAATACCTTGTACTCGTCAAAAGGTCCTCCATCGCTTCTAATGTATTCCATTAGTTTCCGAACCCGATGATCGAAATACCTAGCACATGTCACCGGATCTAATTTTATTAGTTCGCACTTTTCATTATCAGACATTTTTAATACTTCCTCCATACTTAGCTTTCGGTTATGGACTATTCCATGAACACCTTGCATCAGTTCTGGCCATAATTTTTCTGCTGACGATATAGTCAAAAAGAAGGTTGGGGTCCCTAATTGCCGGATCATTGCCAGAAGATGTTTCTTCTTCGATTCCCAATATGAAGGCGAGGAACGCACTTGATTCAGTACCTTGTAGCCAGCGTCATATCTCATCATGTCGTTGATGAAGTCCTTATTTCGAGCTTCTCGAGCCGTCAGCTTTTCTGTTCTATTAATTTTTCTTAGGCAAATGTTTATACTAGATAAACAAGCTCTTTCTAATTTTTGTTTTGCCATATATAGAAGTCTTGTTGGTCTACAAGATCTTCTATCTTTTCTTCTGGCTTCAGACTTGCATCTTTCGGAATACGAAATTTTGTACTGTTTCAGGTCAAATCCATGTCCTCCGAATATTCTCGGAAAGCTCAATTCATCGATGTCATCGACAACATGCCAAGGCACCGGTGCTTTTCCTTGTCCAGGAGCAATAACTTGAATTTTACTGATTTCAGAGACCTCTTTGTTCCTGTCCATAACCAAAACTTCATCATCTGGCACCTTTTCACCATCACTTTCAACGTCGGACGTAGACTTTGCATCCTCTTCAATGTCTGATGGGGTATCAATCTCTGCTAAAGCTCTTTCAAGCTCACTGTCATCTTCAATGCTCATACTTTCTGCAACAGTATGTGCAGAGCTCATACTGTCATCATCAACAGCTGAAGGCTGTATGATGTCTTTTGAACACGGCGGTGTTTCAATTTCTGCAAGTGCCCTTTCATCATTGGTATCTTCTATACTCATACTTTCCAAAAGCGTTTCGGTTTCGCTCACGCTTATATCAGAAAGATGCCTGTCTAGTTCATGAATACTTCCTAGACCATATTCAATATTTTCTGGGGGATGTTTCTCACCTACGCATATTGCAGTAGCATTTTTATTGTGGTACTGTGGATCATCGCATTGCCTTTCTTGCTCAAGGTCTTCTTGGTTGACAATAAAAGCAAGGCTAGTATCCAAGTTCAATTCGTATTGATTGAAAAATGCCTGATCTACCTGTATGTCATATTTTTTATAAAGTGGTGTATCCAGCAAATGTTTCAGGGCCTTACAAACATAGGCAGGTCTTATAGATTCGAACATATAATCAGATTTATGTTCAACATGTCGCTTTAGTTTTACCTGAATCACATTCATATCTTTAAAACTTCGAGGTAGAACTTTTAGCATATCCTGTACATCAACAGCAATATTTACTATACTACCCTTGAGAGATAGCTGTGGATGAATCGCATAGGGCTTTAGGGATCTGATTTGCATGAAATTAATATAAGGAGAAACCATTCTTTCTTCCAAATCAGTCAGGTCTGTTATACAGGATGGAATATCAACAAATTTCAGGCCATTACTTGTCGATAACTTTGGAATCTGAAAATTTTGTATATGCTTATGGCAAGTTTTGCATACATATTCAGAAAGAGTATTGCTAATTTTTTCTATAAAATTCAGTAAGCGTGGGGAAGACTCATTTATACGAAAATTCGTTATCAGAGCGCCCTTATTGAACGAAACCACATAATTCCTGAAAAATAAACCTTCACAGCAAGAACACACAAAAGTGGGTAGATCGCCAAGAGATCTGATAAAAGATAATTTAGCGGCAGCATACTTATTGGATTCCTGTCGCTGCAATGTATTCACATATTGCTCCCTGTATCTGTAAAGCTCATTATTCCTAAGCTCGGTCTTATTTTTTTTGTCTATAAGCCGCTTCTGTGCTAGCGCCTCTTCCCTGTAACGCATTCTCTCCTTCGCCAATCGGTCCTTTGCTCGTTCAGCTTCTCTGAACGATTTGTCACTTCTTTTTATCCGTTTTTCAACTTTATCCCTCTCCCTTTCAGTTTCCTTGTACACTTCGTCTTCTCTCTTTCTTTCTTTTTCAACTTTATCTTTTTGCCTTTTAAGTTCCCTGTACTCTTTTTCTTCTCTCCTCAACCGTTTCTCAATTTTATCGCTCTCCCTCTCAAGTTTTCTGTACTCCTCATCTTCCCTCTTTCTCTGTTTTTCAACTTTATCCCTTTCTCTTTCAGTTTCTCTGAATTCCTCGTCTTCCCTCTTTCTCCGTTTTTCAACTTTATCCCTCTCCCTTTCAGTTTCCTTGTACTCTTCGTCTTCCCTCTTTCTCTGTTTTTCAACTTTATCTCTTCCCCTTTTAAGTTCCCTGTACTCTTTTTCTTCTCTCCTCAACCGTTTCTCAATTTTATCGCTCTCCCTCTCAAGTTCTCTGTACTCCTCATCTTCCCTCTTTCTCTGTTTTTCAACTTTATCCCTTTCTCTTTCAGTTTCTCTGAATTCCTCGTCTTCCCTCTTTCTCTGTTTTTCAACTTTATCCCTTTCTCTTTCAGTTTCTCTGAATTCCTCGTCTTCCCTCTTTCTCTGTTTTTCAACTTTATCCCTTTCTCTTTCAGTTTCTCTGAATTCCTCGTCTTCCCTCTTTCTCTGTTTTTCAACTTTATCCCTTTCTCTTTCAGTTTCTCTGAATTCCTCGTCTTCCCTCTTTCTCCGTTTTTCAACTTTATCCCTCTCCCTTTCAGTTTCCTTGTACTCTTCGTCTTCCCTCTTTCTCTGTTTTTCAACTTTATCTCTTCCCCTTTTAAGTTCCCTGAACTCTTTTTCTTCTCTTCTCAACCGTTTCTTAATTTTATCGCTCTCTCTCTCAATTTCTCTGTACCCTTTGTCGTCCCTCATTTTTTGTTTCTTAGCTCTGTCTTTTTCTTTTTCGTGTTCTCTATATTCTGGATCATCTCTTTTCTTTGCAATCCTGATCTTCGCTAAGACGTCTTTATCCTCTTTGCTCTTTGGCGCTCCTGTAATCGCTCTCTTACTAAGCAGATATTTGGTTTTCCTTTTTCTTGCTTTTTGGGCAACAGACACTCTTTTTTTACCAGTACCCATTTTACTTGTACAGTGCAACTGATCAAAATATAAGAATATCAAAAAAACTTACCACCAACTTTGTGATTATCGAGTTGACTTACGATTTTTTTTGTAGAAACATATACTTACTAAATGGCAAAGTTCTCGCCCGCGCGTTGAGGTACAAAATATCGTATTTCACGATATTGACCGACCACAAAATACCTGAAAATTGCACCACAAACCTTAGCTGACGAATGGTAAACTCTCAAACAAATTTAATGGACACGATATAGACAGTACCCTTAAGTATCAAGGAATGCAAAATGTCAGACGGAAATTAAAATTCCTAAAGCTTTGGTTGGTGTTGTTCATATATGTATGTATTTACTTCCAAAAGAGTTTTTAGTGTGAGAACTGCCGATAACTGCCTTGCTGCGAAAGATGTCATAAATAACCAGCAAAATTGCATCGACGACTTAGATCTATTATACAGGGTTTTTCAAAAGATATGGATATTTTCAGTTCAAAATCGTATCTCCAACTCTCTATAATTTAACACTCGTTCTAAATAGAAGGACAAATCTGAGTTTAGCATTATGTTCTGGTATTTGTGCCTTCCATTAGTAGTACATCGTACTTTGTATACATGGTGACCCCGACCATTAATTTTCTTTCTTATTTCAGATGGAAACCTCGGTATAATATATCAGATATGAAATCCCCTATAATGCTTTTAGTTTAAGTTTTATTAAGCATTCCCTATACCTAAGTTTGCCCCTAAAGGCGGATGAACCAGTAGATACCATCTGGTCAACGGCATGAGGATGCAGAAAGCAAATGGGAAACTACTGCATCAAAGATCTTAAAGATATCCCAAGAGAAACTTGTAAAATGTGTAAACGAGTTCACAACATGTCTGTTAAGACATTGTGACTATGATGATGATACCTAAGTTCACTAGTTTTAGAGATATTTGAAGATGTTTCAACCTTTGAGAACGATTATTTTCAATATTTTAGATGAAATATTGAGTAGCTTGAAAGGTACTAACTGATCAAAAAACACCTAACCACAAGAAAGGGGGCCTCAACCAAGGATAAAGGCACTATATGATTCTGTTCTTTAGAAATGCCTTAGGTACTCTGACACATTAATATGTTCCAAAAGACACATTAAACCTTCTGAATGACGTAACTACATTATTTATGGACATCCTCTTCGCACGAGGTTTTCAGGGGTTTAGCATCGATTAGGATTACACATATTTTGGAAAAGTTCTTGTTGCCCCCTGTCATGTTACGTGATTTTGGTTTCATTTGCGAGATCATTTAGCTTTTCGTCCATAATAATTTTTTAATAAAATTAATAAGACACCTCATTGCCGTAGACCAAATTTCAATCGAGTTAGAGTTTGTTGAAGTTTAAGATTTGCCCGCCGAAATCAAAACAATGGGAATTTTCCAAGGAAAATGCAAATTAAGTTTTTTTTTCAAGAAGGCCTTTTGAAATGAACATTGATGGAAACTGTTCACGCAAAAATTGATGAAAATGGCATGAGACATAAAACAATCTAATTTTTCTGAGGTGAAGTGCCATACAAAACACTTTATGATTTTTCATGTTTCGTATCATAATATGTAATCATCATATTGAAATTGGGGTTTTGAATTAAAAAAAAATTCTTGTGATAAATGGAAGGATCATATACAGGGTTATTCACGTTATTCGACACGGAACATTATGGCTAAAGTATTTGATAAAAAAGAAAATAATGATTTGGGATGGATAGAGACCCATAAAGGCTACATTTTAAAAATATTTTCATGTTTACAGGGTGTCCCAAAAACACGAAATGTATCAAAGTTATGTTTTTTTAAATGGAACACCCCATATATTATTGCATATTCAGATTTCTTGATGAATTCTATTGTGACTCTATGTATCATACATGGTACCTAAAGCAAACCGTTTAGGTGTAAACCACCATTTTCGGTATAAGTAGATATCAGGAAAAAATTGAATATCGCAGAGATTATAAAATTTGGAAGGCTGTGACTTTGCCGTATTACTATGCATAAAATGCGTCAGCTTTGATGAGACTGTCAAATTTAAATCACGTTTATGCTTGGAGAAATCGGTCGATGAATTAAGGAAACTTCGATCAGCGATAACTTGATTTTTTCAAATGGGAATGCCTAATTTTTTTTATACAGTTAAAAGTAGAATTTTATAGCCTTTCTAATGATATAAGGTTGTGCATATCAATCTCTGGTAGTTTTCATTTAATTTTAAATTTTCAAACAAATCGGCGTTTTTCAATTTGCCTACCTATAACCAACGTAGCAGGCCATGAAATATAAACAAAAACCTGCTCAGGTAGAAGAAAACAACTAACTTAGCTGAAAAATACACACGAACTAGACTAAAGGGACAAGATTATAAAAATTACTCACAACAAACAAAGTCTAACCAGAAACAACGGCGGTAACATATCTTTGGTCAAAGAGAAGCTGGAGTATAGCAGAGATGGATTTTTTTCACGGCCTACTAGCTACTGCAATGTACTAGAGATTGGCAATTTCCAAAACCATTAAAAATGTTGAAATAAAGTAAAAACTACTAGAGAATGTTGTAAGCAGCTTATTATTTTCATAACAAAATTTCACATTTAATGATATAAAAAAGTATGCAATTCTGTCAAAACTCAAGTCAAAAGTACCTCTGACTGGAGTTCTGAAAATTCTTCAGTACCTATTAGCAAGGTCGCAGAGAATGAAGAATGAATTAAAATTTGTTCAAATTATAAAACATAACTTAAATGGCAGAAAATTTAAATCTGATTTGTCAGGATTCCTTTTTTGCAATATTGCTAATAGATATTGAAAAATAGAAGGGCTCCAGTCAGAGGTATCGACTTCGATGCAAATTTGTACTTTTTTACACCATTACATATGATTGATAGTTGCGTGCTGGAGCAACAGTCGCTGGTTGTTTCTGTTTCATATGAGGGTTTTTGATTGCCTTGGAAATTTTTAACCTCTAGTAAATTGCGGTAGCCAGTAGACAGTAAAAATATCTATTACTGCCATACTCCAGCTTCTCTTTGACCTTAGAGATGTTATCGCAGTTGTTTCTGGGAGAGTTGATTTGTTGTAAGGAATTTTCATAATCTTGTCCCTTTAGTCTAGTTAGTGTATATTTTTAAGCTAAGTTAGTTGTTTTTTTCTAGCTGAACAGATTTTTGTTTATATTTCATGGCCTGCTACGTTGGTTATAGGTAGGAAAATTGAAAATCGCCGATTTGTTTGAAAATTTTAAATCAAATGAAAACTACCAGAGATTGATATTCACAACTTATATCATTAGAAAGCTTATCAAATTCTACTTTCAACCGTATAAAAAAAATTAGGCATTCCCATTTGAAAAAATCAAGTTATCGCTGATCGAAGCTTCCTTAATTCATCGACCGATTTCTCCAAGCATAAACGTAATTTAAATTTGACAGTCTCATCGAAGCTGATGCATTTTACGATTAGTAATACGGCAAAGTCACAGCCTTCCATATTTTGTAATCTCTGCGATATTCAATTTTTTCCTGATATCTACTTATACCGAAAATGGTGATTTACACCTTAACGGTTCGCTTTAGGTACCATGTATGATACATAAAGTCACACTAGAATTCACCACGGAATCCGAATATGTAATAATATATGGGGTGTTCCATTCAAAAAAACATAACTTTGATACATTTCTTGTGTTTGGGACACCCTGTATAACATGAAAATATTTTTAAACTGTAGCCTTTATGGGTCTCTATCCATCTCAAATTATTATTTTCATTTTTATCAAATACTTTAGCCATAATTCTCCGTGTCGAATAACGTGAATAACCCTGTATATACGTTTTATAAAGAAACTATTTTTGTTTTTTTTTCGCAATAATTTAAAAGTTATATAAAAAAATGCAAAAATTGGATTTTTGAATCCAATACCGAAGACACAGCGAAGCTCCCGAACCTGTGTGACATCAAATTTTATTCTTTTCACCTACGACATCCTACTCCGATAGTTGTAGATTCTAGATTTTAGATTCCCCCAGCTAATCGTGAAAATAATTACTTGTAGCTAGTTTATATGTACATATGTGTATGTTGCAACACAGACGATGATTGCAGTTTGCAGCTCGAGACGAAATCTACGATCGAAATAAACATTATTTTGAATGTTTGAAATTAGATTACAAATTCCAGTAATAAAGTCCTTAATCAAATATGTTTTGTTGAAGCAACCTTTTCGGCAACTCCGTAACGGCGCAATGTCTTAGACTTCCGACCTGACAATGTCCGTGTTCGAACGGGGTGTTGGTTCGAAGCCCAGGCCTTGCTAATATTTTTTTTTTGTACCAAAACATGTATTGAAATGCTTTTTCTACATTTTTTCTACGATCGATATAAATATGTTTTCGACTGAAAAGACAATATTGAGCATGTTAAAGTATAGAGAGAGAGTGTCATCTAAAAACCTGATTTTTGCAATGTTAGCAACTGAAATATCAGAACAATTTTCACAGGAACAAAAATCGTCAGAAAAAAGTATTTTCGAAAATTTACATTTAAAAATACTCCATTCAGATGAATGGAAACGGGTACATGCATGTAACAAAATAGAACCAATTAAGTTTTCATATAAATTCAGATCTAGAAATAATTAGATTTCTTTGTTTCTTTTTAAATTTGATATATTTTGCCCACCCCCTACACCCGCAAAAACCAATCGAATTCAAAGATTTTTGAACGTTTTGATTAATATTGAGGTGCGATGGTAGGAAAAACTGTATTTGCCTTGTGCAGAAAGTCATGTGCAGTTCTTTGATATTTACTAGACTCGACCATAGGATGAGCAGTTCATTTTTCAAGAATTCTCGTTCTCGCACAAGCATATGTAGAATCTGCTAGATTTTTTAGATTTTCTTCAATAAGGTTCGTTGTGAGAGCATCTTATCATAAGACGAAAATAATGGGGCGAATGTGTTAACTAGGCGGAAGTACCTAAATGTAAGAAGTACATGATTGACATAAAAAAACACCGCATAAGGATTCACCCCATTTGAATGGAAAAAATGCTATCTAAACATTTTTCTTCACGATTGAAATTATAGTCTTGTAAAATGACACATCTGACCTCACAGTTCTGGAATAGATAAATAAAAGTATATATTTCGTATTATCCAAAACGTTCCAGTTGTACGACATCGGATTTTAATGACAACGAAATTGATAAATTCACATTTTTTTAAATATTGCTCACAGGAATATTTGTTCAGCTTCAAAACACAAGTATTTTTTGATATCTAAATTCGTTAACTACATACAGCCGATAGTCTACGAGCGGATGCATCTATGACATGTCATGCTTTTTAAGATGCTTGAAGAATTCTTTAATTATTGAATTAATGAAAATGACACAAAACATAAAGAAACAACTCAGTATTCACGTGATTGTATTGGTATGAAATCGTTAAGAAACTTATTCGAAAAAATATTTTAATAATAGTTATTTTTCCTAGAATACCTAATTCTAACTGTTCCATAATAATCCAACTATAGTCTTACGTTCGAAAATAAAACGTAGAAAACTCAACCTTATAGGGAGATACTTACTTTCAACGCTCTAAGTTCATTTTTGTTGTAGATATGGTGGACATAATTACCAAAATCTGCTTGAAAATAAACAGTAAATATTTCACACTATAGCATGAAGTAATGTTTTACTATAGAGAATACAAAAAATAAGGAACACGTACGATTATATTTAAAAAAATTAAAGTACCAATGCGCAACGTTAAAATAATAAATAATACGTGGAAGCGAGTTTACCTCTGTTTTTCGATTAGATGAATGGTCCAAATTATTTATTAATCAATGAGGCGACTTGAAAATTGGAACATTATAGCAAATAAGTCAGCTCTTAGCAAATTTGATCTATCCCATCAATGAATTCAGATATACAAATATAATGTAATATGCAGTTTTTTTGTTGAAACTTTGAACTGGAATATGTCGTTAAGATTTTTTTATAAAAGTATTGTAACAAAAAATGTAAATAAAATGCACATTTTTAGCGAACCGAAGTCAGATTTTCATCCACTGCAGGATGTTAGCGAGGTTTTATATTTTTTAAAACGAATCTGCCATTTTGTGCACATAATTCGGTAAATATCGTCAAAATCCTTAAATAAGCAATCACGGAACACACGAACTTTTCTAATCATATTTTGTTACCTAGAAATACAGTAAATTCTTTCAACATTTATGATAAGGGTAAACAATAAGCTCTTTAAAAATACCTTTGCTCAACTTTCTGAGGCTCTATAAATGTACATTCACGATGAGGCTAGGTAAATCAATTTTCCAATATCTTATTTATGCATATACATTTTTGGGCAGATTTGCTCAGACAACCCAGCCAGAATGTACGGGGTAGCCGATATATAATAGTCAAAAATTTGGTTGTAGGTAAAGAACATCGTTACAAATAATTTACAACAGATATTTTTATCTTTTTGGCCCGTGAAAATCAAAACCTATGTTAGAAATTCGCTGCTTTCAATATACAGGGTGTTAATTAAGTATGTTAACAAACTTTAACCACGAATAATACTCCGAAAAATAGAAAGAAAATGTCATATGCATGGGGCACCCTGAAGACGGTTTTCCCTCGATATTCTCGAAACCATTCATAACAAAATTGCGAAATTAGGTACGATGGGTAAACTTTTGACGCAGAATCTGATTCTGATTTTAGAATTTCATAATTTTAATCAGAGGCGTATCATACGGGAGGAGTTAAGGGTAAAAATAACCCCATTTTCTAAATGGTAACTTTTTGACACTTTGATTTTAGAATATGGTATTTCAGAGGTTTCTACGTAAAAATGGTCTCTTGGTACATCTCGATAGGGCTAACCGTTTTCGAGAAAAATGCAAATTAATGAATCAATGCAGGCTATTGTAAATAAATAAATGTTCATCTATTTAGTAAGTGTGTTGTGAAAAACAATTGCAATAATTGATAAACAACTTGAGAACTATCAGTTTATTAGTTTTGAATGAAAATTATCCTAACCGTTGGATAGGTAGGGGTTGTCCACAGTTTTGGCCTCCCCGATCGCCAGATACCAATCCTTTGGATTAATTCTTATGGGGATACTTAAGTCTTAGTGTACAAAACTCCTGTTCAAAATGAAGAAGACCTCAGAAATATAATAGTTGATTCATGCTTGATAATCAAAAACACACCACATATTTTTGAAGGAGTCCGTCATTCAATGATAAGGCGACTGAACCGTTGTATTGAAGCTGGTGGCGGTCACTTCCAACACTTACTTTAAGAAAACATTCTCTATTTGTCTTAGTATTTTATTTCTTATTTGTTCAAACTCTTATTAAATAATGTTACTTTAAAAATAATACCTAAATGTTTTGTAATAGCTCTAAATTGAATAAACTGACAGTTCTCAAGTTCTTTATCAATTATTGCAATTGTTTTTCACACCACACTTACTAAATAGATGAACATTTATTTATTTACAATAAAGCCTGCATCGATTCAATAATTTGCATTTTTCTCGAAAACGGTTAGCCCTATCGAAATGTACCAAGAGACCATTTTTACGTAGAAATCTCTGAAATACCATATTCTAAAATCAAAATGTCAAAAAAATTACCATTTAGAAAATGGGGTATTTTCTGAATTCAGAATCAGATTCAGCGTTAAAAGTCTACCCATCTTACCTAATTTCCTAATTTTGTTATGAATGGTTTCGAGAATATCGAGGGAAAACCGTCTTCGGGGTGCCCCATGCAAAGGAGCGTAGCTCCCTTAGGAAGCATTTCCGGACCCATGTTCATATGACATTTTCTTTCTATTTTTCGGAGTACTATTCATGTTTAAAGTTTGTTAACATACTTAATTAACACCCTGTATATAAGGTTAAGTAATCACAAAAAAACGTTTACAGATTGATTCCTACATCACTAAATGTATTTGTATACCAAATTTATTAACGTGAAATAGCGCAATTGTTTTCAGATGTGAATGGAAATGAGAATTTTCAAAAATCGTTAACTCAAAAACATTTGATTTTTGCTCAAATTAAATGAATTGGAACGGCGTCTACCTGGAAACAAATGTTGCACAATTTAATACCTGTATAATATTGACTATTTGTATTTCTGCTGGAATTAACGCATTAGCTCAAGCAATGTTTTGCCACAACATACCTTATGTTATGATAGTTATATCAAACAAGAGCTTAAAGAACACAAATCTATTCATAAATGTACAATACTCAAACTGTTGTTCAGCTTAAAAAAATACTAGGTAGGTACCTACTTGTTTTCTAAAAAAGCACATACCGTCGGCATACATTTTTTGTGTTCCAACATTAACCCATATCAGAGCTGCCTACCAAAAACCAACCTAAAACTCGGACAATGAGACTAAGAATGCAGAAATTCAAAATATTCAGGACATTGATCATAACTAAATGCACATGACATGTACATTGTATGTATTACAAGAAATTCAAATTATGTGTGCTTCAAATACGAAACGTATACATTTTGTTAATAATGCAAAAACCAACTACTGTGTAATGAATATTAAGTAAAGAATTATTTTTGATGATATTGTGCGAAGATATTATTTATAATTTATAATGCTCATATTTATACCGTGCCGCGCTGTACAACAAAAACGAATTCCTGTCAAGACTTGTGTAAAAATGTGTACTTTCTTAGTACCTACCTATTCCTATACAATAATTATAATACCAGTGGTATGTAGGTACACCCGACGTATTTGGTAGCTAACATCCAGAAAAATATGTTCATTATACCGACAAAAAAAAAATAATACCTACCATATCTAAGAATGTATAGACATAATCCAATTTTTTATGTCTATCAATCCGTCATTATAGAAAATAGTTAACGCACAACTGGGAGGATATGGGTTTATTACTACAAGATAACCAGAAATTATGAATCGTACAGTATACAGGCAAAATTAACCCTCCGTTGGATAAATGTTTTAAACGTACACGGTTACTTAATGGCGTCACAAAATAAAAAAAAATGATATGTAATTTTCACACCTTCTTTCTCAGCATGAAAAAAGTTTAGTAGTCAATAAATATAATATTATAAGTAAAAATCCACGCAAATTTGACCATAATAGTAATAAGAGTGACCAATTCGCCATACCTAGATAACCAATGAAGGGTTAAAGATCTGTTTGATATATTCAGATACATGCACATACCTATTAGGTAAGCTGTAGTACCACCAATCACTAAATAGGGCAGAAATAACACTAGTAAAAATAGTGTACCAAGTCACTTCGTCAATCAGTAGGCAATAACGCTTTGTTATGAATATTAAAAATTAAAATATTACCCAGTTCCCGAGTTGCGAGTTGTCGTCGTCTCGTCGGCGTCGGTCGTCATATCTTCGTGAGGTCTTTTCGGGTTTCGTTGCCGTGTTGCCAGGTTTAGTTGCTTAGGTCTAGCGATTTTAGTTATTTGAGATAGAGAACATAAAAATCACATTCACATGGTGTTTTTTCACAGTGGTATTTTTACGTTACAGATTTTATAATTTTTAATTTTTTGATCTTATAATTTCATCATTGAAATCTTTGAGAGGTTTTATAGTGTCAACTCGCAGCGCTTTGTATATTTGAATAACAAAGATTCATTCTCGCGTAAATATTGAGACTACGAGAATTAAAAATGTATTCTGATGTTACTTCTATTTTATATTTTTCTTGTTTACTAAATTTCCGATTGTTCTATAATAATTAAGTGTATTACAGTTTCAATTTACAGTTTTACTGATCCAAAAGTAATATTTTTTATGCAATTTTTTTTTATCTACAAATGACAACATTTTTGGTTGTTACAAAAAAGGAGGAACTGGAAACTTCAAATGAATTTTCACCATACAACCAAGTATCCAAAGAAGGAACCTATTTTAAAAGCTCTTATTTAACTGGCAATGTATGTACACATGTATGTATGTATGATGCTTGTTCGGGTGGAACCTTACTACTACATTTTGAAGCAGATTACCTTCAACCGGTTGAGTAAAAATTTAGTACACACCATTAGTTTAGATGAAAATAGTATAATGTAAAATAATGCGACGTCATTCTAAATCCAATATGGCGGACCATCCAAGATGGCGGAATAGTTATTTTTAACGAATTTCTACAATATAGGTATCAAATGAAAGGGCTTGTTGAGAGTAACTCAGAAAATAATGCGACGTCATTATAGATCTAATATGGCGAACATCCAAGATGACGCAATAGTAGTTTTTTATACATTTCTACAATATGAGCATCAAATGAAACTGCTTATTGTTGAGAGTACTTCGAAATATAACGTGACGTCATTCTAAATTCAATATGGTGGACCATAAAGAATGGCGGAATAGTTATTTTTATGCACTTCTGCAATATGGGTATCAAATGGGGATTTCCCAGATTAATTATAAATATAAAAATATTCTGACATAACTCTCAATCCAATATGGCGAACTTTAGAAGTTTCGCTGAGAATAAAAATGCATGTCAATAACTAAAAAATAGAAAATAAATTAAAAGCACAAAAACCTTTATTTAAAAAAGCTTTTATTTAAATGCTCTAAAAAGAAGAAAATAGAATTTTCCTTAAATTTTAACTATCACATTATAGCCTCAATATATACTATTTATACGATCATAAAAGCTTGTCGCGCGATTTACTTGTGTAAATAAATCAGTACCTATTTAATTGAGTAACTTAACCTGCTAAGTCTAATTTTTTTATATTTCAATTTAATTAAATCCTTAGAGGTACTTAGGTTTGTTTGAAAAAGGTTTTTTTGCTTTTAACTTTTTACCACAACGTTAAGCAAATTAATTTTTACAGACATGTATGCATGAATGTATACCAATTTATGTAATTTTAGGTACCTAAGCAATGGGAGCCTAATGTTACTTTTTAGTTGATTTTTGGATGCTATTACTTTAAATAAAAATCAAGTAATAATATAGATATGTTACTAGGCACTTACAATATGTTATATCGATATTTGCACCCCCCGGCAACAGTTTATTCCGAGAGGCAACCAACAAAGTGTGCTCTTAGATTCTGACCTGGCAACACTGCGCCAAGCAGAGGTTAGCCAACAAAAAAAGCGTCTAGAAACACGACACTCACGACAGCAAAAAACGTTTCGCGACGCGATAGAACATGACCAAGCAACGGATAATAAATAATATTCTACTATACCTACAAACATAGTATGGCGTAATTTTAGTATTTGCAAATTTTTGTTTTTAAATTAAAAAACAAACTGTTCTCCAGTAATGCTTGCTATATATTATCGTAAACCTATATTCGGAATTTAATTATTTTCAATTCAACGTAGGTATTATTTTAACCGGCGTGATTAAAACATATCCGTTGGATCATGCTTTTCGGTATAAACAGGGTGATCCAAACGTGGTGACCTGTTGAAGAATGTTATTTAATAAATTACAATTTCCTCGGTATTTTGTAATACCTATCCTCAGATTCTGCAAGCTAATTTGCACATACAAATATTTTGGATATCTTTCCACAATTGTTTAGATCTCTTTTGCAATTTGCTTGCACAAGTGTGTGGAATTAGAAATTATGTTGATATTGTGACAGGTTGCCAAGTGATTATGTTTACATTTATAGTATATTACTACGATATATTTTTATGGACCAATAAAAAAAGCGGTTACTGAAATTACGCGACTAGGAAGACGACAATAGACAGACAGAGCGACAGACACAAAGACAGACCGACGACGGAAATGAGTAACGTAGATTTTCGTTATGTAGATCTCATAAAACGCCCAAAACGCGTATTATCCCAAAATCGAAAATTTTCGCGGTCAGAATACTTCCCTATCTCCTCGCGGTGTGGAAAGGCAACGTTTCGATGGACCTAAAAAACTGTATTATGCTGCTAGGTCTTTCTATCACCGGTCAGCGGACAGTCTATTATGAGTACAACCAATTTTTCAGATTTACAACCCGCCACCCCCTCAACCACCCCATCAATCTCACCCTCACCCAAAAACAGTAGAAAATAATCGGAAACCCCTAATTTTAATTATTGCTGCGCCGCCACTGGCACGATTTCTAAAAACGACACGCATTTTCCATCCTTGCCACATTAGTACTACTGTGCCAAAATTTCATGAAAATAAATTTCAGCTTACACAATACAAAAAGTTTGAAAGCAATACGCGTATGTATGTATACATTAGAATATTTATTCTAAGTCCCCTGATTTCTGTAATAGGCAAGGCTATGTTCCGATGGACTTAAAAACGTATATTATACCGCTAAGTCCTTCTTCTGCAGGTCAATGGAGAGGCCATTATGGATAGAAAAACTTTTTCAGTTTTCCAACCCCCACCCCCCCACCAACCACCCCAAATTCACCCCTACCAAAAAAAAAATAGAAAATGATCAGGAACCCCTAAAAAGCCTAAAAACAAAGTTTGAGGGATTTTTATTTTTTTTGTTTTACTTTTTTTTTATTTTATTATTGCTGCGCCGCCACTGACATGATTTTTCCATACGGGTTTTCCATCCTCGCCGCGGTAGTAATACTGTGACAAAGTTTCATTAAAATTCATTCCATAACTTTTACGTTACTCAATACAGAACGATTTAAAGCAATATTCCTATGTATTTATCAGAAGATTCTAAGTCCCTTGGTTTCTGGAATAGGCAAGGCAATGTTCGGATGAGCCTAAAAAAGGGTATTATGCCGCTAGGTCGTTCTTTTACAGGTCAATGGATAGCCTATTATGAGTACAACACATTTTTGAGATTTACAACCCCCCACCCCCCAACCACCCCAATTTCACCCCCGCCCAAAAAAAAGTAGAAAATGATCAGGAACCCCTAAAACACCTAAAAACGAAGTTTGAGGAATATTTAATTTTTTTTGTTTTTTGCTAATTACTCCGCCGCCCCTGCACCGATTTTCAAAATTATAAGAACATTACCTACTACGAACCCCCAGCATATCGCTGCCCAAATTTCATCACAATCCATGCAGCGGTTACTGAGATTACGAGGACAGAAAAACGCGTACAGACAGACCGACAGACAGACAGACAGACAGACAGACCGACAGACAGACAGACCGACAGACAGACCGACGGAAATGAGTGACGTGGTTTTTCGTTATGTAGACATCATGACACGCCCAAAAAGTGTATTATCTCAAAATCGAAAATTTTCGCGATCACAATACTCCCCTCACCTATCGGTGTGGGAAGTAAAAATTGTATAAAACTAGGTGAATGACAATTCACAAATGTATAACAATAATTCACAAGACAGATATCACAACGAGACCAATAGGGGTCACAAAAATAGACAGAATTAATGTACAAAAGAAAGAGGAAACTCAAGCCATATCACAGAAATTATTAGATAAATATTCATCAATGGTGAAGAACGCCTTTTCTATTAAATAACCTTTGAGTCTTCTATGGAAAGTCTCAAAATGAGTGATTTGACAGTGCCAGGTAATAGGTTAAAGAATTTTGCGCCATAAGAATTTGTACCATTCCTGGTTCTTTGAAGACGGTAGTGATAGGGACAGATGTTATTTTTATTACGGGTCTCATATGAGTGAATATCCCTGTGTGTCAGTGTGTATCAGTTGTTTGATGCGTCCCACTATTTGATCATCTACCGAAAGACATTCCAACAGCCGCACAATCAGTTCATGAGACGTAGTGTCGAATGCCTTCCGATAGTCGATCCAGGCCATAGAAAGGTTTCGCAGGTACTGCACGGAGTCCTGTGTGACACAGCGGTCAATCAACAGGTTATCCCTGCAGCCAGCTACCCCTTTCTTAGACCCTCTTTGTTCATATACGCTGAGAAACGGGATTTACAGCTTGAAGGATACGCATGTACAAGATTCTGGTGAAGAGCTTGTAACATGCGTTCAGACATGTTATTGGCCTGTAGTTTTTAGGATCAGACAAATCTCCGGTCTTCGGGAGAAGCACGGTTCGACCCTCGACAAACCAAGCCGGAATTGGCTGCTCCTGATTTAGCCACGAGTTAAAAACTCTAGCTAAATGCCGGTGGCAACTGGGAAACTTTTTCAACCAGTAGCTGTTTATGCCATCCGGGGCGGGAGCTGCGAAATTCTTTGCGCCTCGTAAGGCACCAAGAATTTCTTCCGTGTTTATCGGGTGACGCAGTACATTCAAGTTTGGTGTCCTCCTACAAACGGACTCGAACTGCGCCAAGGCCGGAGTGTCTGCTTGGAGAGGTTTGGGCTGTTCGTAAATGCCCCTCCAGAAAGTCTCCACGCGATCAGCAGTTGGCGGCTGCTCTATGACTGGTGGTCGCTGTTGGAAGAGACGAGCAGGCTTTTCGGAAAACATCCTGTTTTCCTCCAAACCCCTCGCCCGCGTCACCAGTGATCGTTTAGCAGCGATTAGCGTCCGTATCCTGTCAAGACAATGCTGCTTGACAACAACCAGTACCACTTGATTGAGCGTGTGATGGTCGCGCCTTAGCTCTCGGGCTATCTGGCGCACGCGGCGCGTAAAGGGCCTACCGGCCGCTATATATTCCAACACACACTGGATACGGGATGCTTCTTGGCGAGCCAACTGGATTTTCGCTTCCATTTGGCGCACCCGCCTCTGCGCTCTCTCGACAGGAGAGTCTCTCACTCTCCCCTGTCCAGCCAGCCTCAGAGCCGCAGCGTAAATTTCGCAATTGATGCTCCAAATGTCAGAGACCTCCGATAGACGTTCACTCACCACCTCATCCTCTCTCTTTAAATCTGCCAGCTTGAAGGACCTCTTGTTGTTATGCAAGGCCCTTCGGTCACTGAAATCTCCAGGTGAGACGGCTTCGTCGATTTCCCTCTCAGCGGGCCTCATCGGCGACCTTCCAGCCTGGTTAAGTCGCCGGAGGGGCAGGCTGAGCTGGAGCACGAACGTATCCCTGCCCCCGAAGGTAAAATACCTGGTTCCGCAAGCTCTGGGAGGTAATTGTGCTATGCTCTGGATGCATTTCACACCACCTCCCATGCATGCGGGCCATGTATCCCCTACGGCGCGGGCTACTGCTCTCGTAGCAGCTCAGCAGGTCATCCTTCAGTTCCGTCGTCCACCTAAAACGGTCCATGTCGTTGCGTATGTCGTCGTCAGGGCGATCCGAGGCACCGCCACCTTGCCCAGAGCCGGCTTCCGATAGCGGCCTGGTGTGGGTGCTCTTCTTCTGGGGCGGTCGAACCAGAAGGTAGGGCCCGTCCGGTGATTAGCCTTAGGGCCCCCAGCCGACATTTCGGAGGCAGCCGACCACATTGCCCCCTAGGGATGACCTGTACAGGTTGCCGGCCGGCTTTCATCCCTGGCTTGGGTTATCCCCGCATTGTCGCCACGCACCGAATAGCCGTTTGATGTTAGCCGGCTTCCTGGGGGCGCATTTTATACCTACTGCCAGGTTTGCTATCAGCCGCCCCTAACCTGGGGTCAGACGCTGTCGGGAAACCGTCCTTAACATAGGTGCAGCCGTTTCCTCACTATGGTGGTTCATACGCCTGCTACCGCAGCCGGTGACCACCATAGGCCCTTTTAAGACAAGGACTACCAATCTTTTAGTCGCCTCTTACGACAGGCAGATTAAACCCTGGGAACATTCTAAACCCGGACCCAGACGGGTGTATATATATATATATACAAAACAAAAACAAAAAAGGTGCAACCCGGGCTCCGACACACCGGGCTGCTGTTCCATTTCCCAGCGACTACTCCTCACACCGTGAGGTGAGCAATCACTGGGTCCGCGAATCGTGCGTCCTAAGCAGACGAAGGGACCCATGGATGACTGCCTTCTGCATTCTGGCGGCTAAGATGTAGTAGTCCCCACTGGGGAGGCCTATGGGAGGCGGGTATAAAATCCACTAAATATCATCTCAAAAGAGTCATGGGAAATTCTGTATTAAAGTTTGAGGAACTATGCACACTCTTATGCCAAATAGAGTCAATATTAAATTCAAGGCCCCTAACCCCAATTTCTACTGATCCAAATGATCTATCATTTTTAACCCCCAACCATTTTTTAATAGGAGAGTTTTCGATGTCTATACCTGATTGCGATTTTTCGAACGTTCCAGACAATCGCCTTAAATTATGGGAACAAATCACGAAAATGAGAAACAATTTCTGGCAACGATGGTCAAAAGAGTATCTGAACAGATTACAATGTAGGCCAAAGTGGGCTATTTCTCAAAGAAGTATCGAAGTAGGAGAATTAGTTATTTTAAAGGAGGACAATACTGCACCTTTACAGTGGAACATAGGTCGGGTAGTAGAAACTTTACCAGGCCCTGATTCCAAAACTCGCGCAGTAAAATTAAAAACTAAAACGGTATCTACATTAGACCGATAGCAAAGTTAAGTCCTTTACCTTTTGTCTCAAATTAAGATTGTTTCGTGAAACGGGGGGGGGAGGACGTTTGAGCTTAAGTACCGCCCATTAGGCATGAGTCTGTCGCCCATATTACGTACTCCGCCATTAGCCGTACATCTAGACAACCTACTATAGTCAAGTTAGGGCACTATGCAAAGTGCACTACTTATTGTAACGATAGGAACGTTGTTTAGAATGTGAAGGTCAGGTTGAAATGTCATATAATGTAATATCTCAAAGTTGTAAAAATAATGATAAAAAACATAAATACAAAAAGGTTACAGTAAATACAGTCCACAATTATTGCTCTTAAGTGATTGCATTACACCTATCTTTTTGGAAAAAAAATCACAAACAGGAAATGATGCATCCACGAGGGACTGTAACGCGTTTAGTCGCGCGGTCTACGATTGTAACCCATTCGCATTTCGGCGCTAATAGTCTTGCGATAAGCTCACTATAAATACAGCAGAGCAACTGAACGTTTAGTTGGGAACATTGTCGAAAGGTACTGAAACGGACTCTAGAGCCACCTGTGGGATAGAGGGTTGGTCCATATATAAATGCGCGTGGTCTACCAGTGTAGAGAAGAATTGTTGACACTTGATGACTTTTTGCAGAAGCTGATAAAAGGAGGGTGGTGGCAAGGCTGGATGGACATCCAAATTATCTTGTATTTATCAAGGAGACTCTATTGCCTTATAAAGTTGCTGTTTAAGGTATTTAAGAATTTACTCATCTATACGGATATTGTGCTTGAACCCAACATGGGTGAGAATTTTCTGATGCATACTTAATAAGCATGTGACCTGGAACATAGAAATTACTAGCCTAGATGCTTTTTATCCGTACACCCTTTCCGTCTACTGTTGTAAGTAGTCCTGATTGCATTTATTTACTGGACTAATTCTGGCTGGATTGGTTTCTTTCGCGCAGCCAGCTTCCCCGCAGATAGGGGTGGGAAAACAGTGCCTTCGCCACACGGCGATCAAGTTTCCTATATAAATAGACATCATTCTCTTGTTTATTCTGTGTGCTCAACTGGTGGTGCTTTCTCAGGTTTGGGTAAGTCTTGTTAACATTTTGTGAATTAACAGCTATTTACAACATATAATAAATTAATGCTTAATTCCTTTCCGCACAGGAGAGAGGCGTATTGTTATCGGAAAAATTATCGATTTTGCTATTATAAGTTTTTTGTAAATTTTATGCCATCCATCACGGAAATCACGTTGTTCGGGATTGGCCCAAATTTCATATTTGGAAATTTTTTTTCCTATTATTTTTTATTACTTACAGAAGGGGGTAAAACTGAACGCCAGAGAGGGTGGGGTACTCTAAAAGTTTTTATGTTAACAGTGGGCTTGCCCATTACTCTAAAGAAGTGACGTTGGTGTATTGTTCCAATCTCGTAATCTCAGTAACTGCTATACCGATATGATATGATGCGCGGTCATAGTGGGTAATGCATTCTTGATCTGCCTGCGTGTCTATTACCATTTTGCTAACAGCATAATATCAGTAGTATAGATATGCCTGTTCTGATCCCCCTAAAGGTCATGTAAATGGGGCGGGGCTTCACTGTGTCCTTTTCTTATGCATGCTGGTTGTGACCTTATCTGGAGGTAATTTAAGTATCGTTGTATGTTTTCATGGTTGTCTCTCAAGGGATTTTTACATGGGGTGTTGGGAAACCTTGAGATTTTTCGGTTTACGTTGTGCTTATAGCGGCTGGTTCCGATATATTTGTCAAGCTTAGCATTGGATATTTATGTAGTATTGAATATTTTTTTTACCTGATTACAGCCGCCGATTGCGGGGCTTCATTGGGTCCTTTTCTTATACGTGCCGGTTGTGCCCCACCAACACGAGCCGATCACGCACGCGGACTTGTTTTCATTTGGTCTAGCTTGGCTGAGAATACAGTATAGACATTCCTTTAAATCAGTAAATCATAATTTGTTGGTGATTTGAGTTGGATTTTACCACTGTGATTAAGAATATCCTGTTGACTCAAATAGAAAATAATTTGTCACACTATTTTCAAATAGGTTTTCTGTTGATTTAATGTTAAAACCTTTTCTATGTCCAGCCAAAGAAAGTTTACAATTTTGTGAGAGAGGATAAGTTGCCAATTTTACCACCATCCTAAATATTCCTCAAAACTTTGCAGTTCTTTAAAAATTGCACCTGACAGAAAATATGCCTTACATTAAAACTGTTGCAGAGGGTTTATTTATTATTCTCGGAGAAGTACATTGTTTTACAAATTGATGAAATATCAGCCTGTATAAATGTTCTTGTCATTACAAAAATTATAGGTAGAACATGAAGGACAAAATTATTTGATAGGTATATTAAAGACATACAGCTTATAGTTGGTAGGCGTAACCCTTCCATCAGAGTATACAGCTCAAATTGCAGTCCTTATTCACAATAGGTATTGTTAAAATTTTGATTTGCACAAAGCACTTTTAATGGAAATTGCAAAAGAATAATGTTAAAACCTTTTCTATGTCCAGCCATCATAAGTTTCCGAAAGCTTGGAATAAAGTTAAAAGAGCCCACTTGTGCGCTTAATTGCCGCATTCCCAATTATTAACCGTTTATTACCTAACTGGTTTTTGTTTCGGCAATGACTACCCCCCTTCTACCATCAATATACATATAGATGAGTTTGCTTTAGACACATTTGTTCATGTAATCAACCCCAAACTGTTGAAATTCTGCTTGAATTAATGTTGTTAATGTAGCAAATATTTTTATCAATAATTACACTGAAACAGTTCAAGACAAAATACAGACTGACAAAACTAAAAAGAGGAAATCTAATGGAAATAACAAATGTCTAACAGAAGGGAAAATCTCTAAATCTAAATACATGTACATTTTTGTACTGTTACTACTGGCCTTTTTCACCATTCTTATTTTTTCAAAAAGTATTTTTTCTTAATTTGTCAACCAAAATGAACACATACATAATATATATAAATAAAATGTAATTATTCTGAAACTATGAAACAATT
Organism: Callosobruchus maculatus; assembly: GCA_951848785.1. Classification (NCBI taxonomy): domain Eukaryota; kingdom Metazoa; phylum Arthropoda; class Insecta; order Coleoptera; family Chrysomelidae; genus Callosobruchus; species Callosobruchus maculatus. The sequence continues at coordinate 135,548 of CATOUR010000103.1, forward strand.
TAAATTTTCCGCGGAATGCCCGCCGTTCGGCCCACGGTAACCGGCCCCTTATTTGACAGCTAAGCGACGTTGCCACATCGAAGGCTCCGGCCTGGTGAGTAGAGTCGGCCATGTCTGAGGCCCATGCTTATTTTACATTTTCTCGGAAAATCCGGCGTTTCTTTCAGTATATCCACGGCCGACTCTACACTAGGCCGGAGCCTTAGATGTGGCAACGTGGCTTAGCTGTCAAATAGTGGCCCTATAGTTTCAGAATAATTATTCCATTTTATATGTATTAGAGTTCAACTCGGTTAATAAATTAAGAAAAATACTAACTACTACTAACTACTACTACTAATACCACTTACATCTGATGTCTGTTTCATCACAGTCAGACACTACAAAATAAAAATAAACGCAACCTGTTTCCTGCTGCCACTTCCACTTCCACTCAAATGAATACTCAATTTACTTTGTAAATTGTCACTTGAGCTAGAAAAATTCACTATTAGGTCACTGTGAAGCCATTCTTGCTGGTCTTGATTTCCCTTTCACTATCAAATCCTTTCGTAGGTATGCCCCAGGCCATGCCCAGATGAGTTCTATTAACTGTATTTTTCTGTGATATTCGGAAGGTCCAGAAAACATTATAGGTACCACATTGTGCTTTAAAATAGGCCTTATGCTTTGAATATTTGTAAATTATTGTCTTTATCCTTATAAATATAACCAGCCCTTCCGAGGAATACCTTTCACCCACTTCTGTTTATGTCCCTTATTGGACGCACAATTGCTAGCGCAACCTGGTACTACACACTTTGCAGGCATCTTTTCATTTTTATAGTTTCATTTGTGCAGGTAAATCAGTAGAAACCCATTAAAAATCACCTTACAACGTTCTTTTTAATCTGGAATAAAGTTATGTTGGGCCATGGTTTGGTAGTCCTCTACCCATGCCTCTACTGGGCTGCAACCTGGTACTACACGCTTTGCAGGCATCTTTTTATCTTTATAGTTTCGTTTGTGCAGGTAAATAATTAAAAACACATTAATAATCAGCTTCCAACCATATTTTCTGTACCTGGAAGAATACACATGACATAACAACAAATGCAAACTCGGCCCCTAGATTCAGTGTTGGCATATTTCATGCTCCGGCCTAGTCGGCCATGGATATCAGTATGGCTGGTCTGAATGATGATGATTGCGCTTTAAATGAGGTTAGAATAAAGGTAAAAGCATTTTTAGCTTAACCATACACAACCACTGGGTTCCAAACATTTTTTTAAAGCAATGGAAGAAAAATATAACGTTGAAGGGCATCGCAGCGGCTATACAAATAGTAAAAAATGTATGAAGCTATTTCAGAAAGTTTAGTTTAGTTAGAACTGAACATTACTGTAGTACCAAATGGTTAGTAGTTTAATTAGAAACTTTTTCGTAAAAACGAATAAATATTTTATTGTACAAATCAATAAAATAATTTATTTCTTTTAACCAACCATTTTTGCTGCGAATTTCTGGATATTGAAGCAATATCTTGTTTACAAAAATAGTCATTCCTTTTAAGCAATGAGATATTCAGTAATATTACTAATACGGTCCTGATCGCAGTATTGCCAAACAACACCGCTAGTAAAAAATTGTATTTGAGATACACTTCTTCGTCAGCTGATACCTATCAGATAGACGTCAAGCCAGTTTAAACATGGTTTAAACTATCAGGTAACAGAGTATAGGTTATCACTGACGATTAGGGTGACTGAAGGTAAGATTTGTGCTATCTTATTTATAACTATTGTGCTTTATAATGGACGATCCTGTGGCATTGGACTCTTAAACCTAGAAGAAGCATAAGAACATGTTCCAGAGCTCTAATACAGTGTTTTTCAACCTTTTTTCCGACACGACCCCTGTAGTGTCAAAAAATATTTCTTGACACCCGACCCTTATTTTCATGTTAAAATATTTAAACCGTACAAGACTTTTTGGCTTTTGACTTTTTTTTCGTTATTAGAATCTGCTGGAATTATCTGCCGATGGGATGTTACGCTGGGAGTTCAAGTCTGAAAATGTTGATACCTTTTGGTTAAAAAGTGCATGAAACAGCATACCTGGAATTAATGATCGAGGCTTTGAAGTATTTTATTCCATTTTTATTTATTTATTTTTGGGATCGGGCTCGCTCGCAAGGGGAACGAGTTGAGAATAAAAATTGTTTTTACTAAAATGTTTTTCCACAACAACTAGGTATTTACAAATTACAGTATAAGAAATCCATATTATTTTCTTTATGCATTTCAGATTTTCAATACAGTTAACAATGATCGTTGATAACCACTATCCTTACTTTCCTTTGAAACAATATTAATGTTGCTTACTGTTTATTTTTCCTCGTCGCCACTTGTAGCGTATGCCTTTGTCCTTCGGATCGCCAATGCACCACCACCCGTTACCACTGTTAGGTCCGGTTTCTCAATGTCCAGTTACATATTTATCTGGAATTTGACTGTTAACTGTTAGATAAATTGTTTAAGCAAGTGAAGGTTAAGCTTATGAATTCACGTAAATCTTATCTGACAGTTGTATCCATAGAAACGCTAACTGGCAGCTACCTATCTGAAACTTTTAACTGGACATTGAGAAACCGGCCCTAACGTATAGACTGACAGAGCAATCATAATAACAACATAGAACGTAGACGACAAGAGCTGCTCTGCCATAGCCGTACCCTCAGTGACGTGTGCGCTCGAGACGAGGGAAACGTTCATACTGTAAAGGGCCCCACAGACACCGTTCTTTTTCATCATGTTTGCACGATGTGCCAACCGATGTCGGTTAAACCGATGGAACGATACCTCCACACACTGTTCGGTTTTCTTTCAGTTTCTCGGAAAATTTTTGGTCCGTTAACATGGATAATACTTTAACATTGGCAGCGGATTTAAGTATTAAAGTGAAATACAGCAAGAGAAAACGTTCTAAATGGGTGAAACAGTGGCTTTCAAAAAGAGGCCAATTTTCCCACATAAATCTATTAGAAGAACTGCGTCTGGAACGAGGGGATTGGTACAATTATTTGAGGATGGATGAAGAAACATACTTAGAATTACTTAATTCAGTAGCACCTCTAATAAAAAAACAGGATTCTTGGATGAGACAAAGTATTTCCCCTCATGAACGTCGGACAGCACATTTTTGATAGGTGTCGTTAACCCTAGATACGCTTATTCGAAGGCAACCAGAACGACACTGCAAAATCCCGTCGTGATTGCACGACGAACGGCCACACATGTACCGAGTTGAACGATGGCGTTCGAAACCGATGGGTAAAATCAAGCTCGGACAGATTTTTTGGAACGACGGTCAACACGACGGTATTTCGGCACACACGGATTGAAATGAGTGTGATCCGTTGGCACGTCGTGCAAACCTGATAAAAAAGAACGATGTCTGTGGGGCCCTTTACAAGTCTTTAGTCTTATTGGAAAACACTTGGTACGGATTTCACTATTTATTTTCACTAACACTATGTACACTACGCCTAGCCTAATACTTAACAGTCTAATTTATCTACAGTCACTACACTAATTTATATTGGTCCTACACTTTACTAATGTATGTCACAGTTCATTTATTTCGCGCGCGCCACTGGAACGCCGCGTATTACTATACTACCGAACACTGACTGCTGCATTCTACTGACACTAACTGTAACTGTGCCGGCCTGACTGCAGCTTATATAGATGCCTGCTGAACGCCGAGAACCATAGCGCGCCGCTACCGTTGGTTCTGGAAAGCTTCTGGACGGCTCAATTCTAGATCTCACGTAAATTGGCTTGGCCGTCCAGGGCCGGATCGGCACACTGCCCCTCCTCAAGGCCGTTTCGTCCCCGAAACGCTCATGTCTGAATGGACCAGCCAGAAGTTTGGTAAAAGAAGCAATCCATGGTTCTGTGTTCTGTCTGTCCTCTCGGGTTCCAGTTGCAAACCAGAGTTTCGATTCCCGTGAACCTGAAAAGAATTTCTAGCATGTTTCGGATGATCCGTCAATTCAGGCCGTCCCGTCCGCAAGCTAGCTTGGGAATCGCCAGTTTCAAAGCATTTGCGGTTAGCAGCTTCTCTCTGAGGTCCAGGAGTGCCTCCCATATAGTCCGGTACGTCGGTTTCTGATAGGACTTCCTCTTCGAAATGAAGTAGTAGAGTCGCCTTTGGTCACTTCGTAACACCAGCACCTGTCCGACTCATCCACCCTGTCTCTTCAGCTCGTCCACTTGGCCATACAGACGTTGGAATTCACTGGCAATCCCTCGGTAGCTCCGAAGATCTCTTGCGATACAATGTGCCAACGCGCACTCATCCGGCACAGTGAACAAATCTCGCTGTTCCTCACGAGTCACGCCAAACCTAGCCTTCGCGGCACAGTGTGAGTGACCATGAAATCCTTGAAGTTCAGCTCTGGGTGGAGTTGCTCAAGTTCTCTAACTTGCGCCTCGGCATTATCTACAGCAAACGGAGCCAACCTGTTGAGGTGTACGACTCTGGGTTTTCCACCGTTGGCCTTCTTGATTCGATACACTACGTCGTTGATCTTCTTGATGACCTCATACGGGCCCTCCCAGCAACTCTGGAGCTTCGGTGATAAGTCACGGCGTTTCTGAGGGTTGTAGAGCTAGACCAGGGCTCCAGGTTGGTACGCTGTTTTGCTGGATCCTACGTCGTACGTCATCTTCATGCGGTCGCTTGCGGTGCGAATATTATAGCGAACATTCTCATGGGCCTCGTCCATTCTCCTGCGAAGATTGGCAACGTAATCTTCGCCTGCCACATCGTCCCCTCTCGCCCAAACACAGTATTGGCTGGTGTCTCTCCCGTAGTTTCATGGACTGCCGAGCAGTACGCCAATAGGAAGAGATGGAGCCAGTTGTCCCAGTCTCGTTGGTGGTCGGAGGGAACCGTGGCCAAACAGCGGTTCACTGTACTGTTCATCCTCTCCACCATGCCGTCCGACTGAGGATGTAATGCCGTGGTCCGAATCTTCCTAATCCCCAATGTTTTGCACACGTTCTGGAAGAGCGCAGACTTGAAGTTCCTTCCCTGGTCCGAATGCAGCTCGAGGGGGCTCCAAAACAAGAAATCCAGTCCTTGACCAGAGCGTCAGCAACGGTTGCGACCTCCTGGTTTGGCAGAGCATAAGCTTCGACCCATTTACTAAAGTAGTCGATCACCACGACGATGTACTTTTTCCCAGCTTCGCTCTCCGGAAGATGTCCTGCTACGTCGATAGTGATCTTCTCGAAGAGACTCCCGACGTTGTATTGGCGCATAGGAGCTTTCTTACGCCTCTGTGGACCGTTGCTGGCGCCACAAACTGTACACTTTCTGCACCATTCCTTGACGTCTTCCTTGCGCCTAAATCAGTAGAACCGCTCCCGAACCTTCTTCAGGGTCTTGACCACGCCCAGATGACCTCCACTGGTTCCGCTGTGAATCTCCCCGAGTACCTTGGCCACGCTGTTCCTAGGTACCACGGTCTGTTTTCTTTCCTGGGCCCTTTCCTTGTCTTCCAGGATTCGTCTCAGGATGCCATCCTCCATTAACAGACTGTCCCACTGAGCCCAGTAGGACTTGACGGTAGGCGAGTAAGGTGAAACCTCCTTCCAACTCGGTCGTTGGACTTCCCTCTTCCACTCGATGGTCAGTTTCAGACTGGGATCCTCTGCTTGGTATTTCTGGAGTTCGGTAGGCTGCCAGTAATCATCCACAACGGTGGTACTGCTGGTCATGGCGTCCTTCGTCTCGGCTCGGTTGCAGTGGGCGCAATCGTCGGGACACGGTCTCCTCGAAATTGCATCCGCATTCCCATCAGACATGCCAGCACGGTGTTCAATGTCAAAGTCAAATTCCTGCAGTTTCTCGATCCACCTGGCTACCTGTCCCTCTGGATTCTTGAACCGAAGTAGCCATGTCAGGTATGCATGGTCCGTCCTCAGCAGGGACTTGCTCCCGTACAAGTACTTATTAAAGTGCTCCACGGACTTGACGATGGCCAGCAATTCTCTCAGAGTGACGCAATAGTTTCTCTCGAGCTCAGACAGCGTCTTGCTGAAATAGCAGATCACCACCTCCCAACCATCTTGTATCTGCGACAGAACTGAACCTATCCCACGTAGCTCGCATCGGTGTCTAACACAAATTTGCCAGTAGGTAGGGGATAGCTTAGCACTGGAGCCGTCGAGACAGCCTTCTTCAGTAGGTCGAAAGCTTGCTGGCAGTCATTTTCCCACTGAAACCTGCGGCCTTCCTCCGTAAGCCTAGTCAGTGGCTTGGCGATGGTAGCAAATCCAGCCACGTATCGACGGTAGTATGTACACAGACCCAGGAAGCTCCTTACGTCATGTTTGTTCTTGGGTACCGGCCATCCATTTACTGCCTCGATCTTCTGAGGATCCACTGCTACGCCTTCTTGGAAAACTACATGTCCTAAATATTGGACCTTCTTCTGGAACGGGTGGCACTTCTTGGGTCTCAGCTTGAAGCCTGATTGGCGCAGCCTCTTAAATACTTGTTCCAGGTTCTTGAGGTGATCGTCGAACGATTTCCCAACGACGATGATGTCAACTAGGTGGACCAAGCAGGTTTCCCAGGACAACCCTTTCAAGACAATCTCCATGAGCCTCTCAAATGTGGCTGGTGCATTACACAGCCCAAACGGCATAACCGTAAACTGCCATAACCCCGAGCCGATGGTGAACGCAGTCTTCTCCTTATCCCCTGGGTTCATCTCGACTTGCTAGTAGCCGCTCTTCAAATAAAGCGTAGAGAAAACCTTAGATCCCGCCAAAGTGTCTAGGGTGTCGTCAGTTCTTGGCAGAGGGTAGCTGTCGTTTTTCGTTACATTATTGAGCTGCCGACAGTCCACGGAGAATCGTGTCGACCCGTCCTTCTTCCTCACGAGTACGACCGGCGATGACCAAAGACTCGCTGATTGCTGGATCACCCCTCTTCTTCCATTTTCTTGATGATCCTATTCGTTTCTTCTCGCTTGGCCAATGGTAGCTTCCTTGGTGGTTGCCGAATGGGTGGCACATCTCCCGTGTGGATCTTGTGTCGGACCACATGCGTCCTCCCTTTCTTTCCAATACCAACATCGAAGATATCCTGATATTCTGTGATGAATACCCTCAGCTTCTTCTGTTGTTCCCTATTCAGGCCTCTCGACGAATCAGCCACCAACTCAGTCAGCTTCTCATGCAGCCGCTCATTCCGTTGGTCTGATGCATTTACATTCCTCACCACTGATGAGACTGGAGAACAACGACCCAGTGGTTTTCCCTTCTTGAGGTGTACCGGAAAGCCATTCGCGTTCAGCAACCTCACCGGAACTGCATCATCAGCTCGTACCAGGCATTTTCCAATGGCGATGCCACGGCCAATCAGCTCATCATCCGGTTTAGGTTCGAACAACATGACGCCCCCTCGATCAGCAACATCAATCAGGCAGGCTTCAATCACCACCCCGCATCTTTCTGGGATGACAGTTTGTTCTGAGAGCACCACCTGGACAGCCTCTTCTTGACGTCGGTGGAGGACTACCTCTTCCTCTTGGACTAGCAGGGTACCATGTCTCAGGTCCAGTTGGAATCCATAGATGTCGATGATGTCCATTCCAAATATCACCTCGTTCTCGATGTCGGCTACCAAAACTCGATGTTTGATCTTGGTGTTCCCAAATTGGAGCTTCCCCATGGATGCTTGTGGGCTCTCCGGTAGCAGTGCGCAGCCTCCATCTTGTCGGTCTTACATCAGCAATTTTCTGGAGCACATCAGGTCGAACGATGATCTTCGTCGCACCCGTATCCAGAAGCATCAGCTTCTGCCTGCCGCCCACGAAGCCATCCACATACAGACTGGTCGCCTGCTGCCCAACGTAGGAGCAGTTCTTCTTGAGCTCTTCCGGACGCGGGTGGAGCATCGCCTCTGCTCTTCGACCCGACTTAACATCGGATCTTCTTTCTTCTTTGGACGGGACTCACTAATAACCCGCCGCACTTCCTAAACTAGGGCCGCCACATCTGTCCTACCTTCACGCTTCCGAACTCGAGCCTGGCACTGGTAAGCCTTTTTCACTGCCTGAAATTCTAAAGCTCTGGCTAGCGCATCCACCAGACGTTCCGGATGTGCGAGAGCTACAGCTTGACCTATTTCGGCATTATGAAGACCACCCACAAATGCCTCCACAGCTAGTTGCTCCATTAGATCTTGTGGAGCCGTCGGATATGCCAGTCGAACCAAGCGGGCTATATCTGCTTCAAATTCCTGCAGCGTCTCGTTTGGTCGTTGGGAGCGATTCTTCAGCTGAGCGTGGAAGTCGTGACCGAATCTGGCTTGACCAAACCTCATTTCCAGGTGCCTGACTAGCTGTTCGTAGTCCCCTCGTTCTGTCGGTGATAGCGTCTGAAGAACATCTGTAGCTTCGCCTCTCTGTGCTAACGTCAAAGCTGTCGCCTTCTCACCCGGTAACTAACCATTTGCGGATGCGGCCGCTTCAAACTGGAGGAGGTAATTCTCCCAGGATGTTTTCCCATCGTACTGAGGAGGTTTCAATCTCGGCTTGCACCAATCTCTTGCCTTCAGGTCAGCTGATGTGGTTACGCTTGCAGCCTGAAGCTCCATTCGCCGCTTGTCCATCTCTGCGTCCAGACGTCGGATGTTGTCTCGCAGATCTCCTTTCTGTTTTTCCAATCCCCTCTTGAGATCCTCTTTTTGTTTGTCCAATCCCCCCTCGAGATCTTCTTTTTGTTTTTTCAATCCCCTCTTGAGATCTTCGTTTTGTTTTTCCAATCCCCTCTTGAGATCTTCTCTTTGCTCCTCCATCTTCGATTCTAAGGTGTCAATTCTGGTGCCGATTCTCTCTTCGATGTCCTTTGTTAAAGCAGTGATCTCGTGGAGAGACTGTTTAGAGCTTTCTTCGATTTTTGCTTCGAGCAACAGTCGAGCAGATTCCGACTGTTTGGAGCTTTCTTCGATGTTTTTGGAGCTTGCTTGGCCCACTCGAATTCAGGTGACTCGAATTCGAAGGTATAAGGATCCTCACCCTCTGCAATCATTATTTGTCGGAGCCGATCCTGGAGAGCGGCCTTCAGCCCGCTACTATCGGCACCGCGTTCATCAAGCTCTCTCCTTAAATCCGCAACCTTCAGTTCACCGAATCTCACCATCTTGACAATTTATTCACTTTACTGTCCGTACGACGTTGCCCAATCAATCAGTCTACCCCACACCTGACACCACTGTTACAAGTCTTTAGTCTGATTGGGCACGAAAACACTTGGTACGGATTTCACTATTTATTTTCACTAACACTATGTGCACTACGCCTAGCCTAATACTTACCAGTCTAATTTATCTACAGTCACTACACTAATTTATATTGGTCCTACACTTCACTAATTTATGTCACAGTTCATTTCTTTCGCGCGCGCCACTGGAACGTCGCGTATTACAATACTACCGAACACTGCCTGCTGCATTCTGTTGACGCTAACTGTAACTGTGCCGGCCTGACTGCTGCTTATATAGATGCCTGCTGAACGCCGAGAACCATAGCGCGCCGCTACCGTTGGTTCTGGAAAGCTTCTGGACGGCTCAATTCTAGATCTCACGTAAATCGGCTCGGCCGTCCAGGGCCAGACTGGCGCAATGCTTACATACGCTGCTGCTAGAAATGTGAAGATACGGTTTGTCTAAAACTAATGTGACATGTACAGGGTGACCTAATAAGAATGGACGCCGGCAATATTTCGGTAGCCGTTAACAATATAACTTCGAGCAAAAAATATTATTAGGTAAATCGGTTAAGAGAAATCGCTGGAAATTCTTGTCAAATTCCGCGAGTGGCCGGTGGGGGGCGCAACTGTTACGATCAATTAGAGAAACGGTTTTTTCTCGTAAAATATGCAAGTAAATGTATATTATAAATTCTACCGTCATGTAGACAGGCCATTTTTAGTTTTTTTTTTTCGTAAATAGTTTTTTGCTCTATCTTGTAAGATATAGTGGTGGGGGAATGTCAAAAAAGTTTTTATTGTAATGGCCATAACTTTGGTATGGGTTAACGGAATTGAACAATCTAGGTCTCGTTTGGAAGACCTCTTCATACCTAATAACCTGTTATATAAAAATTTTCCAAGTTTATCTTACTTAGTAGCTGCAGGGCGGTATCTGGCATCATAACCATTATTACGCATTATTACGAAAATTTTAAATGGAATGCTATGCATCTTTCAACATAGATATAGAGGACGAAATTCTTAAAAAGCCAGCGCAAGATTTAACTTCCTATTTTCAAACCGGAGATATCAATAAAACAAGTATTATGACAAGTGTGCTGTGAAATTTAGAATTAATTGCTGCCGTATAAAAAATAGCATCCGTCACATCGTTTTAGTAATCATTCTATAGATAATACTCAAGTAGTACCACTAGGCACCGCCCTTCAGACCAGGGGTGTTCCACCCACTCTGGTCTGCTGGGTAAGGTCAGCACTTCAGAATCGCAAGGCTAGTGCAACATTAGGCGGGGTTCAGCTCGAGATTGGGGTGAGTGGGGGCTGCCCGCAGGGCAGCTGCCTCTCCCCCCGCCTCTGGTGCCTTGTTATGGATGGCCTCCTTACGAGACTTAGCTCGGCCGGCTTCTACACGCAGGCCTACGCAGACGACGGCCTGGTGTTAGTCTCTGGTAGATTCCTGGGCGTCGTCTGCGATAGGATGCAGATGGCATGCAGCATTTTGGACAGGTGGTGTGGTGAATCAGGACTCTCAATCAACCCAGTGAAGACTGAGCTGGTCCTATTCACTCACAGGAAGAAGATAGATGATTTTAAAGCCCCCACTCTCCACGGTGTACCGCTGACCCTAACACGGGAGGTCAAGTACCTGGGAGTGTTAATTGACAATAAACTCACATGGGCACAGCATATTGACTATGTGTATAAAAAGTCTATAGCTACCATGTGGCAGTTGCGTCGGGTAGTCGGCAGAACCTGGGGCCTCAAACCCAAGGTTCTAAACTGGCTATATACGGCAGTAGTCAGATCTAGGATCCAGTATGGCTGCTCGGTCTGGTGGCCGAGCGTAGAGAAGATCTCTGTTAGGCTCAAGCTCGCAAAGATTCAGAGGCTTGCAGCAGTGAGCATAACAGGTGCCATGAGGACAACACCCACTGCTGCCCTGGAGGTACTCTTGGGCTTGCCGCCTCTGCACCTCTGGATAAAGAGAGAGGCGATGTCGGCCTGCCTGAGAATGCGTGACGGGGGAACGTGGGTAGCACGAGAACCATTAGTTGGCCACACCAGAATAGAGCGATTCGCGGAGAGTAATATCCCGATATCGTCATTCAGGGTGGAAAAAGCTAAAGACATCTTAAATTTAGATAATGGATTCTCACTAGTCATCCCGGAAAGAGACGACTGGATGAGAGGGAAAGTCAAGTTTCCGCCCAATAGTCTCGTATGCTTCACCGACGGATCGCTCTTAAAGGAGTCAGGATCCGGGGGAGCGGGCTTCTGTCTGGAGGGTAAAGAAGTGCGGCGGAGCTTCGCTCTGGGAACCTGCACGACTGTCTTCCAGGCGGAAGTGTATGCGATATTGATGGCGGCATACTCGACGGAAGTCGAAAAGTGTTCTGAACAGAGCATATATATATGCTCTGACAGCCAATCAGCTCTGAAAGCGGTGGCAGCCTCGAGGGCCAGATCAGCTCTGGCGCAAGAATGCTCTGTCGCCCTTCAGAAGTTGGCAAGACATAAGAAGGTGACCCTACTGTGGGTCCCCGGACATATTGGTATACCGGGTAACGAGAGAGCGGACCGATTAGCTAGGATAGGGGCCAACAGCCCCTGCATTGGCCCAGAACCTATGCTGGGAATTAGTAGACGCCAGGTCAATGTGGCCCTGGATAACTGGGCCTACAAGGAACTGGCGAAAGCCTGGTTAGAGAGAGACGACTGCAGGCAAGCCAAAAGATTCATAGCAGGCCCGGATAGGGGCCGAACGCAATGGCTTTTGAGTAAAGGCAGAGAGACGCTCAACCTTCTGGTGGGGGTCCTCACTGGCCATTGCCGGCTGAATAGACATCTGTCACTTATGAGAGTGGTAGGGGACCCCATTTGCTCCAGATGCTGGGAGGAGGACGAGACAGCGTTCCACTTCCTGGGCAGATGTGCAGTTTATCGCAACCTTAGGGTTCAGATATTCGGCACGACGGAGTTTGGGGAGGAGCCACTATATTCAGCGAAATGGTCGGACATACTGACTTTCGTCAGGAGGTCTGGTAGGTTCGACAAGGAGCTTTCTAGGGTGTAGAATTTTAGTGTTTTCAGTGATTGGTTCAGTGGGGTTGGCAAAAAGGGCCAAAGGTGGCCTACTTGCCTGGCTTCGCCTCCCCATCACTACTACTACTACTACTACTAGTACCACTAGAAATCATATTTTAACTGTTCGATATAACCTGCAGGTGGCGCAGTAGCCGCTATACTCAATTTTCAAAATAATGGAACTTTCAAAAGAAACAAAAAAAAAGAAATTACAGTATAAAATTGATTATCATAGTTGTTATTATTAAACGTCAATTTGAGCTGATCACAAAGTGTTACATGAACTCCACAAGCAATGATACTAAGAAAAAATCAATGTGAATAGATCTTAAAAATTAAGACCAATTAGCAGCAAAATAAAACAAAATAAGATGGTATAATAACAATGATAACAAACAAAAAATACATAAACCTAATTAACATGCGCATAGCATACCTATGGTCAGTGTAGCCTTAGATGTTCAATGGCGTCCATCGCATCGTTTTAGATGCACTTATGCATCCATTCGCGCGTGGATAAACTTGCCAGTTTGAGCATCTAGATCTAGTGCAACAGTGAAAATAGATTTAGTATACGCGTGCGAGTTAGGTTTATGTATTTTATCTGTTAACTTTGTTGTTATACCACGTTACTTTGCTCTATTTTCCTGTTAGTTAGCCTTAATTTTTAAAATCTATTCACATTGATTTTTTCTTATTATAGTTACTTGTCGAGTTCATATAACACTTTGTGATTAACTCAAATTGACGTTTAATGATAGCTAAAATGATAATCAATTTTGTACTGTAACTTATTTTTATTTGTTTCTCTTAAAAGTTCCATTATTATGAAAAATTGAATACAGTCGACTACTACGCCACCTGGTGGTTATTTTAGAAAGTCAAAATATGATTTCTAGTAGTTTTACTTGAGCATTATCTATAGAATGATTACTAAAACGATGTGACGAAGGCTATATTCCTATAGGGCAGCAATTGTTTCTGAATCTCACAGCATACTTGTCATAATACTTGTTTTATTGATATATCCAGCTTGAAGATAGTTAGGAAGTTGAATCTTACACTGGATTTTTGAGAATTTTGTCCTCTATATATTTATGTTAAAATATATATAGCATACTATTTAAAATTTTCGTAATAATGCATAATAATTGTTATGATGTCAAATACCGCCCTGTAGTTACTAATTCAAGATAAACGTGGATAACTTTTATACAACAGATTATTAGGTAAGAATAGCTCTTCCATTAAAGACCTAGCTTGCTTAATTCTGTCAACTTATACCAACGTTATGGCCATTTGAATAAAAACTTTTTTGACATCCCCCACTACTACATCTTACAAGATAGGGCAAGAAACTGTTAACAAAAAAAAAAAAACAGAAATTGTCCTGTCTACATGATGGTAGAATCTATAATATACCTTTAATTGCATATTTTTTTAAAAAAAGCCGTTTTTCTGATTGATCGTAACAGTTGTGCCCCCTAGCGGCCACTTGCGGAATTTCCAGCCGATTTACCTAATAATATTTTTTGGTCGAAGTTATATGATTAACGGTTATCGAGATATTGCCGACGTCCATTCTTATTAGGTCACCCTGTACAACGTCCTTTATATTCATTTTTTGTCTAAATAGAATCGGTTTGTCCTTACTACATAACAAAGAGCAAAAAACTAAAATGCGTAGTTATATGTAGTGGGCCAGACCTTAATAAAACGTACTACAAAATAATACACCAAAAGCTGGTTACTTCAGAATTAATGAAATCTTAAAAGATATACAACTCGACAAATATAGGAAGAGACTCGAGAATTTCGTCAGTTGCGCACACGAAAGAGTGAGAACGCATTCGACGGAAAAGAAATAGAAACAAAGTGTACGCGCGTACACTCTAAGTAAACAGTTAAACTTAGGAAAAGATTTCCTTTGTAAAGAAAGGTCCTCAATGTTGATGACAAATAATAAACAATTAGGTAACTTAAAATGTCTACAGTTCTGAAAGTTCACTTTTACTCTGAATCACTTTCCGAATCTGAAATTAGAGTTTCTATAAACTCTGGATCATCACTGTCACTATCTTCCCGCAAGCTTATTATTAGGTCCTCTACAATCACATCCAGAAATGGTTCTTTTTCAGTAAAATAGCACTCGTATATTGCATGTTCACATTTTTTTCTCGCTTTTTGCAAAAATGTGAAAAAAAACTCATCACAATATTTTTGTAAGTGCTTAAAATTGAATTCCACGTTTTTCTCTGCGACATTTTGATTTAGGAATGCCCATACTAATTCAATTGGATTTAAGTTGGGGTGATACAGTGGAAGTCGTAAAATAGAATGACCTGATTTAGGCATAATTTTATCTATTTGATAGGTTTTGTATCTAGGTTTATGGATTTTTATTGAACCCTATGGTAATCCAGCTTTTAAGATGTCTTCTGAAAATGGAATATTGCGCTGTCTTAACCACTTCTTCATATTACTTTTACTGGCTGCCATAATAGAACATTTGTTCACTTCAACATTATGATAAGGCGCGTTATCTATAGCAATACACTGTTTGTATATTTGGAATACATCTTTCTTGAAGCCATTTTTTAAAATTGTTATAACTCATTTCGCTGTGATAACAGACTTTTAATCATACATTTACTATAAAAACCTATACCACCCATTCGCCATACGTGATTTTACCCAGAGTGTACCGTTCCGTATGCTACGAAATATGCAAATGGAAAATTTGTTTGCTGTCCACTGCGCATCGAGGGGCGTTTCTTATTTCATATTTCTCACGTCTCTAGCTATTCTTGTCGAGTTGCACTTGTGTTGCGTTCTTTATACTATAATTAAATTGAAAAAAATCGGTGGAATGACTAAACTGGGAATATAGGTGGGTACCACACGAAAAACACTAGCAGCGAACTGCTCCAATCTAACCTAAGTCTTATTGTCAAGAGGTTAAAATTATTTAGACGACTTTATGTTTACATGGATTGGACTTAACATATCCTACTGTTGAATTGGATCTTTAACAAAACAAAACGAATGTGTTTATGCATCTCTACGAGACCAGGATTAAGGCTTACCCCCCCCCCCCCCCCAGGCAGATGTAAAAGCTGGTCCATTTTCGACTTACAGGTTTCCGAAAATCTATCGTCCACTCCGCTGCTCTCAAAATTACCCTATATATCAGGTTCCGTTGAGTGCTGACTAAAAAAGTTATTAGGGAAAGTGAAATGCGTCAGAGGAGTCCCGCTGCTTTTACAATGAAACCCACTTGAATCCCGTCGGTTGGAGGTATACCGATTCCCATGAGATGATATCAGTAATCCCGAAGCCAACAATCGGGAATCACGCTATGACGGTCACACTAGACTCATTAGGTTATTTACACAAAAGCGGATAAGCTGCAGGCACAAATGAACTACCTATGTTTTTAATGGGACCAGAACGACAAAATTTGATTTTCTCGAGTTCTGTGGTGCAATCAGTATCTCCACATGTCTACTTTCTAGGTTTCTACTGAAGACATGTGATAATTTCATGCTGGGGTATGGTATTTTCAAACAACTCTTCCACAAAAGTGTGCTTTGTCCGCTATCAATTTTTTTCAATCTAGGTATAAAAAGCTTTCAATCTATCTAGAAAATTCCTAATCGACTTTTTTACTTTACTTTCCTTCTTTAGCATTGCCCTATTTCTGTTTTTTCAGGCCTGCGAAATAATAATAGTAGGTATTAATAACTAGGTGACTCGACAGACGCTGTCCTGTCTTAGCTGTGCATATTGAAATTGAACTGAAATTTGGAATAAATAATAATTATCTGAAAAGCATAGTGTTCATTGAAATACTTTTTGATATCCAACAGGTTTTGTTTTGTTTCCAGGCACGTAAATAAATATTGATGATCTTGTCAATACCATATGGAAAACATGCATTACCAAGATTGATCCCACAAACGTTCAACGACAGCCCTTGCGATTTAGTTCGTCATTGCAAATGCAAGCCGCATTAAAAATTGCAACCGTTTAAAGTCGAATGGCATGTTGTTTGGAATTTTAGGGATGCGTGGAATCAAGACGCCTTCGCTTATCGCTTTTGTATTCGCCTGTTTTTTTAATCAATTTCACGTTTCTTTTCTGAGCGTTGACATAGACCGTTAATTAATGACAGGCCGTAATTTCGAAGGTGCATTTTTGACCCAAATTCAAGTCAAAAAGATCACCTTAAACATGGTTCTGAAGTCTGGTGTTATTCAAGACACAAGGTGTCAAAGTTTGGAAAACATTGAATGTATGTCACTGGTCTTAAAAAAAATTAAATCTTGTTTTTCAGACAAAACAGATGAAAACCAAACTTTTTTGTATTTTGATGTCTCTTCGTATCCCACTTTGTTTTGGAAGAAAAAATAAAAACCACTTCATGGCCCGTCGAAAAAGTGGAGCTATGAAACAAAGTCAGATACGAAAAGACGTTAAAAGAAAAAAATGTGTTTTTATGGCATATGTCTTTTTGGTAAAATATTTGTGTGAGGCTGCCCCCAACCCCTGACACTCCACTGGAAAGGATAATTATATTCTAGCCAGTGGTGACTTAGATTCTTAATTCAGTGAAAAACAGTGACAAATTAAAAAAAATGGATCATTAGTGTTTAAGACATTGATAAAAAATGGAATCAAGTTGATTGACTCAGTACTTACCACACATAATGATGGTACCATTTTATTATTTGCCATTGCATGAAGCTATAGTCTAAAATCCCCTTGCAACTAAATTATCGCCCATCCGCCCGCAAAAACAACATCCAACACAAAAACCCTCGTAAATAGTTTCTTGCGTCTCCCTCCTTAGGAACTAGGGCGCCACAGATTTTTTCTCCATGCTTGAACTGACGAAGCGGTTCTCGCAACGGTAATAAATTCTGTGTCAAAATTTTATTAACATCAATTCAATAATTTTCGCTTTACGCAATATACATACAACGAAATAAAGCAAAACTCGTATGTACAGATCACAAAATTGGTTTCTGTAATAGGCAAGCCAATGTTCGGATCGACCTAAAAAAGTGTAATATGCCGCTATGTATTTCTTCTACAGGTCAATAGACGAACTATTATGAAAACAACAAGTCTTTCAGTTTTACTACCCCCCACCCCCCAACCGCCTCGATTTCACCCCACCAAAAAGAAATTGAAAATGATCGGGTACCCGTAAAACGCCTAAAAACAAAGTTTGAGCTGTTTTCATATTTTTAGTTTTTTTTATTATTGCTGCGCCGCCACTGACACTATTTTTCCAAAACATACGCGTTTTCCATCCTCGCTGCGGTAGTAGTACTGTGCCAAAATTTCATTAAAATCAATTCAATAATTTTCACGTTACGCAATATGGAACGATCTAAAACAATATTCGTATGTATACATCACAAATTCTAAGTCCCTTGGTTTTTAGAATAAGCAAGGCAATGTTCGAATGTACGTAAAAAATTGTATTATGCTGCTAGGTTTATCATTCAAAGATCAATGGACAACCCATTATGAGTACAACAAATTTTTCAGTTTTACAACCCCCCACCTTCCAACCACCCCAAATTCACCCTCCCCAAAACCCCCTCATCCAAAAACCATAGAAACTGATTTTAGACACCCCTAAAACGCCTAAAAACAAAGTTTGAGCTGTTTTTATATTTTTGGTTTTTTTATTATTGCCGCGCCGCCACTAGAATATACGCGTTTTCCATCCTCGCCTTGGTAGTAAAACTATGTCAAAATTTCATTAAAATCAATTAAACAATTTTCGCGTTACGCGATATCGAACGATCTAAGGCTGCTTTCACACGAGGATACCGTATCTCAGATACGCGCATTTGAGATACAGAATTTGTGAGTGATACTTCTGGATACCGTATCGCATACAGGTAACTCTGCATCAGTACGAAAACAGTGGCAGTGCAGTGCACTTATTATTTCAAGTTATGGATATTGAGGAGTGCGTAAACCCATAAACATGGATTTGGCTCCACCAAACTAATACATTTTTCATTATCAAATATGGCATGCTCCATTATTTGGTTACTTGCACCAATGCGTGTAGCTAATTCAACTTCTAACAAAAGAATAAAAAGCCTATGGAATCCGCTGCGAAAGTATGCGTGTCTGAACAAGTAGGTATAACGTAATGGTAATATTGTATCTGAGATACGCATTCTGTCACCGGCGGCTGGATGGCACGACATACTCGAATCAGTATCGCGATACTTTGGCGATACTGTATGCGTCGCCGGAGTCGTCTGAACAGCTTCATTTGAATGTGTGGATTATCTGTATCTCAAATAGGCGTATCTGAGATACTATACCCTCGTCTGAAAGAGCTCTAAAAGAATACTCGTATGTATGCATCATAAATGTAAGTCCCGTGGTTTCTATAATAAGCATGCAACGTTCGGACGGATCTAAAAAAGTGTATCGTGCCGCTAGGTTTTTCATTCACATATCAATGGACAGCCCATTTCGAATACAACACATTTTTCAGTATTACAACCACCCCAAATTCACCCCCACCCAAGAAAAGGTAGAAGATGATCAGGAACCCCTAAAACACCTAAAAACGAGGTTTGAGGCATATTTGAAGTTTTTTGTTTTTTGCTAATTACTCAGCCCCCCGCATAACGGTTTTCAAAATTATAGGAACATTACCTACAACGACCCCACAGCATAACGCTGCCCAAATTTCATCACAATCCGTGCAGCGGTTACTGAGATTACGAGGGTAGAAAAACGCGACAGACAGACAAACCGATAGACAGACCGACGGAAATGAGTGACGTGGATTTTCGTTATGTAGACATCATAAAACATCCAAAAAGCACATTATCTCCAAACCGAAAATTTTCGCGATCACAATACTCCTCTCACCTATCGGTGTGGGAAGTAAAATGATTTTTCATTCATCACTTTTACTTCCCACACCGATAGGTGAGGGGAGTATTGTGATCGCGAAAATTTTCGATTTTAAGATAATACGCTTTTTGGGCGTTTTATGATGTGTACATAACAAAAATCCACGTCACTCATTTTCGTCGGTCTGTCTGTCCGTCGGTCTGTCTGTCTGTCGGTCTGTCTGTCGGTCTGTTCCTATAATTTTGAAAGTCGTTATACGGGGGGGCGGGGTAATTAGCAAAAAACCAAAAATTTCAAATATGCCTCAAACTTCGTTTTTAGGCGTTGTAGGAGTTCCTGATCATTATCTACTTTTTTTTGGGTGGGGCTGAATTTGGGGTGTATGGGGGGGGGGGGGGGCGGGGATTGTAATACTGAAAATTTTGTCGTATTCGTAATGGGCTAACCATTGATATGTGATTGAAAAACCTAGCGGCATGATATACTTTTTTGGGTCCATCCGAACGTATAGAAACCACAGAATTTGTGATGTATACATACGAGTATTGTTTTAGATCGTTCGATATCGCGTAACGCGAAAATTGTTCAATTGATTTTAATGAAATTTTGACACAGTATTACTCCCGCGGCGGGGATGGATAACGCGTATGTTTTGGAAAAATCGGGTCAGTGGCGGCGTGGCAATAATAAAAAACTAAAAATATAAAAACAGCTCAAACTCTGTTTTTAGGCGTTTTAAGGGCTTCTGATCATCTTCTACGTTTTGTTTTTGGGTTAGGGTGAATTTGGGGGTGGTTGGAGGGTGGGTGGGCGTAAAACTGAAAAATTTGTTGTACACATAGTGGGTTGTCCATTGATCTTTGAATGAAAAGCCTAGCAGCATAATACACTTTTTACGTAAATCCTAACATTGCCTTACTTATTGTAAAAACCAAGGGACTTATAATTTGTGATGTATACATACGAGTATTGTTTTAGATCGTTCTATATTGCGTAACGCGAAAATTATTGATTTGATTTTAATGAAATTTTGACACAGTATTACTACCGCAACGAGGATGGAAAACGCGTATGCTTGGAAAAATAGTGTCAGTGGTGGCGTAGCAATAATAAAAAACTGAAAATATGAAAACAGCTCAGACTTTGTTTTTAGGCGTTTTGCGGGATCCTGATCATTTTCAATTTTTTTTTTGGGTGGGGTGAAATCGGGGCGGTTGGGGGGTGGGGGGTTGTGAAACTGAAAAATTTGTTGTATTCATAATAGTCTGTCTATTGACCATCCGAACATTGGCTTGCCTATTACAGAAACCAATTTTGTGAACTGTACATACGAGTTTTGATTTATTTCGTTCGATGTAAAGCGAAAATTATTGAATTGATTTCAATAAAATTTTGACACAGGGTTTATTACCGCGGCGAGAATGGAAAACGACTCTGTTTTTGAAAAACCGTGTGAGTGGCGGCGCAGCAATAATCAAAAAGCCAAAAACATAAAATCAGCTCAAACTTTGCTTTTAGACGGGTTGGAGGCTCTTGATCGTTTCACATTGTCCAGTTGAAGCATGCAGAAGAAACTGTGGCGTCCTAGTTCCTAAGGAGGGAGACGGAAGAAACTATTTACGAGGGTTTTTGTGTTGGATGTAGTTTTTGCGGGCCGATGGGCGATAATTTAGTTGCAAGGGGATTTTAGACTATAGCTTCATGCAATGGGAAATAATAAAATAGTATGTGTGGGAAGTACTGAGTCAATCAACTATACAGCGATTTAGATATAAAGATGGTAATAACTTTTTAAATACCCTGTATAATGTAACAATACCCTACATTAAAAGAACAGAAATCATTAGTAGAATTTGAGTATGGAATAATATATAGGGTGTCTCATTTAAAAAAATGCATCACCACGCAATTGTGGATTACCCTGTATAGATCAATTTTCTGAGCAAGGATCATCTCCATGGCTATAACTTTTATATAGAACTTTTTTCGCTATCTTCTACAGTAGTGGAGTTATCGACCGAGCCGGTGCTAAAAACTCACCTGTATATAGAGATAATCATAACTAATGACCAAGACCAAGAACCAGTCATAACAAAAAACAACAGTCACTCCAACAGCTACAAGCTATAAAGATTCCTGTATCCAATGGAATAAATACTGTCCATCCGAATGACTCGTAGACTTCAAACACAATCACAACCAACAACACTAGCATACACTCAGAAATAGGTCCAGAGAACATGACCATACACCAGATATACCAGATATACCAGATACCATTGACCAACCTGATGTATGATTTGTTAGTGTAATAACTTTGTTTTAATATGGTTCTAGGATCCTCAAATTAAAACCATCTCTTCAGTTACAGCTAAGTACGACTTTATTCTCTACCTTATTTCGTGTTACAGACATCAATATACAGGGTGTTAATTAAGTATCTTAACAAACTTTAATCACGAATAGTACTCCGAAAAATAGAAAGAAAATGTCATATGAACATGGGTCCGGAAATGCTTCCTAAGGGAGCTACGCCCCTTTGGATGGGGCACCCTGAAGACGGTTTTCCCTCGATATTCTCGAAACCATTCATAACAAAATTACGAAATTGAGTACGATGGGTAAACTTTTGACGCTGAATCTGATTCTGAATTCAGAATTTCATAATTTTAATCAGGGGTGTATCATACGGGAGGAGTTAAGGGTAAAAATAACCCCATTTTCTAAATGGTAATTTTTTGACATTTTGATTTTAGAATATGGTGTTTCAGAGATTTCTACGTAAAAATGGTCTCCCGCTACATCTCGATAGGGCTAACCGTTTTCGAGAAAAATGCAAATTATTGAATCAGAATGCAGGCTATTGTATTCAATAATTTGCATTTTTCTCGAAAACGGTTAGCCCTATCGAGATGTACCAAGAGACCATTTTTACGGATAAATCTCTGAAATACCATATTCTAAAATCAAAATGTCAAAAAATTACCATTTAGAAAATGGGGTTATTTTTACCCTTAACTCCTCCCGTATGATACGCCTCTGATTAAAATTATAAAATTCTGAATCAGGAATCAGATTCAGCGTCAAAAGGTTACCCATCGTACCTAATTTCGTAATTTTGTTATGAATGGTTTCGAGAATACCGAGGGAAAACCGTCTTCAGGGTGCCCCATGCAAAGGGGCGTAGCTCCCTTAGGAAGCATTTCCGGACCCATGTTCATATGACATTTTCTTTCTATTTTTCGGAGTACTATTCGTGGTTAAAGTTTGTTAACATACTTAATTAACACCCTGTATAGGTTCACTCATTATGCATGTTATATGAGTCTCCAGTCACGTACGCCTTTTTATTTCTTAAACAAGATGTAATTTATCACACATCTCCAGGAAACCTCATATCTCAGCTCCTTTGCTTCTAGAAAGCCGCTCACCCACGATCATTAAGAGCTGTATCAGTTTTGGTTTATAAAAGATTGTCCAGCGATAGCACGCGTGCATTATGCCAGATGCGACTGTCGCGTCGTTACCTTTTATGTTTCATTGTAAATGTAAGGTTATCATAAAAAATTAATATATTTTTTAAAAGTCAAAAGTGAGGTTCCGCATTGAACAATTGGTGTCAGAAGTGGGATTGATCCATACGCTGCCAGACCACGGGGAATTCTCACTGGTGGTGATGGATTTCCATCCTTTAAGCCAAAAAAGAGCCCAAGCCCTGCAAACGAAGAGGACCTAAAACTTTACAAAGGAAGAGGCGCTCCAAGCAAGTCAGTCACTATCTGCAGAAAAGCTATCAGAAACATTGCAAGAGATCTGTTGACTCCTGGAGAAGATGACTGCTTCCCGATGTACCCTTGATAAAGTATAATTGAGAATGATTTCAACATTTTTGCGATTTATCTCTGTAAGAAGTTTTTACCTAATTTTATTTGTGCGCTTATACATTACTTTCGATCGTTAACAATGTCGACCCCTAGCAAAAGCGACAACCCCCAATCCACTGGAATTGCTGATGATTTACATGGTACAATTGAATCTTAGATACTTTCTGAGATATTTTTTATTGTCCCAGAATATGACGAGAATCCGATATCGCTTTCCACCTTTACGCGCACCCGGTGTAAACTTAACAGTTGATGAAGTTAGTTACCATAGGGAAAGTAATGAGCAATGAGTATGTCCTTGTTGTAACAAACAAGGACCAGCAACTAGAAGTAACTCCACATCCACGGTTCGTTCGGATCATAGCTCTAATCAACAGTCTACTGTACCCTGTTTGGCAGATCAACAAGGATCTAATATAATGGAAAGACTTTTGTCTGTTGCGAAATATATCAAGAACATTAAGGATTCACAGGCACAGCTATCCACTGACGCTTCTCACTGCAAATCATTGCTGCACTCCGATATTTTATCGCGTCATGATACATCGGTCCTAGCTTCAAATCGCTCAAATCATTTTTCCTGTAACCTAACTTCTATTCAGGGGGCTAACGGAGCGCTGAGGCTCGAGATCACCAAATTTTACAGGTCCTCGAGCCTCTTTACCGTAAGGCCCCCAAGACCGTCCAGGAGTTTCTTTTAAAGACCGTCGCTGGGTCGCAGCCCAGAGGGAGTGGGTCACGTGAACCGCCCCTTCCCCGGAACCGTCATACAGACATATCTTCCCGTTGGGGGCTGTCTTCTACCTTCTTTCGTTTTGCTGTTCGCCCTACGTCTCCCCTCCCCCAGATATGTATGTGGGGATTAAGAGTTCGGGATTGAGTTTCTTCTGTCCCCTCTGCACTGTTCGGCATCTCTTCCCTTTCCTTCGCCGCCAGGATCTTTTTTATCATGGTGTGAATTACTCTCCACTTTATCTTATTTTCGACCATTTCTCGTATCAAGCTGTTAGGCTCCAGGTTCCCGCACCTTACGCGTGCATCCTGCCTCCATACCTCCCACCTACAGCACTCGAAGATTACGTGCTCAGCGGTTTCCTGATGTCCACAATAGCTACAAGAGTGAAAGGTCCATGCCCGGTCAGTGCCTGAGTGAGGTAATAATCCGTCATCCGATGTTCCTATTTTAGTCAAATTCATAGGTTTGGAATGATTATTTTCGTCCATTGTGCCGTATCCGTATGATCATCCCGCATACGCTGCCATCTTTGTAGAGTTTCCTCCCTCAATTTATCCTTCGTTGTCTTCAGATGGCTGTTTTCAGCTTCATCCAGAAGTTGTCTCTCCACCACCAATCGCTCGATAGGTGGGACCTCTGTTACGACCTGCAATGACCTAGATGAGACAGTTCTATAGGCTGAGGCAACCTGTAACAGCATCTTCCTTTGCGTGTCCACCCGCATCTTCCTTTGCGTGCCCACCAGAAGATCCCGATATTTCTTAATGTGTATGGCATTGCGCCAAATAGAAGCTCCGAAAAGTATGGTAGAGAACTACTTCATTGAACATCTTCGTTTTTATGCTTGTGGGGCCTCCTATATTAAGCATCAGTTTGGATAATCCAGTTATCCGGTTTTCCAAGTTTGCCACTATATCTACCGCTGTAACGAAATTTTTGTTAATTTCGTTGCACGTCGTCTGTGACTCCTTTTGTAGAATAGTTCTCCTGGAATAATGTTCGGTTCACAGGTAAATCTATGTTCCTCCCTCATGCTTTGCTTTTATGCTATTGAACCAAACACTTGCTCCCTGCCTATTGTAATTTATTACACTTTTGGTGTTTTCCCCTTAGCCTAATAGAAATTACAACTTTCAGTGGTAAGAACATTCAACGCATGTAACCGGTGCCACCACTCAAGGTGTTACGGGTTGCCTGCATATAAGGAATAAGTTCCTCTCGTTTATTCAATATCTATATAAATTAACTTTGCAAAGTCGTTAGATTAATTCCTTTAGTGCAGTTTCCGTTCCTTGCTATGAGTTTATTTCATTGACAATGGTAATTTTGTCTCAATTTTGTCGTTCTCACTACAAGTTATTTCGAGATTTTAGGTTGGCAATGATAAGCTAGTAGTTGCAACACGCTCTCCTTAGTTGTCAGTGTAAATTTCCGGTCGTGATCTATACATTCTCTGGAAGAGGACTCTAGGCTCTCTTCTCTCTCCGACTTCCATTCCATTTGTTAAGGTCAGTGTGTCGTGTTAGCATTTTTTGAGGCATTCAGCCATATTTTGGTTCTTCCTTTTAGTGTACTTTCTCATGGAATAAGTATTTTCATTTGTTGCCGTGAAGGTTTTACTTTGAAGTTCATTCACTCTCCTTTAGTGAGATTTTATTTGGAGTAACTCTGTGCCACGGGCAATTTTTCGTGAGAAGAGGGAATATACCATATTCCGCCATTTTGTAGTTTTGGGTTACTGCGTAACAATCACTGACACGTTTAGTACTTTGTTAGCATTTTACCATTTGCAACATGGTCAACTCGGGATGGGGGTGACCCTGCCACCCAGGTATGTGAGAAGTAATAAGGGTTATCTAAAAAAAAGGTGTGCTGCAAATATCTTTTTATTGTAGTGTTGACTCCTAAGCTTGGTAGATGTACGTGAGAGTGCCACACTGGCTAGCTATGTTCTTTGCGGGGAAGAAGGTAAATTACGTACTATATAATGTGGGAGCTGTGAACTAGATAAAAAAATGGAGTCACGTTGATTGACTCAGTACTTCCCACACATAATGATGATACCATTTTATTATTTTCCCATTGCATGAAGCTATAGTTTGAAATCCCTTGCAACCAAATCATCGCCCAGCCGCCCGCAAAAAACAACCAACACAAAAACCTCTCGTAAATAGTTTCTTGCGTCTCCCTCCTTAGAAGCTAAGACGCCACATTTTTTTTTCTGCATGCTTCAACTAAACGATGCGAAATGATCAGGAGCCTCCAAACCATCTAGAAACAAAGTTTGAGCTGTGTTTTTATATTTTTAGTTTTTTATTATTGCTGCGCCGCCACTGACGATTTTTCAAACACAGACGCGTTTTCCATTCTCGCCGCGGCACTAAATTTGGTGTCAAAATTTCATTAAAATCAATTCAATAATTTTCGCTTTACGCAAAATACATAGAACGAAATAAAGGAAAACTCGTATGTATACATCACAAAATTGGTTTCTGTAATAGGCAAGCCAATATTCAGATGGACCTAAAAAAGCGTAATATGCCGCTACGTATTTTTTTCAACAGGTTAATGGACAAACTATTCTGAATACAACAAATTTTTTCAGTTTTACAACCCCCCACCCCCCAACCGCCCCAATTTCACCCTCACCCAAAAAAGTAGAAAATGATCAGGAACCCCTAAAACGCCTAAAAACAAAGTTTGAGATGTTTTTATATATTTAGTTTTTTTATTATTGCTGCGCCGCCACTGAAATGATTTTTTCCAAAACATACGCGTTTTCTATCCTCGCCGCGGTAGTAATACTGTGTCAAAATTTCATTAAAATCAATTCAATAATTTTTGCGTTACGCAATAGAATAATATATCGATCTAAAACAACACTCGTATGTATACACCACAAATTCTAAGTCCCTTGGTTTCTGTAATCGGCAAGGCAATGTTCGGATGGACCTAAAAAAGTGTATTATGCTGCTAGGACTTTCTCTCTCAGGTCAGTAGACAGCCCATTATAAGTACAACAAATTTTTCAGATTTACAACCCCCCACCCGCCCAACCACCCGAATTTCACCCCCACCCAAAAAAAAATAGAAAATGATCAGGAACCCCTAAAACGCCTAAAAACGAAGTTTGAGCTGTTTTCATATTTTTTGTTTTTTTTAATATTGCTGCGCCGCCACTGAGACGATTCCCAAACATCAGACGCGTTTTCCTTCCTCGCCAAAGTAGTAATACTGTGCCGAAATTTTATTAACATCACTTCAGTAATTTCAACATTATAAAATACAGAACGATCTAAAGTAATACTCGTATGTATACATCGGAAAATTCTCCAAGTCCCTTGGTTCCTGTGATACAAAAGGCAATGTTCCGAAGGACCTAAAAAAGTGTATTATAGCGCTAGGTCTTTCTCTCTTAGGTCAGTAGACAGCCTATTATGAGTACAACAAATTTTTCAGCTTTACAACCCCCTACCCCCCAACCACCCCAATTTCACCCCCACCCAAAAAAAAGTAGAAAATGATCAGGAACCCCTAAAACACCTAAAAACGAAGTTTGAGGCATATTTGAAATTTTTCGTTTTTTGCTAATTACTCCGCCGCCCATGCACCGATTTTCAAAATTGTAGCAACATTAGCTACTACGACCCTACACCATATCACCACCGAAATTTCATCAAAATCTATGTAGCGGTTACTGAGATTAGGAGGCTAGAAAAACGCCAACAGACAGACAGACCGACAGACAGACCGACAGACAGACCGACGGAAATGAGTGACGTGGATTTTCGTGATGTAGGCATCATAAAACGCCCAAAAAGTGTATTATCTCAAAATCGAAAATTTTCGCGATCACAATACTCCCCTCACCTATCGGTGTGGGAAGTAAAAAATGTTACAATATCAAAGGTAAAACACTCTTAGGGCTCTGAAGGAGCCTCTGAGTAGAAATAAACTCAAGCCTTGGTCCGCACCGGGGGAAATATCTTACGACTATATTTCACAGGTTAACAGTATCATAAATCGATGAACGTGGCTGACACCCCTTGCTAGTGTCACTAAATTCTATCTCCCTGATGGGGCACGCAAAGTTCCACACTACTCATAACCTGAAATACCTGGCGAGGTGGGTCGCGAGGTCACCTACCCAGGAACAGTTCTCTCTGGTCCACAGTCTCCAGCTCCCTTAGTCCTAACCTTAACCCTGATCCATCATGTGGGAGGCGTTCCACCGCTTATAGCCTCCTCCATTACGCAGTGCCCGGGACGGACAGAGCGGGTGAACCCAACAAAAAATAAACGGGAAAAACACTTTAAGACTAATAGGAAAAAGAAAGCCCTAAAACAAAATAAAAGAACCTATTGAACTGCCAGTCTCGCGCCTTTTAGGTGGCGTCTCACTCGACCCTTTCGAAGGTATGTACTTACTTGAGGTCTTGATCGGCTTAACGTGGGTGAAACTCGCGGCCTAAAATCCCTTGCGGCCGGTGGGTCCGAACTAATGGTACTCAATATCCACAGAACTAACCAGAATCCTTAATTTCCAAACTGGATCCCACCTTGGTTCAGATCACGTCCCAAAAATCCCAACTAAGGTTTATCTGCAGGAAAACCGACGATCTTGCCCCCGTTTTCACAGGAAAAAAAACAATCGTCACTGTCTCCAAAACCAACCGGTACTTCCATCGCCCTCTACGTCGCCGCCATCCTCGACAGTTGGCACTCCCGGGTATCACCGTCATAACGGCGACGGTGATTGTCACCGTTTCAAATTCCAAGTACATCGTGATCGACACTAACCTAAGCGATATGCTTCTCCGCAAATTCGGTACCTTCTTTATCCGTTAGTCCCTCTAAAATCCCGAAATATTTAATACGTAATCTATGCGTTTCGTAATGTCTTTTCAAGGAAAATGTGTAAACGACCGTAGTCCGTGTCGCGACCTGCCCGACACCAGAGTCGTTCTCGTCCACCTGCCGTTAGATGGCGTAGCTCATGAACTTGCATTCCCCAGGAAATTACAATTGAGGTTTTGAATAAAAATCTTCTTTGTCATAAATGGAAAGATCATATATAAGTTTTATAACAAAACTGTTTTTGTTTTCTTTTTTTTTCGCAATAATTCAAAAGTTATATCAAAATAAAAATGGGTTTCTGGATCTAGTACGGAAAACACGCCGACGACTCCCGAGCCGTGTGACGTCACCATGGCGGTCAGGATGCTCCTTTGACCAACGACGTCCTACTCCGATACTAGATTCTAGATTACCAGCCAAACGTGAAAATACTTGCTGGTAACTAGTGTATATTTGTTGCAACATAGACGATGAATGAAGTTTGCAGCTCGAGACTAAGTCTACGATCGAAATAAATATATTTTTAAATGTTTGAAGTCAGATTACAGATTCCGTTAAGTACCTAATCAAATATGTTTCGTTGAAAAGATCTCCTCAATCGAAGGATGGCCCAGTGGTTCGATAGTGGATCTTAGGGTCTTTAGATCCAAACCCAGGCCTTCCAACTTTTTTTTATTTTTTCATCAAAAAATGTATTGATGTGCTTTTTGCACTTGTTACGCACATTTTTTCTACGACCAACATAAATATGTGTTTGAATCAAATTTTGTTAGACATATTACTTGCACTGCACAGTGCTTGTTAAATTTTTATGAAAATTTAATTGTTAAGCTTCATTGCCCAAAGTTAAATAAATAATAATACCAAGCGATAAACAGAATGTGATTACGAGTTTGAGTTATTTTTTCACATTAGAAAACTTTAAAATTAGTGAATTGAATGGATGAAGGGATTTTGTTTTATTAACCAACTATTAAATTTACAATAAAAATTAATGGCGATTGATATTGAGAGACAAACCTCATTTACAATGATTTTTTGAATTGTCCACCGCCTCCTGTACTTAGTTTTTGCACTGTGCAGTGCAAGTAATATGTCTAACAAAATTTGATTCAAACGCATATTTATGTTGATCGTAGAAAAAATGTGCGTAACAAGAGCAAAAAGCACATCAATAAGTTTTTTAATAAAAAAATTAAAAAAAAGTTGGAAGGCCTGGGTTTCCATCCAAAGACCCTGAGATCCACTACCGGACTCTCTAACTACTGGGCCATCCTTCGATTCAGGAGATGTTTTCAACGCAACATATTTGATTAGGTTACTTACTTACTGGAATCTGTAATCTGACTTCAACTTCAAACATTCAAAAACATATTTATTTCGATCGTAGACTTCGTCTCGAGCTGCAAACTTCATTCATCGACTGTGTTTCAACAAATATACACTAGTTACCAGTTAACCAGTACGTATTTTCGGGATAGGCTGGGAATATAGAATCTAGTATCGGAGTAGGACGTCGTTGGTCAAAGGAGCATCCCGACCGCCATGGTGACGTGACATAGGTTCGGGAGCCGTCGGCGTGTTTTCGATACTCGATTCAAAAACTCATTTTTATTTTTATATAACTTTTGAATTATTACGAAAAAAAAAAAGAAAACAAAAACAGTTTTGTTATAAAACTTATACATATATTATTAGTGCATTCCACCTATCCATACCTATCCAAAACCTAGAAAGTTTGGACAATATAATGAGTCAGACACAGAGGTAATCCTACTACAGATCAGGTCCTGACTGTAATCAAGGCAGCAAACTTGTTAAACGTTCTTGTAGATCACCATCACCTATCCAGGGAGATTCTATATACATCAGATTTAGAGAGCAACAGGTATATCGAGCAGATAAGTTAGCACTTTGACAATGAACTGGGCAATCCAATGGCAAGATAAATGAACCAATCTAGGAAAATAACTAACAGCTAAGGTAAATCTCTATACCTACTAGTATGTACTGGGAAAAATACCCGTAACATCTCCCCCCTTACCTAAACAAAGAAATTCGCCAGAATTTCTTTCTAATACTGCTACGTCTAAAGCTTATTTGTTACCAACGCTAAGACTTATTAAAGAGACACTACTCATAAGTCCCCTTAATCTTCACAATCAGGTTTGAGGTCCTTCGCATTCCAGATGCCCACAATTATACCTCTCGGATCCTTTAGCTAATACGCCCACGGCGAAATCACTTTATGAACAACAAATGGCCCCACAAATTTTGGAGCTAACTTGGCCATATGGTACCTACCAGCATCTGATAAATCGTAATTCTTATACCATCCGCGGTCTCCCAATTCGTAACGGACATCCCGATGTCGTAGGTTGTAGCGCCGCTGAGTCTTACGAAAAGTTTTAGTCAGATTCATCCGTACCTTCCGAAACAGAGCAAATCGTTCAACAGGATTTCGGACGTCCTCATTCACCCTATCTCCGACTTCTTCGACAATGTGATCAATCCCATGAGTCTTCATTTCACGGCCAAAGTTGATAAAGTACGGGGTGAAGTCGACCAAGTCGTGTTTGGTAGTACGCATTGCACAAGCCACTGATTGTCGGCTTTCCGCCCAATTCCGGTGATCATCCTTGACCAAACACCGTAACATCGTACCTAGGGTTCGGTGTTGACGTTCACAGGGGTTACTCTGGGGATTATATACTGGGATCTTGACGAACTCAATTCCATATTTCTCCATCAAGCTCCTTAATTCACGACTGGTGAAAGTCTTCCCATTGTCGCTCACCAAAGTACTTGGGACACCAAATAATAACAAAACATGATCATTCAATAACTATACAACAGTCTCGGACTTCGCGGTACGCATTGGTAAAAGTACACAAAATTTGCTAAAATAGTCAGCAACATTCAAAATGAATCTGTGACCTGATCGGCTTTTGGGTAACGAACCAACTATATCTATTGATATCAATTCCCAAGGCTTCCTCACTCCAGGTCTACCACATAACAGACCAGCTGGACGCTTATGTTCAGGCTTTTGCTCTAGACAGACTGTACACCTCCGCACGTATCGAGTGATATCTCCCAACATCTTGGGCCAGAAATATCTTTGCACTATACGATGGTACGTTTTGTGCACGCCACAATGGCCGGCCAACGCCGAATCATGATTCTGTTGCAAAATTCTGCTTCTCTCTTTCGTCGGGACAATTAGTTTCCAAACTCTACCTGCATTATAATTGGGGTCTCTGATATTCTTCCAAAGTAGACCACCTTCAACCCGCCAACGTGGATACTTCAAAGGTGAGCGTTTTACGTTGTTTACCATATCGTGATACCACGGATCTTTGATCTCTGAAAATATTACCTTACCTTCCTCAATAGTGTCGATTTTGGGTACGCTATGGGATAGGGCATCAGGAACAACATTGTCCGCGCCACTTCGATGTATAATCTCGAAGTCATACTGTTTTAATTTAACTGACCAACGAGCTAGTCGCCCACTGGGGTTAGTTATCGAATTAAACCAGCGCTATGCCATATGATCAGTATACACTTTAAATCGAGTTGCCTCTACATATGGACGTAATTTCTTGATGGATCATAGGACTCCTAAACACTCCTTTTCAGAGGTGTTGTCCTTTCGCTCGTTTCGCGTCGTGATCGACTGATGTAACTGATGACCCGTTTTTTTTTTGTTCTGTTAATGGCTCTGGTCGGAGACCAAATGGCCAGATCATTTTCAACAAATTATGGAACTGAAACTCAACATTGACAATATCTACTTTTCCTAATTATACATCTACACAGCTACTCTTATAAGAAATAAATTTACATTACTAATATATACGCACATATTATTATGTATTTCTTTTATTTTTCTTTTCTTGGGTATATAAGTAATGTCTACTTTTTTTACCATGCAGACTAATTTTTTTTTCCTTTTTTTCCCATGAGCTATATTGATTTTTTACTTTTTGTCTTATTTTATTTTGCATGGGCTGTTTTGATTTTTTTCTTTCTTCTTCTTCTTTCTTTCCATTTTTTTTGTTGTTTTTGTTTTTTTTCTATTTTTTTTTCTTATATATACCACTGTATACACATATACATTACAAACTCCCTTATAGTCCATATAGTTAGTCCTAACCTATGACAATGATCGTATATTATTCTATATACATGATGGTTTTCGCTACTTAGTATAATTTCTAAATTTGTGGGTAATGATAGATGATATGATAATCTAGCATACATGTCATTGGTTTCCATTATAGAGTTTGCACATTCTAGAATGCAATGATGCAATGTCCCTATTTCTCCACATCTGCAGGTAGGATCTTCTCCGTATCCAACTCTTGTTTTATGGTATGGTGTTAAAGTGTGTCCACTCCTAATTCTACTCATGGTACGAATGTATCTACGGTTTATAATACCTTGAAACCAGGTTGTTTTTCGGAGCTCTGGATTTGTCTGAAGCTAGCCCCTGTTGTGCTATTATCGTAATAGTTACCCCATTCCTTTTTCATCTTTTCCCTTATGTGATAAAACATATCACTACAAGGTACTTTAAAGTTTGGTATCAATTGACCCCTTTCAAGAGCTTTTTTTGCCATATAGTCTGCTATTTCGTTTTCTTTGATGCATGCATGCCCTTTAATCCAGGCTATGTTTAGTGTTTTGTTCTTCCTATTTAACTCCTGTGTTAAGTTGACGATGTCCACTATCAAAGGGTTCAGATTTGATGAAGGTCGACAGTTTTCCAATTTTGCCACAGCACTTTTGCTATCTGTGAATATGACGAAATTATTTTGTCCTTCAGTTTCCTTACAGTACTTTATAGCCTGTTTGATAGCTGTTAATTCTGCTGTATATATCGAGCATTCCGATGGTAGGCGGTATTCTTGATGATACAATACGTTACTGTGGTAGAATGCACATCCTGTTCGTTTATCTTTTTTCGAACCATCTGTAAATATGTATTGCCAACCAGTCCACTGCCTTTGGATGTCCTCTTGAAATCTCAGGGGTGTCACAGGGTCTTGATCCGGATATGTGGTGTAAGTCACTTTAGGTAACGTATGATATGCAGAATACTCTGGGATGAAGCATGGGTTGATTTTGCTAGAGTGTATTTTAGTGATAGTGGGAAGAAGCCATTCATAGCTCTCTACGATTAGAGGAAGTTTTTTACGCTGCCAATATTTCGCTGTTAGTCCATGTATAAACAAATTGTGAATATCGTCGTAGCACTCTTTACTGATAATTTTGACCATTGCCTTATTGCTTAGCATTTGTCGTCTAAACTTCAGAGGTGGTTCGATGCATTCTATTTCCATGATATTGATTGGTGTGCTGTTTAGATATCCGATGCTCATCCTGAGGCATTTATTTTTGATTTGTTCAATTTTCTGAAGATGACACTGTGCTGCGTTTCCGCATAGAATTGATCCGTAGTCCAATATCGACCGTATTAGACATCTGTAAAAAACTAAGCATATTGTTGGATCAGCTCCCCATCTTTGGTGAGAGAATGCCTTCAGTATATTCAATGCATTCTGGCTCCTTATGATGATATATGCTATCTGTTCTCTCCAACTCAGTTTTTTGTCCAGGTACACTCCTAGGTACTTGACAGACGTTTGATATTTAAAATCGTTGCCCGCCAACTTGATTGTAGTTGGGGGGTTAAGCCTGGATCTGGTGAAGGTGCATACCGAAGATTTGGAATATGCTATCGGAGACCCATTTTCGTCAAACCATTTCTTTGCTATAGCGGTAGCTGCGTCTAAGTCTTCTATTGATCGTGCTATGTTCTTGTTGAGTGTGGTGATGACGTAGTCGTCGGCAAACTGATATATTTGCACTCTTGTTGATTCAAAGGATTTTTCAAAATCGTAAGAGTACAATATATACAATAAAGGGCTCAGTATACTTCCTTGCGCCAAACCTTTGGATGTAGTCCGTGGACCAATGAGTTCATCAGTTGTTTTCACGTATCCGTTGCGATTGCTATACAGTAGTGCCAGGTGGTAAGCAAAAACGCTCGGAAGGCCAATGTTGACAATTTTGACTTTTAATATATTTAGGTCTACATTATCATATGCTCCAGTGATATCAAGAAACACTCCTGAAGTGTGTTAATTAACTGAAAAGCAGAGCTGTATTTCTGTTGTCAGCTTAATCAGCAACTCCAGCGTGGAGTAACCTTTCCGGAAACCATATTGCGATCTTGGAAGAAGTTGATTTTTCTCCATATAGTATTCCAATCTGTTCTTGATTAGCCTCTCGTAAGTTTTTAATATACATGAGGCTAGTTCGATGGGTCGATATGAATCCTTGTGGTGTTCGACTTTCCCAGGTTTCAGGATTGGTACTATTATATAGTCATGCCAATCGTTTGGTATTTCAACATTTCCGCCATATATTTTATTGAAGATATCTAGCAAAGATTTCTTAGCCGCTGTGGACAGGTGATAAAGCATGGAGTAATGGATCTGACCTTTTCCAGGTGATGTATTGTTGTTCTGTTTAAGGGCTGCGTGCAACTCTTTCATAGTAAAATTCTGCATAGTATCGTGGCTAGACTGTTTCTGCTCTGGTTCCTGTATATAATTACTAACATAACTAGGGGCCAACTTAAAATGAAATTCCTGTATCCAATCTGCTGAAGCTTCTATCGTATGGTAATTACCCTGTCTTCTGTTTTTGTATAAGTTGACTTGCTTCCAAACCTGTTTCAATGGTATATTACTGTTCAGTGATGAGCAGTAATTACGCCAACTATTTCGTTTAACTTTTTTGAATGTTTGCTTTGCTATTGCGTCCGACTTTTTGTAATTTAGTAAGTTCTCTAGATTTGGATTTTCTCGGTACTTTCTGAAATTAATTTTACGATTTTCTGCCGCTGTATCGCATTCGCTAGTCCACCATGGTTTTCCTTTCTTAATTAATTTTTTTCTGTTATGATATCTAGGAATAGAAGCTTCAGCAATTTGGTTAACAACTTCAATATATTAATTATAATTTAATGCTTGGTCTGAACTAAATGCCGTTATACTGTCTAAATAGAACTTATCCCAACAAGCTTTGTTTATGTTCCACTTCCTATTCGTTGAAAATGATAGTTGTTCCGGTGTGAAGTTACACTTGATAATTATTGGTATGTGGTCTGATCCACAAGGGTCCAACCAGGTTAGCCACTCCAGATTATGTTGAATTTGAGGTGAACATATGGTTAAGTCTATGGCTGACGTTGTCATATTTTTCATGTAAGTTAGTTCTCCGGTTTTAAGAAATATTAAGCTGTTTTCATCTAGAGCTTCTATTAGTGTTTTCCCATAGGCATCGTCCTCTGTGCAACCCCAAGCTCTATGGTGCGCATTGAAATCGCCTCCCATAATGAATGGTTGTGGCAGAGAATTGAAAAAACGCGTCCGTTCTTGCTTAGTAACTTTTGTTCGTGGTTTAATATATACTGACACTAATGCAAGGACAGAATTATCGAGAAGTTTGAGTGTTATACATACTCGCATCATGGTATCACAAGGAGTTAGGGTTACTTGAGGATATTTTAAATGGTTTTTGACGAGTATGGCCACTCCCCCTTTCCCGTCTGCTCGATCCTGTCGGATAACATTATAGCCTTTGAACTTAACATAGTTGTTCATCTTGAACCAAGTTTCTGATAAAAGTGAGATATCAATTTGTTCCTTCTCTAAAAGGTGTTCCAAGTTTTCTTTATTAGATATGGCTGACCTACAGTGCCACTGACAAATTTTTAAAATGTCCATAAATGAGTTAAAAAAAAACAAGTAAGGATCGTATGTTAGCATTTTAGAACACCTTAATTGTTATTGTGATAGTTAGCAATAATAAAATAATTTTTGTTAATAAAACTCGTCTTCTCTATTTAATCTTTTCCTTATAAGGTTTGTTATTAAAGATTTGTCTAAGTTGTTGATATTTGACTCTTTGAAGTTTGTAAGCACAAACATAACCAAATCTGAAACATTTTGTATAAAGCACTCATCTACCACTATATCTCTGTCGGTATTATAACTGGTACTACAACGGTAAAGTCTCTCCGCGTCTGCCGTCTGGTCAACATGCCGGCTGACGCGGACGAAGATGCTGCTAAGCGAAGGTGTGATTTTTGCTCCGAATATCTGCGAAATAGTGGTTTAAAGTCTCCTGGTGCATCTTGTTGCAGTTATATTCATTTGAAGTGTTTTAATCAAATCTCCAGAGTGGTATGTTTCGAGAACCACGCATGGATCTGCAAGTCCTGTTCAGCCAGGATCGTGATCGATAGAGTACAGCTGCAGAAGGAGAACGAGGGACTTCGAAACGAGGTAGACGTGTTAAAAATGTTAGTTAAGCAGCAGGGTGAAGTGAATGATCTGCAGAAAGATAAAATATCTCAATTGGAAAATGCACTGGTAAGCAAACCACTTTTTGCCGATATAGCCGGTGCGAAAGTAAAAACTGTGGAATTCCCGGTACATAAAAACTCACAGCAAATAGACTCAGCTGTTCTGTTGGTGAAAAGTGAGGCTGGCGATGCGAAAGATGTAATAAATAATATTAAGAGAAAGATACATCCAACCGAGTTAAATATTTGTATAAATAAAGTTAAACCGATAAGAAATGGAATACTCGTTAGTAGTGCTAATAAAGACGTTCAAAAAATTAAAAGTGTCTTAGCCGATAATCTAGGAAATAGCTATACTATATCTGAAGGCACTATGCGAAAACCTCGCTTAAAAATTGAGGGTGTTGATCTTAGTTATGCTGTTAAAGATACTTTTGTGGCAAATATGTCAAGCAAAATGAATATTTAAAATGTTTCAATAGTGATGATGTAAAATGGGTTTTTGGCATAAAGTATAAAAAAAGTGCAGATGTTGTTTTAGAGGTGTCCCCTGAAATAAGACGTGAAATAATAAAATTTGGATATCTTTATATAGGCT
Organism: Callosobruchus maculatus; assembly: GCA_951848785.1. Lineage (NCBI taxonomy): Eukaryota > Metazoa > Arthropoda > Insecta > Coleoptera > Chrysomelidae > Callosobruchus > Callosobruchus maculatus. Next base: position 173,264 of record CATOUR010000103.1, read on the forward strand.
GGTGCCGTAACACTGTTCCAGATCATTTTTCTGCTGTACGTTGCTTCAAATGTGCACGCTATGGACATTTTCAGAAACAATGTCCTGTAGACCAAGTCACTTGTGGCAAATGTTCAGCAGCTCATATGCGAAAAGACTCTAGGAGTAATAATTTATGTTGTATTAACTGCACAGAACATAACTCTAAGTTCAAATCCAACTTCACTGTGAACCATTCTATTAGTGACGAGGCCTGTAATGTTTTTAAGCTCAGGATAAAAAATCTAATATATAGAACTTTGTATGAATAATCCTGACCATCAATATTTTTCCGTAGCCCATCTAAATTGTAGATCTTTGTTCACGGAATTCAATGAACTTTGTTTATTAGTTAAGGATCATTCGTATGACGTTCTGGCTATCACTGAAACGTGGTTGAGTGAGGATGCACTGTCAGATGCATTCGTTATTGAAGGGTACAGGCTTTGGAGGAAAGATCGATTAGGTCGCGGTGGTGGTGTTGGACTTTACGTCAAGAGTTCAATTCAGTGCAGCGCATTGGACTTTCACATCGAAGATACTGGCATTTTAGAATACATGTGAGTATCCCTAATAGTTAATAGAACTAGTTATTGTGTGCGTCATTTATCGACCACCAAGTTCACGATTAGAGGTGTGCATTAATTTTTTCGATAATGTCCTTCCGCAGTGTCTGACGGAATTTGAAAACATAATTGTTCTTGGTGATTTAAATTATAATTTCCTTGAAAATGATAATCCTATTCTCGATTGTCTGTCCATCTATGGATTTACACAGGTAATTGACGAGCCCACCAGAATTGCAAAAAACTCATTATCTTTGTTGGACCCAATTTTTGTCTTGAGTACAACGGAAGTAATCAATGCAGGTACTGTTAACGCCGATAATATATCAGACCATAGGCTTACTTACTGTGACTTAAACTTACCGTTCCGGGGGAGAATTAGCAAGTTCTTAACGTATCGTGACTTTAGGTCTTTTAATAAGGAGCTTTTTGACGCGGATCTTAGGAATATAAACTGGGATAGCATATACTTCTTAAATGATATTGATCTAAAAGTAGATTTTTTAACAGAAAATATTAATGAACCTTTCGATAAACATGCCCCTTTGCGACGTGTTAGGGTCAACAAACCACCGCACCATGGCTCACTGATAACCTGAAATTAATTTTCAAGATTAGAGACCAAGCACTAACAAAGTATAAACTCCAAAGGACCGAGGCAGCGTGGACTGAATATAAACAAGCCAGAAATTTCCCTCTAGCGTCACTTCGGCGAGAAAAAGCGGGATATCTGTCATTTCTCCATCGAGCAAAAGACCAAAAAAAGTTGTGGAATGCACTAAAAAATATGAACATTCAGCATAATAAGAGTGCAGAAATTCCTGATGCACTACTGGATCCTGATCAGCTCAATACTTTTTTTTTCATCATCCTATAATACAAGTAATGCATGCGCACGATCCTTGGATTTTTATAACAGTAATGTTTTTATGCCTTTTACACTCAGCTTACAGCCAATTGATATTAGTACTGTGAAAGAGGCACTTAACTCCTAAAAGTCCAACTCCTCGGGCATCGACCAAATAAATCTAACCATGGTAAAATTATGCTCGGAGACAATTTTACCACACATAACGCATATAATCAGCTGCTGCATAGCGGTAGGTTACTTTCCAAGCAAATGGAAAACTTCCATTGTAATTCCTATACCTAAAATCAGTAACCCTTCATGTATGAGTGATTTACGTCCAATAAGCTTATTATGTATGATATCCAAAATCTTAGAAAAAGTGGTTTATCAGCAAATTCTAAGCTATGTGAATGAGCACAATATAATACCATCGCACCAATCAGGTTTTCGCAAAAACTATAGCACCACATCAACACTTTTGAATTTAGTAGATGATATCATTAGGTCTCGAGATAAGAAGATGGCAACGATCTTACTATCACTAGATTATTCAAATGCTTTTAACTGTCTGAATCATGACTTAATCTGTGCGAAGCTGAAGTACTATGGCTTCGACAATAACTCGATACGTTTCTTCGAATCCTATCTCAAAAATAGAGAGCAAATAGTTCTAGCAAGCAACAGCATGTCATCTCCAGCCGGCGTGGCTTCTGGCGTTCCGCAAGGCTCAGTGCTGGGCCCTCTCCTTTTTCTTTTATACACGGCTGACCTATGTAAAGAACTGAGTTATTCTCACATTCAAACATACGCGGATGACACCCAAATTCTTCACCATTTCGACCCAGAGTATTCAAACGAAGCCGCTGCTCAAATTAACGAGGACCTACAATCAATAGCCACATATTCTAAAGAACATAATCTCAAACTAAACCCGGTAAAGTGCAGTGCGGTACTGTTTTCATCAGAGCACATCAAAGAACAACTGAAATCTGAGATGAAGGTCAGCATTGGGGGGACGGATCTAGAATTTAAAGATATTTCTAAGAACTTAGGTATGTCAGTAGATTGCCGCCTACGCTTCAAAGAACATGTTGGTAATCTGATACAGAGCGCCTACGCGCGTCTTAGGAGGCTATATAGTAACAGGCATGTTCTTGGAAGGGCACTCAGGAAATGAGTGTGTGAATCTTTGGTCCTGTCTGTTCTTAATTACTGCTTCATTGTTTATTATCCTAACTTAGATTCAAAAACTAAATACAAAATACAAAAAATACAAAATTCCTGCTGCCGTCTCATATTCGACCTAAGAAAGTTTCATCATGTATCTGATAAAATATTGCAGCTGCACTGGTTGAAAATGGATAGCATGTTTAAGTACACTTTACTTATTTTCTTGAGGAAACTGCTCAGTACATTTAGTCCACAGTATCTCTACGAAAAGTTAGTATTCAGATGTAATTCCCACAATGTGCAAATCCGGCCACGTCTAACAATGACCATGCCTCTACATTCAACTACGTTTTTCAGTCGATGTTTTACTTATAACGCAGTTATTTTATATAATTCGATGCCACATCATTTCAAAACAATGCCTGTATCACAGCTGCGCAAGAACTTTAAAGCTTTTCTTTTAAATGAAGCTCGTTAGGTTTGCTAAACGATGCAGTTTAAGTCGTTTGTCTTAGTTTGTTTGTTTTATAGTACTATATGTAAGTCTCTTTTTGTAAGTTTGCCCAGGTTATTGTGATCAGTTTGTATGTTTACACCGATTTCATTTTATATGTATATATCTATTTTTGTTCATCATCGCTTTGTAGTTACAGTTTTTAGCATGTTTCGTCTGCAATAGGTTAAATGTAAGAGTAGCCATGTGGCTAAATTTCGGCTATTGTCAGATGTATAAATAAAGACGATCTATTATTATGTTTTTTCAAGCTTCTCTCGCATGACTGCGGTGACGACAAATGTTGACGGGCTAGGCCAAGTCAACACCTGAACTATTACTCATCGGAATTTAGGAAAGATCGTACTATATTATAGGTCTTAAGGATTACAGACTTCTGGAATATTTTATGTAAACTTTCGTCCAGGCCTAACTGTTGTAGGTGTTGTGTAAATGTGTTCGGTGTGAGGCCTGAGACCGACATAATGAGGGGGACAATAATAACTTTATCTTGTTTCCAAATTTGCTTCACTTCTATGGCAAGGTCAGTGTATTTAGATATTTTCCCAGCGTAGGTGTTTTGAACATTCACATCATTGGGAATAGCAATATCTATTAAGTAGGTAACTTTGTCTGCCTTTATCTGAAATACTATATCTGGTCTGTTTGCATTGATGGTTTTATCTGTGTGTATTTCAACATCCCAGTATACTAATAATAATAATAATAATAATAAGATATCTAAATACACTGACCTTGCGATAGAGATAAAACGAGTATGGAAGCAAAACAAAGTTACTATTGTCCCCCTAATTATGTCTGTCTCAGGCCTTACACCAAACACTTTTACACCACACCTACAACAGTTAGGCCTAGACGAAAAGTTACAGAAAATATTTCAAAAATCTGTAATCCTGAAGACCTGCAATATTGTACGATCCTTCCTAAATTCCGATCCGTAATAGTTCAGGTGTTGACTTGGCATAGCCCGTCAACATTTGTTGCTACCGCAGTCATGCGAGAGAAACTTGAAAAATCATAATAATAATAATAATAATAATAATAATAGCTTTATTGTCCAACAGCAAAAACCATTTATAGGACAATACTGTTCATAAAAAATACATGGTGTCAAAGTACATATGAAAAACCTACATGTATAAGGTATAGTAGTTATCGAACAAGAAACATGAAAAAAAATAACAATAGTATGAGCTTACTCTAAGTGAACAATGGCAATTCTGAGCAAATTTTTTAGCGAGCATGCAAATATATCGCAGAATGAATTGATTTGATTATAACAGTCACACATTACATATAAAGGAGATTTAAGCATAATGTTTGTTCGCGCTCTTTGAAGTTTAAACGTAACATGAGAACGGGACCTGCGAGACGGTACGTTGAAATTGATTTGGTTGAGAATTTCTGGGCAATCTATGAAGTTATTCAGCAGCTTAAATAAAAATACAACAAATGCACATCTTCTTCTAAGATCTAGTGAAATCACATTTAAGCGGTCACACAGTAGTTGGTGATTTATACCTTGTTCAGTATAAACACCATCTATCTTGAACGCTAAAAACTTCAAAAACTTTCTCTGAACCCGTTCTAACTTGATTTTATGGACTTCATAATAGGGGTGCCAGATAATGCTTGCATATTCCATTTTTGATCTTACATAGGTGAAATAAAGCGCCTTTAATGACTGAATGTTATTGAATCTCCTACAATTCCTAATTATGAAGCCGTAAGCTTTCAACGCTTCAGATGCCTTCAAAGAGATATGCTGTGCAAATGACAGCTTGACGTCAAACGTTACACCAAGATCCTTGATCGTTGTACAGCTATCAATTACAGAACCTTGGACAGTATATGAATGTTGACAAATAGCTTGCTTCCTGCAGTAACTAACAACCTTGCATTTACTTACATTTAACTTCAACCTGTTATTTACACACCAAGCGTTCACTAAATCTAATTGGATTTGAAGGTCATAGCAATCATTAATGGTGCTAATTCGCGTAAATATCTTTAAGTCGTCAGCAAAACACAATCTACCACAATCCAGCTGGTCGCAAAGATCATTTATGAATAAAAGGAAAAACAGCGGTCCCAGGTTTGAGCCCTGAGGAACTCCAGATTTAGCGAAATAAATATCCGATTTAAAACCATTGTAATAGACGTATTGTTTCCTATTGTCTAAGTAAGATTTGATGAAAAGTTTAGCACAGTCGGTAAACCCATAATAAGAAAGTTTATTCAATAGGACTCTATGATCGAGTTTATCAAATGCTTTTGCTATATCCGTGTATATAACGTCAACCTGATTATTACTATCTAGAGCTTCAGATATGTACTGGGTAATAATAAGTAAATTTGAAATAGTTGAACGATTATTAATGAATCCATGTTGATAAATAGATAGGTGACACTTAACCTCTAAGTAGACACGATCATAGAGAACCATTTCGAATACCTTCGCAAAGTTAGACAAAATGGATATGGCTCTGTAATTTTCAACTAAGCTCTTATCGCCAGACTTAAATATAGGAATAACTTTAGCCATTTTCCACTGCTCTGGAAAAGTATTAGACAAAAGGCATTTATTAAACAATATAGTTAGTACGCTCACTAAGGCCTCGGCACAGTCTTTAACTAAAAATGATGGTACATTATCTAACCCAGATGTCATTTTGTCTTTCAACTTTCTCAGAGAAGCTAGGACCTCACTTTCTTGGATTGGATGGAAAGCTATATTATTGGAAACATTGGTGTTTAGTTCATCAAGGAAAACCATATCATTAGGTATCTCGTAGACGCTACTGAAGTAGCTACCGAATGCATTGACTATCTCGGCAGGCTGTGTCAGCTCAGCATTGTGATACTGCATTGTTCCTGGTATCCTTGTTGATCTCTTTAATGAATGCACATAAGACCAGAATTTTTTGGTGTCATGACTAAGTGATGTTTGCACATCTTCAATATAATTATCATACGCCGTTTTTATTTGACTTTTAATAAGTTTTCGTAACTGCTTAAATGCATAAAGATCCTCATTGCTACCATATTTATTAAGCCTTTTTCTGTGCTTTGCCTTCAGTTTGATATTTTTTATGATATTAGAATCAAACCACACCGGATATTTATGAGCAAAATTTCTATAGGTTGGTACGTGCTTGTCAAATACAGCATACATTTTACTATAAAATATATCCAGCGCGAGATTGACATCTTGTATTTCGGACAAGCAGCTCCAATCTATCTCAAGCAGTTCTGGATATAAATCTATATAATTGGCCCGTCTAAAGTTATAAATTTTTGCTTCTGAGTTGCATTTAAAGGCAGCATCCTTGATATACAAGTTATTTATGGTTATCATTAAAGCCGGATGATGATTATCTTCTAGCACTAGGGGACAGTCATCATGGATTACATCACAAGGAAGATTTGAAATAACTAAATCCAGAAGTCGACCTAGATGGTTGCTCACATTATTACATTGATTGAAACTGAATAGGTCCAAGAAAGTGAGTATTGCAGAGGATTTAGAATCAGATACATCTAGTGACACTAAATTAGGAGCATTAAAATCACCAAAAAAGATTGAATTTTCACTATATAGGTAATCCAGTTGTTCCAAGCATTCAAAAAAAGATTGGTATTCATGAACATTCAAAGAGTCAGGGATATAGAACCACTACAAAAAATGTCCGATGCACCAAGCGACACTTAGCTATTAGTTTCAATCCTTAGATCTCTCACCGCTAGCAAAACTCCTCCACCCGTCTGTTTGCCAATTTCTTCAAATTTTCGATCTTTCCTGACGACACTGTATTGATCCGGAAACAATTCAGCACTGGCAACCTCATCGTTCAGCCATGTCTCGCTTATTGCGATCAAGTCATACTCATATTCACATACTGATGATTTAAATGCGGCGATTTTACTATTCAACCCTCTGGCATTTTGATAATAACACGTAAGTCTGCAGTCGCCTTGATTACTGTTAATGCTGTTGGAGCTGTTTAGTTTAAACGTTTAACTATTTTAGGATTTCCATTTATGTGCTTAATAATAAACTGCTCTGTACCAGATGAGTTTTTTTCAATAAGTTCCTGTCGCAACTTCTTATAAAATTCCTGCTGTCGAGGGGTGCGATCACTTGCTAAGGAAACATGCTTATAACGAGAATTTTTCAGATTAGACACCTTTCTGAGTAAGTTCAGCACATGGGTCTCGTCACTTAGAATGACTTTAACTGGACGAGGTTTATTTCCAGTATTGCGCCCTAGTCGGATGGTTGTCATATTGGTTGGCTGAAAGTTGGGTTCGACTACTTTGAATATTTCGACTACAGTATTTTTATCATCAGTGTTGTCGACTTGCGGTCCATCATTCCGGTTTGGTTCGGGCATTCCAAATATAATCATGTTTCTTTTACGAGCATTACGCTCATTGATTTCAGATATGATTTCCTCAATATCAGCTTTAGCAGCATTATCTCGCAATAAATTGTTGTCCGATTTAAGTTGTTTGGTTCTGCAGTTGTTGCAAGACCACGTACATCCTTTAGCTGGATCGTTTAGCGTATTTGCCTCTTCTATGGTCAAATTGACACATACGTGCCTAAAGTGCTTCTGGCATACTGCACAATTGACCACCAGGTTCGATTTGTAGGACTTATTGCAACAGCAACAAATAACGTTAGGCGGCATATCGATACGCCACTGCCGGCCAAACAGAGGACGTACTGGTAAACACGAATGTGTATAAAATTTTCAACTGTGGAATTTATGGATTCTCACGTGAAAATGATGGCAGAAAATACAGTATTAATTAAAATGAGCACTTACTTTTCTAATGAGCACGTTATTGGAAATTAATACCGACTTTTTCTATTAAAAAATGGTTGATTTCACAGCAGCGGTAATACACACGTTATCTTTTGACACCAGCGGCGTATAGTTTGTAGTGATCGTTTTCGAGTACTGATGTTGGTGTATACTTGTAATATGGATCGGAGTTTTCGATTAGTTTGTTTTTTGTGGCTAATGCTTGATGTATGATTTTGGCTGCTGAGTTATGTCTAGCCGTGTACTCAGTTCCAGCGAGAGTTTTGCATGCGCTTGTTATGTGGTCTATTGTTTCCTTTTGTTGTTGACATTTTCTGCAGTTATCGTTTGTTATGGATGGATCTTTAATTAAGTATTTCTTGTAGTTTCTTGTCGCAATAACTTGGTCCTGGATAGCAAGCATAAACCCCTCAGTTTCTGGAAAGAGCTGGCCATCCTGCAGCCAGGTGTATGACTGTTTTTCATTTATGTGGTCTTGTGTAATACGGTATCTATGTTTGCCATGGAGTGGCTTCTGCGACCAGGTGCTTATTTTCTCTTGTTGTGATTGTGTGGGATTGTGTGTGTCTGCGACGTGGTCTGGACATGACAGGTTAAGTGGTGTATAGTTTTTGTCTGCTTTTACTATTGCTCGATGTAAATTTGTTTGTTTGTTTTGGAAGAAATGTCTGAGTGTCTTTATCTGTCTTGTGCGAAGCGACTGTATATCTGCGATCCCTCTGCCTCCTTGTTTCCTGTCTATGGTGAGCCTTTCTTTGCATGCGTTTGGATGTGACATTCGGTGTTTCGTGAGTTCCGTCCGTACGAGGATGTGGATGTTTTCTATATCAGTGTGTGACCACTTGATGATGCCAAAGGAGTGTGTGAGGACTAGTATCGCAAATGTGTTAGTGGCTTTTGTAAGGTTTCTGGAATTCAATTTGGTTTTTAGTAGCTTAATAAGGCGATCTCTGAACTCTTGGGTTAGTTGTGACTTGACTTGTGTGTGGTCTATTTTAACGTTCTGATTGAAGCCCAGGTACTTGTAAGTTTCGTCCTTGTTCATGTTGTTCAGTGTTTGGCCAGCTACTGTTTCCTGCTGGGGGTGGTCCTTCCATTGGCCTTTGTTGATATGGAGAACCTTGCATTTACTCATTCCGAATTCCATCCTGACGTCTGACGAGCAAGCCTCTGTTGTTCTGATTAACTCTTTCAGTTGTACTTCATTGGCGGCATATAGTTTTATATCATCCATGTAGAGGAGATGATTGATTTTGTGTTGATTTAATCTGTCGTGTCTAATGTTGAAACCGCAGTTTGTGTTGTTAAGTGCGTTGGAGAGCGGATTCAGACAGAGACAGAACCACAGTGAACTGAGAGAGTCACCCTGGAAGATGCCGCGTCTTATGTGAAGCTCATCCGTCTTGATAAGGCCGTCCTGGGTTTTGAGATGTATGCTGGTTCGCCATGTCTCCATGGTTCTTGTAAGAAACTCACGTAGCCCCGGGTTGATTCTATATATTTGAAGAGTTTTCGCTAGCCAGCTATGGGGTACAGAGTCGAAAGCTTTTTTATAGTCGACGACACAGGTATGAAGGTTCCTATGTTCTTTTCTGGTTTGCTCCATGATGACATTATCAATTATAAGTTGCTCCTTGCAACCTTGGCTTTGCTTTCGACATCCTTTCTGTTCTTCAGTCAGAATGTTGTTTCGGGTGAGGTGTTGTTCAATTCTTCTGCCTATTGTTGCGGTTATGATCTTGTACAAGGTGGGAAGACAAGTGATTGGGCGATAGTTGGCAGGGTTCTTGGTGTCTGCGTTTTTGGGTTTTATATACGTTATTCCTTACGTGAGGAATTTAGGAAGCCTATTCGGTTGGAGTATGGCTTTATTGATTTGGTCCGTAAGCATTTCGTATGTTGCACTGAATTGCTTGTACCAGAAATTTTGCACATTATCCACGCCTGGGCACTTCCAATTATGGGTATGCTTTATGGTTTCAGCTATTTGCTCTGGTGTAAGGATAACGTTTCCCTGCTCCACTATATGTTGATGTTTTTCCTCTTCTTGTCTGATCCATGGAGCGTTTTCATTATGTGTTTTGGGTTCTGACCATAGGCTCCCCCAAAACTCAGCTAACTCTTGTTTACTATCATCATCATTTCAAAACAATGCCTGTATCACAGCTGCGCAAGAACTTTAAAACTTTTATTTTAAATGAAGCTCGTTAGGTTTGCTAAACGATGCAGTTTAAGTCGTTTATGTCTTAGTTTGCTTGTTTTATAGTACTATATGTAAGTCTCTTTTTGTAAGTTTGCCCAGGTTATTGTGATCAGTTTGTATGTTTACACCGATTTCATTTTATATGTATATATCTATTTTTGTTCATCATCGCTTTGTAGTTACAGTTTTTAGCATGTTTCGTCTGCAATAGGTTAAATGTAAGAGTAGCCATGTGGCTAAATTTCGCCTATTGTCAGATGTCTAAATAAAGACGATTTATTATTATTATTTTGTATTTCTTATTTTTTCTCGCATGGTTGCGGTAGTAACAAGTATTGACGGGCTGTGCAAAGTCAACACCTGACCTATTATTATTCTGAATTCAGGAAGGACCGTACAATGCTGCAGGTCTTGAGGATTACAGACCTTTGGAAGGTTTTATGTAACTTTTCATCCAGGCCCAATTGTTGCAGGTGTGGTGTAAATGTATTTGGAGTAAGGCCTGAAACCGACATAATGAGGGGGACAATGACAACTTTGTTTTGTTTCCATAATCGTTTTATTTCTATGGCGAGATCGGTGTATTTAGATATCTTCCCAGCGTAGGTGTTTTGGATGTTCATATCATTGGGAATCGCAATATCTATTAAGTAGGTCACTTTTTCTGTCTTTGACTGGAAAACTATATCTGGCCTATTTGCTGGGATGGTATGTATTTCAATGTCCCAGTATAGTTTGAATTGACTGTTCTCGAGCACTGAGGTCGGCGTGTAGTTATAATATGGATCTGTGTTTTCAATTAGCTTGTTTGATGTGGCTAGTGCTTGGTGTATGACTTTGGCTGCAGCGTTATGTCTGGCTGTATACTCAGTTCCAGCGAGAGTTTTGAATGCACTAGTTATGTGTTCTATTGTTTCCTTCTGTTGGTGGCATTTTCTCCAATTATCATCAGAGATGGATGGATCTTTAATTATGTACTTCTTGTAATTTCGTGTCGCTATCACTTGGTCCTGGATAGCAAGCATAAAACCTTCCGTTTCCGGAAAGAGCTGGCCATCCTGCAGCCAGGTGTATGACTGTTTTTCATTAATGTGGTCTTGTGTAACACGGTATCTATGTTTGCCGTGGAGTGCCTTCTGCGACCAGGTATTTATTTTTTTTTTTGTTGTGCTTGTATGTGGTTGTGTGCGTCTGCTGCGTGGTCTGGACAGGAAAGGGCGAGTGGTGTGTAGTTTTTGTCTGCTTTTACTATTGCTTTATGCAAGTTTGTTTGTTTACTGTGGAAAAATTGTCTGAGTGATTTTATTTGTTTTGTATGAAGTGACTGTATATCTATAATTCCTCTGCCCCCTTGTTTTCTGTCTATGGTGAGCCTTTCCTTGCATGCGTTGGGATGTGACATTCTGTGTTTTGTAAGTTCTGTTCGGATGAGTATATGGATGTTTTCTATGTCAGTGTGCGACCACTTGATAATGCCAAATGAATATGTTAGGATTGGTATAGCAAATGTGTTAATAGTTTTTGTTAAATTTCTAGAATTCAGTTTTGTCTTTAGCATTCTAATAAGGCGGTCTTTAAACTCTTGTGTTAGTTGTGACTTGATTTTTGTGTGGTTTATCTTAACGTTTTGATTGATACCCAGGTACTTGTACGTTTCGTCCTTTTCCATATTATCTAGCGCTTGGCCAGTTACTACTTCCTGTTCGGGATGGTTTTTCCATTGGCCTTTATTGATGTGAAGCACCTTGCATTTACTCATGCCAAATTCCATCTTGATATCTGACGTACAAACTTCTGTTATTCTGAGTAATTCTCTCAGTTGCACTTCTGTGGCGGCATATAGTTTTATATCATCCATGTAGAGGAGATGATTGATTTTGTGTTGATTTGCTTTCTGGTGCCTGATGGTGAAACCATAGTTTGTGCTGTTAAGTGTGTTGGAGAGCGGATTGAGACAGAGGCAGAACCATAGTGAACTGAGAGAGTCACCCTGAAAGATACCACGACGTATATGTAGCTCATCTGTTTGGATATGGCCGTCCTGAGTTTGAAGGTGTATATTTGTTCGCCATGTCTCCATCGTTCTTGTAAGAAACTGACGAAGCCCTGGGTTGATTTTATATATTTGAAGAGTTTTCGTTAACCAGCTATGGGGTACAGAGTCGAAAGCCTTTTTGTAGTCGATGAAACAGGTATGAAGGCTCCGGTGTTCTTTTCTGGTTTGCTCCATGATCACACTATCAATTATAAGTTGTTCCTTGCATCCTTGGCTTTGTTTTCTACATCCTTTTTGTTCTTCAGTCAGGATTATTATTATTATTATTACTAAAAATTCCTCCTGATAATTGTGGGAGGTTTACCTGACTCACGACTTGTTTCCTAGCTTCCTCTGTCAGATCTGGGGAACGCGGTAAGTTACGTTTGATGGGTTTCGTAATTCTCTGCGCATAATGTAAATTTGGTGTACTTCTACTTGTCTGGCTACTTGAAGGTGGTGAAGGAAGAGTGTTTGCTGGGCTATCCGTAGGAGGATTGGATTTTGTGACCGAAGCATATGTAATTTTTGGTATGGCTTTTTCAGAGTCTTTAAAAGAAGAGTTTGTTATTGCCATATGTTTTTTAATCTCCTTTTGCCTGTTAAATTCTTCACATTTTGTTGTTTCAAAAGTCAAATGACTTCCACCGCAATTTAGGCATTGCTGAGAGAATAAATCGCTTGTACATGTGGAAGATGTGTGCTCCTTATGGCATTTCGCACACCTGGGCTTGCTTCTGCACTGCTTACCCAAATGTCTGTACCGCAGGATGGCCAACTCTTTCCAGAAACTGAGGGTTTTATGCTTGCTATCCAGGACCAAGTAATTGCGACAAGGAATTACAGGAAATACATTATGAAAGATACATCCATAACCGACGACAATTGCAGAAAGTACCACCAACAAAAAGAAACGATAGACCATATAACAAGCTCATGCAAAACTCTAGCTGGAACCGAGTACACAGCTAGACATAAGTCTGCAGCCAAAGTCATACACCAAGCACTAGCCACAACAAACAAGCTAATAGAAAACACAGATCTATATTACAATTACACACCGACATCAGTACTCGAAAACAATGAATACAAACTATACTGGGACGTTGAGATACATACAGACAAGACTATCCCGGCAAATCGGCCAGATATAGTTTTCCAGTTGAAGGCAGACAGAGTTACCTATTTGATAGATATTGCTATTCCCAACGATACGAATGTCCAAAACGCCTACGCTGGGAAGATATCTAAATACACTGACCTTGCGATAGAAATAAAACGACTTTGGAAGCAAAACAGAGTTACTGATTATGTCTGTCTCAGGCCTCACACCAAACACATTTACTCCACACCTAAAACAGTTGGGCCTGGACGAAAGGTTACACAAAATATTTCTAAAGTCTGTAATCCTGAAGACCTACAATATTGTACGATCCTTCCTAAATTCCGATCCGTAATGTATCAGGTGTTGACTTGGCATAGCCCGTCAACATCTGCTGCTACCGCAGTCATGCGAGAGAAACTTGAAAAATCAGGATAATAATAAACGTCTTTATCGACCTCAAAAATAAGGGATCATTCTGTGGGGCGAGATTTAGCACATGCTAATCTTACATCTAACCCCGTGTTGGTATAAAAGAAGCAAGAAAATTAATAGAAATACAAAATTCCAAAGTATTACCAAATTTTGGCGAACGTTAACTGTATATAACAAAAATATGGCTAAAACTAAGTAACATGATACATACAACCTACAAGCCACAAGAGAGTGATCCGCCCAAAAAGAAACAAATAATAAATATAAGATGTACATATTATAATTAATTACCCGGCGATCCCAAGTAGCTAACAAGAATAACTTTAGTCTTTTTTTGAAATTTGACATAGACTATATAGCTTTCAGTTCATGGCTCAAGCTGTTGTATAGAGTGATAGCATTATACGTATATGATATCCTAAACAAAGTTGTGCGGTGTATTGGCATTGTTAATGTAGACGGAAATCGGATCTGGCGGTTATGCACAGCCAACCTACTAACAAATTTGTCTCTGAGATATGGTGGAGATGGAGTAAGCATAATTCTGTGAGTAAAATTGATCAGACAGTACTTGAAAAACATTGAACCATTTGAGATGATAATATGCATAAGACACATAATCATACTTCCTCAAATTTTCTATAAATCGAGCGCAAGTATCCTGCATTATTTGCAGACGTTTTGCATTTACAGCTGTTAGACAAGGATAGTAAATAAAGATGCCGTACAGTATTTTAGAAATAGCAAGGCTTTGACAGAGATCAATTTTGATTTTTTTATTTAAAATGTGCTTGTTTGCAAACAATAGCTTAAGTGATAGGTAACAATTTTTTAAAATATAGTTCAGGTGATCTCAAAGCGCAAATCCGAATCAAAGTAGACCCCTAAATTTTTGGCAACAAGAAAAATTTATTACTTTACCATTGATTTTTATATGCAATTTAGACTTAATTTTCTCGCGTTATTTCTTGTTGCCAAAAAGCAAAGCAGAACGTTTGGACGGATTTAATTTCAAATTATGCGAGCTGCAATATCTGCTGATATTGTCGAGATCTTCATTGACGGATTTTTTGGTGTCTTGTAGATTGTCAGCATGAAAATCGTACTTCATTTGCGTATCATCAGCAAAAAACAGGGAGTGACTGTGTATGAAGCTATCTTGTAGATCTGCAGTATAAAGTATAAATAATAAAGGCCCCAACACTGAACCCTGCGGTACTCCCGATTGTATTATATTTTCTGAGCACAGTCTATCTTTTCTACAAAAATTGAAGCCAGGAATCTCAACAACTACTGAGTCAATACTTTCTAACAACCATGTTTCTGAAACTGCAATTATGTCTAAGTTATTCGCATGAACTAAATTTACTAAATCGTCAAAGTCGGAAAGCAATGACCTTACATTTAGATGGGCTATTCTAACGTTTTTTTACGATCCATAGTCTATTTTACATCTTATGGTCCTAATATGATGCTGTAATACAGAGCAAGCATTTGCATCATTCGAAGAATGATTAACATCTAACTTTGATCTAAATTTCTCATTATTTCTAACACAATTAGTGCACTTTAGAACTTGGGACGAACACTGACTGATGATCACCGCTACAATGGGGACACACAACAGACAACTTACAATCTTTCTCGAGATGACCTATCGCACTGCACTTGGAACACCGTATCACCCTAATGTGATCGGAAACGTAGCATCCGCCAAACCCAGCGTAAACGTAGCCTCGCGCCAGAAAGAATCTCCTCACTTCTGGTAAAAACTCAACAACCAAATCAGTATAGTTACGATATCCCTATTTTGTTATTTTCTTCATATCTTGGTTTTTCAAATCTTGCATGTTGGTTACAGATTTTATATTTTCGATAATATCAGCGTCAATGGAATCTTCAGAAGTTTTTATGTTTTTGATCAAGATACGGGGGTTGTATAGCCTTGTATTATTGATATTATATTTTGATCCCAATTTATGTGTAGCATGATCTTTTAACTTTGCCAAGGTCTTATCATCGTCACAGTAAATGATTATCCCATTACGAATTTTTTTAATCCCATCTAACCGAATTTGCAGATCCTTTGGATTGATGTTTTTCTGAATATCGCTGAGAACGTCACTGGTGGATGTAGAATTACCGTTCACCTTCACAACAATTCCAGCTGATCGTTGAATATTGTTATTTTGATTTTTTGTATCTGTACTATAAGAAACGGTATTAGCGGATGTCTGGCCTTGACCTAGTCCACGGGTTTTCTCAGCATATGATAAAGAAGATACACTGTTAGCCGATGATAATTTTTCTGTTAGCAGTTCATCACAATAAGTGCAGTCCTGTAAATTGTTGGGAATATATATTGACCACTCTCTTAGCTGGGAGAAGCATATTAACTAAGCTCTGTCTCATTTGCAATGTTTAGGCTGCGTAATATTGCCAGTAAAAGTGTGTTATTATCTTATTATTATGCCTATTGTTATTCACAATTGAAGTATGGAATAGTTTTTTGGGGTTCGTCGTCTTCTAGCATTCGTGCCTCTAGGATGCAGAAAAGAATATTAAGGAACATGATGTCTCTTACTTTTAATGAATCCTGCAGAAGTAAATTTAGATTCGACCTCTTCCTTGCATTTATCTGCATGAGATATTTCTCTATGTAAAATCTAACATGAGTAAATTTTTCCCTACTAATTTTTACCATACCTACTCAACTAGACATGGCAATAATTTAATAATGCCTTTTCATTCCTCTGCTGCATTTGAAAAGAGTCCTAAATACATGGGAATTTGCTTATTCAACAAGCTTCCCAGTGATTTAAAATCCGTATCATCTCTCAAAAATTCAAAGTGGCGACTCGAAACTTTCTGTTGGAAAACTGTATTTACTCTATTAGTGAGTATTTAGAATTTATGTCATAGTTATAATCTTGGTTTTATTTATAATGTCTTTTTTTAAGTGTTTGTCTACCATTTAGTGTGCCTCAATTGTATTTACTTGTTTTATATTTTTATCCTTTTTACTTTTCTTCAACCAATTTGACTTATCCCATATCATTGTAATGATCAAATGGACAATAAACGTTATTATTGTGTTAAGTGATATGGTTGTTCAAACGCTTAGAGATACCACACCATTAATTCATGAGGATCTGTATCATCCCTCGCTCTCTATTATATGCAATATTAGTAGTGAAACAATTAACTTCGAACGTAATCCCTCTAGCTTTTATTATAACTTCAGGAAGGCGAATTTTATAGGGCTATATAATGCACTCGCATATTTAGATTGGTCCTTTCTTGATAATGCCGCAGATGTTAATCTAATGTGTGATTTGTTTTATGAAAAATTGTATCAGGTTCTTGACTTATATGTTCCAAAAGTTACAGCTAAGAAAAGGGGTTACCCTAAGTGGTATACTTCAGATTTAATAAAAAATATCAAAAGAAAGTATAAGCTACATTGCAAATATAAATCTAGTAAACAGCCACATATTTATGTAGAATATTCTAGAGTGCGTCATTTAGTTAAGCAACAAATTTCTTCGGCATTCAGAAAGTATGTGCAGATAATGGAAGATGATCTTAGCCGAAATCCGAACCACTTTTGGTCTTATGTTCAGGTGAAAAAAAATAATACAAGGATTCCCGGTAGAATGAAACTTGGCGATGAAGTTTACGATAAGCCAGAGTCAATTGTGAATGGTTTTGCAGATTATTTTAAAAGTGTTCACGTTAAAAGCTCAAATCAGCAAAATCACAATAACTCATATTTCACAAATCAGTGCTCAAATATAACGATAGGAGTGCTTACTGAAGAGCAGGTTTTAAACTCACTAAAGAATCTTCCCAATAAATTCACCACAGGAAGTGATATGATTCCTAGTTTTTTAGTAAGAGATGGGGCATTTGTGTTTATGAAGCCTTTACTAAGTATATTCAATTGTGCAGTAAGGTCAGGTGTGTTCCCGGATAAATGGAAAATTGCAAAAATATGTCCAATCTTTAAATCTGGTGATACTGCTAATATTGCAAACTATAGAGGCATATCAATTCTAAACAACTTTTCCAAAGTATTTGAAATGACACTGTATCGTCTTATTTATTTCCAGACCAGTCACTTAATATCAGACTCTCAACATGGATTTATGAAGGGCCGTTCAACTATTACAAATTTAGGTGAAATATCTCAAACCCTAGCGGAAGCTTTGGATGACAGAGGTCAGGTAGATGTCATTTACGCAGACTTTTCCAAAGCTTTCGATAAAATTGATCACTCAATATTATTATATAAATTGGAGTTGTGCGGCTTTGACAAAAGTTTGGCGAAAATGTTCATTTCATATCTAGATAACAGAACAAATTATGTTTGTTACAATGGTTTCAGATCAGCACATTACATCGCAACATCCGGCGTACCTCAAGGGGCAAACCTAGGGCCATTACTCTTTCTGCTATTCATAAACGATCTCTCAAATGACTTAACCTCCCATCATCTTCTTTTTGCAGATGATTTAAAGCTCTTCACTCGTATTAATAGTTTGCAGGACTGTCTCGAATTACAAAACGATATCAACAAAATTGGGGAATGGTGTGAGGTTAATAAACTACTAATGAATGTTTCGAAATGTAAAATTTGCACATTTACGCGAAGATCATTGTACATAGATTTCCAATACAGCTTAAATTCTACCGCACTAGAGCGTGTTACTGAAGTGAAGGACTTGGGGGTATTATTTGATGCAAAGCTCACCTTCAACTATCATATCCAGAATGCACTGTCATCTGCTAGTAAATCTTTTGGTTTCCTGGTTAGAAACTGTAAATATTTCTCGAACACGGCAACACTAAAAACCCTCTATTTTTCAATGGTCCGCTCAAAACTTGAATATGCTTCGGATTACCGATTACCATATTAATGGTGCCCTTATTATCAGACTCATTCTCACCACATCGAAAATATTCAGCGTAAATTTCTAAAGTACTTGTCCTTTAAAGTAGATGGTGTTTATCCGGAGAGAGGCTGTGATCATATGGTGTTGTTATCTAGATTTGAAGTTGAACCGCTTGAACTAAGGAGACATATAAGTGCTCTGATCTTCCTTCACAAACTGGTTAATAATGAGATAAACTCCCCAAATCTTTTATCGAAATTAGATTTTCGTGTGCCAGCTCGACCTTCAAGGCAGAATTCTACTTTTTTCTTGAACACCGCGAAAACGAATATGCTGATAAGTTCTCCTGTACATAGTATGTGTTCCAAGTTTAATTTGATCGCTGACAATTGTGATATTAATTTCACCAGTATTAAGGAATTGAGAAAATCATTTTCTATGTTGTACTTTATCAACTTTGCCATGTAATTTTTTACTTATGTTTATTTTTTGTTATAATCAAGGCTGTAGCCTGTTTTTTTTCTATTTTCTATGTTTGTTTAGTTTATATGTACAGTACTCGTGTACAATGGAGATTCACTTGAATTGTCCTAATATTGGAATTTATATATTCTGTTGGGCAATAAAGATTATTATTATTATCATGTTCGTTCAAACTCGCATGACTGCGGTGATGACGAATGTTGACGGGCTAGGCCAAGTCAACACCTGAACTATTACTGATCGGAATTTAGGAAAGATCGTACTATATTACAGGTCTTAAGGATTACAGACTTTTGGAATATTTTATGTAACCCTTCGTCCAGGCCCAACTGTTGTAGATGTTGTGTAAATGTGTTCGGTGTGAGGCCTGAGACCGACATAATGAGGGGACAATAATAACTTTATCTTGTTTCCAGAGTCGCTTCACTTCTATGGCAAGGTCAGTGTATTTAGATATTTTCCCAGCGTAGGTGTCCCGAACATTTACATCATTGGGAATAGCAATATCTATCAAGTAGGTAACTTTGCCTGCCTTTGGCTACCGAGTTATGTCTAGCCGTGTACTCAGTTCCAGCGAGAGTTTTGCATTCGCTGGTTATGTGGTCTATTGTTTCCTTCTGTTGGTGACATTTTCTGCAATTATCGTTGGTTATGGATGGATCTTTAATTACGTATTTCTTGTAGTTTCTCGTCGCAATAACTTGGTCAGTTTCTGTTATTATTATTATTATTATTATTATGTTTTTTCAAGCTTCTCTCGCATGACTGCGGTGACGACAAATGTTGACGGGCTAGGTCAAGTCAACACCTGAACTATTACTGATCGGAATTTAGGAAAGATCGTACTATATTACAGGTCTTAAGGATTACAGACTTTTGGAATATTTTGTGTAAACTTTCGTCCAGGCCTAGCTGTTGTAGGTGTTGTGTAAATGTGTTTGGTGTGAGGCCTGAGACCGACATAGTGAGGGGGACAATAATAACTTTGTCTTGTTTCCAAATTCGCTTCACTTCTATGGCAAGGTCAGTGTATTTAGATATTTTCCCAGCGTAGGTGTTTTGAAGATTCACATCATTGGGAATAGCAATATCTATTAAGTAGGTAACTTTGTCTGCCTTTATCTGAAATACTATATCTGGTCTGTTTGCCTTGATGGTTTTGCCTGTGTGTATTTCAACATCCCAGTATGGTTTGTATTGATCGTTATCGAGTACTGATGTTGGTGTATACTTGCAATATGGACCGGAGTTTTTGATTAGTTTGTTTTTTGTGGCTAATGCTTGATGTATGATTTTGGCTGCTGAGTTATGTCTAGCCGTGTACTCAGTTCCAGCGAAAGTTTTGCATGCGCTTGCTATGTGGTCTATTGTTTCCTTCTGTTGGTGAAACTTTCTGCAATTATAGTTGGTTATGGATGGATCTTTAATTACGTATTTTTTGTAGTTTCTCGTCGCAATAACGTGGCCCTGGATAGTAAGCATAAATCCCTCAGTTTCTGGAAAGAGCTGGCCATCCTGCAGCCAGGTGTATGACTGTTTTTCGTTTATGTGGTCTTGCGTAATACGGTATCCATGTTTGCCATGGAGTGGTGCGACCAGGTGTTTATCTTTTCTTGTTGCGATTGTGTGGGATTGTGTGTGTCTGCGGCGTGTCCTGGGCATGACAGGTTGAGTGGTGTATAGTTTCTGTCTGCTTTTACTATTGCTCGATGTAAATTTGTTTGTTTGTTTTGGAAAAAATGTCAGTGTTTTTATCTGTCTTGTGCGGAGCGACTGTATATCTATAATCCCTCTGCCTCCTTGTTTCCTGTCTATGGTGAGCCTTTCTTTGCATGCGTTTGGATGTGACAAGACTAAGACCATATATGTATACAGGGAGAAAAGTAACTCTAAATTTTGAAGAAGAAATTTAGACATGCAATGAGAAAATCGAGAAACCCAAGGAATTTATGGAAAATTTTGACTTTAGCAATACGAAAAATGAATATGAACGAATCTCATCACGTTTAATACACGTAGTGTGTAGATTACAGCGTATCGATGATGACGATCACAAGCAAGTCCGATTGGAGTTGATGAATAAATGCGATACCATCGGAAAGCAACTGGATCGAATCATTTGTAATTCTGGACAATCTGAAGAGACAAGCGAAGGTCCTTCACCAACTGGCTTTGAAGAGGGCAACGAGGCCAATTTGCTCCAATCATCCCTGGAAGAAAGCGGAATTACAGGCGTAGATATTCCGAAGACTTAGATGGGTCAACAGGGAGATTAACATCCCATTACCCAAGATCAACTTCCGATCAGGCGCGAGTACTCAAAACGATTACTGCATGGAAAATATCTTTCGACGGTACCGGAAGTCTAACAGACTTTATCGAAAGGGTCGAAGAACTGAAATCAGCATGCGGGTTACGATCTGCACAACTAATGCAGTATGCGAGCATCTTGTTTCAAGGATCAGCGAAGAACTTCAATGGGGTCAAAGATCGATGTAGGGCATGGGATGACCTGATCAACGAGTTGAGGAAAGTATATCTTCCTGTAGATCCCGAAAAATACATCTGGGATGATATACGTAATAGTACACAAGGGGAGTTCGAACGAGTAGCTATATTTGTTTATTCGTTGGAGGGACTATTCAATAAATTATCGCGGAAACCACGCGAGGCGAAACGTGCTCATTTGATACGCGAACGGTTACGCCCCGAAATTTACGAAGGACTTGTGTTCCAAGAAACCGAAACCATAAGTGATTTTATCAAATTCGCCACTACGATCAAGAATAGTTTATGTCATCGCGAGCGGTTTAGATCGCCCCCACAAACAGGTCGGCAGTGGCTGAGCCGTCGTTGATGTATTGTCCTGATCGCTTGTTTGATAAAGACAGAAGACGAAATCTACATGGGATAGCCGCAGTTGAAGATACGGGGGGTGCCGATGCTTTACCGCATACCAATCAAGAGACTCTACAAAGGGAGGGAACTCCGAATATGACGTATTATAATTGTCGCCAACTAGGTCACGTAATGACGTATTGTCCGGCACCTAGGGTGCGTTGATGTTATCGCTGTGGAAGAATGAACGTAACCGTCAGGAATTGTCCGGAGTATTCTACTCAGGGAAACTCTCAGGCAGGCAACCGTTAGACCGAGCCGTGACCCTGCCAATAAGGAACATCGGTCCATCAGTTTTACAACCTCCCACCCCCCAACCACCCCAAATTCACCCCCACCCAAAACAAAGTAGAAAATGGTCAGGAACCCCTAAAACGCATAACAACGAAAATTGAAGAATATTTGAAATTTTTCGTTTTTTGCTAATTACTCCCCCCTGTATAACGATTTCCAAAATTATCGGAATATTACCTACTACGACACCACAACATACCGCTACCCAAATTTCATCACAATCCATGCAGCGGTTACTGAGATTACGACGTTAGAAAAACGCGGACACACAGACCGACAGACAGACAGACAGACCGATAGACAGACAGACAGACAGGCAGACAGACCGACAGACAGACAGAGCGACGGAAATGAGTGACGTGAATTTTCGTTATGTAGACATCATAACACGCCTAAAAAGCGTATTATCTCAAAATCAAAAATTTTCGCGATCACAATACTCCCCTCACCTATCGGTGTGGGAAGTAAAAGTGCCCAAAATGGTCCTTTGGTTTCTATAATAGGTAAGGTAATGTTAAAAAAAACTTACGGTTCTTCCCTCACAGGTCACTAGACAGCCTATTGTGAATTCAACAAATTTTTCAGTTTTACAACCTCCCACCTCCCTACTACTCCTAATTTCACCCCCACCCAAAAAAAAGTAGAAAACGACCCCTAGAAATAAAGCCTAAAAACAAAGCTTGAGGAATATCTGATTTTTTAATTTTTGCTAATTACTTCGCCGCCCATACCGATACCGATTTCCAAAATTATAAAAGCATCACCTACGACGACCCCACACCATATCGCTGCCCAATTTCATCAGAATCGATGCAGCGGTTACTGAGAGGAAGGTGTTATAGCAAAACTGCAACTGATCAGCTGCAATTGATCTGATAGGTAACATAGTAACAGCTATTGATAACAAACCACACTAACAGTGTTGTCGTTAAGCCGGTGCCACATATGCGGGTATTTGCCGAATATCAATATTCGCCGTTTAGCGAGCACGTATCGCCCTTTAGCCGAATAGCATATAATCGGGGTTCGTTGCTCGCCGAATACCGCATATGTGGCGCCGGCTATATTAGCCGAATAGCAAATAATCGGGGTTCGTTGCTAGCCGAATACCGCATATGTGGCGCCGGCTTTAGATTTTACAAAAGTCTTTGATACTTGAAACCCTCTACCTCTGATATAAGAAATAAAAACTCTGCTTATCTTCATAGCATCAGATGAAAAAGAATTGGAATGTTTTATGCCACCGTAACACCTCTGCTCGTCCAGATATTCGGATAGGAATAGGAAAAATGTTACGAAAGGAAAACGTCAAGACCGTCTACAAGCCCACAAGAAAGATACAGTATTTGAGAACGGTGAACGATAAAAGAGACGCACTAACAAGGGGAGTTTATCGCATACCATGCACATATGGGAGTGTATACATAGGAGCAACGGAGCGATCGATAAATACAAGGATTGCAGAACATAAGGCCAGCTGTCAACTAGGTCCTACGAACAAATCAGCGGTAGCCGAGCATGCGAATAAGGGAGGAAGCCATAAGATCAAGTTTGAAGAGAGTCAGGTTCTTACCGCAACGCCTTCATACTATGCCAGACTCCACAGAGAATCCATCGAAACACAAAAACCACAATAATTTCAATAGAAAAGACATGGGTACCCATCGTAAAGGACCTGAAGACACTGCCATAACGCAAGGGGGCGGGGCTACCAATGCTACCTGTTTGGGCCACGTCACCATTAACAGGTATAAATACAGGTGTAGATTCACCAGCCGTCGGTATCATGGAAGTCGCCGAAGTGAAATGGCTTCTGAAGATGGCTTCCACTCGTGGTGGTGACCTAAAAACCCAAGAACCACAAATTCATTTTTCGGACTGAGCTTGCGAATCCTTCTAAGATTAACCATGCTTCTATATCTGTCTTTCAGAGGATTAACCTTGAATTTTACTTTTACTTCCCACACCGATAGGTGAGGAGAGTATTGTGATCGCGAAAATTTTCGATTTTGAGATAACACGCTTTTTGGGCGTTTTATGATGTCTACATAATGAAAATCCACGTCACTCATTTCCGTCGGTCTGTCTGTGCGTCTGTCTGCCTGTTGGCGTTTTTCTAACGTCGTAATCTCAGTAACCGCTGCATGGATTGTGATGAGATTTGGGCAGCGATATGCTGTGGGGTCATAGTAGGTAATGTTCTTATAATTTTTAAAATCGGTGCAGGGGCGGCGGAGTAATTAGAAAAAACAAAAAAAATTAAATACTCCTCAAACTTCGTTTTTAAGTGTTTTAGGGGTTCCCGATCATTTTCTACTTTTTTGGGTGGGGGTGAAATTGGGGTGGTTGGGGGGTGGGGGATTGTAAATCACAAACTCATCATAGGCTATCCACTGACCTGTAAAAGAAAGACCTAGCGGCATTATACATTTTTTTAGGCACATCCGAACATTGCCTTGCCTATTCCAGAAACGAAAGGACTTAGAATTTTCTGATAAATACATAGGAATATTGCTTTAGATCGTTCTGCATTGAGTAACGTAAAAGTTATGGAATGGTTTTTAATGAAACTTTGTCACAGTATTACTATCTCGGCGTGGATGGAAAACGTGTATGTTTTGGAAAAATCGTGTCAGTGGCGGCGCAGCAATAATAAAAAAATAAAAAAAATAAAAACGCCTCAAACTTTGTTTATAGGCGTTTTAGGGGTTCCTGATCATTTTCTACTTTTTTGGGGTAGGGGTGCATTTGGGGTGGTTGTGGGGTGGGGGGTTGGAAAACTGAAAAATTTGTTGTATTCATAATGGGCTGTCCATTGACCTGTGAATGAAAAACCTAGCGGCATAATACCCTTTGTTAGGCCCATCCGAACATTTCCTTGCCTACTACAGAAAGTAAGGGACCTACAGATTTGTGATGTATACATATACGAGTATTGCTTAATTTCGTTCTATGTATATTGCGTAAAGCAAAAATTATTAAATTGATTTTAATGAAATTTCGACAAAGGATTGACTATCGCGGCGAGAGTGGAAAACGCGTCAGTGTCTGAAAAATCGTGTCAGTGGTGGCGCAACAATAACTAAAAAACTAAAAATATGAAAACAGCTCATACTTCACTTTTAAACAGTTTAGAGTGCTCCTGATCGTTTTACATCGTTCAGTTGAAGCATGCAGAATGAAAACTCTGGCGTCCTAGTTTCTAAGGAGGGAGACGCAAGAAACTACGAAAGTTTTGTGTTGTACAATACGTTTTTTGCGGGAGGGTGGGTGATGATATGGTTGTAAGGGGATTTCAGACTATAGCTTCATGTAATGGGAAAACAATAAAATGATATCATTATGTGTGGGAAGTACTGAGTCAATCAACTTGACTCCATTTTTATAGATGAACATAAGAGTACTATAGTTAGAATAATAAAAGATATAAACTCAAATTATGGATGAATATATGGGATTAATTTGCCACTGGCGAAACTGTTATCTGTCCTTATAATACATATAGTTCATATTGTCGATTATTATCTGGAATTGGATTAATTGAAGAAACCTAAGCTGACCTGTACGTATTCTACCAATTATGTCATATGTCTTTGATACAATGTCTACATATGTAGGTGTCTGTATGATTGTACTTTAACTCATACAATACAATAATTCCTCTAAGATAATCAGGATTTCGGCCAGAGTGCACAACAGCTATTGACGAAAAACCACAGTAACATCGATGTTGTTAGATTTTACAAAAAGCCTTGGATACTCTAATCCATCTACTTTTAGTGCCATGGCTTTACCCAAAAACCTTTACATTAATTCACATCATATTTAAAAATCCATTACAAAGAGTTTGTGTGTAATCAACAGCATTCAATATTTCAGCATACTACTTGAGGGGCACCACAAGGGTCTGTACTGAGATACATTAGTTTATTTTATTATATACTCCAGGTTTAGAAATATATTTTAAATATTAGACGATGAAATTAGGCTCACGTAACACGCCACTAATTTAGTTACGCTATATGCAAATAAAAGTATTTTGGATAAAAAGCGTGAGGAACACAACCGGCACCCATAAGCTAAACATACAACGAATCTTGCTGCATGACCTTGTGGATCATAACTGACCATGCCCTGGCTGACTCAATGACGACCCTCTTAAATTAGAAACCTATATTACAGAACATCGCGTACGTCGATCGCTGGTGGTAGGAATCGAAGATTTCTGCTCAAGTCATTAACTGTCTTTTTGCATGACATTCGGAGAGGATCACAACCGGCAAGGTTCTGGTCGTTACGTCGCGTCTATCGCTCGTGGTATGCATTGAAGGTTTCTGCAGTCGCTAACCGTTACCCATCATGCATTTTAAATGACCTTCATGGAGGATCACAACCGGCATCCATAAGCAAAACACTGGCATAGAATGAAAGTAAGCAAGCAGCTGATTCATATACAACAACTTAAACTGCATTTCCAACCATACCAGAAAATGATTTCTGCATTAATAATAATAATGTCTTTGTCCTTCCAAGAACATAATAATGAACATTGTAATAGAGTATTAAATGGGAACACTGAGAGAACCTCAAGGAGGGGTTCATATCTTGGTGCTCTTCCACCCACTTAAACTTGACGCGAAACATGTCTTATCCAATAATGGTGTCTACTCCCTCTATCATCGGTTAATGAACATAACAACATTGAAGAAAGATTGCATCTTTTGAGCTTAACTGGTTTGCAATGATCGCGGGAGATATTTTATCTAACAATAGCGTCAATTGGGTCCACTTTTATTTACGTTATTTATTAACCCTCTCCCTAACTGCCTTTCTCATTTCCATCGGAGTATTTTTTACAGATGATTTTAAACGTTATAAAATAAGAACTTCTCCTAAGGACTACATTTTGCTACAAAAAGGTATAAATACCATTATTTGCTAGCTCAAAGTTAACAAAAAGTCAGTAAACGTCAAAAAGTGTTTCGTTATGACCTTTACATGAAAAACTAATGGTTTAGACAGTACAGTTAGTAACATTAATGTGGTAGTTCTAGAGCGCAAACGTGAAATAAAAGACCAAGGAGTTAACTTTCAGTAGGATATGAGGTTCAATTCCCATGATATCCAAATAGTTAATGATGCATGTAAATATCTGGGGCCTATTATTATTAGAAATAGTAAATATTTTGGACTAGAAATAGTTATAAGGTGCTACCATACACTAGTGAGACCGCAGCTAGAGCATGCAATCACAGTTGAAAACACACAACGTTACCTAAATGAATGAATGAATGATAGATCACAACCGGCATACATCAGGAAAGGACACATAACAATTACTACCTTCCAAAATCCCATCTATCCATTGAGCAGATGAATTTTCGAGGATAGTCACGTGATTCCAGATGTTAGGGATGTTGGAATATTTATGAAACGGCAAAGATCTTTCTTTGACAATTTTGACATATCACATAACCTGTGCTGTTTTCTCAGAGTCAGAGTGTCAGAGTAGTCGTACCCGTTAGAATGTCAATGCATACAAATAATAGACCAATCAAATAGAGTCGAAAAAAAAACCGGATTCTGGAATTAATTCCCAGCAGGCTGGAAATTGTCTTAATACCTTTATTGGGTACTAGATACGTGTAATCTGAGTTTGCACCGTCGCAGGTGGTGAGCTTAACTTTTGACAGCCCAAAAACTGTCAAATTTTTGCACTTTTCTTCGATTTTTGCTTGTAGCTGGAAAATGGTGCACCGGACGGAAAAACGGAAGATTTCGTTCCATTTAATAATGAAGAGGACTAAATTCTGCGTCAAACGGTATATAAAGATCAAATTTGGTTTAGTGTTCTAGCAGAAATCTAATGCTAAATATGATAAAAAAATCGTATTTTAGTGCAAACTTACATTTTGCGGCTTTCCAAGACCACATATCTTGAAAAGAGGTACTTCCATCAAAAGATACATAAAATTAAAGTTGCATAGAATGAAATTTCACGTTGAATAGATACCCTAGTTATTAAATTTAGTCATTTAAAATTCCAAATTTGGAATTAATTTAAAATCGTTTTTTTTTCGTCGTTTCGAATCATTTGAAGTCATGTAAGATAAAATCATATCAAAATTTTGTACCAAAATAGCACATCCTGACTAAGATTATTAAGTTTATAAATGTATTGTATTAACATTAAATCTTTAGTAAGTAGTATTAATAAGAATTCAGTAATAAGTAAATTAATCATAGTTCTTAATAGTTTAGGTACAATGAATTAACCATATAACTTGCTAGTTTATTAATGAAATATAAATGTAAACACAGTATAAATAAATAAATAAAAAATAAATAAATAACTAAACAGGACTGGCGGCAAAAGCTGATATTAATACCAGCCAGAGCCAGAAATCCGTGGGCACACAGAAAAAAATGTTGTGCTTTCAGTTAATTGTTAGTATTTGGATGTCTTTCTGTCAGTTCAACTATATTTACAGTTGTTCCAAAACCGTGACATTTAAACAAGTTACCTTTCAGGATTGAGGCAATTGCAGGTAAGCTAATAATTTTGAAACAGGTTATATTCGTTCTAATGATATCTACCACTCCAATAGTAATATTAGCGTATAATGCATTTAAAGCATTCTTTGTTTTTAATATACACCATAGAATTATTGTTACAATAGCATTTCTTGGTAATTAGTTCAATAAAAAGGTTCATCTTGTCTAAAAGACAACTTTAATAGACACAACAACTCATGCCTTTACCACATTGTTTATACTATTTGGGACATTAGTAAGCAGTATTTGAGCTAAAAGTATCTTATACTGAATTCAATGATCCTTGTCGTTGGATCGACAAGTGGCTATAGTTGGTTATTAAATACTCTTCCCATTGGATAAAACATTGTTGTACTTTGAGGAATACTGAATGTGAGATCTCATCGAATCAAAGTGTGAGTATTTGATGACACGACAGATGTTTCTGTGGCAGCATTCATATTCGTATTTTCTTAGACGTTGATGGTCCTTCATCTGAAAAGCTCGGAAAGCGTGGTTGCGTATTCAAAGGAACTATTTTCAGCTTTTTCTGGTTCTACGGCAATGTCGTCCTCAAAGGGTGCTGAATTAGAGTATGATTGGCCGTTGCAACGGATTTGGTCCAGGGAGGTCACATCTGCCTTAGGCGAATAGAGGGCTGCCAAGAACAGGTGACCTGCTGAAATGAGAACCTGAGGATCTGCATCTTCATCATGGAAGACCCTGACAGTGTCTTGCAATGTCGTGTTATTTTCGAGAAGCTTGACAAACTTCAACTTACCTGGGCGATAGAATGCAGAGGTTGTATCACATCCACTGATCGCATGTAAGAACAGGATATTCTGTTTGACAATAGACGAGAAGTTGAAATACTTGGGAGAGTAGAACGTATTCTGAAATGTTGGACGAATTTGGTACTTGGCAGTGTTACCAATAAGGGTGTCAGCATCCTCAACACTTTGCCTTACTTCAAACCCATGCTGTAGCAACTTCTCACACAGCATAGAAATAAGCCGCCCTTTATTCTTTGGAGAGAAACTGTTCTTTCGGCATTAGTTGCATTCATCACTTCAGTGAATACCACATTTGCAGTACTTGCTTCTACGTCGAAGCTGATTTGGTACTCTTTGCCGATGCCGCAATAGGGTAACCACTAAAAACGATGGTTAAGGCGGCCTAGGGGCCAACTCGGTTTCTCAAAAATCCGGGAGGAGTAATTAGGTATCATTTTCAAAGAGCAAAATAAAAATATTGTGCTGCCTGCCGGGACACGCTATGAGAAAGACCGTACAGGCGAGAATCTTATCTGAGGGTATCTGTTACTTTAGAGTATTGAAATATCATAGTGAGTTTCTTTCTGCGGACATCTGGACCTCCAGGTATTTAGAAACTGCACCTGCATAAGCCAAATTCAAGCTAAACTAACCTGATATTGTTTATCTACATTTCCCCAGTAGATTTAACATAAAACATGGAAAATATCATAATTTTCTTTTATCTTTCACTTCCACAAGTTGCGATTGGTGTCGTTGCTTATCTTTTCCATAGATACGTACGACGGGTGCTGTAAAGTAAATACTTAGAAATTCAAAGCAGCATAACTTTTTCATTTTTCGTTTTCAGATGTTACGTCTGGTATCACTGTACTATACTCGTAAAATGCTTTCGAAAGATATATAGCTTGATCATATACCAAGGGAGAAATGAAGCCCAGCCAAAAGGGTAAAGTAAAAGCAAACAGATCAGAAATTGTTGTAAAATTATATGTATATGTCAATATGATTGAATTTTAAAACTGGGGTATCTGTGTAACGTAGAATCCTATTTACTACAACTCTTATTCCATTAGCTTTTTCAATAGTAGTATCAGCTTTAAAAATATGTAGTCTTAGATAGCCGCAAAATGTTAGTTTGCACTGAAATGAAAAAAATTCACCGCTCTAACTATTGACTTAGATTCCACTGCTAAACCGACTTGAAAGCCTTAGATGTCATTCGACGCAAAATTTAGTTAGTTTTAACATTGTACAGAACGACATTTTCCGTCCGATGAATCATTTTCCAGCTATAACCAAAAAACTAAAAAAAGTCCCAAAATTTAGCAGTTTTTAGGCTGTGAAACTATTGATTTAGGCTCTACCGCTAAACCCACTTAGAAGTCTTAAACGTCGTTCGACGTAAAATTTAGTGCTTTTCAATATTGCATAGAACGACATTTTCCGTCCGACGCGTCATTTTCCACCTATAACCAAAAAACTAAAAAAAGTGCAAAAATTTGACAGTTTTTGGGCTGTCAAAAGTTAAGCTCACCACCTGCGACGGTGCAAACTCAGATTACACGTATCTAGGACACAGTAAAGGTATTAAGACGATTTCCAGCCTGCTGGGAATTAATTCCAGAAAAAATCCTAAATTGATTGGCGTATAAAGCAGAATAGGTTATGTTAAGTTGTTAGCTGTCAAGTGAAAAATATCTCATTACAGTCTTGATACAAAGGTCGCTAAAATCTCAATTTGATTTCCGAGTAAAACGATGACATCCATGGCCTCGGAAATGCAATAACGGAACACAGATTTTTGTTGACAGTTTGATGTTGAGTGAATACTGAAACGCTAGAGAACAAATCGAGGTCTTTGATGGGATTTTGGAACCTAGTAAATGAATCCCTGCAATCGGCGGCTGTAATCGGGTACCAAAAATGTTCAATGCTCCACAAATATCCAATGCTAACCTTGACAAATATTTCGAAACCAGCGGCTATAAGCACAACGTAAACCGAAAAAACTCAAGGTGACTCAACATCCCATTTGAAAAGTCCTTCAGAGACAATCAAAATTGAAAACACACAACGTTACATAAGTGACCTTCAGGGAGGATATCCTATTAGGGATCCCTAATAGTCCAGTACATTATGTGTAAATTGTGTGTTATAGTCTGGCAAGTCATAATCTCCAAGGCTGACTGGAAAGTAGATCCAAATATGCAATGTCAAGCGTCCATTGCCTAATGATCATTTCAAACTGGCAACTGGCTACTTTTGAGTTGCAATGGGCTCATAGGTCAACTCTTTTAAATAGTCATATAAAATTTCATAATTGCACTGGACTATAGCTGGCGCGTTCGCAGACGTTAGCGGACAGTAACCACGCGAATGTTGCATGCGACTGTTTATTTGAAGTCTATCTTGGGATTGAGTATACTGTATATTCATTGATACTAATACCACTTACATCTGATCATCGTAGTAAAACACTACAAAATAAAAATAAACGCAACCTGTTTCCTGCTGCCACTTTCACTTCCACTTAAATTAACACTCAATTTACTTTGTAAATTTTCACTTAAGCTAGAAAAATTCACTATTAGGTCACTTTGAAGCCATTCTTGCTGGTCTTGATCCCCTTCACTATCCAATCTTTTCGTAGGTGTGCCCAGATGTGTTCTATTAGAACTGTATTTTTCTGTGATATTTCGGAAATCCAGAAAACATTGTAAGTACCACATTGTGCTTTAAAATAGGTCTTATACTTGGAAATGTTTGTAAATTATTGTCCGTATTCTTATAAATATAACCAGCCCTTACGAGGAATACCTTTCACCCACTTCTGTTTGAAATGCTCGTCTTGAGGAAAATTGAACACCCTAATATGTCCTTTATTGGAAGCACAATTCCTAGTGCAACCTGGTACTACACACTTTGCAGGCATCTTTTTATCTTTATAGTTTCGTTTGTGCAGGTAAATAATTAGAAACACATTAAAAATCACCTTCCAATCTTCTTTTTCACTCTGGAAGGTTATGTCCTTTATTGGAAGCACTATTGCTAGTACAACCTGGTACTACACACTTTGCAGGCATCTTTTTATCTTTATAGTTTCATTTGTGCAGGTAAATAATTAGAAACACATTAAAAATCACCTTCCAATCTTCCTTTTTGCTCTGGAAGGTCACACTAATGACTTAACAAAAAATAAAAGCTCGGCCCCCGGTTCGATGTTGCCATATTTCAATGCTCCGGCCTAGTGAGTAGAGTCGGCCATGCCTCAGAGCATAGACGAAAACGTCACCAAGTAACAATTACTCGTCATTAACAACACTTGCACTCAGTACAGCCCCCTCAAAGCTCAAAATTGATACGTCAGGATTCAATCTGGGGTACTTTTAGTTATCACTAGCCGAACAGCTGTTCGCTGTTGACACGGCTGACAGATTAAAGTATCGGGTAGCAGGGTATATCTACAATGATATACCAGTGACACGAGCGACAGAAAGCATTCCCCTTTGACGCAAACGCTTCAGCTGTGAGGAGACGATGTGAGAATCTGAACAGTAGTGATTTTCGCTCTCCTCGCATTTCAAGCCGGTGCCAGCGTTTCCACTCCATGCGAGGGGTCAAGAATATCGGCCCTGAAGAACACCGGCGTTTATTGATAGACGTCTAGTGAACAGCCAACGTCCGTCGGAGGTCTCTGACATTTGGAGCATCAATTGCGAAATTTACGCTGCGGCTCTGAGGCTGACTGGACAGCGGAGAGTGAGAGACTCTCCTGTTGAGAGAGCTCAGAAGCGCGTGCACCAAATGGAAGTGAAAATCCAGTGGGCTCGCCAAGAAGCATCCCGTATCCAGTGTGTGATGGAATATAGAGCGGCTGGTAGGCCTTTTACGCGCCGCGTGCTCCAGATAGCTCGAGAGCTAAGGCGCGATTATCACACGCTCAGTCAAGCGGTACTGGTTGTTGTGAAGCAGCACTGTCTTGACAGGATACTGATGCTAATCACTGTTAAACGATCACTGGTGACGCGGGCGAGAGGTCTGGAGGAAAACAGAATGTTTTCCGACAGGCCTGCTCGTCTCTTCCAACAGCGTCTACCAGCCACAGAGCAGCCGCCAACTGCTGATCGCGTGGAGGTTTTCTGGAGGGGCATTTACGAACAGCCCAAACCTCTCCAAGTAGACACTCCGGTCTTGGCGCAGAAATTCTTGGTGCCTTACGGGGCGCAAAGAATTTCGCAGCTCCTGGCCCGGATGGCAAAAACACCTACTGGTTGAAAAAGTTTCTCAGTTGCCACCGGCATTTAGCTAGAGTTTTTGAATCGTGTCTAAATCAGGAGCAGCCAATTCCAGCTTGGTTTGTCGAGGGTCGAACCGTGCTTCTCCCGAAGACCGGAGATTTTTCTGATCCTGAAAACTACAGGCCAATAGCATATTTGAACGCATGTTACAAGCCTTTCACCAGAATCCAAAGAGGGTCTAAGAAAGAAGTGGCTGGCTGCAGCGATAACCTGTTGATTGACCGCTGTGTCACACAGGACTCCGGACTCCACAGGACTATCGGAAGGCATGCGACACTACGTCTCACGAACCGATTGTACGGCTGTTGGAATGTCTTTCGGTAGATGATCAAATAGTGGGATGCATCAAACAACTGATGCCGCTCTGGAAGACTCGGTTCACCATAACATCGGGTGAAGCCAGGGTTCGAACAGAGTTGGGATCATTTAAAAGAGGGGTCTTCCAAGGAGACTCCTTGAGTCCCTTGCTCTTTTGCATCTCGCTACTGCCTTTGTCCATAGTGCTGAAAAATACTAAGGGATACAGCTGTGGCACGCCCAATTACCGGAGGCACAAGATCACCCACTTGTTTTACATGGATGACCTGAAACTCTATGCCTCCGGACAACGCGATTTAAATCAGTCGCTGAGGATAGTGCAGAATTACAGTCAAGCTATTGGTATGGAGTTCGGGACAGGCAAATATGCCATGGTTCATCTCAAAAGCGGACGTTGCAGAGATAGTGGAGATGAGGAGCAGCTCCTTGATGGGAGCATCTTGCGACAACTGCATGCCGGAGATACTTATACCTACCTTGGAGTGGCGCAGCGTCACATCCAAGAGGCAGAATTGATCAAAGAGTGTCTCCGCCGCAAGTATTTGCACCAATTCCGGCAGATCGGGTCATTACAACTGTCCGGCAAGAAAAAAGTCGCTGCCACAAACATGCTTGCGGTCCCATTGTTGTTATACAGTTTTGGTGCTATCCACTGGAAGGTGGAATATCTGCGACAAACCGACATAAAGACCCGCAAAAGGATGAATATGGAGGGAAGTCTACATCCTAGATCCTCTGTCCCGCGAATATACCTCCCGCGACACCTGGGAGGGCGTGGACTATTGAGTTTGGCGCGTAGTACTGGCCACTGCCTGCTATGTTACGACGAGCACCGATCCCCTGATCCGCTTTGTGCGAGAGCACGAGATTGCGGGTAAAGGAGCCTTCCTTTTTAGAGCAGCAACAGGGGCAGCTGAAGAACTTAGTCTCAAGCTCGACTTCACGCGGAGGTGTCAGCAGTCCGTTACGGAACTTGCTCTCGCACAATTAAAAACCGGATTAAAACTGCTGTAGTCCAATTGCTTTTAAGACTTAACAAAGATAAACCAATGCACTGAGCCTTCTACAAACATCTAGAAGAGCATGGTTTATCTGAGCAGTTGACCTTCTCCTTCCTAAGGTCTAATTGGTTGAAGTCGGAGACTGAGAGCTCTATAATGGCTTGCCAAGGCGGTGTCTTTAACACCTTAGTATACCGTAGCCGGACAGTACCTCCGCGTGAAGTAGACTAAGTTCTTCGGCTGCCCGTGTTGCTGCTCTAAAAAGGAAGGCTCCTTTACCCGCAATCTCGTGCTCTCGCACAAAGCGGATCAGGGGATCGCTGCTCGTCGTAACATAGCAGGCAGTGGCCAGTACTACCCTGTTGTGCAGATGCTCCAAATTCAATAGTCTACGCCCTCGCAGGTGTCGCGGGAGGTACATTCGAGGGACAGATGATCTAGGATGTAGACTTCCCTCTATTCATCCTTTTGCGGGTCTTTATGTCGATTTGTTGCAGCTCTTCCACTTTCCAGTCGATAGCACCAAAGCTGTATAACAACAATGGGATCGCAATCACGTTTGTGGCAGCGACTTTGTTCTTGCCGGACAGTTCTGATGACCAGATCTGCCGGAGTCGGTGCAAATACTTGCGGCGTTGACACCGTTTGACCAATTCTGCCTCTTGGTTGTGACGCTGCGCCACTCTGGCATGCAGTTGTCGCAATATGCTCCCATCAACGAGATGCTCCTCATCTCCACTATCTCCTCAACGTCCTCTTATGAGATGAACAATGACACATTTGTCTGTCCCGAACTCCATACCAATAGCTTGACTGTAATCCTGCACTACCCTCAAAGACTGCTCTAAATCACGTTGTCCGGAGGCACATAGTTCCAGGTCATCTATGTAAAACAAATGGGTGACCTTGTGCTTCCGGCAATAGGGCAGGCCACAGCTGTATCCCTTAGTATTTTTCAGCGCTATGGACAAAGGCAGTAGCGAGATGGAAAAGAGCGAGAGACTCAAGGAGTCTCCTTGGAGACGCCTCTTTTAAATGATACCAACTCCGTCCCAACCCTGGTTTCACCCGATGTTACTCCTTCCTTAGACCCTCCTTGTTCACATACTCTGAGAAGTACAGAATTTACAGCTTACAGGATATGCATGTACAAGATTCTGCGTCTTGTAAGGCACCAAGAATTTCTTTCGTGTTTATCGGCTGACGCAGTACATTCAAGTTTGGAGTCCTCCTACAAACGGACTCGAACTGCGCCAAGGCCGGTGTGTCTGCTTGGGGAGGTTTGGGCTGTTCTTAAATGCCCCTCCAGAAAGCCTCCACGCGACCAGCAGTTGACGGCTGCTCTATGGCTGGTGGACGCTGTTGGAAGAGACGAGCAGGCCTTTCGGAAAACATTCTGTTTCCTCCAAACCTCTCACCCGCGTCACCAGTGATCGTTTACCAGCGATTAGCATCCGTATCCTGTCAAAACAATGCTGCTAGACAACAACCAGTACCGCTTGACTGAGCGTGTGATGGTCGCGCGTTAGATCTCGACCTATCTGGAGCACGCGGCGCGTAAATTTCGTAATTGATGCTCCAAATGTCAGAGACCTCCGATAGACGTTCACTCACCGCCTCATCCTCTCTGTTTAAATCTGCCAGCTTGAAGGACCTCTTGTTGTTATGCAAGGCCCTTCGATCACTGAAATCACCAGGTGAGGCGGCTTCGTCGATTTACCTCTCAGCGGGCTTTATCGGTGACCTTCCAGCCTGGTTAACAGGCCTTTCAGTCGCCGAAGGGGCAGGCTGAGCTGAAGCACGAATATATCTCTGCCCCCGAAGGTTGACTTTGGCGTTGACCGGTGAACGGTGTATGCGTAAGCGATTTATAAGCGATTAAAATCGACTGAGCGACTAAGTGAGGTTAGGAGTGTGTTCTCGGGGGCAGAGCGCTAGAGAATTAGGTGGCGTGCGCGTGCGCGTGTGGCATCGCGGCGGGAGCGTCGCGACGAGAGCGTCGTTATTGAGAGGCGTCGCGACGCCTGGCTGAGAACTCCGCCTGGGGGGCAAAAAGAAGCTGGAATGAGAAGCAGGTCGGGATCATGCGCTGCCCGACTTGACCTCAGCGATGAAGACGATGTGAACAAGACCATGAGGGAATTGCGGGAGCGCGACACGCAAAATTACGGAAAAGACACTCCATATAACAAAAAAAATGAGGACGGAGCCAAAGATCTTGCACAAGGAGGAAGGTGAAGGAAGAAAAAAGGAGGGAGCGGGTAAAAAAAGGAGGAACGAGAGTGACGATCCTGGGGAAGAGGTGGAAAGTGCAGTGGCCGGAAAAGAAGAAGGGATAATAGCGGTACAGGGGCGGATCAGCAAGATCTTGGAGCTGTGTGAATCGGTGAAGAATGCAACGGGGCGTATGAGTGGTAATAGAATATCGTTTAACACGGCGGAGAAAATGATCGTGAGTGGGAGTATCGAGGAGATAGCGAGAGAATGTGGGAAGTTTATGGAGGATTATTTGGGCGTGTGGAAGAGGAGTGAAGAAAAGGAGAAAAAGATGAATGAAAGTATGGCGAGAATGGAGAGCAAGCTAGACTGGTTGGCAGGGAACCTGATAGAGATCAATAGGGTGATTCAGAGCAAGGAGGATGAAAAGACTGGTGGGGTGGAAGTAAGGCAGCCGCTGACGAGAGTCCAGACACCTGGACCAGCGAACTGCGCCACGGTCACGGCTACCCCTGCTGCACAGAAGCAGCCAGTTGTAACACCACCAGCCAGAACGTATGCTGAGTTGCCGAAGAGGGTGAATAAGGATGAAGGAGTGAGTGAGAGGCCTGGGTGGGTTACGCCTGAAAAATCGGAACGCTTTGAGACAGTAGTACGAATGGAGAGTGAATCGGAGGCGTGGAAGGTAGTTAAGCGCATACGAGGCAACCTGGCAGGAAAAGTGGAGGCTGCGAAAGCAGTCTTCACGAGGAATGACGGGACCGTGGTGATTGAGGGACGCGACAAGAGGCAGCAGAGCTTAATTGTCAGCGAATTGAAAAAGGACGCGGCACTCAAGGTTAGGGCAATTGAACCCTTAAAGCCTAGATTGAGGGTGACAGGCGTGAACAAGGGGTACACCGACGCAGAATTTCTGGAGGAGGTCTTTAACCAGAACCCCTCCCTACGTGCTGAGCTATCAGAACAGGAGAGAGAAACTATAAAAATAGTCGGCAAGAAGCCATGTCGCAACTCAAGAAGGGAGACATGGATCCTGGAGGCTAAACCTGGTGCATTTAAGAAAATAGTCAAGAAAGGGACAATATACTTCGACCTGGAGACGGTATATATAGAGGAGCACTTAGACGCACTAATGTGCACTAATGCACAAATGCTGCAGGTTTGGCCACCAGGCCCAGAGATGCAAGGAACAGCAGGATACCTGTTACGTTTGTGGAGGGGAAGGGCATCGGGGGGCCGATTGCTCCAACTCGTTAGATTGTGTGAATTGTAGACGAATGGGCGTGGATGAGGGGTCCAGACGACACTCTGCGAGGGACACGGGTTGTCCCGTGTGGAAGAAGAAGGTCGACCAAGAGAGAAGTCGTCGGCACTATGGCGGGTAGACTCAGAGTGATACAGGTGAATGTTGGAAAAGGAAGGGAGGGGAGTAAGTTGGTAAGGATGAGAGCGAGAGAATGGGGTGCGGATGTGGTTCTTTTACAGGAACCCTATGTAAGAGAGGAGGAATGGGACGGATGGACGAGATTTGGAGACCCCTCAGATAAGGCAAGAACGTGGGTAAGGGATAACAGGGTGGATGTTATTGACCTCTGTCAATATACAACAGCAAACGTTGTGGCGGTGAAGATAGGTGAGGTCGTAATCTTCAATATATACGACGAACCAGGGGGGAGGGTGAATAAAATACTCCTCGAAGCAGCTCCGAACATTAGAGAGGCAGGCAATAGGGTGATTGTGGCAGGAGATGTGAATGCAAGGAATACTGCGTGGGGGGAGACATGGTGGATGAGAGAGGAGAGAGATTGCTGGAGTGGTGTGTGAATGAAGGTATGGATGTATGTAACGAAAGGAGATCGGCTGCAACATTTAGTAGCAGTCGGGGAGAAAGTTGGGTGGATGTGACACTGAGTAGAGGGATTAGGATACATGGCTGGAGGGTGCATGAGGAGGAGGAAACGTTGAGCGACCACCGGTATATTTCGTACGAGTGGGAGAGTGGGCTAAAGAAGCGTGAGAGGTGGGTGTATGATTTTGAAAGAAGTGACTGGGGTAGGTTTAAAAGGGAAGTGAGCGAATGCAATGGGTGGATGGAGGCGGACAACGTCGAAACAGATGCGGCGAGGTTTCAGTTGTTGCTGTCAAATGTATGTAGGAGGGTATTGCGCAGAAGGAAAGTGGGTGAGATAGAATGGATTGGTGGAATGAGAGTATTGAGGAGATAAGGGGGAGGGTTAGAAGGAAAAGAAAGGAGTGGCAAAGGGTGAGAGGAACAAGGGAAGAGGAGAAAAAAAGGTTAGAATTTACAGAGGAGAGGAATCTGTACAAGATGAAGATAAAGGAACGTAAAGTAGAATGGATGAAGCGTAAGATAGATAAGATGCAGGAAGGGAATGCATGGGAGTCGATATGGAAGATGTTGAAAGGAAAGGGTGAAAGAGGACTAGCTACAGTCATTAGATCGGATGGGACCTGGACGCGTGATATGGGGGAGACTGACAACTGGCTGCTTGACAGGTACTTCCCGGTGGAGGGGGAGGACGTTCAGGACCTCGCACTACCCGTGGAAGCTGACGATCTTCCTTTTACTAAGGAGGAATTGGAAGCGACTGTGGGGAGGATGGACCCTGGTAGGGCCTTAGGCGAGGACCAGATTCCGCACGAGGTCTTGCCGAGTGTCCTAGACGCCGGCGGGGAGTTCCTGTTGCAGCTACTGAACAGATGTAAGAATGAGGGTGTGTTTCCGAAGGTGTGGAAGGTCGCGAGGGTGGTATGGATACCCAAGGGTGATGGGTCGGCTGCCCAGTGTGCCTCCTTCCCACCTTGGGCAGAATCCTAGATAGAATGGTAAATGCAAGGATTCAGTATGAGATGGAGAGCAAGAGACGGATAAGTGACGATCAGTATGGTTTTCGGTGTGGTCGTGGTACAACAGAGGCGATCGAAAGCGTTGTGGATGAGTTAGAGCAAGGGAGAATGATAGGAAGACACTCTATGGTCGTGGCGCTGGACATGTCGAACGCGTTCAACATGGCCGGGCGCGCAGCGATCATGGAGGGTCTAGTTGAATGTGGAGTGAATGGAATGGTCGTAAAAGTGTATGCGGATGATCAGCTGGTGATTGTTAGGGGGAAGTCTGTGCGGGAATATGAGCGTAAATGGAGGGAGATTGAGCGAGAATGTGTGGAATGGGAAAGAGAATGTGGATTGAAGTATAATGCGACGAAGATGGAATGTATGTTTGTGGAGAACGGGAAAAAGGTTAGAGAACCGGTGGTGTATATGAAAGGTGAGAAATTGAGGATGGGTGAAAGTATAAAATACTTAGGCGTGACAATAGATAAGAAGAGGAATTTTATCGAGCACGTAAAAAAGGTACGAGCAAAACTTGGTGAGGCTGTGGGGAAGCTGCGAGGAGCCATAGAGCGCAGGTTAGGGTTGAAGAGGGAGATCTCCAAACTCATATATAAAAGGGTATTGAAGGATGGGACTTTGTATGCCTGTGAAGTATGGGGTAAGAGAGCGAATGATACTAGGGTGAAAAAGCAGTTAAGTGCGATCCAAAGGTTGCGTGGATTGATGATTGTGAGAGTATATAATACCGTGGCGACTGAGAGCTTGGAGGTCCTGGCTGGTATCAAACCTTTGCATATTGAAGCGCATGAGAGGTGGAGAACAAGGAACGAATGTAAGAAAGAAATGGTGGCATATAAGGTTACGGGTGGGGATAAGCCCCACCCAGCGTGGCATATTCGGATGGGAGAGGAACGTGAGGATGAAGATGAATGGAGGGTATACGTGGATGCTAGTGTAAGGAATGGGAGGGTTGGAACAGGGATGATAGTCTCCAGAAAGGGATATGTAGCTTACCAGCGTGGGGAGAGGTTGGAGGGTATTTCCTCCTCGTTAATTGCGGAGTACGCGGCAATTTATAGGGGCCTGCTGTTCTTGCGCGATACCATGAAGCTTTCGGCTACGATCATATCAGCAGTAAAAGTGGAAAAGGAAAAATGAGGATGGGTTCAGAGTGAATGTGATTTGGATGAGAGGATGGATGAGAGGACATGGGGGCGACTCAGATTTGTTGAGAATGGCTGATAAGAGAGCGAAGGATGGTAGGGGAAAGAAAGAGATCGATTGGGATACCGAATGGGGATATGTAAAAGAGATACATAGGAAAATGACGAATGAGAGAGTTATGAGAGACTGGCAGCATAGATGGGAAAGCAGTGAGAAAGGGAGATGGGTGTATGAAGTATGTAGGGACGTAGGAGAGGACCTGTTGCCTCTTACATTTAAGGCAGGTCTGCTGGTCACGGGACATGGTAATTTCCCGGCGTCCCTACATAGGTTTGGTTTGATGACAGGGGAAGTGAGTTGCGAGTGTGGAAGAGGGGATGGAAGTGCAAAGCACATACGGGACGAATGTGAGAAGAGAGACAATGTGAATGCGAGAAAAAAGATAGAGAGCTTGGGGTTGGGATATAGACCCCAGCTTAGAGTGAATGGGAAGTTGGATGATAGGGCGGTGCAAGCATGGAATGAATGGGGTAGCTTAGTGGTGTCAGATGTGTGAAAGGGGCCCAAGATTTTGTTCTATTTTTAAGTTTACTTGAGTTTTAATTGTAATATAGGATAAGAGATGATGTGAGGCATTGTAGCCAGCCCTAGAGGCTTGATCTGTTGTGAATTGATATATTGAAAAAATAAAAAAGAGTAAAAAAAGAGAAGAAAAAAAGATACAAACAAAAAACAGGCCAAAAAAATAAAGGAGAAAAAAGATAGAAAGAAAAAAGAAAGGGGAAGAAAAGAAAAAAAAACTTTGAAAAAAGAAAAGAAAAAAAGAAATATCCACAATAGGCCAAAAAAAGGTAAAGAGAAGGAAAGTGAGGAGGGATATTCCTTCCCCGCTAATTTTTGGACGGCGGAGGCGGTAGGGTTGCCTTGGTGGTGGATTTGATAGAATTAGTGGGGAGAACGCAACGCGCCGCGAGCCAAAACCGCACGGTAGGAGCTTTTTCGGTTTTACGAACACTCGATTCTGCCCCCGAAGGTAAAATACCTGGTTCCGCAAGCTCTGGGAGGTAGGTGTGAGATGCTATGGATGCATTTCACACCACCTCCCATGCATGCGGGACATATATCCCCCACGGCACGGGCTACTGCTCTCGTAGGAGCTCAGCAGGCCATCCTTCAGTTCCGTCGTCCACCTAAAACGGTCCGTGTCATTGCGCGTTTCGTCGTCAGGGCGATCCTAGGCACCGTCATCCTGCCCAGAGCCGGCTTCCGATACCGGCCTGGTGTTGGTGCTCTTCTTCTGGGGCGGTCGAACCAGAAGATAGGGCCCGTCCGGTGGTTAGCCTTAGGGACCCTAGCCGACATTTCGGAGGAGGCCGACCAAATTGCATCCTAGGGATGCACCTGTATCGGTTGCCGGCCGGCTTCCATCCCTGGCTTGGGTTAACCCGGCGGTGTCGCCACGC
Source organism: Callosobruchus maculatus (assembly GCA_951848785.1). Classification (NCBI taxonomy): domain Eukaryota; kingdom Metazoa; phylum Arthropoda; class Insecta; order Coleoptera; family Chrysomelidae; genus Callosobruchus; species Callosobruchus maculatus. Next base: position 216,186 of record CATOUR010000103.1, read on the forward strand.
ACTGAACAGCCGTTTGATGTTGGGCGGCTTCACGAGGGCGCATTTAACCTGCGAAGTTTGTTATCAGCCGCTCCTAACCTGGAGTCAAACGCTGTCGGGAAGCCGTCCTTAACATAGGTCCAGCCGTTTTCTCACTATGGAGGTTCATACGCCTGCTTTCACAGACGGTGACCGCCATAGGCCCTTTTAAGGCAAGGACTACCAATCTCTTAGTCGCCTCTTACGATAGGCAGATTAGACCCTAGGACCATTCTAAACCCGAGACCGTATATATACAGGGTGTCCCACGACGATTAAGACGAGCAATATATCGGAACTGGAAAGTAGTAGCGAATTATAGCTTTGGGGGTGTAAATCAGAGCAAATACAGTATCCTTTCTTATTACTTTGTCACCCAATGAGGTATTTGATTTTGGTCACGTGAAGTCCGAGTCAAAATTTTTAATAGGACACCCTGTATATTAGTGACTTTTTGTATTCCTTCCGATAAAGCAATTCCAACGAACTAGCACACTTGGGGTCTAAAGTGATTAATTCAAGAGCTACAGGTACCTAAAGGACAGTACCACTACCATTATGAAATATTAGCAAAGTAATTGTATGAGTAGTGGTAGATACATCAACTATTTTTCCTATCATCCATCTAGGATGAAAAAGAATCTGATTTTGGCATTAAAAAATAGGTTTATACGTTTGAGCCATCAGCAACACAGGAATCAAGCTCTTAAAAATTAAAAAAAAATTTAATTGAAAACTCTTACCCCATGAAATTCATTAAATCGTTACTTTTACTTCGCTGATAGGTGAGGGAAGTATTGTGATCGCGAAAATGTTTGATTTCGAGAAAGTACGTATTTTGGGCGTTTTATGATGTCTACATAACGAAAATCCACGTCACTCATTTCCGTCGGTCTGTCAGTCTGTCGGTCTGTCGGTCTGTCGGTCTGTCGGTCTGTCGGTCTGTCGGTCTGTCGGTCTGTCGGTCTGTCGGTCTGTCGGTCTGTCGGTCTGTCGGTCTGTCGGTCTGTCGGTCTGTCGGTCTGTCGGTCTGTCGGTCTGTCGGTCTGTCGGTCTGTCGGTCTGTCGGTCTGTCGGTCTGTCGGTCTGTCGGTCTGTCGGTCTGTCGGTCTGTCGGTCTGTCGGTCTGTCGGTCTGTCGGTCTGTCGGTCTGTCGGTCTGTCGGTCTGTCGGTCTGTCGGTCTGTCGGTCTGTCGGTCTGTCGGTCTGTCGGTCTGTCGGTCTGTCGGTCTGTCGGTCTGTCGGTCTGTCGGTCTGTCGGTCTGTCGGTCTGTCGGTCTGTCGGTCTGTCGGTCTGTCGGTCTGTCGGTCTGTCGGTCTGTCGGTCTGTCGGTCTGTCGGTCTGTCGGTCTGTCGGTCTGTCGGTCTGTCGGTCTGTCGGTCTGTCGGTCTGTCGGTCTGTCGGTCTGTCGGTCTGTCGGTCTGTCGGTCTGTCGGTCTGTCGGTCTGTCGGTCTGTCGGTCTGTCGGTCTGTCGGTCTGTCGGTCTGTCGGTCTGTCGGTCTGTCGGTCTGTCGGTCTGTCGGTCTGTCGGTCTGTCGGTCTGTCGGTCTGTCGGTCTGTCGGTCTGTCGGTCTGTCGGTCTGTCGGTCTGTCGGTCTGTCGGTCTGTCGGTCTGTCGGTCTGTCGGTCTGTCGGTCTGTCGGTCAGTCGGTCTGTCGGTCTGTCGGTCTGTCGGTCTGTCGGTCTGTCGGTCTGTCGGTCTGTCGGTCTGTCGGTCTGTCGGCCTGTCGGCCTGTCGGCCTGTCGGCCTGTCGGCCTGTCGGTCTGTCGGTCTGTCGGTCTGTCGGTCTGTCGGTCTGTCGGTCTGTCGGTCTGTCGGTCTGTCGGTCTGTCGGTCTGTCGGTCTGTCGGTCTGTCGGTCTGTCGGTCTGTCGGTCTGTCGGTCTGTCGGTCTGTCGGTCTGTCGGTCTGTCGGTCTGTCGGTCTGTCGGTCTGTCGGTCTGTCGGTCTGTCGGTCTGTCGGTCTGTCGGTCTGTCGGTCTGTCGGTCTGTCGGTCTGTCGGTCTGTCGGTCTGTCGGTCTGTCGGTCTGTCGGTCTGTCGGTCTGTCGGTCTGTCGGTCTGTCGGTCTGTCGGTCTGTCGGTCTGTCGGTCTGTCGGTCTGTCGGTCTGTCGGTCTGTCGGTCTGTCGGTCTGTCGGTCTGTCGGTCTGTCGGTCTGTCGGTCTGTCGGTCTGTCGGTCTGTCGGTCTGTCGGTCTGTCGGTCTGTCGGTCTGTCGGTCTGTCGGTCTGTCGGTCTGTCGGTCTGTCGGTCTGTCGGTCTGTCGGTCTGTCGGTCTGTCGGTCTGTCGGTCTGTCGGTCTGTCGGTCTGTCGGTCTGTCGGTCTGTCGGTCTGTCGGTCTGTCGGTCTGTCGGTCTGTCGGTCTGTCGGTCTGTCGGTCTGTCGGTCTGTCGGTCTGTCGGTCTGTCGGTCTGTCGGTCTGTCGGTCTGTCGGTCTGTCGGTCTGTCGGTCTGTCGGTCTGTCGGTCTGTCGGTCTGTCGGTCTGTCGGTCTGTCGGTCTGTCGGTCTGTCGGTCTGTCGGTCTGTCGGTCTGTCGGTCTGTCGGTCTGTCGGTCTGTCGGTCTGTCGGTCTGTCGGTCTGTCGGTCTGTCGGTCTGTCGGTCTGTCGGTCTGTCGGTCTGTCGGTCTGTCGGTCTGTCGGTCTGTCGGTCTGTCGGTCTGTCGGTCTGTCGGTCTGTCGGTCTGTCGGTCTGTCGGTCTGTCGGTCTGTCGGTCTGTCGGTCTGTCGGTCTGTCGGTCTGTCGGTCTGTCGGTCTGTCGGTCTGTCGGTCTGTCGGTCTGTCGGTCTGTCGGTCTGTCGGTCTGTCGGTCTGTCGGTCTGTCGGTCTGTCGGTCTGTCGGTCTGTCGGTCTGTCGGTCTGTCGGTCTGTCGGTCTGTCGGTCTGTCGGTCTGTCGGTCTGTCGGTCTGTCGGTCTGTCGGTCTGTCGGTCTGTCGGTCTGTCGGTCTGTCGGTCTGTCGGTCTGTCGGTCTGTCGGTCTGTCGGTCTGTCGGTCTGTCGGTCTGTCGGTCTGTCGGTCTGTCGGTCTGTCGGTCTGTCGGTCTGTCGGTCTGTCGGTCTGTCGGTCTGTCGGTCTGTCGGTCTGTCGGTCTGTCGGTCTGTCGGTCTGTCGGTCTGTCGGTCTGTCGGTCTGTCGGTCTGTCGGTCTGTCGGTCTGTCGGTCTGTCGGTCTGTCGGTCTGTCGGTCTGTCGGTCTGTCGGTCTGTCGGTCTGTCGGTCTGTCGGTCTGTCGGTCTGTCGGCCTGTCGACCTGTCGGCCTGTCGGTCTGTCGGTCTGTCGGTCTGTCGGTCTGTCGGTCTGTCGGTCTGTCGGTCTGTCGGTCTGTCGGTCTGTCGGTCTGTCGGTCTGTCGGTCTGTCGGTCTGTCGGTCTGTCGGTCTGTCGGTCTGTCGGTCTGTCGGTCTGTCGGTCTGTCGGTCTGTCGGTCTGTCGGTCTGTCGGTCTGTCGGTCTGTCGGTCTGTCGGTCTGTCGGTCTGTCGGTCTGTCGGTCTGTCGGTCTGTCGGTCTGTCGGTCTGTCGGTCTGTCGGTCTGTCGGTCTGTCGGTCTGTCGGTCTGTCGGTCTGTCGGTCTGTCGGTCTGTCGGTCTGTCGGTCTGTCGGTCTGTCGGTCTGTCGGTCTGTCGGTCTGTCGGTCTGTCGGTCTGTCGGTCTGTCGGTCTGTCGGTCTGTCGGTCTGTCGGTCTGTCGGTCTGTCGGTCTGTCGGTCTGTCGGTCTGTCGGTCTGTCGGTCTGTCGGTCTGTCGGTCTGTCGGTCTGTCGGTCTGTCGGTCTGTCGGTCTGTCGGTCTGTCGGTCTGTCGGTCTGTCGGTCTGTCGGTCTGTCGGTCTGTCGGTCTGTCGGTCTATCGGTCTGTCGGTCTGTCGGTCTGTCGGTCTGTCGGTCGGTCGGTCGGTCGGTCGGTCCGTCGGTCCGTCGGTCGGTCGGTCGGTCGGTCGGTCGGTCGGTCCGTCGGTCCGTCGGTCCGTCGGTCCGTCGGTCCGTCGGTCCGTCGGTCTGTCGGTCTGTCGGTCTGTCGGTCTGTCGGTCTGTCGGTCTGTCGGTCTGTCGGTCTGTCGGTCTGTCGGTCTGTCGGTCTGTCGGTCTGTCGGCTGTCTGTCTGTCTGTACGCGTTCTTCTAGCCACGTAATATCGGTAACCACTGCATGGATTGTGATGAAATTTAGGCAGCAATATGCTGTGGGATCGTAGTAGGTAATGTTGCTATAATTTTGAAAATAGGTGCAGGGCGGCGGGGTAATTAGCAAAAAACAAAAAAATTCAAATATTCCTCAAACTTCGTTTTTAGGCGTTTTAGGTGTTCCTGATCATTTTCTACTTTTTTTGGGTGGGGTGAAATATGGGGTGGTTGGGGGGTGAGGGGTTGTAAAATTTGAAAAATTGTTGCATTCATAATAGACTGTCCACTGACCTGTGAATGAAGACCTAGCGACGTAAATAACGGTTTTAGGTCCATCCGAACATTGCCTTGCCTATTACAGAAACCAAAGGACCCATTTTTTACTTCCCACACCGATAGGTGAGGGGGGTATTGTGATCGCGAAGATTTTCGATTTTGAGATAATACACTTTTTGGGCGTTTCATGATGTCTACATAACGAAAATCCACGTCACTAATTTCCGTCGGTCTGTCTGTCGGTCTGTCTGTCGGTCTGTCTGTCTGTCTGTCTGTCGGTCTGTCTGTCTGTCGGTCTGTCTGTACGCGTTTTTCTGTCCTCGTAATCTCAGTAACCGCTGCATGGATTGTGATGAAATTTGGGCAGCGATATGCTGGGGGGTCGTAGTAGGTAATGTTCTTATAATTTTGAAAATCGGTGCAGGGGCGGCCGAGTAATTAGCAAAAAACAAAAAAAAATAAATATTCCTCAAACTTCGTTTTCAGGCGTTTTAGAGGTTCCTGATCATTTTTTACGTTTTCTTGGGTGGGGGTGAAATTGGGGTGGTTGGGGGGTGGGGGGTTGTAAAATTGAAAAATTTCTTACTTTCATAATAGACTGTCCACTGACCCATGAAGGAAGACCTAACAACATAAATAACTTTTTTAGGTCCATCCGAACATTGCCTTGCCTATTACAGAAACCAAAGGACTTTTTTCTGGTGTAAACATACGAGTGTATTGCTTTAGAGCATTCTATATTGTGTTACAAGGAAACTGTTGAATTGATGTTAATGAAATTTTGACACCGTATTACTACCGTGGCGAGGATGGAAAACGCGTATGGATTTTATAAATCGTGCCAGTGGCGGCGCAGAAATAATAAAAAAAAAGTAAAAATAAAAACAGCTCAAACTTCGTTTTTAAGCGTTTTAGAGGTTCCTGATCATTTACTGCGTTTTTTTGGGTGGGGTGAAATTGGGGTGGTTAGGGGGTGGGGGGTTGAAAAACTGAGAAATTTCTTGTATTCATAATAGGCTGTCCACTAACCTGTGAAGGAAGACCTAGCGACATAAATCAACTTTTTAGGTCCATCTGAACATTGCCTAGCGTATTACGGAAACTAAGGGACTTAGAATTTTCTGTATACATACATACGAGTATTTATTGCTTTAGATCTTTTTGTATTTTGTAACGTGGTCACCATTAAATTGATTCTAATTAAATTTTGACACAGTATTATTACCGTGGTGAGGATGGAAAGCGCGTATGTTTGTTAAATATCGTGTCAGTGGCAGCGTATATATCAATAATCAAAAAACTAAAAGTATGAAAGCAAAGTATGAAAAAACTCAAACTTCGTTTTTAGATGTTTTAGGCTGTCCATTGACCTCTGAAGGAAAGACTTAGCCGCATAAGACAATTTTAGGGGAGGGGAGGCTGCCGATGATTTGGTTGCAAGGGGATCTCAGACTAAAGCTTCATGCTATGGGAAAATAATAAACTGATATCACAGTAATGTGTGGGAAGTACTGAGTCAATCAACTTGACTCCATTTTTTATAGAGGTTAATGTCGGTAGTGAGAGAGGGGGCGTACTCTGCACTCATCAGGTATGCGCAAATGGTGTAGTATACTAACATTTCCAGCTGACAAGAACAGAGATGGGAAAAGGAAGAAGTAAGGAGTAAAACAGTTTTAAAAATATAACTAGTATAATGAGGAAGTAGTTGCTAAAAATGGAAGTTGTAAACTATTTGTATATGGTAGCCAAGTAAATAATGTAAAAAATAATTTTGAAAACGGGTGAACCGTTACACTCGGCCCCACTTAACGAAAAAAAAAAATAAGAAGCATTCGAGAATTTTTTTTTAAACAAAAAGTAATGTTAAAGTTATACTGAGGGATCAAAATCAATCATTTGTCCTGATAACAACGTCAGATTATGTTTTCGTGCTTCTCCATGCAAATCTCAAGAAATTGTAGTGATATAAAACCTACAAAGTCTATCAAAGTGCATAAAAGAGCAAGAAGACAGAGGTAGAAAACAAAAATGTTAGAAGAGAAATGGGAAGAAAAAGAGATAGCCTCAAGTCTACCAAACAAGAGGGATGATTATAGCACCAAATCGCTTAAAAATACAGTGAAGCTGCACTGAATATGTACTACACAATGAAGATAATAAATTGTGAAGAAGAAAAAAATGTACGCAACTTATCAAACCCTAATATACTTAAGACCTAAAGAAAAAAAAAGCTCGTCAAAACTTTGACAAAAGACAAAGAGTTTCAAGACTCGGCTACACGAGGTGTAAAGGTGCAGCAGCATCCAGAGTACCCAACTGGCTAGGAAGATTCGTTTCGCTGATGGATCTTAAAACTGCGCCGTAGAATCTTCCTACATCCACCAGTCGTCTGTCAGCTGAGGACTGCAGAAGCTACCACGCCCCCCACAACAAGCGAACTAAGTCATGAGGACTCTAGAAAAAAGAAAAAAGCACAGTTTTACTTGCAGCCTGCAACAGCAAGAGTGAACTTATAGTAGTCGCTAGACTGAAAAGAGGACAAGTGAAGCTTGCCTCCAGGCGACTCAATGAATGGGTTCGCATTTCAATAATGCTACTGGCGCTCTGCCGCATACGACCTGAAGAAGGAGCTCAGATACATTGCAGTAGTGACATCAGGTGTGTGTCAAGTCTCCTCAGACAATTTTGACTACCCTTTGTCACCCCCCACAACTATCCTTCCAGGTCCAGGATCAATTAAGATTGTCGTATTGACACTCGCCAACACGTATCATTGAAACGGCCGCTAAAATAACTACAAGGTTGTTGCCTATAAAAAATCTAAATACCCTATGTAACCGTAAGTACTACTCAAAAGAAACTGGGATACCCTTAATATTCACAACAAAAGATTGTAAAATATTCCACTGAACAGACTTAAGAGAAAATTCAGATATCTAAAGCATAAGTATAAGACCAAACTATTTTCATTTATGAAATATTAAATGAAAAAAATTGTAACACCATACGTGCTTCTATGAAAACCCAAATAAATTTAAATTTTGATCAAAATATTTTCTAAGTACTAACTATAACTTAGTAATGTTCTCATTCAATAAAAAAAAATTTGCAATCCAGTGATGTTCTGATTCGGTCAAAGATCTTGCTATAATCGAGTAATGCTCTGATTCGATAAAAAAAATTATGATTCAGTGATCAACAAAAAAAATGTTGGGCGCCAGCAGTCTAAAATAGGACTACAAAGAAAAAAGGTAATCAAACAGCTTAAGTACTTGACTGATATCATTTCAAAGACAAATACATGAAATTTTTCAAATAATAAACAACGGAGTAAACTCAGAGAAGTTTTGTGTCATATTAGATTCAAAAAAATAAATCCACAAAGGCTTAACAACATCAAATTCAAAAATCAATTCAGGGAAAATTTATAGGTCATATTAAACTTGAAAAGACAATTCAGGGAAAATGTATGCCTCAAATTGGATTCAAAAATAAATTCAGGGAAAAGTTCATACATCAAGTTGAATTCATACATCATGTGACAATTTAAAATGAGCAAAATTATTTAAGTGAAATAACTATATCACAAATCTAATAATTACTAATAAATCGTTTCCAAAAATGTTCAATTATCAGTGCAAGTTTAAGATGTAATCAGGAAAATCTGTTAAAGATTGCATGAGCAAATACAATAGAAATCAAAAGTTTGACCCATTTGTGAGCATGTAAGCACAAAGACCTAAGTAGATGAAAATTTCGAATAAGCAAAAAGCGAAGATTAAATGCAAAATTGCAAGAAATGTTACCAAGCTTTCAATCTATCAAATATCAGGTTGCTAAAATTGTAAAATACTCATATCAAGTCATGAGTGCAAAGTGAAAACTGTAAAGTTATAAATTCAAAGTGAGTCAGAGAAAAAAGTTCTAAGTTGTGATGAGTAGATCACATGAAAAAAAAAATTAAACATGAAAACCTCAAGCCTACAAAAGTCATTCCAAGTACGCTGCAGATTTATAGAAACGCATACCAGGATACACTAAAGAGGATAGAGATAATGAGGCATGACTCCGGTCATGAGAGCCAAGTGACATTTTTTTTAAAGTTGTAAATTTTAAAGTGATTTTAAACTCATAAGGAATCTAGTATAATGAATAAATACCATGAAAATAAATCAAACATGAAAATCGCAAACCTACAAAAGCTGCACCAGATACGCTGCAGATTTATAGTAACGCATACCAGGATGCACTCAAGTAGATAGCGACAATCAGGGAAATTTTTATTGATGAGTGAAAATTCAAAAATGAATGAAGTGAATGAATGAAATGAAATGAAGAAGTGATTTATAAACTCACATAAAGTTGAAATGACATGACATGGCATAAATGAACATAGGATTTCAGAAATCTACCAACAACAATGTACATTACAATGTACCATATCAAAAGTGTTTCTTATACCCCAGAGGTTTCAAGAGCTGCTCGAAATACGCCAGATTTATAGGAATGCATACTACGACAGACTCATGAACAGAAAGTGCATATAAGGAAAACGCTTTCGATCCAAGAAACGTCATAGGACCTATATCAGTCTCTATAACACAAAATTTGGAAAAATTCCATAACAAATAATATTTCTGAAAACATGTTACAATATACTACGAAATGCAATAAATTCAGACTATAAATTAAACCAATTAATCAAAGTTTTAAGAACTATCAAAAAGTATCAATGAAAATTTAAGTGTGCTCACAAATGTTCAGTACGGTTAAATTTAAATTTGATAAGAATTTGGAAATTGGTGTTAAACTACAATTGTCACAATAGTATGTATATCAAAAATTTTGGACTATATTGGTTCAAAAGGTTGAAGACGATCTTAAATGTCCAAAGTGATCTATTGGCAGACTCTTACTGCCGCCTAGAATTTCAAGAGGCGCTGGCTAATTCTCTCTGGATACTAATGCTTGAAGAGAGAATTACATTTTCCCTTCAAACATTAAGCACCCGCGCCCAGTAGAGCAGGGCGTATGAATTTTTGGGACTGTGATAGTTCATTAAGTTGATAAACAACTATTTTAAATGTCCTAAGAGGTCTATTGGCAGACTCTTACTGCCACCTAGAATTTCAAGAGGCGCTGGCAAATTCTTCTGGATACTAATGCTTGAAGAGAGAATTACATTTTCTCTTCAAACATTAAGCACCCGCGCCCAGTACAGCAGGGCGTATGAAGTTTTGGGGCTATGATAGTTCATAAGGTTGATAAACAACGATTTTACATGTCCTAAGTAATCTATTGGCAGACTCTTACTGCCGCCTAGAATTTTAAGAGGCGCTGGCTAATTCTTTTTGGATACTAATGCTTGAAGGGAGATTAAAATTTTCCCTTCAAACATTAAGCACCCGCGCCCAGTACAGCAGGGCGTATGAATTTTTTAACAGGGAATTATAATTAAAAACTATACATGAAACAAACAAAAGTACTGATCACTATCTACTATATCAGTGATACGCATGGTTACTTTTAAATATAAGACTTCAACTAGAAAAGGGAGAGACAAAACCTGACAAGACAGTACAGTACTAAAAATATTAGATACTTCACCAAAAGAAAAAAAAAACACTCGAGCATGTCCGTACTTGAAGAACTATTCTGGAGTGATACCAAGAGAATTTAAATTATTTATCTGGCCTCAACAAATATGACTGCCCTTATTATCAGTCCTTTAATCAAAACAAAACAGAGACTAAAATGCTCTAATATCAATAATATTTGCCAGATAAATCAACTACATGTCGATAAAACTCCAGATTAAACCAATCATAAAAAAAATCAAAGTACCTAACATTTACTTAATAAAAGATCAAAAAAATTTTTTTGACATATCAATATATTTTCTATGTGTGTGCATGAATTTATGTGTTAACTTAGGAAATTAAATATATATGCAAGTATATAATTGCACATATATAACCACCCTTCTATAAATAACAAAAAACTAAAGTCAGCTTATGAAAATTTCAACGTATAAATGAGTTACTAAGTGAATGTACCTAAACGGCAAATTACCAAAGAAAAATGTAATGTATTGAGTAAACTGAGAAAAAACTAACCTACATACAATGCAAAGACCAAATAACATAACAATAACATAATAAATAGTAATAGTAAATATATATATTATATTTACGACGATATTTCACGTCGACAATGCAGTCATAATGTTCAAGAAAATCTGAACCTAATAGTCCATCAAAAGAGATGTCTGCATTGTGAATGTAAACTTTATGCGGATCATTGGAGGCAAAAGGAATTAAAACAGATTCATTAATAGGGATCCTTTCATTGGTTATACCTCTAATGTGAACGTTATCTGAAGTTCTATTTGTATAATTTTGACAAGTATTGTGTTCAAAAATAGATAAACCTGCGCCACTATCTATTAGAATTTTAAAAAGTCCTGAAATGTCGTTGATATAGTATAAATTATCTGGTCTAACGGAAAGAATCGGCGATGCGTACGCAGTTTCTATACAAATATTTGGTCGGTTTTCGGGATAGGACTTGAATTGTCCAAGATCAGCGTTTGTATTTATTGCGTTAATCCGTCTTCCGATGGTGGTTTCTCTTTGATAGGACACGTCTGAAAATTTACTTCCTGCGGCGTATCGTAATAACAAGCTTGCGGTTCGTAAAGCTGATCCGGGTTATAGTCGTTATAACTTTGGACTGGTTCATTCTCGAAATAGATGCTGTCAAAGTTTTCAGTTCCGTACGAGTCATCAGTTTGCTCGTAAAAATGATCATCGTAATGTGGATTAAAGTGATTGACTCTAGGAAGGTAATTTGGTCTAGGATTGTTTCTGTAATAGTTAAAATTTGGGTTCGATTGAACGACTGTGTTTCTTTGTGGAACATTCGGATTTGGACTTATTACTGACTGTCGCTGAGGGAACTGATTCATGGGCTGACTACTTTGTACTGGTTGAGGAGGTCTTTGGAAGTTATTTTGATGCGACCATTGTTGAGGGTAAAATTGTTGTCTAGGAGGGTTTCCTATAATGCGTTGTCGGAGGTGGCATTAGTTGGATAAATGACCAGCTTTATGACAATAGTTGCACGTTTTTTGAATGGGTTTCCTGATGGGGGTGAGATTTTGATTGTTATTCTGAGGCTTAGCGAATTTTTTCTTCCTAAGTAAAGCAGTTGCAGTTCGCGTTTAATATGTGATACTGCGGTTAAAATGTCAGTGGGGTGACAATCTTATTATTTGTCCTATTTTGGAATCAAGACCGGTGAGTAAGCAATTTAGAGTCATAGTCTCTATTAATGCGCACTAAGCGTCTCTTTGTTCAAGAATAAAAGGTTGCCTATTAACGGCTTTAGCATTGTGGGTTTGAAGACGTGAGGCGAATGTTAAAGGGGATTCATTTGGAAATTGTCTCAAATGTTGTAAATCAGCTATCAAATATGTGAGATCCCTTAGATCTCCGAAATGGGTTTTAAGTAGATTACGTATTTCTTTCCAACTTTTAGGGTTTCTCGAGTTCACAAATTCTGCGGCTCGACCACGTAATTTATTTTTAATATGTAAAACAACAAGAACTTCTTGTTCTTCAATTGCCATCTGATGGGCAGTACGGCAAGCACTTATAAATGTGGAAAGCAATACAGGGTGAGTCAAGCTCAACGCCTCGGACTCTTGTGACCAAACGATACCATTTTTCAAAAAATCGACTTTGCAAGTGTATGTAGGTCGAGTTGGGCTACATTTTAAAAATAATGACTGTTATACAGGGTGTCTAATAAAAGCGTGACATATCAAAGTTATGTTTTTTTATAAAGAACATCCTGTATATTATTGCATATTTAGATTCCTGGGTGCATTTTAGTGTGACTTCATGTATCACACATGGGACTTTAAGTGAACCGTTTAGGTGCAAATCACAATTTTGGGTATAGGTAGATGTCAGAAAAAAATTGAATATCGCAGCTATTATACATCATAGAGTGCTGTGACTTTTTCGTGTTATTAAGCATGAAATGTGTCAGCTTACGTTAGACGGTCGAGTTCGAATTACATTTGTACTTGGAGAAATCGGTAGATCAATTAAGGAAACTTCAATCAAAGGTAACTTGATTTTTTCAAATGGGAATGTATAATTTTTTTTATACGATCAAATGTGCAATTTGATAGGCTTTCTAATTGTATCAGGTTTTGAATATCAATCTATGGTGGTTTTTATTAAATTTCGAGATTTCAATGAAATCAGTGTTTTTAAATTTCCCTACCTATAAATAAACTAGCAGGCCATGAAATATAAACAAAATCGTATTCAGATGAAAGAAAATAACTAACTTAGCAAAAAGATCCAGCAGAACTAGAGTAAAAGAACAAGTTTATAAAAATTCCCCACAACAAATCAACTCTAACCAGAAACAACAGCGGTAACATGTCTAAGGTTAAAGAGAAGCTGGAGTACGACAGAAATGGATAATTTTTACATCCTACTAGCGACTGCAATGTACTAGAGATTAAAAATTTCCAAAATCACTAAACACTTTGAAATGAAAGCAAAACTTTCAGCGATCGTTGACGTCAGTCTAATATCTTCAGAATGCAATTTCACATTTAATGGTATAAAACAGTAGTCATTTCCGTCAAAGTCAAAAGTAATGATACCTCTCACTGTCGTCCTTTAAATGTTTCATATCTATTAGCAAGATCGCAAAAAAGGAATACTGACAAATCATATTTTAATTTTCTGCCAGGTAAATTATGTTTAATAATTTGAGCAGATTTTTAATTTATTTTTCATTTTTGGCGATCTTGCTTATAGGTAAGTATTGAGGAATTTGCAGAACTCCAGTCAGAGGTATCGGTTACTATTTTTTTAAATCATGAAATGTTAAATTTTATTCTGAAGCTATTAAACTGCCAGCAACATTACGTGGTAGATTTCCTTTCATTTCAAAATTCACAATGGTTTTGTGAATCGTCAATCTTTAGAATATTGTAGTAGCCGGTATGCTGTGAAAAATACCCATTTCTGTCATACTCCAGCTGCTTTTTGACGTTAGATGTGTTATGTCTGCTATTTCTGGTTAGAATTGATTTGTTGTAAGTCACTTTTACAATGTTGTCCCTTTACTCTAGTTCGTCCGTAACTATCTGCTAAGTTAGTTGTTTTGTTCCATCTGAACAGTTTTTTGTTTATATTTCATGGCCTGCTAAGTTGCTTATAGGTAGGAAAAGTGAAAAACACCGATTTTACTGAAAATTTGAAATTAAATCAAAACTACCAGAGATTGATATTTACAACCGCATATCGTTAGAAAGCCTATCAAATTGCACAATCGATCGTATGAAAAAAATTATGCATTCCCATTTGAAAAAATCAAGTTACCTTTGATTGAAGTTTCCTTAATTGATCTACCGATTTCTCCAAGTACAAATGTAATTCGAACCCGACCGTCTAACGTAAGCTGACACATTTCATGCTTAGTAACACGGAAAAGTCACAGCACTCTAAGATTTATAATAGCTGCGATATTCAATTTTTTTCTGACATCTACCTATACCCAAAATTGTGATTTGCACCTAAACGGTTCGCATTTTAGTGTGATACATAAAGTCACACTAAAATGCACCCGGAAAACTAAATATGTAATAATATACAGGGTATTCCATTTAAAAAAACATAACTTTGATATGTCACACTTTTATTAGACACCCTGTATAAAAGTCATTATTTTTAAAGTGTAGTGAAACTCGACCTACATACACTCGCAAAGTCTATTTTTCGAAAAGTGGTATCGTTTGGTCACAAGAGTCCGAGGCGTTGAGCTTGACTCACCCTGTATAGGGTTTCCGTCATATTCTGGCACGATTGAAAAAATTTCTGAAAGTCTACATGGTTCGATGTTTTCTACCTCACCAATAGTTTCCTGATATTCTTCGTTACCGTTTGGAGTAGAAATTTTGATAGATTTGATAAGAAAAATAGAAAAATATTATAAAGTGATAGAGAAAAAGAATATTAAGATTAAAAAGGTTTGAGCACTTCGCGTACTGGCACGATCAACGTAATAAAATAAATAGAAATACACACTTTGAGATAAAATTGCAATAAAAGCAAATTCAAAATTGTACTTTACCTAAGATTCATCGAGAGCAGTCGTGTTCTCCAGTCGAATTAGCGGAACTCCTGCGATGTTTTCTCTAGCTTCGCTGCAGTTTGTGACTGGGTTTGTCGGTTCTTTCTTCGCTTTAATTATTGGAATCCACCGTTACCAGTTTGAATACTCGGGTCCTAGCAACGTTGTGGCGATCCTACTTCTGACACCATTTGTTATATGCTCCAAAGCATAAATGACTTTTTAAAAAAGGTTTTTATTCAATATGAAATTAGCGTTAGTTTTACATTAAATCTTCAGTGACAGTACCCGCTGAAGGCCCTGGCGTAATGCGCCATTACAATGGTCTGAAACGCTGTATATAGGTTCAGAATGCTATATCAGCATCCGGCCAATTCTATTCCTAGAGAATAGCTGCAATATGGTTTCCACCAAGTATGATAAGATACGTGCTTATTAATGCAATATCTGATTACGCGGTCACGTCCTGTGTGCGTCTGTGGGCTTATAAACTCACATAACATGGACCTATGTTAAGGACGGTTTCCCGACAGCGTCTGACTCCAGGCTAGGGGCGGCTGATAACAAACCTGGCAGTAGGTATAAAATGTGCCCCCAGGAAGCCGCTCAACATCAAATGGCTATTCGGTGCGTGGCGACACCGCCGGGTTAACCCAAGACAGGGATGCCGGCCGGCAACCTGTACAGGTACATCCCGAGGAGGCAATTTGGTCGGCTGCCTCCGAAATGTCGGCTGGGGACCCCAAGGCTAACCACCGGACGGGCCCTACCTTCTGGTTCGATCGCCCCAGAAGAAGAGCTCCCACACCAGGCCGGTATCGGCAGCCGGCTCTGGGCAAGATGGTGGTGCCTCGGATCGCCCTGACGACGACACACGCAAGGACATGGAGCGTTTTATGTGGACAACGGAACTGAAAGATGACCTACAAGAACAGTAGCCCGCGCCGTAGGGGGTACATGTCCCGCATGCATAGAAGGTGGTGTCAAATGCATCCAGAGCATAGCACACTTATCTCCCAGAGCTTGCGGAACCAGGTATTTTAACTTCGGGGGCAGGGATATGTCCGTGCTCCACCTCAGCCTGCCCCTCCGGCGACTGAGAGGCCTGTTAACCAGGCTAAAAGGTCGCCGGTAAGGCCCGCTGAGAGGGAAATCGACGAAGCCGTCTCACCTGGCGATTTCGGGGACCGAAGGGCACTGCATAACAACAAGAGGTCCTTCAAGCCGACAGATTAGAGAGAGAGGATGAGGTGGTGAGTGAACGCCTATCGGAGGTCTCTGACATTTGGAGCATCAATTGCGAAATTTACGCTGCGGCTCTGAGGATGACTGGACAGGGGAGAGTGAGAGACTCTCCTGTTAAAAGGGCACAGAGGCGGGTGCGCCAAATGGAAGCGAAAATTTAGTTGGCTCGCCAAGAAGCATCCCGTATCCGGTGTGTGATGGAATATAGAGCGGCTGGTAGGCCTTTCACGCGCTGCGTGTGTCAGATAGCTCGAGAGCTGAGGCGCAACCATCACACGCTCAGTCAAGCGGTACAGGTTGTTGCCAAACAGCATTGTCTTGACAGGATGCGGATGCTAATTGCCGCTAAACGATCACTGGTAACGCGGGCGAGAGGTCTGGAGGAAAACATAATGTTTTCCGAGAAGCCTGCTCGTCTCTTCCAACAGCCACGACAAGTCATAGAGCAGCCGCCAACTGCTGAGCGCGTGGAGGCTTTCTGGAGGGGCATTTACGAACAGCCCAAACCTCTCCAAGCAGACACTCCGGCCTTGGCGCAGTTCGAGTCCGTTTTCAGGAGGACTCCAAACTCGAATGTATTGCGTCACCCAATAAACACGAAAGAAATTCTTGGCGCCTTATGAGGCGCAAAGAATTTCGCAGCTCCTGGCTCGGATGGCATAAACACCTACTGGTTGAAAAAGTTTCCCAGTTGCCACCGGCATTTAGCTAGAGTTTTTAACTCGTGGCTAAATCAGGAGCAGCCAATTCCGCCTTGGTTTGTCGAGAGTCGAGCCGTGCTTCTCTCGAAAATCGGAGATTTGTCTGATCCTAAAAACTACAGGCCAATAACATGTCTGAACGCATGTTACAAGCTCTTCATCAGAATCTTGTACATGCGTATACTTCAAGCTGTAAATCCCGTATTTCTCAGCGTGTATGATCAAAGAGGGTCTAACGAATGAGTAGCTGGCTGCAGGGATAACCTGCTGATTGACCGCTGTGTCACACAGGACTCCGTGCAGTACCTGCAAAACCTTTCTATGGCCTGGATCGACTTACGGCATTCTACACTACGTCTCATGAACTCATTGTGCGGCTGTTGGAATGTCTTTCGGTAGATGACCAAATAGTGGGATGCATCAAACAACTGATGCCGCTCTGGAAGGCGCGGTTTACTATAGCATCAGGTGAAACCAGGGTTCGGATAGAGCTGGTATTATATAAGAGAAGCGTCTTCCAATGAGACTCCTTGAGTCACTTGCTCTTCTGCATATCGCTACTGCCTTTGTCCATAGCACTGAAAAATACTAAGGGATGCAGCTGTGGCACGCCCAATTACCGGGGCAGGCGAATGTGTCACGGTTCATCTCAAAAGAGGACGTTACGGAGATAGTGGAGATGAGGAGCAGCTCGTTGATGGGAGCATATTGCGACAACTGCATGCCGGAGATACTCATACGTACCTTGGAGTGGCGCAGCGTCACATCCAAGAGGCAGAATTGGTCAAAGAGTGTTTCCGCCGCAAGTATTTGCACTGACTCCGGCAGATCGGGTCATCAGAATTGTCCGGCAAGAACAAAGACGCTGCCACAAACATGCTTGCGGTCCCATTGTTGCTATACAGCTTTGGTGCTATCCACTGGAAAGTGGAAGAGCTGCGACAAATCGACATAAAGACCCGAAAAAGGATAAATATGGAGGGAAGTCTACATACTAGATCCTCTGTCCCGCGAATATACCTCCCGCGACACCTGGGAGGGCGTGGACTATTGAGTTTGGAGCGTCTGCACAACAGAGTAGTACTGGCCACTGCCCCACTGCCTGCTATGTTACGACGAGCACCGATCCCCTGATCCGCTTTATGGGACAGCACGAGATTGCGGGTAAAGGAGCCTTCCTTTTTAGAGCAGCAATACGGGCAGCCGAAGAATTTAGTCTCACGCTCGACTTCTCGCGGAGGTGTCAGCAGTCCATTACGGAACTTGCTCCCGCACAATTAAAAACCCGGATTAAAACTTCTGATATCCAATTGCTTTTTAAGACTTCACAAAGCTAAAGCAATGCACGGAGCTTTCTACAAACATCTAGAAGAGCATAGTTTATCTGAGCAGTTGACCTTCTCCTTCCTAAGGTCTAATGGGTTGAGGTCGGAGACTGAGAGCTCTATAATGGCTTGCCAAAACGGTGTCTTTAACATCTTAGTATACCGTAGCCGGATTATGGGTATGGATGTGGCCGATATCCGTTGTAGAGCTTGCCTGCAGGCCCCAGAGACCCTTACGCACCTCTTGTCGGCGTGTAAGTTGTACGCTGGCACAGCCTACCTCTATCGGCACAACGCGGCTCTACGAGTGCTATACTACCATTTAAGGCACTCATACGGTATAGATGAGACACCGGTGCTGCCATGTGCTCCAGGGGACATTAAGTCCGTTGTGGAGAACGAGAGGTAGCCGAATTTACTGGAACTACTCATTCTCCACGCTCGAGCTTATACATGCAAATAAGCCCGACATAGTCCTTCTTGACTACCAACAAGAGACGATGTTTGTTATCGAGTTCTCGGCGCCTGCCGAGGGAACATCGTCTCTAAGGAGGAGGAAAAGCGGACCAAGTATCAGGAGCTCCTCGGACAACTTCGCAGGCTCTGGCTGGACTACACTGTGAGTCTGCTAGTAATGGTCATTGGATCCCTAGGTGGTATGAGGGATACGCTGCTCTCTGCACTGCGGAAAATGCCGGTGTGCCGTGCGGCGGCGCACATCTTAGCCGCCAGAATGCAGAAGGCTGTCATCCATAGGTCCCTCCGTCTGGGACTCACGATTCGCGGACCCAGTGATTGCTTACCTCACGGTGTGAGGAGTAGTCGCTGGGTAATGGAACAGCAGCCCGGTGTGTCGGAGCCCGGGTTCCACTTTTTTTGTTTTTGTTTTATATATATTGCAACATCCTGTATATAGCATTGCTTATTTGTATTGTTGTTGATATTCCTTTCAAAATGTTAGGTTAGATTTTTGATGTGTAAACGTCATCGAATCGACGAAGTATATGAGGCGCCACGAGTAGCGTGGCAGTAGTTCAGTTGAGTTGAGTTGTATCTGAGATAAGGTAAAGAGATATTGTATTGAGTTGTGAAGTAGAACGGTGAAAGTTACGTCCAGTGTCATTCCCTCGTGTGAAGAAAAAGAAGCCGTCGTGACAATTGGTGTCAGAAGTGGGATTATCCACCGAATCAAGCCAGAAAAGGAAAAAAGAAGTGAGTACAGCGTCAGTTAATGCCAGTTACAAGAGCTATGGCGTCCGAAAGGAGTGCATTGGTGGCTATGATCCAAGAAATGAAGGCAGAAATGAAAAACGGCTTAGACAATCAGGCAACCGTTATGCAAGCAACCGTTGTGAACCTTGAAGAAAAGCTAAAGCACCACCAGGACGAGGCAGTTGTGAACTTTGAAGAATAGCTAAAGCACCAACAAGACAAGGCAGTCGCAGGTTTGAAGAGTGACTTGAAAAGTGGGCAGGAACTGGTGATGACTAGACTGGAGCTGCGAGAACTTGGTGCAGGTGAGCGTTGTTTAACAGCTGTACCACCCGCTTTTCCTGATAGACACAGTGGCGTAGTAGCAAAACTCTATCCGTACAATGGCAAAACGTCCTGGAACATTTATTATATGCAGTTTGAAAATATCGCACGTATGAATAACTGGTCAAATGAAGAAAAAGCTTGTGTGCTGACATCCATACTAAGAGACTCTGCCGCAGCTATTTTGGAAAATCTCTGCTCATCAGATCTACGTGATTATGATAACATCTGCACTAAAGTTACGCTTCGGAGATGCACACCTAATAGAGTGTTGCATGGCCAGTTGCATAACCGGACAACAAGCCAAGGAAGATATAACCACATTTGCATACGAAGTCCAAAGCTTAGCTTAATGAGCATTCGTCAGCAGTTCCATTGAGAGTCAGGAATACGTCGATGCTCGTCAGTTTGTCGAAGGAATTGCGGACCTGGACGTTCAGAGAATCGTAAGACAATCCAGTCCCAGAATCTTACAAGATGCTTTGGTCAAGGCTCTAGAAATTGAAGCTGCCACAAAAGCCATGCGAATGCTACGGAGGGTGCGCTCTGTAGAACAAGATGATGAAGTAGAAGTCAGGGCCACTTCGTTCGTTCCAAGAAGAAGAGGTGGTACCTTTCAAAGATACCCAGTTCGCAGAAATCTTGAAGGAGCCAAAAAGTTTACGTGCTGGAGATGTGGGCAGAAGGGGCACCTTAGAGTAGGCTGTCGCATGCAGGTGACAGAGAAGTCAAGAGAGGCTAGTACTAATACTGACAATGAGTCGAAGAACTAGAACCGGCCAGTTTTAGGAGGCAAAAAAAGGCTGACCGTCTTGACGAAAGCCCCGTGGTCATCGAAATTGAGGTTAATAAAATTGAGAAGAGTCCACTAGTTGAAGGTTACATAGAAAATATACCATGCAAGATGTTAGTCGATACCGGAGCAAATGTGACTATAATAAGCCCTAACATATACCAAAAAATGTAGTCAAGTTGATTGACTCAATACTTCCCACACATTCCGATAATACCAGTTTTATTATCAAATCATCGCCCGACTGACCAAAAAAAGTGTGTTATTCTACTACTACTAGGTACTTCTTTCAATAGTCAATTTATCATGAATAGAACAAATTTTTGAGTTCAAAAGTTTCCACTTTACACAATACAGAACGATCTAAAGTAATATTCGTATGTATGTTGTATACATCAGAAAATTCTCAATGTCCTTTGGTTTCTGTAATCGGCAAGGCAATGTTCGGATGGACCTAAAAAAGTGTATTATGCCGCTGGGTCTTTCTTTCACAGGTCAATGAGCAGCCCACTATGGATACAAAAAATTTTTAGTTTTACAGCCCCCCACCCATCAACCACCCCAATTTCACCCCCACTCAAAAAAAACTAGAAAATGTTCAGGTACCCCTAAAACGCCTAATAACGAAGTTTTAGCTGTTCTCCTTTTTTTAATTTTTTTAAAGTTGCTGCTCCGCCACTGAAACGATTTCTAAAAATCATACGCATTTTCCATCCTCATCAAAGTAGTAATACTGTGCCGAAATTTCATTACCATCAATTCAGTAATTTCCACATTATAAACTACAGAACGATTTAGAGCATACGATTAGTATGTACATCGAAAAATTCTCTAAGCCCCTTCCTGTAATAGACAAGGCAATGTTAGGATGGACCTAAAAAGTGTACTATACCGCTAGGTCTTTCTCTCTCGGGTCAATGAATAGCCTATTACGATTATAACAAATTTTTCAGCTTTACAACTCCCCACCCCCCAACCCAAAGAAAAGTGGAAAATGATCAGGAACCCATAAAACGCCTAAAAACGGAGTTTGAGGAATAATTGAAATTTTTCGTTTTTTGCTAATTACTCCGCCGCCCATGTACCGATTTTAAAAATTGTAGCAACGTTACCTACTACGACTCCACACCATATCGCTACCCAAATTTCATCAAAATCTATGCAGCGGTTACTGAGATTACGACGCTAGAAAGACGCCAACAGACAGACAACCGACGGAAATGAGTGACGTGGATTTTCGTTATGTAGGCATCATAAGACGCCCAAAAAACGTATTAATCTCAAAATCGAAAATTTCCGCGATCACAATACTCCCCTTACGTGTGTGGGACGTAAAAATATTAAATTTTTAACAAAACTTAAACGTAAACGTCTATGAAATTTTATTACCGTCTCTCATTGTGCTTGGTGTAACAGGGGGCGGCCACCTATCATTTGCACACGGGCGGCAAAAACACTTGGCGCGGGCCTGCTCCCACGACCGGAAGTGTGAGAGAGTCTACCCGCACCGACGCTGTACCAGCTTGAGTCGTCTGATGTCATGTCCAACGGACGCGGTTGCGTGCACCTAACATGTCACCACGGCCCGACTGGTTTAAATCCATTCCCTCTCTCCTTACTTCCTCTATGTCCACCTGCAACGGGCATCATCGCAAACGATATTCTTCGCTGTGCAAGATGAGGTATTTTCTATTCCAAGTGTTTGCGTTCTTCTGACTCTTTCGCTTTCAAGATGTTTTGTATCATCTTATGTACGATCTTCCATCGTACCTCGCTCGATAACATCATGGCCACCATAGGTGTGAGATCCTGAGACAAGTTTGCTTTTGCTTCTTGCAGGAAAGTACAGATACAGGTACTGGGACCATCTACTGCAATCAGTGTGTGCTCCGCTGTGTCCGACACGTGGCAGTGATGGCACATGCCGTCAACTGCTACGCCTGTTCGGTGTCTATTCACCCTGAAAGTAGCACGTTGTCGTGTGCTTGCAATCCATCCACCCACTTATCAGCCTTTTTCGTCCATTTTGCCACCTTCAATGTATCTGCCCATAGCTGCTGCCATTTTTTTAGCGTGCTGACTCTCGCAGTTTGAAGATCTTCTTTACCGGCATGCGCGCTCTTTCCTCAGCTAAGAGGCGGTGTTGCCGTAATGACCTGTAGAGCTCTGGCCGATGCAGTGCGGTATGCGCTGGCTACCCTAAGCAGGGTCTTCCGCTCAGAGTCATGAGTAGTGGTTGGTGACCACTCTTCTACCGATATTCTGCTCCTATGAGCTATCCTCTATAGTTCCGCCGCTCGCCGATCCTATCAGATGCACCCGCGCGACTGCTGCATCTCATTCTAAGACGGTCGTTCTTCATACACCAAGAACCGAGCGGTATAACCGTAAATGTACGGTACGTAAATGTAAGGCTCGCAATGAACTGCCAGAAGATGTACTTATTAGGCCTGCGGGTGTTAGCCCATTCAAGTCCCGCGTTAACAAACTTCCCCTAACATAACCTTTTTACAGCAGCCGCGGTACTTTAGTATTTAGGCTCTGCCTACGCGGTCTGCTCAGTTATATAAAAAAATGCGGCTTGAACGTATTCTATAATATAATATATATGTTACGGTTAAAATGTTTACTTTGATAGTTTATATACTAGCTGGATAGTATACAAAATATCCAAATGTCTCGTTATTTTGATGGAAACTCATATTTCTACTAAAATAGCTATGAATATTGGTTGGTTTGTATACTATCCAGCTAGTTTATAAACTATACAAGATATGCCGCTAAAGTATTATACCACAAAGATATCACACACATTAACCAGTGTTTCTGGTCAGTTTACAAACTATCCACATCATTTGGATAAAGTATGCACCTAATATCTCTAGAACTACATAATACCCAACTTGTTGGTTAGTATGTAAACTAACCAATTCTCTTTGGTTACTTTAGTTTAGAAAAACAATTTTTAATCAAAAGTATAGTTTAATCATAGATACAACATACAATGGAGAAGTTTCAAAAAAAAAATAAAATTTGGAAAATTCATCTGATAGCCTATTTCTTCACTTGAAAAACGTCGAAAAAATCATCTGAATATTCCAAAAGACGGCGGAGTTATTATATTTGCGTAAAGCGACCGCGGAGGTGAAAATCTGTATGACGTCACATGTTATTAATTGTTCGCGGCAGCCACAGTTTGGTCGGGATTCCGCTATGCATACGCTGCGCTGTACAGTATGCGACATTTAGACTTGAGTGGAACGGCGAAGGTGTTTGTTGGAACGGGCAGACGCCAGTATATTTTTGAAGTATGGAGGAAGGTTACGTTCGTGGTGATTCTAGTAATCTTCCTAAAGTGGATGACATGATTATGGACTTTTACTTCCCACACCGATAGGTGAGGGGAGTATTGTGATCGTGAAAATTTTCGATTTTGAGATAATACGCTTTTTGGGTGTTTTATGATGTCTACATAATGAAAATCCACACAACTCATTTCCGTCGGTCTGCCTGTACGCGTTTTTATAGCCACGTAATCTCAGTAACCGCTGCATGGATTGTTATGAAATTTGGCAGCGATATGCTGTGGGGTAGTAGTAGGTAATGTTCTTATAAGTTTGAAAATCGGTGCATGGGCGGTGGCGTAATTAGCAAAACATCAAAAATTCTAAATATTCCTCAAACTTCGTTTTTAGGCGTTTTAGACGTTCCTGATCATTTTCTACTTTTTTGGATGGAGGTGATATTGGGGTGGTTGGGGGGTGGGGGGTTGTAAAGCTGAAAAATTACTGTACTCATAACAGGCCGTCCACTAACCTGTGAAAGAAAGGCCTAGCGTCATAATACACTTTTTTAGGTGCATCCGAACATTACCTTGGCTATTACGGATCGTCGACATAGAATGTATACATGCGAGAGTATTGCTTCTGATTCTTCTGTATGGTGTAATTAGGAAACTATAGGATTGATTTCAATTAAATTTTCACACAGTATTACTAAAAACATAAAACTCAATTTTTTGTATTCATAATAGGCTATCCATTGAAATATTTGTTTGGTGTTTTTATGGTGGTTTTTCTCGGTCTGCTAGACATATTCTAATAATACGACTACCAATAAACTGCAGTGTATCGTTTTGTCACAATCGGCGTCGCCTACCCTACTGAAGTACCTGATACTGAAAACAAGGAATAACAACATGAACGAGGAGGCCGACGGCGGCGCGGTGGCTTGCGGGAGCAGCATCCTCCTGTATGCCCTATTAGACTATTGGCCCGTGTTAAAAAAATGATGGGTCATTTGAACCACCAGGTGACCTATCTAGAACGATGTAAGAGCATAAAATAATAATATTCGGCACTATGCCGTCACTTGTAAGCTGTCCAACTGAGTGCAGGTATGAATTCAAAAGTACAGGTAGAGTGGGTAAATTTTGGTCATATATTTTTGTACGGCATTCTTACCATCGATAGATCCATGAAAGATAATAAAATGTGCAGTCCCGTACAAAAATGGTGGTCCACAAAGTCGAAATTTTTTTTTGTTTTTCCGACAATTTCCACTGTAAATTTGATCACTTGATTTTGTACGGCATCAGTTTCATGCTATTTCAATAATGCTTCTAATCCATTATGCCGCAACGCCGTACAAAAATGATGGGACAAGTCGACAAAATCGAGGGTTGCAACCCCCTCTTTTTCCGTGGTCCAAGGGGTGATTTGAAAAAGTACGGCTTCGGTTCCAAAACATTGTCTGGCACTCAGAAGTACTACTAAAAATAATGCCGTCCAAAAATGATTGTTCATTTGAATGTACATCGACAATTATCTTAATTTCATCGTATCCTTGATTTGAAAAACCTGTAAAATGATTCTGTACGGGAACTTTTTTTTAACGTTATATTGTAAAATACAATTGCTGTTGTAGTGAGCAACTGGTCACTGTCAAAACCGATACCAAATTTAGAAATAGCCAAAGTGATCAAGACGTCTAGTGGTGGAATTTAGAACCCAATGTTGTATGTGTGCCCACGGTAACCAGATTCTTTTAGCATGCATGTGCACCAATTCAGAGAGAATGAAATCAAAACACAGAAATGTTGTGATATTTTTTTTTTATTATTTGTTTCTTAACATTTGTTTTGTATTTATTAATCATGAGTGCTGAGTGTTTATGTTATTATTTTATTACTTGTTTCTTGTATTTATCAAATCATGAGTGCTTTGTATTTAATACATTTTACTGGTGAAGTATTTATATTGATATGTTAAAATATACGATTCAAAATGTCTCAATAATAGTGGTAAACTGGCTCTTGTTATTGATATTGTATAATAAAGAAATGGTTATAAATATTCACAGTCTAAATGATAAATAATAATAATAATACATGGTGGGCTAGATCTCTGTTTAACGTCAGGGAGAGAAATATGGATAGAATGTGGAAAAGTGTGAAATATCAGCATATATATATATATATATATATATATATATATATATATATATATATAAACAAAACAAAAACAAAAAAGGTGCAACCCGGGCTCCGACACACCGGGCTGCTGTTCCATTCCCCAGCGACTACTCCTCACACCGTGAGGTGAGCAATCACTGGGTCCGCGTATCGTGCGTCCTAAGCAGACGAAGGGACCCATGGATGACTGCCTTCTGCATTCTGGCGGCTAAGATGTGCGCCGCCGCACGGCACACCGGCATTTTGCGCAGTGCAGAGAGCAGCGTATCCCTCATACCACCTAGGGATCCAATGACCATTACTAGCAGACTCACAGTGTAGTCCGGCCAGAGCCTGCGAAGTTGTCCGAGGAGCTCCTGATACTTGGTCCGCTTTTCCTCCTCCTTAGAGACGATGTTCCCCTCGGCGGGTGCCGAGAACTCGATAACGAACATCGTCTTTTGTTGGTAGTCGAGGAGGACTATGTCGGGCTTATTTGCATGTATAAGCTCGAGCGTGGAGAATGAGTAGTTCCAGTAAATGTCCCCTGGAGCGTATGGCAGCACCGGTGTCTCATCTATACCGTATGAGTGCCTTAAATGGTAGTATAGCACTCGTAGAGCCGCGTTGTGCCGATAGACGTAGGCTGTGCCAGCGTACACCTTACACGCCGACAAGAGGTGCGTAAGGGTCTCTGGCGCCTGCAGGCAGGCTCTACAGCGGATATCGGGCACATCCATACCCATAATCCGGCTACGGTATACTAAGGTGTTGAAGACACCGTCTTGGCAAGCCATTATAGAGCTCTCAGTCTCCGACTTCAACCCATTAGACCTTAGGAAGGAGAAGGTCAACTGCTCAGATAAACCATGCTCTTCTAGATGTTTGTAGAAGATTCCGTGCACTGGTTTATCTTTGTGAAGTCTTAAAAGCAATTGGACTTCAGCAGTTTTAATCCGGGTTTTTAATTGTGCGGGAGCAAGTTCCGTAACGGACTGCTGACACCTCCGCGTGAAGTCGAGCGTGAGACTAAGTTCTTCGGCTGCCCGTGTTGCTGCTTTAAAAAGGAAGGCTCCTTTACCCGCAATCTCGTGCTCTCGCACAAAGCGGATCAGGGGATCGGTGCTCGTCGTAACATAGCAGGCAGTGGCCAGTACTACTCTGTTGTGCAGATGCTCCAAACTCAATAGTCCACGCCCTCCCAGGTGTCGCGGGAGGTATATTCGCGGGACAGAGGATCTAGGATGTAGACTTCCCTCCATATTCATCCTTTTGCGGGTCTTTATGTCGATTTGTCGCAGCTCTTCCACGTTCCAGTGGACAGCACCAAAGCTGTATAGCAACAATGGGACCGCAAGCATGTTTGTGGCAGCGACTTTGTTTTTGCCGGACAGTTCTGACGACCAGATCTGCCGGAGTCGGTGCAAATACTTGCGGCGGAGACACTCTTTGACCAATTCTGCCTCTTGGATGTGACGCTGCGCCACTCCAAGGTAGGTATAGGTATCTCCGGCATGCAGTTGTCGCAAGATGCTCCCATCAACGAGCTGCTCCTCATCTTCACTATCTCCGCAACGTCCTCTTTTGAGATGAACCATGGCACATTTGTCTATCCCGAACTCCATACCAATAGCTTGACTGTAATCCTGCACTACCCTCAGCGACTGCTCTAAATCGCGTTGTCCGGAGGCATAGAGTTTCAGGTCATCCATGTAAAATAAGTGGGTGACCTTGTGCCTCCGGTAATTGGGCTTGCCACAGCTGTATCCCTTAGTATTTTTCAGCGCTATGGACAAAGGCAGTAGCGAGATGCAAAAGAGCAAGGGACTCAAGGAGTCTCCTTGGAAGACCCCTCTTTTAAATGATACCAACTCTGTTCGAACCCTGGTTTCACCCGATGTTATAGTGAACCGAGTCTTCCAGAGCGGCATCAGTTGTTTGATGCATCCCACTATTTGATCATCTACCGAAAGACATTCCAACAGCCGCACAATCAGTTCATGAGACGTAGTGTCGAATGCCTTCCGATAGTCGATCCAGGCCATAGAAAGGTTTCGCAGGTAATGCACGGAGTCCTGTGTGACACAGCGGTCAATCAACAGGTTATCCCTGCAGCCAGCTACTCCTTTCTTAGACCCTCTTTGTTCATATACGCTGAGAAATACGGGATTTACAGCTTGAAGGATACGCATGTACAAGATTCTGGTGAAGAGCTTGTAACATGCGTTCAGACATGTTATTGGCCTGTAGTTTTTAGGATCAGACAAATCTCCGGTCTTCGGGAGAAGCACGGTTCGACCCTCGACAAACCAAGCCGGAATTGGCTGCTCCTGATTTAGCCACGAGTTAAAAACTCTAGCTAAATGCCGGTGGCAACTGGGAAACTTTTTCAACCAGTAGGTGTTTATGCCATCCGGGCCAGGAGCTGCGAAATTCTTTGCGCCTCGTAAGGCACCAAGAATTTCTTCCGTGTTTATCGGGTGACGCAGTACATTCAGGTTTGGAGTCCTCCTACAAACGGACTCGAACTGCGCCAAGGCCGGAGTGTCTGCTTGGAGAGGTTTGGGGTGTTCGTAAATGCCCCTCCAGAAAGTCTCCACGCGATCAGCAGTTGGCGGCTGCTCTATGACTGGTGGTCGCTGTTGGAAGAGACGAGCAGGCTTTTCGGAAAACAATCTGTTTTCCTCCAAACCTCTCGCCCGCGTCACCAGTGATCGTTTAGCAGCGATTAGCGTCCGTATCCTGTCAAGACAATGCTGCTTGACAACAACCAGTACCGCTTGACTGAGCGTGTGATGGTCGCGCCTTAGCTCTCGGGCTATCTGGCACACGCAGCGCGTAAAAGGCCTACCGGCCGCTCTATATTCCATCACACACTGGATACGGGATGCTTCTTGGCGAGCCAACTGGATTTTCGCTTCCATCTGGCGCACCCGCCTCTGTGCTCTCTCGACAGGAGAGTCTCTCACTCTCCCCTGTCCAGCCAGCCTCAGAGCCGCAGCGTAAATTTCGCAATTGATGCTCCAAATGTCAGAGACCTCCGATAGACGTTCACTCAACGCCTCATCCTCTCTCTTTAAATCTGCCAGCTTGAAGGACCTCTTGTTGTTATGCAAGGCCCTTCGGTCACTGAAATCTCCAGGTGAGACGGCTTCGTCGATTTCCCTCTCAGCGGGCCTCATCGGCGACCTTTCAGCCTGGTTAACAGGCCTTTCAGTCGCCGGAGGGGCAGGCTGAGCTGGAGCACGAACGTATCCCTGCCCCCGAAGGTAAAATACCTGGTTCCGCAAGCTCTGGGAGGTAATTGTGCTATGCTCTGGATGCATTTCACACCACCTCCCATGCATGCGGGACATGTATCCCCTACGGCGCGGGCTACTGCTCTCGTAGCAGCTCAGCAGGTCATCCTTCAGTTCCGTCGTCCACCTAAAACGGTCCATGTCGTTGCGTGTGTCGTCGTCAGGGCGATCCGAGGCACCGCCACCTTGCCCAGAGCCGGCTTCCGATACCGGCCTGGTGTGGGTGCTCTTCTTCTGGGGCGGTCGAACCAGAAGGTAGGGCCCGTCCGGTGGTTAGCCTTAGGGCCCCCAGCCGACATTTCGGAGGCAGCCGACCACATTGCCTCCTAGGGATGACCTGTACAGGTTGCCGGCCGGCTTTCATCCCTGGCTTGGGTTATCCCCACAGTGTCGCCACGCACCGAATAGCCGTTTGATGTTGGTCGGCTTCCTGGGGGCGCATTTTATACCTACTGCCAGGTTTGCTATCAGCCGCCCCTAACCTGGGGTCAGACGCTGTCGGGAAGCCGTCCTTAACATAGGTGCAGCCGCTTCCTCACTATGGTGGTTCATACGCCTGCTTTCACAGCCGGTGACCACCATAGGCCCTTTTAAGGCAAGGACTACCAATCTTTTAGTCGCCTCTTACGACAGGCAGATTAAACCCTGGGAACATTCTAAACCCGGACCCAGACGGGTATATATATATATATATATATATATATATATATATATATATATATAAGACAAAACAAAAACAAAAAGGTTGCAACCCGGGCTCCGACACACCGGGCTGCTGTTCCATTTCCCAGCGACTACTCCTCACACCGTGAGGTGAGCAATCACTGGGTCCGCGAATCGTGTGTCCTAAGCAGATGAAGGGACCCATGGATGACTGCCTTCTGCATTCTGGCGGCTAAGATGTGCGCCGCCGCACGGCACACCGGCATTTTGCGCAGTGCAGAGAGCAGCGTATCCCTCATACCACCTAGGGATCCAATGACCATTATTAGCAGACTCACAGTGTAGTCCGGCCAGAGCCTGCGAAGTTGTCCGAGGAGCTCCTGATACTTGGTCCGCTTTTCCTCCTCCTTAGAGACGATGTTCCCCTCGGCAGGCGCCGAGAACTCGATAACGAACATCGTCTTTTGTTGGTAGTCGAGGAGGACTATGTCGGGCTTATTTGCATGTATAAGCTCGAGCGTGGAGAATGAGTAGTTCCAGTAAATTCGGCACCTCTCGTTCTCCACAACGGACTCAATGTCCCCTGGAGCATACGGCAGCACCGGTGTCTCATCTATACCGTATGAGTGCCTTAAATGGTAGTATAGCACTCGTAGAGCCGCGTTGTGCCGATAGACGTAGGCTGTGCCAGCGTACACCTTACACGCCGACAAGAGGTGCGTAAGGGTCTCTGGCGCCTGCAGGCAGGCTCTACAGCGGATATCGGGCACATCCATACCCATAATCCGGCTACGGTATACTAAGGTGTTGAAGACACCGTCTTGGCAAGCCATTATAGAGCTCTCAGTCTCCGACTTCAACCCATTAGACCTTAGGAAGGAGAAGGTCAACTGCTCAGATAAACCATGCTCTTCTAGATGTTTGTAGAAGATTCCGTGCATTGGTTTATCTTTGTGAAGTCTTAAAAGCAATTGGACTTCAGCAGTTTTAATCCGGGTTTTTAATTGTGCGGGAGCAAGTTCCGTAACGGACTGCTGACACCTCCGCGTGAAGTCGAGCGTGAGACTAAGTTCTTCGGCTGCCCGTGTTGCTGCTCTAAAAAGGAAGGCTCCTTTACCCGCAATCTCGTGCTCTCGCACAAAGCGGATCAGGGGATCGGTGCTCGTCGTAACATAGCAGGCAGTGGCCAGTACTACTCTGTTGTGCAGATGCTCCAAACTCAATAGTCCACGCCCTCCCAGGTGTCGCGGGAGGTATATTCGCGGGACAGAGGATCTAGGATGTAGACTTCCCTCCATATTCATCCTTTTGCGGGTCTTTATGTCGATTTGTCGCAGCTCTTCCACGTTCCAGTGGATAGCACCAAAGCTGTATAGCAACAATGGGACCGCAAGCATGTTTGTGGCAGCGACTTTGTTTTTGCCGGACAGTTCTGACGACCAGATCTGCCGGAGTCGGTGCAAATACTTGCGGCGGAGACACTCTTTGACCAATTCTGCCTCTTGGATGTGACGCTGCGCCACTCCAAGGTAGGTATAAGTATCTCCGGCCTGCAGTTGTCGCAAGATGCTCCCATCAACGAGCTGCTCCTCATCTTCACTATCTCCGCAACGTCCTCTTTTGAGATGAACCATGGCACATTTGTCTATCCCGAACTCCATACCAATAGCTTGACTGTAATCCTGCACTACCCTCAGCGACTGCTCTAAATCGCGTTGTCCGGAGGCATAGAGTTTCAGGTCATCCATGTAAAATAAGTGGGTGACCTTGTGCCTCCGGTAATTGGGCTTGCCACAGCTGTATCCCTTAGTATTTTTCAGCGCTATGGACAAAGGCAGTAGCGAGATGCAAAAGAGCAAGGGACTCAAGGAGTCTCCTTGGAAGACCCCTCTTTTAAATGATACCAACTCTGTTCGAACCCTGGTTTCACCCGATGTTATAGTGAACCGAGTCTTCCAGAGCGGCATCAGTTGTTTGATGCATCCCACTATTTGATCATCTACCGAAAGACATTCCAACAGCCGCACAATCAGTTCATGAGACGTAGTGTCGAATGCCTTCCGATAGTCGATCCAGGCCATAGAAAGGTTTCGCAGGTAATGCACGGAGTCCTGTGTGACACAGCGGTCAATCAACAGGTTATCCCTGCAACCAGCTACTCCTTTCTTAGACCCTCTTTGTTCATATACGCTGAGAAATACGGGATTTACAGCTTGAAGGATACGCATGTACAAGATTCTGGTGAAGAGCTTGTAACATGCGTTCAGACATGTTATTGGCCTGTAGTTTTTAGGATCAGACAAATCTCCGGTCTTCGGGAGAAGCACGGTTCGACCCTCGACAAACCAAGCCGGAATTGGCTGCTCCTGATTTAGCCACGAGTTAAAAACTCTAGCTAAATGCCGGTGGCAACTGGGAAACTTTTTCAACCAGTAGGTGTTTATGCCATCCGGGCCAGGAGCTGCGAAATTCTTTGCGCCTCGTAAGGCACCAAGAATTTCTTCCGTGTTTATCGGGTGACGCAGTACATTCAGGTTTGGAGTCCTCCTACAAACGGACTCGAACTGCGCCAAGGCCGGAGTGTCTGCTTGGAGAGGTTTGGGGTGTTCGTAAATGCCCCTCCAGAAAGTCTCCACGCGATCAGCAGTTGGCGGCTGCTCTATGACTGGTGGTCGCTGTTGGAAGAGACGAGCAGGCTTTTCGGAAAACAATCTGTTTTCCTCCAAACCTCTCGCCCGCGTCACCAGTGATCGTTTAGCAGCGATTAGCGTCCGTATCCTGTCAAGACAATGCTGCTTGACAACAACCAGTACCGCTTGACTGAGCGTGTGATGGTCGCGCCTTAGCTCTCGGGCTATCTGGCGCACGCGGCGCGTAAAAGGCCTACCGGCCGCTCTATATTCCATCACACACTGGATACGGGATGCTTCTTGGCGAGCCAACTGGATTTTCGCTTCCATCTGGCGCACCCGCCTCTGTGCTCTCTCGACAGGAGAGTCTCTCACTCTCCCCTGTCCAGCCAGCCTCAGAGCCGCAGCGTAAATTTCGCAATTGATGCTCCAAATGTCAGAGACCTCCGATAGACGTTCACTCAACGCCTCATCCTCTCTCTTTAAATCTGCCAGCTTGAAGGACCTCTTGTTGTTATGCAAGGCCCTTCGGTCACTGAAATCTCCAGGTGAGACGGCTTCGTCGATTTCCCTCTCAGCGGGCCTCATCGGCGACCCTTCAGCCTGGTTAACAGGCCTTTCAGTCGCCGGAGGGGCAGGCTGAGCTGGAGCACGAACGTATCCCTGCCCCCGAAGGTAAAATACCTGGTTCCGCAAGCTCTGGGAGGAAATTGTGCTATGCTCTGGATGCATTTCACACCACCTCCCATGCATGCGGGCCATGTATCCCCTACGGCGCGGGCTACTGCTCTCGTAGCAGCTCAGCAAGTCATCCTTCAGTTCCGTCGTCCACCTAAAACAGTCCATGTCGTTGCGTGTGTCGTCGTCAGGGCGATCCGAGGCACCGCCACCTTGCCCAGAGCCGGCTTCCGATACCGGCCTGGTGTGGGTGCTCTTCTTCTGGGGCGGTCGAACCAGAAGGTAGGGCCCGTCCGGTGGTTAGCCTTAGGGCCCCCAGCCGACATTTCGGAGGCAGCCGACCACATTGCCTCCTAGGGATGACCTGTAGAGGTTGCCGGCCGGCTTTCATCCCTGGCTTGGGTTATCCCCACAGTGTCGCCACGCACCGAATAGCCGTTTGATGTTGGTCGGCTTCCTGGGGGCGCATTTTATACCTACTGCCAGGTTTGCTATCAGCCGCCCCTAACCTGGGGTCAGACGCTGTCGGGAAGCCGTCCTTAACATAGGTGCAGCCGCTTCCTCACTATGGTGGTTCATACGCCTGCTTTCACAGCCGGTGACCACCATAGGCCCTTTTAAGGCAAGGACTACCAATCTTTTAGTCGCCTCTTACGACAGGCAGATTAAACCCTGGGAACATTCTAAACCAGACGGGATATATATATATATATATATATATATATATATATATATATATATATATATATATATATATATATATATATATATATATATATATATATATATATATATATATATATATAAATAAATATATATATATATATAAATAAATATAACCAACCATATAGAGGAGTAAATAAATGAGATAATTGGAATAGGTCCGACCTGGGTTGTTACCAGGCATCGGCCTTCCGTAAATAAATATCATATATAAATAAACAGAAATCAGTAAAGGTTGAAATAGGTACAGATAAATAAGACAGAGTCATCTCTGTTCACCATTAGCCTGCAATACCTAGAGTAGACGGAAATCAGAGACCCAACGCCATATAGTATCGTCCCAAAAGCAGGATGTATAGTATATACCTTGTGAAACACTCCAAAAATAGTAGCCAGACCACATTAGTTAATAATACAAACTCAAAAGACAACATACCTCCATATATTCGTGTAAAAGACTCAAAAACCCTGTTGTTGAAATTTTGGTCTCCCGCTTGTTACGTTTTTCCAAAAACAATTCCCTCTCGTAATTAATAAACAAACTATCAACAAAACTATGGCAACGATATCACAGCCCGCTACTTTACTCAGTAACCAAACACAACAACCAAAAGCATCACAGAACAATATCTTTTTCTGTGAACACGGATTGACAGTTAACACAGAATGAAAGGAATTTTTGTTCTATGAAAAATCACTCATGAATTGATCAATAACAAAATATCTGAACAATGTAGGATAATCAAATAAATTACTTATCTTAACTTCATCAGATGACTACACTCGTACACTTATATTATAATAACAAATTTAAATCTTTTCCTTCTACCATCTGTCACTGCCGTCAATGTCAAACTTTGGCAGCCTGACAGCTAAAGGTGCGTTCTAACATATGACAGCCAGGAGCGCGTTCCGGATCACCACAAACGCCCCTTTGGAAAGGTATCCAAAGACGAAGGAGGCTGGGTAGCTTTCCAACATCCCTTAGTTCCTGGCTGGAAAAATTTTCTTGTAGTTCCATGGCCTCAGGAGCACCACCGCGTCGATATATGCAACAAGAAAAATTTAATCAGCAGATTTATGAAATTCAAATTGTAAATAATCTTTCAAAACTAGAAATGAGAAACAGCCAAGGACTTCAAAGAACACACATGTATTTCTTTTAAGTCACAATACTTGATAACAATTGAAAACTTCAACCAAACATTCGATTGAAAAACTTCAAGTTGGAAATATTAAGTTTCCACAACTTTCACCTGTGTGTGGGATCCACAAAGTGTAAACATTAGAATAAGATAGGCTTGACACACAGTGTGGACCATAATATAACTAAAAGTCAGAAATGTACTTGACTTTACCTCGCCCCTAATGTAAAAGACCAAGCAATCACATCAGTTATGATGTGGCAACATCGGAGCTCGCCCCTCTTGTAAAACCAAACATGTGTTACGACCTGGCAACATTGGACCTCACGCCTCATGTAAAACCAGTCTCATGTGTTACGATCTGGCAACATTGGTCACTCGTGGGCTAGACAGCACAGTTCGAAAGAGGCCAGCCGTCAGCTGTCAAGGTAGACTTCACAAATGTCATTCTTGACGTAACATATATCCCAATGTATAATGTATTATAAAATCATGATGACCAGACAAATGTCAGGATTTAATAGCAAATCACTATAACCCTGGATAAAATGAAGATAAAGAACACACAATCCTAAGAAAGTCCCAAGCTGTTTTAAATTTTTGGCTGTAGACTACCTGAAAATGACCTCTATATTTCCTTGGTCGATCTCCACGCCCCTAGAGGTGAGACCATGCTGGAAAAGAAAGCTTCACAGACACCAAGGAAAAAATAGTAATCAGATATAGAATAGGAAGAGTGAAGAAATGGTTTTGGTGAGAAAGGGAGGACTCCACATTACTTCAATTGCAGTGTGTTCACCAAAAAAACTGACGTAGAGCAATGTTACACCTAGTTGGCACCAGAGGAATAAATTCTGATTGAAGAGGAGTACTGATTGACATACTTGAAGCAAAAAGCAAAACAGTAGATGGATATATTTTAAGAAAATTTAAAGTTCCCTGAAGAGTTCAATCAGCTGACACATTCATATGTGGCTGCAGTGGTTTCAGCAAACTAGCCTGTCGGCAGCTAAGAAAATACGAAATAAGTTATCATAGTAAAATTTCTCATAGGGAAATAGCAATAGTCAAAACATATAAGATTTGAAGCTTCCCTCTCTCTCAGAGAGCAACAATAATTAAAAAAAAACAGAAGTTTCAACGGCTAGTAGGATATTAAAAATGAAACTGACCTGCCAAGGTGTCTGCGAAAGGCTGTAATATCACTGATGGTTGTCTTAGAAGATTTTTCAACTGGTTGACATTCTTTCTTCACAAGGGACAAGGGCTTTCTTGCTGTCATACTGTCTGATTGATCAGGAACAGGCGTACCATCTCTCGATAAGACTTGAGAAATTTGGGCTTCATCTAACTTGCTCAGATTCTTACTGGTTCTTGGTGTAGAATTTTGGTTCTCCATCGTTCAGTATGGATCACTCTGCAAACACTGCTACGCAGTATCACACTTGACAACAACAAAAGATCTTTCATGATTAATAAACCATACCTCATCTGAAATTAGTACACAGTGACATACCTCCTTTGCAACAGCAACAATTTTGACCAGAACAACTATCTCCGGGCCCTGAGACAGTCATCCTGGTCACGGCACCAATTTTGTAGTGAGCAATTGGTCACTGTCAAAACCGATACCAAGCCAAAGTGATCAAGACGTCTAGTTGTGGAATTTAGAACCCAATGTTGTATGTGTGCCCACGGTAACCAGATTCTTTTAGCATGCATGTGCACCAATTCAGAGAGAATGAAATCAAAACACAGAAATGTTGTGATATGGTTTTTTTATTATTTATTTCTTACCATTTGTTTTGTATTTATTAATCATGAGTGCTGAGTGCTTATGTTATTATTTTATTACTTGTTTCTTGTATTTATCAAATCATGAGTGCTTTGTATTTAATATATTTTACTGGTGAAGTATTTATATTGATATGTTACAATAAACGATTCAAAATGTCTCAATAATAGTGGTAAACTGGCTCTTGTTATTGATATTGTATAATAAAGAAATGGTTATAAACATTCACAGTCTAAATGATAAATAATAATAATAATACATGGTGGGCTAGATCTCTGTTTAACGTCAGGGAGAGAAATATGGATAGAATGTGGAAAAGTGTAAAATATCAGCATATATATAAATAAATGTAACCAAGCATATAGAGGAGCAAATAAATGAGATAATTGGAATAGGTCCGACCTGGGTTGTTACCAGGCATCGGCCTTCCGTAAATAAATATCATATATAAATAAAGAGAAATCAGTAAAGGTTGAAATAGATACAGATAAATAAGACAGAGTTATCTCTGTTCACCATTAGCCTGCAATACCTAGAGTAGACGGAAATCAGAGACCCAACGCCATATAGTATCGTCCCGAAAGCAGGATGTATAGTATATACCTTGTGAAACACTCCAAAAATAGTAGCTAGACCACATTAGTTAATAATACAAACTCAAAAGACAACATACCTCTATATATTCGTGTAAAAGACTCAAAAACCCTGTTGTTGAAATTTTGGTCTCCCGCTTGTTAAGTTTTTCCAAAAACAATCCCCTCTCGTAATTAATAAACAAACTATCAACAAAACTATGGCAACGATATCACAGCCCGCTACTTTACTCAGTGACCAAACACAACAACCAAAAGCATCACAGAACAATATCTTTTTCTGTGAACACGGATTGACAGCTAACACAGAATGAAAGGAATTTTTGTTCTATGAAAAATCACTCATGAATTGACCAATAACAAAATATCTGAACAATGTAGGGTAATCAAATAAATTACTTATCTTAACTTCATCAGATGACACTCGTACACTTATATTATAATATATATTATAATATATATTATAATAACAAATTTAAATTTAAATTTAAATCTTTTCCTTCTACCACCTGTCACTGCCGTCAATGTCAAACTTTGGCAGCCTGACAGCTAAAGGTGCGTTCTAACGTATGACAGCCAGGAGCGCGTTCCGGATCACCACACTGTATAGTAATGCCGTTCAAAAGAAATTGTCCTAAAAAAATTATAGAGAAATACAAAAACTGAAATTTTGCAAATTATTGTAAAAGTCTAAATACCATAGATTTTTGAAATATAGCCGTTTTCTACATTTTATCCCTTGTTTTAAATAGTATTCACATAAATAAATTAGGAAAAAATGATGCCGTACATTTTAATGCAGACCATACCTTTTAGGCGTTCGTAAAATCAGCGAGAAAAAATACTCATTTGAGCTGCCTACATGGGGCAAAAAAATGGAAATTCTTAAGGCAAAAAACAAGCTGAAAGGTAAGCTGAAAGGTAAAGATATTTTCATAGACAGCGAGCTAACAAAACGTGAGAGAATTATACAGAAGAAGATCAGGGATGCTGCGACAGAAGCAAAAGCTAAAGGAGAGGACGTCAAAGTCAGATTCCAAAGACTGATATTGAATGGAAAGACCATGGTTTGGAACCAAGAAGAGAACAGACTTATGCCAAAAAACTAAACCCAGACGATGACGAAGGATACAGTAGGCTAACGACAAGGCTATCGGACAGGACAAATGATAAGGATCAAGGAAAAAATCTCAACATGGATGGAACGGAGGGGAAACTCTCGGGTGCAGGAGACTGATGACCTCCTCACCTTAAACCAACTCATCAATGAAACCTCTGCAAGCGATAATAATATCATACAGACCAATGTTATACATACCCTCAGAAAGAACTTCAAATTTGGATGTTGGAACGTCCGCACAATGATGGAAGCCTCACGTTTGACACAGGTAGCAAATGAAATGAACAACTACAGACTAGATTTCATTGGTATCAGCGAGACAAGATGGAAAGGCGTCGGTGAGCTAGTAACCAGTAATGAAGAACTGTTTTTATATTCGGGAAAGTCACTAGATGAGCCTCACGAAAGCGGCGTAGGTATATTAATGAATAAAAATACAAGAAAATGCCTGCTAGAATGGTCTGCAGTATCAGATAGGATAATAACGGCACGATTTAACACCAAACACAGAAAATTCACCATAGTACAGTGCTATGCGCCTACAAATCAAGCAGCAACAGAACAGAAAGAGGAATTTTACAACAAACTCACAACAGTATTGAGCAAGATAAGAAAGGCAGACGTGGTAGTGCTAATGGGGGATTTTAATGCCAAAGTAGGAAGAAACAACATCAATATGGAACACATTATGGGCAAGCATGGACTTGGCGATATGAACAACAACGGCGAGATGTTCACGGAATTATGCTCCAGTTTTGACCTGGTAATTGGAGGGACATTATTTCCGCACAAGGACATCCATAAGGCAACATGGTACTCTCCCGACGGCATCGCTCGGAACCAGATTGATCATATAGCTATTAAGAGAACGTGGAAAAGAGCATTACTAGATGTCAGATGTTTTCGTGGTGTAGATGTGGCCAGCGACCACCAGCTGCTTGTCGGAAGCATCAGAATGAGACTCTCTAAATGTGTGCAAAGGTTTACAAATAGGCCCAAATACAACGTAGTACGACTGAAAGACCCAAGCACCCAAAACACATTCGAGCAAAAACTGGCAACTAGAGCAGCAGACTTTGAAAAAACAGAAAGGATGGAATAGAACAAATACCAAGAAACTATCCTGGAAGTCGCAGAAGAAGTTATAGGACGGAAGGAACACACGAGGAAGGAATGGATCACCGACGACACCTGGAAATTAATTGCAGAAAGAAGGAAGAAAAAACAAGAAATAATGAACAACCCACAGCTAGGACCTAAAACACTAGACACCGAGTACAAGCAGTTGAACATCGCCGTCAAACGGAGTGCCAGGAAGGACAAGCGTCAGTGGGCAGACAAACTAGCTCAAGCAGCAGAACGAGCTGCCTTAGAAGGCAACACCAATAACTTATACTCCATCACGAAATCTTTGATTGGCAATAGGACAAAAATTCAGTCCACATTAAAAGGAAAAAATGGGCAAATAATAACTGATTCGAATGAACAGCTAAAGCGATGGAGTGAGTACATAACGGAGACTACATCCCTAGCTTCACAACATGACTGCGCAGAAGAAGGAGACTACAATCCACCACTGAACACAGCACTTGAAGTGGACACATCAACCCCAAGACTGGATGAAATTAGGAAGGCTATTGGGCTCCTTAAGCCAGGTAAATCCCCAGGTCCAGATAATGTGCCACCCGAGTTACTAAGAGCCAGTATCGATCCCACTTCAACTATTTTGCTTCCCATAATAACAGCAATGTGGCAAGAAGAAAAAATACCCGAAGACTGGAAAGAAGGACTGATTATCAACTTGCCAAAAAAAGGAGACCTCACAGAATGCAGGAATTGGAGAGGTATAACTCTGCTAAACACGGTGTATAAAATACTAGCGATAATAGTACTGGAACGATTGAAACCTTACATAGAGAATACTTTGAGAATTGAACAAGCCGGCTTCCGCCCAGGTAAGTCTTGCATCGACCAAATAAATACGTTGAGAATTATAATAGAGCAGTCGTATGAGTGGAACTCCCCGCTGCATTTAGTGTTCGTTGATTTTGAAAGGGCTTTCGACACAGTAACACGTACAAGTGTATGGGAATGCATGATACAGAAAGGCATACCCCAGAAGATTATAAACATCGTGAAAGAGCTATACAAAGATGCCACAAGCCAGGTTCTTCACAAGGGACATAAAGGTGAAAGAATTAGTATCAAGCGTGGTGTGAAGCAGGGATGTGTACTTTCGCCTTTGCTATTTAACATAGTGCTAGACTGCTTAATGAGAAAGGTATGTGATGGCCGAGGAGGCATTAGATGGGGACTGATGGGCAGCCTTCAAGATCTGGATTATGCAGATGACATCTGCCTAATATCGCACAATATCCAAGACACGAAAAGAAAGATTGAAGTCCTTAAAACAGAGGCAGCAAAAATGGGACTAAGAGTAAATGTGAAGAAGACCAAAGAGATGCGGATTAATATAGTCAACCAGGAACCTCTTCTGCTCTACAACGAAGTGATAGAAAGAGTCGACTACTTTGAATATCTAGGCAGCATAGTTAATAACACAGGAGGGACAGATCAAGATATTCAGCAGCGTCTACTAAAAGCAAGAAGAGCATTTGGGTCCCTTAACAAAGTCTGGAAATCTACCACGTACTCAATCAGAACTAAATTGCGCATTTTCAATAGCAACGTGAAATCAGTGTTATTGTATGGATGCGAAACATGGAAAAGCACAAAAGCCAATGAGCAAAAACTCCAGGTTTTCATTAACAGATGTCTAAGGAGGGTCCTACGGATTTTTTGGCCAAGGACAATCTCGAACGAGGACTTGTGGAAAATATCAGGGTTTAAGAAAGTAGGGACGGAAATCAGACAGAGAAAGTGGAATTGGATAGGTCACATTCTGCGAAGAGGAACGGAAGAATCTGTAGCAAGAACGGCGTTAGACTGGAACCCCCAGGGTAGCAGACACATAGGAAGACCAAGGGTGACCTGGAGAAGAACGGTTACAGATGAGGCAAGAAGAATGGGCAAGACATGGAGAGAGATAAAAGCGCTTGCAAAGAATAGATCAGACTGGCGTCAGTTTGTAGAGGCCCTATGTTCCTTAATGGAATGATGGGACTATATATATATATATATATATATATATACCTTTTAGGCTGACGAAAATGACGCTACCATTTTAAGGGTACTATATGGATATCTGATACAGTACGGCAGGGCCGTAGCGTTGACGATGGGGGATTCATGTTGACCTTGGGGGGGTTCATGTATAAAAGAAGAGACTTTACTTTGTAATGTCTCAGGCAGCGCTGGATTAAGGTTTTATGGGGCCCGGGGCTGTTATAGTCTTAAGGGGCCCTTTATGAATAACATAACATGATAATAAATAATAATAACAACATAATATAGCGCTCGCCGGGCCCCACTAAACCGCGGGGCCCGGGGTTCCAGCCCCTTCAGCCCCATGGTTAATCCGGCCGTGGTCTCAGGTCCGTGAGTAATCTCAAGGGATTCTTGAGTATTACTGAAGTAATCTCAAGGGA
This sequence comes from Callosobruchus maculatus, assembly GCA_951848785.1. Taxonomy (NCBI): domain Eukaryota; kingdom Metazoa; phylum Arthropoda; class Insecta; order Coleoptera; family Chrysomelidae; genus Callosobruchus; species Callosobruchus maculatus. The sequence goes on from CATOUR010000103.1 coordinate 258,012, forward strand.
TACTTGAGGGTTGCTCGAGAGACCTTCAAGTGTGGCTTGCCTTGTGTATCTGTTTCCTAGATAACATCTACCAGATGGAAGAATGCATTTGGCGACGTTGTCCTATTACAAATATACGTCAATTTGTTATGCCTATGCCCACGCATTTTGATGTTTTCTGTTATCCCTTTTTGTACTGTACCAGTATTTCGCGTTCTGTGTGTACTTTTCAGGATGTGACAGAAACAGACCGACAGACAGACCGACAGACAGTCCGACAGACAGACCGACAGACAGACAGACCGACAGACAGACCGACAGACAGACCGACAGACAGACCGACAGACAGACCGACAGACAGACCGACAGACAGACCGACAGACAGACCGACAGACAGACCGACAGACAGACCGACAGACAGACCGACAGACAGACCGACAGACAGACCGACAGACAGACCGACAGACAGACCGACAGACAGACCGACAGACAGACCGACAGACAGACCGACAGACAGACCGACAGACAGACCGACAGACAGACCGACAGACAGACCGACAGACAGACCGACAGACAGACCGACAGACAGACCGACAGACAGACCGACAGACAGACCGACAGACAGACCGACAGACAGACCGACAGACAGACCGACAGACAGACCGACAGACAGACCGACAGACAGACCGACAGACAGACCGACAGACAGACCGACAGACAGACCGACAGACAGACCGACAGACAGACCGACAGACAGACCGACAGACAGACCGACAGACAGACCGACAGACAGACCGACAGACAGACCGACAGACAGACCGACAGACAGACCGACAGACAGACCGACAGACAGACCGACAGACAGACCGACAGACAGACCGACAGACAGACCGACAGACAGACCGACAGACAGACCGACAGACAGACCGACAGACAGACCGACAGACAGACCGACAGACAGACCGACAGACAGACCGACAGACAGACCGACAGACAGACCGACAGACAGACCGACAGACAGACCGACAGACAGACCGACAGACAGACCGACAGACAGACCGACAGACAGACCGACAGACAGACCGACAGACAGACCGACAGACAGACCGACAGACAGACCGACAGACAGACCGACAGACAGACCGACAGACAGACCGACAGACAGACCGACAGACAGACCGACAGACAGACCGACAGACAGACCGACAGACAGACCGACAGACAGACCGACAGACAGACCGACAGACAGACCGACAGACAGACCGACAGACAGACCGACAGACAGACCGACAGACAGACCGACAGACAGACCGACAGACAGACCGACAGACAGACCGACAGACAGACCGACAGACAGACCGACAGACAGACCGACAGACAGACCGACAGACAGACCGACAGACAGACCGACAGACAGACCGACAGACAGACCGACAGACAGACCGACAGACAGACCGACAGACAGACCGACAGACAGACCGACAGACAGACCGACAGACAGACCGACGGAAATGAGTGACGTGGATTTTCGTTATGTAGACATCATGAAATGCCCAAAAAGTGGATTATCTCAAAATCGAAAATCTTCGCGATCACAATACTCCCCTCACCTAACGGTGTGGGAAGTAAAAATTCGAAGGTAGTCGCCAAGCAGAACTACGCAAACGGATAGAATGTTGCTGAAGACCGCTAATGGAGACCATATACCAGTACTGGGTGTTGAAGAATTAGAGATTCGCATTGGCAGTTTTGGTAAGAAGCATCCCATTTTGGTATCTTCAGCCACAAATGATTGCATCCTTGGTGCTGGGTTTCTGCAGAGTTCTGGCTACGTAATAAGCTTCACCGGTAATACCTTAAGCATTGGGGATTCAGAAGAGATATCATTTAGCTGCCGAGCTGTTCAGCTAGAGGAAATGAGCGTTATGTCACCAATCAATTTTACAATACCACCACAAAAAGAGATTGTTATACCTATACAGGGTTATTCGCGTTATTCGACACGGAGCATTATGGCTAAAGTATTTGATAAAAAAGAAAATAATAATTTCGGATGGATAGAGACCCATAAAGGCTACATTTCAAAAATATTTTCATGTTATACAGGGTGTCCCAAAAACACGAAATGTATCAAAGTTATGTTTTTTTCAAATGGAATACCCCGTATATTATTGCATATTCAGATTCCTTGGTGAATTCTAATGTGACTTTATGTATCATACATGGGACTTAAAGCGAACCGTTTAGGTGTAAATCACCATTTTCGGTATAAGTAGATGTCAGGGAAAAATTGAATACCGCAGAGATTATAAAATCTGGAAGGCTTTGACTTTGCTGTATTACTAAGCATAAAATGCGTCAGCTTTTATGAGACTGTCAAATTTAAGTTACGTTTATGCTTGGAGAAATTGGTCGACTAATTAAGGAAACTTCGATCAGCGCTAACTTGATTTTTGCACATGGGAATGCCTATTTTTTTATACGATTAAACGTAGAATTTTATAGCCTTTCTAATGATATCAGGTTGTGAATATCAATCTCTGGTAGTTTTCATTTAATTTTAAATTTTCAAACAAATCGGCGTTTTTCAATTTTCCTACCCAGTCGAGATTCAGGCGCGGTACTGCTTACACCTCGGCAATAGTGGTTCAGTAACATCGGTGTAAATATCGCAAAATCGGTTATTTTTAGTGGCTGTGTTTGTGACAAACAAATAATAAGTGAATAATAAACCGAAAAATAAACATCCCGCCGCCGGGAGGCTGAGGGAACTCTCGTAACAGGAATAATGTGGTTGTGTACGATTTAACCTACGAAAACAGCGACGATAAGGATAAGTCGACATCAGCTGATGCAGCAAAAACGGTACCAAAACAAAGTGGATCGGCTGGCATGGATACGGCGGAGGCGCGTACGATGCTGTTTAATGCAGAAAAAATGGAGTGTTACAACCAACAGGCGATATATGTATTTATTGAGAAGACCGGTGACGGAAATATAGGGAGGTTACATCCAATGGCAGTAGGACACATCTTACACAAAAAATTAAATGTCAAAAACATTCTACAGATAAGCAAGGTAGGAAACAATAGAGTTAAGGTACAATTAAGGACAATCGAGGATGCTAACAATCTCGCGGCTAATAATGCACTTAAGAAAGAAAATCTTAGAGCCTTCATCCCTAGCCATCTTCTAGTCAAAAAGGGAATAATTGCAGGCGTCGATACGTCATTTGACAATGACTATCTTTTGGAAAATATTGTCCCAGATGTCAAGGTGTTGGATGTCAGCAGATTCATGCGAAAATTAGTTGGCGAAGACGGCAAAACCTACACAGTTCCTAGACATCGCCCAGTATATGGCGAACTGACACGTCGTGTCAAAATTTCGACGTAAAGATTTTATCGAATTGTTGGCGATAAAGGTTGAATTTAATATGGAGAATGAGTTTGAGGGGTTACCGAGTGACCCCTCCAAGGCCACGAATGGAGGTAGCACGGTGGGCAGTATGGACATTGATACCAGGCTGCAAAAAACTGAAAGCACGCGGGACCATCAAGAGACGTCACCACTGACAGCTGGGGAGGCGAAACACCAGGGCCGGTATTCCCAACTCGCTCCCCTCGCAAGCGAGCGATCCGTCAAAGGAGCGATATGATTTGCAGCGATATGGCATTTCTAGATTCTCAACTACCGCTCCCCTCGCAAATTTGAAAAGCGAGCATTGAGATACGACAACATCGCGTATTGATGTGAAATGTCCGAACAAAACGTCAAGTTGTCAAAACATAACCAATATGTTCGTTTGATAAAGTACCGTATACATCACAGACGATTATTTGAACTAACTGTTCTAAACATGAAGATTATTTTCAACCAAAAAGCAACATTCAGGATAAATCTGATTTAATTAGCAGCGCATTTGGCCCCCGTTTAATGTGAAAGAACTGTTGTTTTCTATTTCGATACCAATATTCTTGTTTGAAATTAAATAATGATAATCACAGCGACTATACTTTAGTTATAGTTCTTATTTGAACTTCGAATCATATATCAGTACATTAAGCTATAAACTTTTAAAAGCTTACAATTTGTTTATAAAATCACTGAAAAATAGTAAACTAAAACTTTTGCTATTGGTTGAGGAATTGAGGATATAAATCTGTAATTTTTACAAGGTCATCCAGATAAATGCTAATTGTGTCAAAGACATATCAAAAGGTTTGTTTTCTTAATCTAAATAACCCTTTGAACTAGTTTTCAGCGAGTTTTGTTAGTGTTTTTTGAGTGAGAACTCGGTAAAAAGACCTATACATTTTAAAAAGGTACATTTTAATGTGAAGGTTGCGCTTGACTTTGTCTAATCAATTTCTCCCATAACGGATCCGATTTGCAATATTAAATTGTTTCCCAAATTTAGGCGATTTTTAGTTTACTTCTTATTTGGGCCATGAAATTGCGCACTCGCACAAGTACAAGGTAAAAAATGGAATGAAATACTTAAAAACCTCGATTGTTAATTCCGTGTACTTATTTTCTCTTTTCAACCAGAAGAAATAAAAATTTCCAGACTTGAACTCCCAGCGTAACATCCCATTGGCAGATAATTCCAGCAGATTATAATAACGCAAACGCCTAAAAGTTTTGTACGGTTTAAATATTTTTAACATACATGAAAAAAAGGGTCGGGGATAAAGAAATATTTTTTAATACTAGGGGGTTCGTGTTAGGGAAAAGTTTGAAAAACACTGTTACAGGGCCTCTTAAAACAACTCGATGGAGCTCTGAAACATGTTTTTATGCTTCTTCTTGATTTAACAGTCCAATACATATAGGATCGTCCACTATAAAGCATAATAATTATAAATCAGAGCACATATCTCAAGATACCCTAATCATCGGTGATAACCTATTTACATTGATACACCAGTGACAAGAGCGACAGAAAGCACTCCCCTTTGACGCGAGCGCTTCAATTGTGAGGAGAGGATGTGAGAATCTGAACAGCAGTGATTTTCGCTCCCCTCGCGTTCAAAGGCAGCGTTATCGCTCCACGCGAGCGGTCAAGAATACCGGCCCAGAGCTCTGGAGCTGAACCTCAGAACTTCCAGAAGATCATAGCAGACCAAGCAGCACTAATTAAGGACCAGGCAGAGCAGATTAAGCGACTGACGGACTGCGTTGAACAACTAAATACCCAGGTTTTTAATTTAACCAATATTCTTAATAAATGTATGCCCAATGACAGTTCTTCCAAATTATCAAAACGTAGACATGATAGCCCAACTAGTGACCAACATACGGAGACTGAAGATGATATACAGGGTGGTGATTTCACTACTGCCCGTCGTCGCAAAAAGTGAACTTTGAGCGGTGGATACGTTCTAGAGCATATTTAATTCTTCGTTGATTAATTTGAAGGAATCCAACGTGCTGTCAATTTGAAAACTGTAATATAATTGAGTGTGGTCGGCATAATGGTGTATTTTACAATTACTTATATAGCTACAGAAATCTGAAATATATATAGAGAACAACAAAGGGCCTAAAATAGACCCCTGTGGAACTCCCATCTTGATTTCACTTTTGTCAGAAACAGTATTATTTATGGACACATACTGATACCTGTTAGTTAAATAGTTTTTAATTAATTTGACAGCACTATCTGCAGCAAACCCAAAGTATCTCAATTTCATAAACAAAATACTGTTCTAATGTATCGAAGGCTTTGCTGTAATCTAGCAGGATCAAATATGTGATATTACCTTTATCAACAGATGTGAAAAGATCATCAGTGATACATGCTAAAGCCGTTGTCGTGTCATGTTGGGCTCGGAAACCGGATTGAATTGGTGGGATAATATTATTAGATAGTACAAATTCCGAAATTTGACGTTTTATTGCCATTTCTAGTATTTTGGAGAGAATTGGTAATATACTAATGGGTCTCAACTCTGACAAACTCTCTACTGCAGCTACTACTACCAAGCAACAATTTATGATGTGAGTAATGTGATCAAGTAGATGGTCTACAAATATCTGCTGCATTTTCTTTGAAATACCATCATGTCCTGATGCCTCGGATTTTATATTTTTAATATATTGTATAATGGAATGAGGGGATACTGGTGTGAATGAAAAAAGGTTGTTTGGGACATAGTCATAATATTTATTCAGCAAGTTTAATTGAGATGGCGTCCTGTTAACTTTTGGAAGATTTGAAAAATATGCATTAATTTCGTTGGGATTAGATAGATGCTCCGGAATAGAATGTGCGGTCAGTTTGATAACCCCTATTTGGCGTAGCCGAGGCCAGCTCATTTTTACATTCTTTTGTCTTAGAGAAAACTCAATGTACGCTTTCTGTTCGCGCTGAATGGCCGAATTCGTATAATTTCTAAGGTCCTTGTAGTATTCCCAATGCCCAGGCTGTCGAGTCTTCTTAAACTTGCAATATGCCTTATCACGCAGTTTCATCAGTAATTTTTCGTTATCAGTGATTCAGGGAGCAACCCTTCTAAGTAACTTTCATCTGATACATAGGATAACAAATATCAAAAATCTGTATTATTTGTGTCATAAAAAATTCAACCATCATATTGACATTATCAAAAGTATACATTATGTTCCAGTCAATGCAGTGTAACATACTGCAGAAAACATTATAGTCAAATTGCTTCCAAGACCGAGATTTAATTATACGTGGTGGGATTGAATCATTGAATGTCCATTTTCTTTAGCTATGCGACATGACACTAAAAGGTGATCGAATGTATCATGTAGATTTAAGCATTCCTGACCGGCAAAATTTGTCGTTTCACAGGTTATAATGAGATCCAACAACGTTTGAGAAGTGGAAGTTACCCTCGTTGAAACATCAATTATTTGCTTTAAATGGTACAATTCTAACAAGCCAACGAACGTTTGAACTGTAACAGTTTGAGAAAGAAGGACTATGTTGAAATCTCCAGATATCAAAATTTCCTCACAGCTAGGTACAAACTGGGAAAGCATATCATCCATTATGTTAAAAAACTCAGCTGCGTTTCCTTTGGGCGGCCTATAAGTAATGTCAAAGATATGTACTTTACCATATAGTTGGACCTGTATTCACATTTGTTCAATATGATCATTTATACTTTTATGCAAGGGAACGTGCCGTATATTATTTTTTATATAAAATAGTAGGCCTCCCCATCTACCGTCTCTGTCTACCCTCTCCACCTGATAATTATTTATTCTTACGTCATCAGTGTCAATATCTCTGGTAAGCCATGAGTTATAGGTTTGATGCCACGAAATCGCTTTTTAAGAAAGATTTATTTTCTTTACAAATTCAAAAACATTCAAAAATTATACAATGAAAATTATGGAAATTAGGTCTTTACAATACAATGGTTAAACTCTGACTGACTATAAAATGGTATGAACGTGATAAGGAAAAGTTTATCTCTTCTCTGGAAACCAGCTGCAACGTCGGCGTTATTCTTGGTGCATCAGCGGCCTAGGCTGATGTAACTCCTCCTCCCTAAGATTCAACCTCACGGAAGTTCAGATGTTCAGATAATGTCGAATGGAATCTCTCAACCACGCCATTTAATTGTGGATGATTTGGAGAACAGAAATGTATTTTGATGTTGTGTAAGCCTAGAAGTTCAGATATTACTGAGTTTTTGAATTCGGTGCCATTGTCGGTTATAATTTGTGTAGGGATTCCATGATGTAAAAAGTAACGAAGTAAATTGTCGGCTATTTCGGTACCTGACATTGAATTAAGGTAATATGCTTGGGCATACTTTGAAAAACTGTCAATGATAGTTAGAAATTTTGACTGTTCGAATGTATATGTATCCATATGGATTATTTCGAATGGCTTTACTGCAGTAGGCGTAATATTCATTTGTGCGTTAATAGGGCGCCTTTCGTATTTAGCTTGTTGACAAACTTCGCATTCATTAATATATGTCTGCACAGAATTTTTCAAATTTGGCCAATAATATTTTTGTTTTAACCTAGAGTATGTCTCATCGATACCGCGATGGTTCGCGGCATGTCCTAAATTTAATAGAGGGAAATTTAAGATATTTTTGAAAAGCTACAGAAAAAGGTTCATAAAGGTCAGGGTCCTCAAAGTATATGTAGTATAATACATCGGGCACTATGTATTCTTTAACTAAATTTACAACATCGGATTCGAGGTTATTTTTTGAAATTTTTACTAGAAGCCTTTGCTTTTTCTCAAACAGGATAACAATTTTAGGTTTTGTAGGAGAATTTAGAACTGAACTGATTACAATCTGATTTTGTTAGAGGTTGTTCTGATATGATATAGGTATTTCCACGATGGGGCGCTGATCGGCATTAGAATGCCTAGTTTCGTCTTCTTGGTTAATATCGCCTTGCTGGTTTTTTGTCATTTATAGCGTTCAAAGGTTCTTGATATTCGGTTGAGTTAGCTTTATTATCTAAATTAACGATCATTGATATGTCGTCAGGTTCAGAATTAAGGTTAGGATAGCTAATATCTTGAATAACAGGATGTGATGTGAGTCCGGCTTGTTGCATAGGAGGGGTATTCAAATTTGGATCTACAAATGTTACCTTTTGATTTTGATGGTTTGACGCTTCGCCTAAAATGTCGTCAACTTGGTTCCAAAAGTCATCAGTTTCTTTTGTGTGAATTTCTATTCTCGATAGAGCATCAGCATTCGTATTAAGTTTGCCTTTTTTATAAATAATTTTGAAATTGTACTCGTCAAGTTTTATTCTCCATCTCATTAATTTTGAGGAAGGATCACTTAACGAGTATAGCCATTGTAATGGCTTATGGTCAGTAATAATGTTGAATTTTTGACCAAAGAGGTAAGGGCGGAAGTATTTTGTAGCCCAAACTACGGCTAACAATTCCTTTTCGATTGTGCTGTAGTTTCTTTCGGAGTCATTCGAAGTTCGTGAGGCAAAAGCGATATGTAGATCACTGCCTACTGTCCATTGACTCAATATTGCTCCTTGCTACATTACTCGCATCTGTAGATAAATTGAAAGGTTTACTGAAATCTGGGTATTGAAGTATAGGCTCGTTCGTGAGCAATTTTTTACAGTTCTCAAAACAGGATACAAATTCATCATCATGAATAATCTTTGCACCTTTTTTTGAGGCATATGGTGAGAGGTTTGGTGAAATGAGCGAAATTTGGAATGAAACGACGATAATAGCCCAAGAGTCCTAGGAAGCTTTTGATTTGTTTAGTAGTCTTGGGTATATGAAAATTTTGTATTGCACTGATTTTATCGGGGTTAGGTTTTACACCTTCTGGTGTCACAATGTGACCCAGGTATGCGACTTTCTTTCGTAGGAATTCGGATTTATCTAACTGTATTTTGAAGTTAGATTCACGGAGTCGGTTAAAGACGGATCGGAGTCTTTCTAGGTGTTCTTGCAGCGACGTACTGAAAACTATGACGTCATCAAGATAAACGAGACATTTCTCGTTTTGTATTCCTCTGAGGATGTTGTCCATCGCTCTTTGGAATGTGGCTGGTGCGTTCTTAAGTACAAAAGGCATTCTTAAGAATTCCCAGTGACCTCGTTCCGTACTGAATGCTGTCTTTTCGATCTCTCTTTCGTCGATTTCTATCTGGTGGAATCCGCTGGCAAGATCCAATGTACTGAAATATTGGCATCTACCACTCTTATCGAGTAAGTCGTTAATGTTTGGAAGTGGATAACGGTCGTCTATCGTTTTATCGTTGAGGTTACGATAATCGATGACTACTCTCCATTTTTGTTTGCCTGAGGCATCCATCTTTTTTGCAACTATCCACAGAGGTGAATTGAATGGTGAGTTGCTTTCCCTGATGATGTTGGAGTTAAGCATTTTTTGAACTTGACTGTTCACTTCTTGCCGATGGACAAAAGGATAGCGGTTTCTGTTGTGTTATTGAGAATGGTTGTTAAGGCGTAACCATTTTTAGCAATAGTCAAGCATTCTGGTATTTCACAATTGTGAATTTTTTGATGTGGTATAATAATTTCACCTTACGGAATAGATGTTCTTACCTTAATGGCCCGTTCTGTACGTGGCTCAATAGAAATAAAATTTAAATTATTTTAGGTCTTTTGGTAAAGCAATTTTATACGAGCATGAGGTGTAACAAGAAAGCCGTCACTATAGTTTAGACTAGCCTCTAATTCTTTAAGATTTTCGAGACCAATTAAACCATTGAAAACATCATTAAACTTGAAAAGGTAAAACTTCAACTGTTTTGGTTGAGGAAGATTGAAAATTTTGGATGCTGGCACTAGGGCGCTAAATTTGTGGGCGGTTTTTTAAAATACGGTTGAAACAATGAAAGGTTCGTTTTTGGTTAGATTTGCGAAAAATTTGAAAGCAGTCTCGGGATCTATAAAAGATCTAGTGGAACCTGAATCTATTAAAATTTTGATGTTATATTCTGGGAAAATGACATAACTTAGACCACTTGTGTCACTGGCGTTAAAGGATATATTTTCTGGAGCTACTTTAGTTCGGAAGTGGGACGGGCTGAGTGAAAATTTTCGGTTTCTTCTACGAAATTTGCGTTATTCTGAACATCAATGTCTTGGTCACATTGGTTAGTATTCGAACTGGGTTCATAATAATTTTGATCGTTGGACATATTATTATAATCGAAATTAATACCATAATCGCCTGTACTATAAGTGTCATATGGTGTACCAGTTGTAATATTATTATCTAGTTCAGTATTAAATAACTCTTCTACGATAAAATTTTGCGTAGATTGAGAACGTGGCGCACTTGCTGCTGCAGTTGCCAAGGGCGGACGTGTTGAATTTCGTGTTGAGACACTCATCGGTGTAGGCCGCGGAAGCGTTCTAGCATTCGCAGAATTTGGCTTGAAAACATTGCTATTCGAGTTTCTTTGTTGCCGGGGACCGAAGACTTCAGAGTTCGTTGGAAAACGCTGATTAAAATTTGGCCTAGGTTGAATCGGGATGGGCTGGGATGGGAATGGATTTTGAGCACGAAAAAAATTATTGGGTGTCTGAGAATTGAAGTTGTGAGGCATATTAAAATTTGGGCGTGCTGGCCTATATTGAGAATTTTGAAAATTCTGAGAATTTTGAAAATTCTGAAAATTTTGAAAATTTGGCCTAGTAGAAATTTGGTTTGGCTTAGGTGTAGATCTGTATGAAACATTCTGAAAATAATGCGTATTTTCCTCCTCTATTACTAATTGAAGGGCTTCATTCAACGAACTTGGCCGAACTGCATAAAAGATTTAATATGTGTAAAACGCGATCATGAAATCTTTGAGGGCTTTCATTTTGAGCTTGCCTCAACATAACGAGGTCCCTATTTAGACAGCCTTCGTCACGTTGATCAGCAAAATTTGTTGTTAACAAAGCTTTTAATTGATCCCAGGTTGAAACTGATTGGATATTGACTAAGGTACGAGCATTTTCTTTCAGTTTTGAAACTAGAGAATTCAATATATAAATATTCTGAAAGTTATTGGTATTGACTCTATCGTAAAAATGATTTATCAGTGATTCGCTCACTGACAAAAATCTATTCAAATCATTCGGATTGCCGTCAAAATCAGGCGCACAGTTAAGATATTTAGGCTTAAAATTTGCCATATTTGTTTCGCTACGCTTACAGTTAAAAATAGGTGGTCTTAAAGCAACTTGGGGTAAATTATTGGAGCTCAGAAAATTTCTAGAGTCAGAGTCGCTATTTAAATCCAAATTCTCAAGGGCTTCCGATATATCGATACTCATTGAAACAATAACTGATAAAAAAAATTGCACTTACAACACTAATAAAGCGATCCTTAGCATCTCTTACGCCTATAAAGATCCTAGCTGGTTCCGCGATGAATGTCGTCCCCAGACTGGAATCCTTGCAAATTTGGGCAATGTGCTCCCAAATTTCGGTGTCCTTGCTCGTAGCTGTTGACCCTAGCTTGGATTGGGCGTCCAAGATGGAATCCACTCTAGTGCTCACAGCTACTTCACGAAAGTTACCAAGTTCAGTTGACCGAGAGTCCGAAAAAGTCCCAAAAGTTCTTTGTTCGCAACGGTTTGCGTAAAGTCTCTTCGAGTTCGCGTACTTCAGATCCTACTGCTTGACTGCGCCAGTTATAAGTTTGATGCCACGAAATCGCTTTTTAAAAAAGATTTATTTTCTTTACAAACTCAAAAACATTCAAAAATTATACAATGGAAATTAGGTCTTTACAATACAATGGTTAAACTCTGACTGACTATAAAATGGTATGAACGTGATAAGGAAAACTTTATCTCTTCTCTGGAAACCAGCTGCAACGTCGGCGTTATTCTTGGTGCATCAACGGTCTAGGCTGATGTAACTCATGTCTCTGACAGGCCAAAAATATCTACCTCCGAACTAGATATATAATTTTTTAGAGCGTCTAGCCCAGAGAAAATTGATCTGACATTCAAATGTGAGAATAGCATACCTCCGACGTTGAAAAGAACAGAAGTATTTTGCAAAAAACATAAGCTGGATATATCTCCTCTTTCGTAAATATTATATTTATTCACAAGTGAAAATATCACCCAGCCAAACAACGAAAGAGAGACTGTATACAGGAAAATTCTTTATACAATTGTTGTGCTAGCGAATATTAAGAAATTGAAGATTTATTGTTGATATACTAATTATGAGTTAATAGCCTACCTTTTAACTAATACTAAATCCTTAACTAAAGACTTGCGTTTTTGGTCTATGTAGTACTAGTTCACTTTAATTTCCTATTTCTTCCTGTAGCCGATGGCGAAGATGTAGATCTTGTCCTACTTCCACTAGTCTTAATTTGTTTGCTTTTTAATGGAGGTTCTTCAATGGGCTCCTCTGGTTTGCTCAGAATATTCTCCAATCCCTTCTGAAAGCAACTTGATGTCTGCTGTTGTTCTGTCCCAGTCCCTTGTTTTTTCCACTTTCCCAGCGTCCAGGTTCTTTAGTTCATCAACTGTATAAGTTTCTTTTCCTATTGTTAGTTTTCCTCTACTTATATATGCCAAGAGGTTTTTATTTCTAGCCTCTTCCATATGGCTCCGCAGGATTCTTTGCTCTTCTTGTTCTTTTTCAGTTAGGTCGTTTGTTATAAATATTTTTGTATTGTTTTCCTTATTATAATTTTTGATAGACTTACATTTGTTTAGAATTTCTATTTTCTTTAAATATGACGTAAATTTAACAATGATAGGTTTCTCTTCTTTCTTCCCTATCGTATAGACGTCGTTTATATCGTGCGGTGTAAGTGACGTATTTAATGTGTGATTCAGAAACTGTATAACTTTTTCAAGTATGGTGTTACCTTCTGTCAGTATAGCTCCAAATATGAGATTGTTTTTAATAAAATTCTTTTCTAGCTTATATATCTTGTCTTGTGCTAGAAGTAGCTTACCATCAAGGTCGACACGTTTATTTTCTGCTTCTAAAACTGCTTTCTTTATGTTTTCTATTTCCCCTTTTATATCATTTGTTTGTCGCTGGTTTGCCTTATCTATGAACCATCTAATTTCCAAAACTTTCTTTCCTCTGGTTTTACGTGTGATGCGCATTTCTGCCAGTTATCTGCAGTTACCGCAAACGATTGCTTCTTCTAAAAGGATACGTATATCGGCCAACTTAAAAGTTGTATTCTTAAGTGCTACTTAATTTTTCACTTGTGCCCATACAAACTCGATTAGGGTTTAACTCGCAGTGTTACGGAGGCAGTCTTAAAACTGCAAAACCATTTTCCCTGGCAATTTCATCTACTGCTGATTTTATAGATCTTTCTTTATGGTGATGCACGAGTTGTGACAGTTGTGCTTTGTCGCATTCTGTATTTTTTGACGAGAAAAGGATAGATATCCTCCATTTTCCAATTAGAGGTCGGAAGAGCTTCTATACGCCGACTATGGTAGGACGCGTTATCTAATACAGTAACCGAACTGGGTTCTAACTTTGTCAATATGAATTTAATCCTAGATTCACAAACTACAGCGTCCACATCCTCATGGTAATCACCAGTTTCCAGAGGTCCAAAGATGTTCAACCCCCCCATCCACAAACCCAAATTCGCTACCAATATGCGTTATTATTAACCGACGGCCATGGCCTGGAGGGCAATTTAATCCCGTACTTAGGCCTTCAAGATGGGCTTTCTACGACTGGTTATATTCAAATCCTGTCAACAGTAACCGTGTGACCTTCATTCAACCGAGTTTCGTTCGAGTAATGAATTTTTATTCCCTCGACCTTACGAATACTACGTATTTTTGTTAAATACTCTCTATGCCTATATCGTCCCTTTGAATCAATGCGCTGGCGCTGTTCCGCTTTCTTTTTAAATATCTTACATTTATTTTGCATAATGTTCTCAATAAAGCTCGTAGTGATATCTTTAGCAGAATTTCATCATTTTCATCTCTGTTGGAGTTTTTATCGTTGGGAGTTCATTAGGGAGATAAAATGAATGGACTTTTCGACGAATCGCATGTTTCACGTCACCATCTAAAACAATCTTTTTATCTGCTTTTTTTTGTTTGTGATTTTATCATAAATACTACGTCGGCTTTAGTCAGATCGCTGCAAAGTTTAACAATTTCCTTCACCGGCCTTTCAGGAAATCGTATATACGTAGATTGTCGTAAACATTCTTCACTATGTTGGATCCACTGGTAGATAAAACATGCCATTTGGATGGTGTATTGCTAACCGATGTGCCTTGCTGCATTGTCATTAATTTTATCGTCTAATTGCCCGCGCAAACTTCAAGAGCAACTTACCATGGCCGCTAACGTTACGCACCTGACTGAGAGTTGAGCGGTGAACGCGAACCGGCGGCGACGCGAAGAGCGTGGCTATAAAACTACCTGACCTTGCGGCGTTGTCAAACCATCCGTAATAGCTGCGAAACTGCGGTAATTTCCGATCGCCCTGTGCGTCACATCTCGCGAAATACATGAGCGCCATGGAGTGAGTCAAACTTGTATCGGTTTTTTGATGAACATCAAAGAAACATACGTGAGCGTTAGTGTTCTAATTGACGATTTTTTTGCTCCTCAGAAATTTTTGTCACGGTACCGAATGGATCAAGTGACTTGCGCACGCACGGATAATATGCGACAGCACAAGTCTGCGACGAATGCTCTGAGCGCGAATATAGAGTACACAAGCACATCCGCAGTTTCTCATAGTATGCGTGTGCATGCCTGTATGGCTATGACTAAAGTGCCCGCACAAAGAGGCAACGCCGCGAGGTGCCGCGAGCTCGCATGCCCACCATTTGAAGCGCTGTTGTCAAGTGTACGTATGTTTCAGTAGTGCTACCGTAATTGGTAGGATTGGACGCTGATTAGGCATTCTATTAGAAATTAAGGACTCCAATTAATATTTGATTCCACATAGAAAATGGAGAAACATTGCTGAATATTACCTCAAACATTATGCATACAATAATATCTATCCGTTTTCTTGGTATGTAAGGGATTTTACGATTTTTTTATACAAGCATGTGACAACATTATTTACACCGCTTTGCCGCTAGGCGTAGGTATCATGCAATGTGAAATTTAACTATAGCAGGTATATGGGGCTGGGATGCAGATAACGGCACTTATGCATCTGGTTTACACGCTCTTTAAATACTTTGGCGTCCGCATCTAGTTCATGAAAATGTAGTAGAAATTCCTACAGGTACTGAGGTGTTTTTTCCTTGTTTACGAATCAATGTAATAACCTCCTTTTTCAATTCACTGACAACATCCTGGTTTATCCACCAGTTATTAAATATATCTAACATTAATAATTTAGTTGATTGAGGTAGATTAAGGTGCATATTATAGGTGAAACCACCTTAGCCTGGTGATGTGCCTCTTGTTTTTTTAAGTGCCATGTCCAACTCCTCAAGAGTAAATGCTCCACCAAGTCCTTCATTTTCAGGGTTCGGTAAAGCACTCATAGGCATGTGCGATATCGTGATTTCTCGATATCTATGATATTTGATACCGTTACTTTTTAATATCAGTGATTTAAAAGCGTGACGTGATCACAACTTTCAGAAATATAGTATTGCTGGTGGTATTGCTACTGCTACCGTACCTGTTTTGGCTGCTACTGCTAAGTTATAGGTTAGCGTTAGGGGTATCGTGAATAACAGATTTCGCGAACCTGTCCCTGAATGCGGAATTTTCTAACTCAAATTCAAGTTTCGTTTCAAAGTGTGCAAATTTTGAAAATGATTTACATTTTTTAAATAGATATTTGTTGGGATTGGGAGGTTTATCATAAACGTGTACTTTTAACAGAAACGTAGGCATAATTCTTGAATACAAAAATAAAATTTGTAAAAAACTAACAATACATCACAGCAAGGTAATTCAAGTCTCATACAATAACATAAATAAAATATTCTTGACAAAAAAAAAACAAAAAAACCCGAAACGGATATGGGCCTCAGAGTAACAACTGAACATAGAGGTAGTAAACAAACCACTTCAACATGGCATGCTCAAAGCCATCATCTTTTGACACTTCAGCCTCCAAACATTGCCAACTAACCCGAAAATTCTTCTAATGCAACCCATGTTACAAACACTGCTCTGCACTGTCCCGTCTCAAAAAACTGTTAAACTACACTCGAATATAGCACAGCAAGTCCGTAAAGCTTACTACAGTTACCAACAAACAGCGAATTCGATTTTACTGACCAAACATAAAAGACGCACAAACAAAACAAACGTTTGACAGTTGGAGGTTACCGTAACCAATCGCAGGGAAATTACATAGGCGTTGCCAGCTCCTCAAAATTTATGTAAGACAGAATTTGCGTTTATGATGAAGAAACATGCAGTAACGCAGTAGAGGTCAACATATCTTATTGATTTTGCTGTAATCATTCCTGAGGCATCAAAATACCATCTTTTTTAACGTAGAATGGAATGTTTCTGGATACCATACAACTAAGACGATAGTAAACAATTATGACTGCCGTATCTGGTAGCCAATATGACAACGTAAGAAAAGATGTTGGCCTATTAGAATTAGTCATTTACTACCTCTATGTTCAGTTGTTACTCTGAGGTATGGGCGAAGGCGCATTCATTCACGACTTTCGATGACGTTGACAATGCGATACCGTTCCACGTCGTTGGTGATACCCGAGGCCCGAAGTCGCCCGCGGGCGAAGAACGGTGAAACTCAGATGATACCGTGATCACGTCACGCTTTTCTGTTGCATTCGGTACCAGTCGTGATTCGCGATTTTGAGATATCAGTGATTGAATCACAGGTTCGTGAAATATCTACTACCACTAAGCACTCACGTCGAGTGGCTGAGGTCTGACTGTGGGAGGTGCATAACTATCCATTATGAGATTCATAGTTTCCTCAGAGATATGTTGCTTTCGACAATATGTATTTTTGTTACTAACGGATCTACCGACCTTCCAAATTTCAGTTATTGTTGTACTTTTATTTAATTTATGAATGTATTCCTTCCAGCTTCTTCGTTGTTTTTGTCTTAAAAGACGTTTTGTAGCAGCGGATATATTTTGATAAGCTATGTAGTTATTCCAGTTGGATAGAGTTTTATAGTTTTGTAATGCTTTCTTTCATTTTCTAACCATGTCGATACAATCTCGATCAGACCACTTATGACTATTGAGGACGGGAGTGAAAGCTTTATTTTGATAAATTGTATCGTTAGCAGTGTTTTCTATTGATTGAAAAAGTATGGACACTTTTTCCTAATGTGACTGTGTTGCTATGTTTGACTCTGTAACTTGATCTTGACTTGACCAATGCCTGCATTAAAATGGTACTAGTCAGCCCGAGAGTCATTCCATTTAGTTGTAGGAAAGCCTTTTTAAGGCTCTATTCACTACCTATGCTATTTTGGGAGATAGTAGGGTTAGGTCCGGTGCTGAAAGTTTCTGGTGGGGTAATGTAATACGGGTGGGATTTCCATCATTTGCATATATGCTGTTTATCCATTGCTTCAGTGAGGGTGATACCTTGAGTAAAATAATTGTACTGACTGCCCCACATCAAATTATGACAATTATTGAAATCTCAACAGCATAGAGTTTTATTACCAAATTTATCTAATCTTCCCTTGTGGCAGTTATATTTGGGGGCTTATATGTATATGGAAACAAGAAAGAATTCGTCGTTATTTATTTCTGCTACACATGCCTCAATATCTGTATTATATGTAGGATTAATTAGTGTCTGCTTAGACTGGATAGACTGTGAAACTGTTATGGCTACTCCGCCATATCCATCAGGTCTAGGGCTAATGATAGTATGAAAACCTTTAAGATTTACTGTAGCTGGCTTTTATATCCATATTTCAGACAATATTATAATACTAATATCATATTCTTTTACAATTTTAATAAATCATGTTTTTCTACCTGCAACAGATCTAACATTCCACTGTAAAATATTTATCTTCTTTTCTTTTCATAGCGTATGACCGTCATCTTCGGTATATACTATGTCACTTCCAGGCTGCTTGTTATTAGTGTCTGTACTATTTTTTACAAAATTACCAATTGTATTCGCATCTAGTATACTTGATACAAAATCTGCAATACATTCTTTGTTATAAAATTATAAATTATTGATAATATTGTCACAACGGCCTCTTTTTCTTCACCCAGGGAATCAAACTGGACGTAACTTTCACCGTTTTACTTCACAACTCAATACAATATCTCTTAACCTTATCTCAGCTACAACTCAACTCAACTGAACTACTCCACGCTACTCGTGGCGCCTTATATACTTCATCGAACCATCTAGAAAAATCGAGATATTCAGATGACGTTCTAGATTGCCCATCCGTCAGTCCCGAAAATTTCAGACTATCCGATGACGTTTACACATCAAAAATCTAACCTAACGTTTTGAAAGAAAGATCAACAACAATACAAATCAGCAATGCTATATACAGGATGTTACACTCTTCCCCCCTTAGCGTTCGGTGTCCTTGACGATCCTTGTATGGCCACAGACGATCGCTATGGACGACCTTCGGTTTTCCATTACCCATACATAACCTGTAGACTACGTTGTTGAGGCGCTTCATCACCACGTAGGGTCCCTCCCAATGGCGTTGTAGCTTCGGACATCTACCCCTTCTCCGTCGTGGATTGTAGAACCACACCAGATCACCTTCGACGAACTTTGGGCTATTTGCTTTCAGATCGTATCTGGCTTTCATTTTGTCGCTGGCAGACTGGATGTTCCCTCTAGTAGACTCGTGGATATCCTAGAGCGTTTCCTTAAGCTCGCTCACCCATTCGCATGGAAGACGGCGTTCCGTTTCTGGCAGCCGCAGTTCTCGACCAAAAATTATCTTCGCTGGGCTCAACTGAGTTGATTCGTTCACCGCTGATCTGTAGGCCAACATTCCCAGAGGAATCTTCGCATCCCAGACTGATGTTCGTTAACGAATTTTGACAGGTAATCCAGGATTGTCTTGTTGAAGCGCTCCGCCATACCGTCGGACTGAGGATGAAGAGCAGTTGTTCTAGTCTTCCGAATTCCGAGTTTTCTCATCAGCTGTATGGAGACTTCTGATTCAAAGCTGTGTCCCTGGTCTGAATGTAGTTCATTATGATCTCAGAATCTGGACACAAGGTATTCTAAAATAGCCTGTGCCACTGAGCCTGCTTCTTGATTTGGTACAGGAACTGCTTCTGGCCATTTAGAGAAATAATCCATCACAACCAGCAAATACCTGTTCCCAAGGCTGGTTTCCAGCAAAGGACCCAAAATGTCTATGGCGATTCTCAATGGTGATCCAACATTGTACTGCTGCATATGTGATCGTTGACGAGTACTTCGACCTTTTCTTGAGTTGCAGAGATCACATGTCGAACAGTAATTTTCAACATCTTCGCGACAGCCAACCCAGTAAAATCTCTCCTGGATTCTCTCCAGGGCCTTCCTGATGCCAAAGTGACCTCCACTGCAACTATCATATAATTGTTCCATAATTGCTTTTTGCAATTTCCTTGGTACTACAAGTTTTTCTTTAGCGTGTCTGCCATCAGTGTCCTCCCAGATTCGGTACAAGAGGTTACCCCTAACCTTCAGTGAGTCCCATTGTGCGAGGTAGGCTTTAGTGATGGAACTCATGGTACTTATTTCCGGTTGATTCGGCTTGTTTCCATTTAATAGCAACTGAATAACTAACCCTAGCTCAGCGTCTTGTGACTGAGCTTGCATGAAGGTCTCTAGTGAAATCTTGGTTCCTCCCAATTCAAATTCTTCTATTCTTAATGTGTTTATGTCGAATTCTCGTTGTCCTTCTTTCAAGCAGTCTTTACAGTCTTCAGGGTCTGCGTGACATAGAATCGGCATTTCCGTGTTGCTTTCCTGGACGATGACGAATTTCAAAGTCATAGCTTTGGAGGTACTCAATCCATCGAGCAAGCTGGCCTTCTGGATTCTTGAACTTCATTAACCACTGCAAAGCTGAGTGATAGGTTCTCACAACAAATCTTCTCCCGTACAATAGGTTGTGGAAATTTCCGATCCCTTTTATCACACTGTACAACTCTTTTCGTGTCACACACCAGTTCTTCTGAGCTTTGTGCAAAGCTTTACTGTAGTACCGAATTACTTTTCCGATGCCATCATGTTCTTGAGATAAGACAGCTCCAACAGCATGGCTGGCATCTGTGTCCAAATAGAAAGTTCCATCCCCTGTGGGATGTGCTAGTATCGGTCAGTAGGTCAAAGCTGTCTTCAATGCGTCGAAGGCTTCTTGGCAGATTGAGTCCCAATAAAACTTATTCGCATTTTCAGTTAAGGCAAATAAAGGTTTAGCGATGGTGGAGAAGTCTTTTACAAATATACGATAATAACTGCTCAGTCCCAAAAAGTTTCGTACCTCATGAGTGTTGGATCGTACTTTCCATTCCTTCACAGCCTGCACCTTCTCTGGATCCGTCCGAATTCCGTCTTTCGTCAACAGATGTCCGAGGTATTTTACTTCCCTTTCAAAAAGATGGCATTTCTTAGGATATAGCTCCAAGTTCGCTTCCTTGAGCCGCTGGAAAGCGTTTCTTAGTCGGAGTAACTCTTCTTCAAAATCCTTTCCAAACACAAAGACGTCATCGAGATATATCAGTGCTGTCTTCCAAGATAAACTTTGTAGTACAACATCCATTAGTATTTCGAAGGTACTGGGTGCATTGCATAGACCGAAAGGCATTACTGTAAACTGCCATAATCCAGCACACGATGTAAACGCCGTTTTTTCTTTATCCTTTTCGTCCATTTCAACCTGCCGGTATCCACTTTGCAGGTCCAAGATGGAAAACCATGAAGAATTTCCAACTGCATCCAAAGTGTCGTCAATTCTTGATAAAGGGTATGAATCCTTCTTGGTCAAATCGTTGAGCCGCCTATAATCTGCATCTTGTAAGGTTCTGGGACTGGATAGTATTACGATTCGCTGAACGTCCAGGTCCGCAATGCCTTCGACAAACTGACGAGCAGCGACGTATTCCTGTGTCTCGAGGGGACTGCTGACGAATTCTCGTTTAGCTAAGCTTTGGACTTCGTATGCAAATGTGGTTAAATCTTCCTTGGCTTGATGTGTCCGGTTATGCAACTGGCCATGCAACAGCTCTGTTAAGTGTGCATCTCGAAAACGCAACTTTAGTGCAGATGTTATCTTATCATAGTCACGTAAGTCTGACGAGCAGATTTTCCAAAATAGGTGCTGCAGAATGTCTGAGCATTGATGTCAGCACACAAGCCTTTTCCTCATTCGATCAATTATTCATACGTGCGATGTTTTCAAATTGCATATGATAAATGTCCCATGACGTTTTTCCATTGTATGGATAGGGTTTTGCTACTACGCCACTCTGTCTATCAGGAAAAAGGGGTGCTGCAGCTGTTAAACTACGCTCACCTGCACTAAATTCTCGCAGCTCCTCTCTGACCATTTCTTTAACCTGATCTTTTACTTGCTGTAGCTGTTCCTCGACTGCACTAATACGTTGGTCCTGATCTTTTAATGCCTGGCTCACCACTTGCTTCTGCTCCTCCAGCCTAGTCATCACAAGTTCCTGTTCACTTTTCAAATCTGCAACTGCCTCGTCTTGATGTCGCTTCAACTTTTGCTCAAGGTCCTCTTGGTGGTGCTTTAGTTTTTCTTTAAGTTTCACGACTGCCTCGTCCTGGTGGTGCTTCAGTTTTTCTTCAAGGTTGACGACTGCCTCGTCCTGGTGGTGCTTTAGCTTTTCTTCAATGTTCACGACTGCTTCGTCCTGGTCGTTCTGTAGCTCTTCAAGGTTCACGGCGGTTGCTTGCATAACAGCTGCCTGGTTGTTTAGGCTGGTTTTCATTTCTGCGTTTTCTGGCCTCATTTCTTGTAGCATAGTCATCAATGCATTCATTTCAGATGCCATAGCTATAGTTACTGGCAATAACTGACGCTGTACTCACTTCTTGTTTCCTTTTCCTGGCTTGTTTCGCTGGATAATCCCACACTTCCGACACCAATTGTCACGACGGCCTCTTTTTCTTCACCCAGGGAATCAAAGTGGACGTAACTTTCACCGTTTTGCTTCACAACTCAATACAATATCTCTTAAACTTATCTTAGCTACAACTCAACTCACCTAAACTACTCCACGCTACTCGTGGCGCCTTATTATATACGCCATCGAACCATCTAGAAAAATCGAGACATTCAGATGACGTTCTATCCGTCGGTCCCGAAAATTCCAGACGATTCGATGACGTTTACACATCAATAATCTAACTTAACATTTTGAAAGAAACGTCGACAATAATACAAATAAGCAATGCTATATACAGGATGTTACAATATTGTTCAAAAGCCTGAATCGTCTCTATGGGGATTGGGAATGATAGGGCTGTTTTCTGTGAGGTGCTGGGAGATTGGGGAGGGGGGCTTTGCACTGTTTTTTTTGTTTAACTCATCGCGAAGGGGTGCTGGTTGTTGTCCGTATCGGCTTTTTAAGTAAGACTGAACTAGTAGTTGTTGTTGGCTCGCCTAATTCGGGGAAATTTTCAGGACTATTCAGTATCGAGGATCTACTTTGCGTGGCTATTTTTGCATACAACGGATTATTTACAATATGTTCCGCCTCTTTAAAAGCGACATTCTCTAAGGCCATCGCTTTATTTATATGATGTTGCCTTTTATATACCGGACGATCCCTAGAAACCGATTTATGTTCTCTACTTTGACATTGTACACATAATTTATCGTCAGTTCTAGAAGCATCGCCGTTACAGTTTTCCCTCGAACAATTTGAACATCTTTTTTTTCCCTTGCACTGCTTGATAGTGTGACCATAACGTAAACATTTATAGTATTGGACAACTGGACAATAGTAAGATTCTACTGGGAAGTTTACCATATTAATGACGACCCTTTCAGGCTGTTTATTACCCACGAAGGTTAATATAACAATTTGCCTATCGACATATGATGTGTTAGTATCTGGACTATAGACCCTCCTTTGCATGCGTTTGATTTCAGCTACCCTAACATTGCTTTCTATTGCTTTCAACAGATAATCATGAGTGAAAAATGTCTACCATTCTTATTATTCCCTTCTTATGGTTGTAGAATTTTGGGATAGATGCAATAAAATTATTCTGAGTGACGACTGTATGGTTCAGTAACGAATTAGCTGCTTCAAGAGTCTTGAATATAACCTTAACTCTGTTAATTCCTATATTTTTTGTGTCTATTATGTTTTCTTTGAACGCTTGTATGTCTTGTGAAAAATTCCCAACTCGGATCGGAAATAATCGACCCGCATTTTTCTCTTTATGTCCTAATTTAACATTTACTCTGAATTTGTGATGAGACAGGTATTGGACAACTGGAATGGCGGTATAACTATTGGCGGAAGCAAAACATCTAACTTAAGATTTGCTGACGATACAACCCTTATTGCTGCTTCTCAGGAAGAACTAGTTGCTCTATTGAACGTTTTAGAACAACACAGTGTAGCATATGGTCTTGGTATTAACTACAACAAGACATAAGGTTATTATCGTAGATAGAGAGCATGACAATCATCGAGAAATAAAGTCAATAGGCCGTTGTGAGGTAGCTCAACGTTTTGTGTACCTCGGTTCTTTGATCGACAATTCAGGTAGCTGTGAGAATGAGATTCGACGGCGCATTCAACAGGCACGGGTGGCCATGACAAAGCTTACTAAAATATGGCGTGACCGTAACATCACTAAAGCTACTAAAATGTCACTGGTTCAGTCTTTTGTGTTCTCCATATTTTTGTATGCCTCGGAAACTTGGACTGTTAAAAAGGTAGATCGAGCTCGCATAGATGCTTTTGAAATGTGGACGTGGAGGAGAATGCTGAGAATTCCTTATACCGCCCATCGAACTAATGTTTCCATACAGGGTGAGTCAAGCTCAACGCCTCGGACTCTTGCGACCAAACGATACCACTCTTCGAAAAATCGACTTTGCGATTGTATGTAGGTCGAGTTGCACTACATTTTAAAAATATTGACTTTTATACAGGGTGTCTAATAAATGCGTGACATATCAAAGTTATGTTTTTTAAATAGAGTACCCTGTATATTATTGCATATTTAGATTCCCGGGTACATTTTAGTGTGACTTTATGTATCACACATGGGACTTTAAGCGAACCGTTTAGGTGCAAATCACAATTTTGGGTATAGGTAGATGTCAGAAAAAAATTGAATATCGCAGCTATTATAAATCTTAGACGGCTGTGACTTTGCCGAGTTACTAAACATGAAATGTGTCAGCTTACGTTAGACGGTCGGGTTCGAATTACATTTGTACTTGGAGAAATCGGTAGGTCAATTAAGGAAACTTCAATCAAAGGTAACTCGATTTTTTGATTTGGGAATGCATAATTTTTTTTATACGATCAAATGTGCAATTTGATAAGCTTTCTAATGATATGCGGTTGTAAATATCAATCTCTGGTAGTTTTGATATAATTTTAGATTTTCAGTAAAACCGGTGTTTTTCAATTTTCCTACCTATAATCAACTTAGCAGGCCATGAAATATAAACAAAAAACTGTTCAGATGGAACAAAATAACTAACTTAGCAGACAGTTATGGACGAACTAGAGTAAAGGGTCAAAGTTATAAAAATGACTTACAACAAATCAATTCTAACCAGAAATAGCAGACATAACACATCTAAGGTCAAAAAGCAGCTGGTGTTCGACAGAAATGGGTATTTTTCACAGCATACCGGCTACTACAATATTCTAAAGATTGACGATTCACAGAACCATTGTGAATTTTGAAATGAAAGGAAATCTACCACGTAATGTTGCTGGCAGTTTAATAGCTTCAGAACAAAATTTCACATTTCATGATTTAAAAAAATAGTAACCGATACCTCTGGCAGGAGTTCTGCAAATTCTTCAATACTCATAAGCAAGATCGTCAAAAATGAACAATAAATTAAAAATCTGCTCAAATTATTAAACATAATTTACCTGGCAGAAAATTAAACCATGATTTGTCAGTATTCCTTTTTTGCGATCTTGATAACAGATACTGAAAAATTTAAAGGACAGTGAGAGGTATCATTACTTTTGACTTTGAGGGAAATGACTACTGTTTTATACCATTAAATGTGAAATTGGGTTCTGAAGATATTAGACTGACGGCAACGATCGCTGAAAGTCTTGCTTTCATTTCCAAGTGTTTAGTGATTTTGGAAATTTTTAATCTCTAGTACATTGCAGTCGCTAGTAGGCTGTAAAGTTATCCATTTCTGTCATACTCCAGCTTCTCTTTAACCTTAGACGTGTTACCGCCGTTGTTTCTGGTTAGAGTTGATTTGTTGTAAGGAATTTTCATAATCTTGTTCTTTTACTCTATTTCTGCTCGATTTCTTTGCTAAGTTAGTTGTTTTCTTCCATGTGAATATGATTTTGTTTATATTTCATGGCCTGCTAGTTTGTTTATAGGTACGAAAATTGAAAAACACTGATTTCATTGAAATCTCAAAATTCAATTAAAACTACCATAGATTGATATTCACAACCTGATAAATTAGAAAGGCCATCAAATTGCACATTTGACCGTATAAAAAAAATTATGCATTCCCATTTGAAAAAATCAAGTTACCTTTGATTGAAGTTTCCTTAATTGATCTACCGATTTCTCCAAGTACAAATGTAATTCGAACTCGACCGTCTAACGTAAGCTGACACATTTCATGCGTAGTAACACGGCAAAGTCACAGCCCTCTAAGATTTATAATAGCTGCGATATTCAATTTTTTTCTGACATCTACCTATACCCAAAATTGTGATTTGCACCTAAACGGTTCGCTTAAACTTCCATGTGTGATACATAAAGTTACACTAAAATGCACCCAGAAATCTAAATATGCAATAATATACAGGGTGTCCCATTTAAAAAAACACAACTTTGATATGTCACGCTTTTATTAGACACCCTGTATAAAAGTCATTATTTTTAAAATGTATCCCAACTCGACCTACATACACTTGCAAAGTTGATTTTTTGAAAAGTGGTATCGTTTGGTCACAAGAGTCCGAGGCGTTGAGCTTGACTCACCCTGTACTGAATGAGCTTGGTAATCCAAAGAGACTATCCTCCATTGTGCCGATGAGAATGCTTACATTCTTCGGACATATTCAAAGAAGCGATAATATGGAGAAACTTGTAGTTCAGAGTCACGCACCGAGTGGGCGGCGCCGTGGCCGATCCCCTACACGCTGGGTGGATACGACGAAACAGTTGCTAGATATGAGTATCAAGAGCGCCACTGAACTGACAGTAAATCGCGAAAGATGGCGAGCTACAGTTCTCAAAACTATTGATAATATTCGTGTCGGCAATACGCTAGCTCCGACTTAATGCATTTTACGAGTTCACAACATGTCTGTTAAAACATTGTGACTATGATGATGATAACAAAATACGGGCCAGCTTGATATTTATTATCAAAATCATAATTATTTGGATTTTGATCAAGAGGAGTGTTTATATTATTTTCGACTGCCAGAATTACTGGACGGCTCATTGCCGCCCGAGTCGTCACTCATAATAACTAAACCAGCTATCTAATGAGTATGAGCAGGTATTTATAATATTTACCGTAAGAGCCGCTTCACACGCAGCCGGCAGTCGGTGCCGACTACCCGGCTGATCTAAAGCTTTCACATTGGATCCGATTTTGTATCCGGTACGGGGCAAATATTCATTTTATTTATCGTTCAGTAGCGTGTAGTTTTGGATCATGGATCGCGAACGTGTTATTGCGATACGCAGCCTGCGAAGAAAAAGATGGCAAGAGATGATTTACTGGGTGCATGAGGTTATTGAGGTATGGCGAAATTATTGCCAAAATCTGTACCATGAGAATGGTCTTCACGCCTTCTCATTGGATTTTGAACACGAACCGGATATTCTTTTGTCTGAAGTCCAACATGCCCTCAACAAGTTAAAAACTAATAAAGCTACAGGTATTGATGCTATTTTTGCTGAAACGTTAAAACGCTTGGGTGACGACGGCGTCTCTCTTTTACATAATATTTGTATATTTGTATTTTTGTTCCACTCCATAAAAAGGGATCTCCAACAAATCCAGACAATTATCGCCTACTTTCGTTAATCTCTCATGCAAGTAAGATTCTACTGTATATTTTACAATCTCGTTTGGAGGGTTTTATTGGCTGGCAAATTTCTCAGGCGCAGGCAGGTTTCGTGAAGGGACGCGGTGCGCGTGAACAGATCTTAAATTTAAGACAAATTATTGAAAAAGCCAGAGAGCATTATTTTCCAGTTTTTATCTGCTTTGTGGACTACTCTAAGGCGTTTGATAACGTAAAATGGCCTAAACTATGGGAAATCCTCATCTCTATGGGAGTAACTTGTCTAGTCAAACTGCAACCAGAAAAGGAGTTCGTCAGAGATGTGTATTATCTCCGATGTTGTTTAACATTTACTCTGAATTTGTGATGAGACAGCTATTGGACAACTGGAACGGCGGTGTAACTATTGGCGAAAGCAAAATATCCAACTTAAGATTTACTAACGATACAACCCTTATTGCACCTTCTCATGAAGAACTAGTAGATCTATTAAACGTCTTAGAACCACATAGTGCAGCGTATGGCCTTGGTATTAACTACAATAAGACCAAGGTTATGATCGTAGATAGAGAGCATGATAATCATCAAGAAATAAAGTCAATAGGCCGTTGTGAATTAGTTCAAAGTTTTGTATACCTCGGTTCTTTGACCGACAATTCGGGTAGCTGTGAAAATGAGATTCGACAGCGCATTCAACAGGCACGTGACCATGATCCGGCGACCACCCGTCACTCGGTTGCCGAATAACCAGCTACGGTGCGTGTGAAAGCTCCAATATAACTTAATAAACCTTGCGACCGGTTAGCCGGCACCGACTAGACAGTTCTGGCAAGTGTGAAGCGGCACTAAAACTAACAACTAATATTATATGATAATATGTACTTATCCGTGAATAAGAACGATCAGTTTTTCTCGCCACAGATACAAGTAGCAAACACGATCGTTCTCTACCGGGGTTAGCACAAAACTGGACTTTCAAGGTTGAATCTTATTATATTGGCCTGGCTCATATCACTGCAGTTTCTGTTATTGGCACAGTTTTCGAAATAGGGAGTCAAACTGTTTGCTTCTACAAGTCGATGGTCGGATCCGCACTTAGCCCCTCTCTTAACTCTTACATCTTGTATTTTAATTTTTGATTTTTGTCGTACAATTAGATAGTCAATTATTGATTTATGCTCTCTTGAGTGTCGATATCACGTAAATTTGTGTATGTCTTTATTTGGAAAGAATGTATTAGATACTTATTTTCAGCTCATACCGACTGCACAGATTCTCTCTTCCCTAATGCGATGATAATTCATTAGTAAATATCTTCTCCATAAATGCCGACAACTTTACTATCACTTTGTTTTCCCACTCTTCCATTTAGATCACCGCCTATCATGATTTCGTGACGGAGTGGTATTGTCTAAAACATTTCTTAGATCGATTTCGAAATTCTCCTTATCTTCTGCTTTTGCGTTATCATTGGGACTATAGACTCCGATGATTGTCATAACTCGCCCTCTTATTTAAATCGTGATTTTTATAATACGTTCATTTATAGCTTCCCATGACTTAATATGTTTTTTGAATCTTTTATGTATCATTATGGATACTCCCGCCACTACTTACTTATTTACTCCACTGTATAAGTGTGCAAATCTATCTACTATTCCATTGCCTTTCTTTTACTTCCCACACCGATAGGTGAAGGGAGTATTGTGATCGCGAAAATTTTCGATTTTGAGATAATACGCTTTTTGGGCGTTTTATGATGTCTACATGACGAAAATCCACGTCACTCATTTCCGTCGGTCTGTCTGTCTGTCTGTCTGGCGGTCTGTCTGTCGGTCTGTCTATCTGTCGCTTTTTTCTAGCCTCGTAATCTCAGCAACTGCTACATGGATTGTGATGAATTTTGGGCAGCGATATGCTGTGGGGTCGTAGTAGGTAACGTTCCTATAATTTTAAAAATCGGCGCATAGGCGGCGGACTAATTAGCAGAAAACAAAAAAAAATAGATATTGCTGAAACTTCGTTTTTAGGCGTTTTAGGGATTCCTGGTCATTTTCCACTTTTTTTGGGGTAGAGGTGAAATTGTGGTGGTTGGGGGTTGTAAAACTGGAAAGTTTTAGTATCGATAATAGGCTGTCCATTGACCTGTGAAGGAAAGAGCTAGCGGCATAATACAATTTTCTGAGTGGGGGGGCTGGCGATTATTTGGTTGCAAGGGATCTCAGACGAAAGCCTCATGCTATGGGAAAATAATAAACTGGTATCTGCGTAATGTGTGGGAAGTACTGAGTCAGTCAACTTGACTTAATTTTCTAGTCTCTTTTCTACATGACGAAAATCCACGTCACTCATTTCCGTCGGTCTATCTGTCTGTCTGTCTGGCGGTCTGTCTGTCGGTCTGTCTATCTGTCGCTTTTTCCTAGCCTCGTAATCTCAGCAACTGCTACATGGATTGTGATGAATTTTGGGCAGCGATATGCTGTGGGGTCGTAGTAGGTAACGTTCCTATAATTTTAAAAATCGGCGCATAGGCGGCGGACTAATTAGCAGAAAACAAAAAAAATAGATATTGCTGAAACTTCGCTTTTAGGCGTTTTAGGGGTTCCTGGTCATTTTCCACTTTTTTTTGGGGTAGAGGTGAAATTGAGGTGGTTGGGGGTTGTAAAACTGGAAAGTTTTAGTATCGATAATAGGCTGTCCATTGACCTGTGAAGGAAAGAGCTAGCAGCATAATACAATTTTATGAGGGGGGGGGGGCTGGCGATTATTTGGTTGCAAGGGATCTCAGACGTAAGCCTCATGCTATGGGAAAATAATAAACTGGTATCTGCATAATGTGTGGGAAGTACTGAGTCAGTCAACTTGACTTCATTTTCTAGTCTCTGAGAGGATTTCTAGATCTGTTTTTCGCTGGATTATTTCTATCATGTTCTTTGTTTATTCCTTATTCTTCGTATGTCCCATATTCCTATATTCAAAGTCCATTTCCGTTGCCGCTTTCGTCTGAGGTATTTCCTGCCCAATTTCCGAGGCTTGTAGCTGGGTGTTTTAGCAATAGTTTTTTTTATGTGGGTTAGGGAGCTGGCCTGACGCCACCACGCTCCTCTTTATCCGGGCTTGGGACCGGCAGGCAGCGTTGAACTGCTCGATCCATCCAGCACCACCACAGGCAGAGTTTACTCGCTTACTACGTGTATATTAGGAAATTCTAAGCCCATTGGTTTGTGTAATAGGCACGTAATGTTCGGATGAACCCAAAAGAGTAAATTATGTCCCTAGGCCTTTCTTTCACAGGTTAGTAAATAGCCTATCATGAGTAGGTATAACAAATTTTTCAGTTTTACTACCACCCACCACCAACCACCCCAAATTTCAGCCTCCACCCAAAAAAATAGAAAATAACCAAGAACCCCTAAAACGCATAAAAACGAAGTTAGAGGAATATTTGAAATTTTTCATTTACTGCTAATTACTCCGCCATCCGCCCTTTACCGATTTTAAAAATTATAGCAGCATTACCTACTACGGCTCCACAGCATATAGCTACCCAAACTTCATCACAACCCATGCAACGGTTACTCAGATAACGAAGCTAGAAGAATTCCAACAGACAGACCGACGGAAATGAGTGACGTGGATTTTCGTTATGTAGATATCATAAAACGCCCAAAAAGCGTATTACCTAAAATCGAAAATTTTCGTGTTCAAAATACCTATCGGTGTGTGAAGTAAAATTATACAATATGTAGCAACATTTGATATTAAACCTAAACTAAAATAATACGAAACAAAGATTTCACAACATTCTTGGTTTTATGAATGAGGATGTGGACTGTGGTGTCCGCACGCTTCCATTCCTGTTTCTTATTGGTCAACGCTTGTCACGCACTTGTTTCTATCCCCACGCCATGCCACAACCAATGTACATAGCTTTATTTATCAAATTGCCCAGTGGTCAGGTAGCAATATTAATAATGACCAATGTGATAAATAACAAAATTTAGATAGTAATTAAACAGTTGGTCCAATATAGCTAGACATTATTTATAATGCCATGATTAGTCACTTGGTCCATACAAATACAACTACTTACATACCTCTGCCCGACTCTAGCACTAACTAAACGCTTAATAACCAACATCGACGTCACTTCTTTGATAACATTTTCTGTTCTAGATGGCTTTACTTGCCGTCCAACAAAACCACATATTTTGAAAGATACATTTTGCTGACATTTCAGCTACCTTTATGAAAGTACATAATACCTATTTGAAAAACAATTAATTTGGACTAAGTGAAAAATATCTAAAGAAAAAATCCAGATATGAAAACCCTTACCAAATATCTTTATTTCAGAAACCATGAACATATCAATACTGCTGTTAGTGTACTCATGTGCAGTAGGCTTACCCATGGACGTGAGTTGCTTATTTTTACCAAAACGTGTAAGTATCTTTAACTTATATTGCATTAGTAAGTATAAGTTGCTTATCGACATTTGGAAAGCTTATTGCCTATTGAGCTACTGCATCTGGATATCCATTGTGACAAGTTCGTAGTACCCATTTCTAGTTTCTTAAACAATAAATTTCGTGCCTAAATTGGTCGAATAATTCAAAACCAAAACAAACAAACCAAACCGTTCGATCAGCCTTTTCTATTAAAGAAAACTTGTTATGCATATTATACACACACAGCTTTGTAACATACTATAGACATATAGATATAATATTTTGAGTTCGTAACGAGAAAAACATGTTTTTTCCTAAAATCACTGTATCTTCTCCTTTCCACTTGACTCATTTAGTTCAACGTGTTTCGGTTTTATACAAGCTTATTCCTAAGCTGAATATTTTAAACTGTTCTAGAACACGATCAAATCAACAACTTGTTCAAATAACTTTTTTCAGAAAACTGAAAAATAAGGGAGATAGAGAATAAAAAAATTAATCTGGGCTTGTGTATCAAGATGTACATAGGTTTAGTTTTTTCTCGAATTTTTGTTTTATCGATGAGGCACTGTATGAGTTAATGCCATAGTCACTATCTGTTTATCGTCTATTTAAAATAAATTGGTAAAACTCTAGAATTGGCACATTATTATGAAAACAAAGAACTAGTGGATATGTTGCTTAATTACGGGGAGTGTCTTCAAAGTATGGCTGCTGCTTCAAGAATCGTTGTATTGAAGTTAATGGTGACAACTTGAACATCCTATTTAGGTTAAACAGCATCGTATTGTACATTTTTTTGTAACAATTTACCTTTTTTATTTTTCAGTTTATGCGTTTATTTTAACGATTTCTACACCAGCTTAAAAAATGAAGTCAAGCCGTTTGACTCAGTACTTCCCACACATTAAGATGATACCAGTTTATTATTTTTTCGTAGCATGAAGCTATAATCTGAGATCCCCTTGCAACCAAGTCATCGCCAGCCTCCAAATAAAAGTAGGAAAATGATCTGGGACCCCTAAAACGCCTAGAAATGAAGTTTGATCTGTTTTTGTATTGTTAGTTTTTCAGTTATTGACACAACTCTAAAAACCATACGTGTTTCCATCCTCGCCAAGGCAATAAAACTGTGTCGAGATTCCATTAAAACCAATTCGGTCATTTCCAAGTTACACGATGCAGAAATTCTAAATTCTAAGTCCCTTGTTTTCTGTAATAGAGAAGGAAATGTTAGGAAGGACCTAACAAATTAAAACAAAAAACTTTTTTTAAAAAAGCTTTTATTAAAAGGTTTAAAAAAAAAAGAAAATAAAATGTTCCTTTAGAATGTTAACTATCAACTTATAGCCTCATTATACACAATCTATATATAATAATAATAATAATAACTCGTATTTATTCCAAATGTACAATGGGTACATATAAAGTGTGAACATCTGTGGCGAAGTTTAGCTAATAGCTACTCTTACACTAAACCACAAATATCACAGTTGATAAGATGTTATGGCAACGTTGAAACTAATACATAAATTAGAATTTGGCAAATAAAGAATACAGAAAAATATGTTAATAAACAATTAACTAATTAGTTTAGATTGGACACAACTACTGACTTAATATATAATATATACATAAACACACAACACATACTACGGAAAGATTACTGAGCATTTTGACTGCTTCCTAAATTCATTCAGGTTCATAGTTTTATAAGATAGACTCAATAAATTGTATAATGTGGCTGCATTATATGTGACAGAGTGTTGAAAAAAAGCTGTACTATGGTGTGGAATGGTAAGTGTAGATGTATGCCTAATATTAATGTTATGTGGATCACTCCTTAAGATCAGTTTCTCTCTTAAATACGCTGGTTTGGATGTTAAGAGCAATTTATGTATGAATACAAGGTAGAGGTATTTAACCATTTGAGATACGCGTAACCAACAAAGTCTTGTATATGCTTCTGATATGTGAGCAAAGCGCCTTAAGCCAAAAATGAATCTTGCGCAGTTGTTTTGAATTACTTGCAAGCGATTTTTTGAAACGGAATGAAGACAGGGATAGTACATTATATTGCAATAATTAAGCACAGATAAAACAAGAGACTCGCAAAGCTTTTTCCTCAATTTAAAATGGAGTAGTGACTTGTTAGCATAAAGTGTGCGCAATCTAACATAAGTTCTTTTCAAAATCTCTTTAATATGATCTGTGAATCTCAAACAGTCATCAAATACTACACCTAAAATTTTAATTTTTTGAGAGAACTGTAATCTATCAGCACCAATTTGAATACTGAAGTGGCGTTCAATGTCAGGTTTTCTCGTTTTGGAGCAAAACAGTATAACATTACCCTTTTGCGTATTTATAGGTAAGTTGTGATTCATGGAATACACAAATACCCTCTGCAGATCCTCATTTAAGTTATCATTTGCCTGATCAGCTTCATCTGCATCAAAATAATGAATAAGCTGAGTATCATCAGCGAAAGACTGTACTTGTGAGTGAGTCACACATAAAGATAAATATGATCATAAAAGCCTGTCGCGAGGTTTACGTGAGTACCTATAAGAATTAAACTGAAACTTTAACACAATTAATGTTAGCAGACCAAGTTAGTCAATTGAATAGGTACTAGATTTATAAATCGCGCGACAAGCTTTTATGATAATATAAATTGTGTATAATGAGGCTATAAGTTGATAGTTCACATTCTAAAGGAACATTTTATTTTCTTTTTTTTAGAACTTTTAATAAAAGCTTTTTTTAAAACAGTTTTTTGTTTTAATTTATTTTTTACTTTTTTTATTAACTTGCATTTATATCAAACAAAATTTTTATTTATTCTCGACAAGCCCTGTTATTTGATACCCATATTGCAGAAGTGCATTAAACTAACTATTTCGCCATCTTGAATGGTCCGCCACAGTTGATTTAGAATGACGTCACATTATTTGTCGAGTCACTCTCAACAAGCCCTTTCACTGTGCAAAGACTCTCGTCTCTCAGGTCGTAAACAAGGTTCACGCAGTGATAAAACAACTCACCGACTTTGAATAGTATATTTTTCCCAAACTCTTACAACAAAACACATCATCGTATTATATCCAAAAATACATATTATTTGGCATCATTTGAATGACAGTTTCTAACTTAGAATTTGCGCTATCCTGATATCCACTCATTTTCATAGATTTCCTTTTATTAGAAATCATGAAACCCTTAAACTAAACTAAAAAAAATATAGACCTACTCTAAACATAACCTTAAAACTGTGTTGGTAATAAAAGTCCACTAACGACACGAGTTTATCCCTATTACTTTCCCAAAGTTAGTCTAGCACCCCAAATGTTCCTTTACAACTTATTGTTGGAAAATCCTTACGGCGGATCTTCTCTACCACCTACGTCGCGTCACAGGCATACCTACACACTGGCTGTCTTGCCTACCCTTCGGGGTCGCTCGGTGCACCAGCGGTTCGTTAGCTACCCCCTAATCTCATGTCGATGATGTCACCGTCGCCGTCGTCGATGCAACCTGGTGATGACCACTGCGTAGGTTGTATAAAGGAACTCGTACAATTCGATCCAGAATCTTCTGTGAGTGCTGCCAGATTCTTGCTCACACCGCAAGCCTCTAGTTG
The DNA here is from genome assembly GCA_951848785.1 of Callosobruchus maculatus. NCBI lineage: Eukaryota > Metazoa > Arthropoda > Insecta > Coleoptera > Chrysomelidae > Callosobruchus > Callosobruchus maculatus. The sequence continues at coordinate 293,758 of CATOUR010000103.1, forward strand.
AGCGCCAAATGCAAATACTCTCTTCTCTCAGATAGTCAGGTTCATGCAGTAATAAAACAACTTGCCGGCTTTGAATACTATATTTTCCCCAAAGTCTCACAACAAAATTCATCGTTTGACTAAAAATGACATCAGTGGGCCTATTGTCAGTGATGACATTCCTCTCATTAGATTGTCATTCCCCTTAACATCTACTGGGCGTTCTCATATCAATATGGATACCCATATTGTAGAAATGCATTAAATAACTATTCCACTATTGGATCTAGAACGACGTCATACAGCTTATCGTGCATTGTCATCCAAACTAAACATATATACAAAATTTCAGCTCAATCGGTTGAAGATATCTGCTTCAAAATTGAGTTGCAAGATTCCACCCGAACAAGCGTACATACATTGCAAGTTAAATAAAAGCTTTTAAAAAGTGTATTATGCCGTTAGGTCTTTCTTTTACAGGTAATGGTATTATGAATACAACAAATTTTTCAGTTTTCCAACCCCCACGCCCCTACCACCCCAATTTCACCCCTACCCAAAAATAAGTAGAAAATAATCAGGATCCTCTCAAACGCTTAAAAACGAAGTTTGAGCTGTTTTTATTTTTTTGTTTTTTATTAGTTCTTCGCCGCCACTGAAACGATTCATAAAAACCATACGCATTTTCATCCTCACTATGGTAGTAATATTGTGTTAAAATTTCATCAAAATCAGTTCAACTGTTTCCTCAATACAGAACGATCTAAAGCAATACTCATATGTTTAAATCAGAAAAGTACTTTGGTTTCTGTAATAGGCAAGGCAATGGTCTTTGTTCACAGGTCAGTGGACAGTCTATTACGAATACAATAACTTTTTCAATTTTACAATCCCCCACCCCCCAACCACCCCAAATTTCACCCCACCCCACAAAAAGTAGAAAATGGTAAGGAATACCTAAAACGCCTAAAAACGAAGTTTGGGGAATATTTGATTTTTTCGTTTTTTGCTGATTACTCCACCACCCATGCACAGGTTTTCACAATTATAGCAGCATTACCTACTATACGACCCCACAGCATATTGCTGCACAAATTTCATCAAAATCCATGCAGCGGTTGCTGAGATTCCGAGGACAGAAGCACGCTAACCAACCGACAGACAGACCGACAGAAATGAAATGAACCTCAAACACTTATTTGTTGTGGAAAGTCACATGGTTGTGCTTTCTCATATCTAAATATTCACGAAAAATGTGACGCACTCGCTCAATTGGAATTCCAAGCTTAGATTATCCAATATTATTCTATTAGGTTTATCAGTAATTTCTGGTGCAGCTACCTCTCAACTTTCAGCGTCACTTGTACTACTATGGCAACAAAGGAACTTAGTGATCCGCCTTATAGCCATTGACATTGACGTTACTTAACAATACATTGTCTTCATAGTATCTATAAAGCCACTTTAGGGTTTAATAGCTGTCTTTTGCGCAAAAATGGTTGCTTGATAAGTTCACGAATTTCACTTTTCCTTTTTTGAAATTAACGATGTTAGCTACCTTCAATGAGTGGCAAATATAGACTGAAAGATGCAGCTGGATCAAGATTATTTACCGACAGATGACAGTAAACGGGTGCATTATCGCTATTAAAGTTAGTGCATGGAAAACTAAAAAAGCCACGACCTAATCTAGTCTCGTATGAATGCTTGAAACACAGGAAGTGTTTTTGCAGGGCTTAGCGCCATACAAAACAAGAGAACGAGTCTTCCTGGATCCAGCAGAGAAACGGCCCTTTTGTAATGCTTTTACAGGTGAGTTTAACCATAATGCACTATATTAACATGACTCCTACATACATTTAAAACTGTTTTTTGTAAAATTGTGTCGAGGTTTTAATTGTATATAAAGGGTGTCAGGATATTCGACCGACAACGCTTGACAGGTGATAGATCTCACATTTTTATGAAAATGTTTCTCCATTATTCCACAATAATATGGCACAACGATCCGAAATTACGGAAGGGGGGGGGGGCGAAACCACGGTTTTGCCATCAAGAGTAGAGGGTGCTACACACGTTACATTGAACTGTTAATTTTTCCGGTTTGGTGCATAAATGTGGATATTAAAAAAATCGTTTTCTCAATTAGTTTTACGTAAAAAAGGTATACTTAACAAATTATAGTCCCTAGAGGTAACCATTTTCGAGGTAACCTTTATTGAAAGTTCCAAGGCACCCCAATTTGTTGTAAAAAGTGACCGAAAGAATTATCGGTATTCTCACATGATTTAATATTAGATCAAAAAACATGATTGTTTCAAACATGTCTAATTTTTAAAACAGGCGGTGTTGAAGTTTAATAGTAGTTCATGAATCGTACGTAAAAGTATGAGCCTAATATTAATTCCTGCGGAAATACCGATAATTCTTTCAATAACAGTGCACAATTATATTTCGGCTTTGTCTCGTAAATAAAGTGGTATAGTACCTTCCTGCTTGCTTCCATCGACCACAAATTTTAATGCTGAAAATAAAAGTATTTCCCTTCCCTCACTCCACAGGTTAATCCCTTGTCAGTGTCAGTGTCTGTCTTCCCTCTTATGCGAATCGATCACGACGCTCGTTGTCAAAATATTGGTAATCTGTTAGGAGGATTTTTTGTTGGATCGAAAAATATTATGAAGTTACTAAGTTTGCTGTATATGTGTGTGTGTGTGTGTGTGAGAAGAGATTGGCTTGGATGCGAGTCCATCAGCCACAGATATTTGGAGGTTATAATTTATTTAAATTACGTATCCAACTGAATATAAGAAGTTGCATATTATTTCATAATTTTTTTTATTGTTTAATGAAAGTAAATATGTGATGTGAACGGGAAATTGTATATTTAATTCTGCTAATTTCCCATACACGGCTTCAATTTCTGCTGAATGATTTTTACAATAAAAAAGTATGTGATTTATGTCACATAAAGAAGAACTATCGCAAGTACAAACTCCTGAGGGGATAATTTGTATCTTAGCCAAATGTGCTGGGAACCTCCCATGATTGCATTTTAGTCTAGTGATGGTAGCGGATGATTTTTTGGATATCGTGTAATCAAAGATGTAAGGGATATCTACAGGTAACTCAGGATGTATCAAATAATACTGATTTTTAGAACATTTTACTATTTCTTTCCATTGGTCTTGCCATTTGACATATATTTTATTTCTTAACACTCTATTTAGGTCTTGAGTAGTTGCTATTTCCTTGTAATTACCATCCCGTGTAGACTCTCCAGCAAGTTGGTCTACAATCTCGTTGCCTTTTATGCCCGAGTGACCTTTTGCCCAGATGAATGTAACATCTTTGGTAGATGTTTTTCTAAGTATTGAGCACAACATGTTACTAGATTTGAGATTTAATGGGGTGCTATTCAGTGCGGAAAGTACAGATTTGGAATCAGAAACAATGACTGCTTTTCAACGTTTTCTTTATGTATCCAATCCAAAGCCTGCTCAATTGCAAATGATTCTGCCGTAAAGATAGAGCAATACTCAGGTAGTTTAAGTTTAAGCTTTTCATTTCTTGAGGGGACATAAACTGCACAACCGTACCTTCCATCTTCTTTTTTGGAGCCATCTGTATATATGACTATATTATCTGCGAAATTATCTAGCACGGATTTCAAGAGAAGATTGTTGATTTGAGCCGATTCTGTGTAATTTGGTAAGAGAACTGCCGGTTTCTTAAACAAAGTATTGTATTCTAGGTTATACACAGGTAATTTATTACTGCTGCATACTGCCCATGATCAAGTCACTGTTCACAGACTTTAATTTTTAAAATATGTTTAATTGCAAGCATCTCTCTCCGACTTTGTAGTGGGAGTTCTTTACTTTCAGCGAGTAGGACGGGACATGGAGTGGATTTCATTGCACCGAGACAGATTCTGAGACTTTTATACTGGATTCGATCAATGGTGAGTAAATGGGTCTTGCATGCAGACCCATAGAGAGTACATCCGTAATCCAATATGGATCGCACGTAGGCACGGTAAAACATTAGTGCAACTTTAGTATCAGCGCCCCATTTTCGGTTGGTCACACTTTTGAGGACATTAATGCCCCTTTCACACCTACCTTTTATATATTGGACATGTTTTGACCATGTTAGCTTATTGTCTAACACAATGCCAAGATATTTATAATCTAAAACAAAAGGTATAACATGTCCTGCCAGGTTTATATTGTCAGGCGCATGCATCCTATGTCTAGAAAATATCATTGCGGCAGATTTTTCTGGGGAAATGGTTAGCTCGTGGTCATCAGTCCAGCTAGAAGCAAGTTGCATAATGTTACTTAAGCCGTCTAGGCAATCGACATATGAATTTCGGATAGTATATATGCATATATCATCTGCATATTGAACACATTTAATTGATTTATCCTGAAATATCCCGTGAATACTTGCTGAATATATGTTGAACAGAATGGGACTGAGAACAGATCCTTGGGGTAGACCTCTGTGGACTCTCCGTGGACCATGTAACTGGTTAGTGTGGTCTTTGATGTATATATTTCTGTTTTTGAATAGGTTACATATATTAGAGGAGAAATTTTGGGTCAAACCAATTTTTATTAATTTATTTTGGAGTTTCGCTAGATTAACAGAATCATAAGCGCCTTTTAAGTCTAAAAACAGACATGCAATATACTTATTTTGCGAGAAATTTAATTGGACATCAGTAACTAAATTAGATACAGCATCTAATGTTCCCAGACCTGGTCGAAATCCGTACTGAATTATTGGCAGTATACTGTAATGTTCTACTAACCATTCTAAACGAGTTTTAATTATCCTTTCAAACGTTTTCGTTACGCATGAAATGAGTGAGATAGGTCTGTAAGAAGATGAAAGGTTATGGTCCTTATTGGGTTTAAGTAACAAAGATACAACTATGTCTTTCATTTTATCAGTGTACATCCCTTTTATTAACCTTCCCTTGCTATTTCCGGAAGTTCACTGATAATATTATATGTTACATGATCTTTACCCGGTGCCGTAGATTTTTTAACTTTAATTGCTGCATGTAGTTCAGGAAGATCAATGGGTTTTTTAAGGAAATCATATTTGCATTCTTCATTTGCTTCTGCTTCTACTTGATTTTCCACGTATGGTGGGCCGAATTTGTCTAGCAGCTCCTCAATGAGTTCTTCACTGAGAGGATGCCTTTTTGTGCAGAAATTTTTATTGGATAGGTTTTTAACAAATTTCCAGACTTTACTAATAGGAGTGTTTTTATCAAGGGTATTGACGAAATTCATCCAAAATGTTTTTTGTTTTTGTTTGAATAATAATTTGGTCTTAGCTTGGATGTGCTTATATTTTAAATAATTTTCTAAATTGGTAAGTCGTTGATACTCTTGATACACTTGTCTTCTACGAAATACCAATTCTTCACATTCTTCGCCCCACCATACTGGTATTGCAGATTTAGGTTGAAAGGGGCTTTTAATCTTCATGGAGATATCGGCAGAATCAGCAATTGCTTGCATTAGATAATCAAAGTGCTCGGAAGGAGTTACATTATCTAGGTTAGCACTGAAGAGTGCATTTTCTATTTTAGATCTAAACATATGCCAGTTTGCTGAAGACTCTACCTCAAGGGGTGGTTCTTGCTATACATAGGTAGCAATCTATATGGATAAGCCCTTCAACGAATCAAGTGTGTGTGAATGTGAAAATAATGCTTAAGAGTTTTCTTAAAATCAATTTATTACAAGGTAAAAGAATCAATATCACAGTCTGTCATGTTCCTAGGATCCAATAATAGTTGCAATTATGCAGTTCAAAATAAGTCACAATATGTATGGTGAAATAAGAAGTACAAAATAACTAAGTACAGTACTCTAGTAAAGAAACAATTACATGAAATCCAATTGTAAGAATTTACCTATCAACTAATTAACTGCACGGGGTTGACCTATCACCCTTTATATTCTCTAACTCATCTGTTAAAGTAAATATAGTCGTCATATTTGGTGCAACGAAGACTGTCTACCTGATCAATTACAAAATCTCAAGTTAATAATAGCAATAAAAGCTTTGAAACATCAATCCAAATGTAAAATGGGTGACTGTAATAATAATTGTCGAAATTTTGATGTCCGAAAATAGTGAAATAAAATACTTATATACAGGGTGAGTCAAGCTCAGCTCATCAGACCTTTGTGACCAAACCATACCACTATTCAAAAAAATAACTTTGCGAGTGTGTGCAGGTCGAGTTGGACTACATTTTAGACATAATGACTTTTATACAGAGTGTCTAATAAAAGCGTGACAAATTTGACGACTATATTTTATTACAGTTGCATTGCAAGTTATGTTTTTTTTAAATAGAACAACCTGTATATTACTGCATATTTAGATTCCCTGGTCGATTTGAGTGTGACTTTATGTATCATACATGCGACTTAAATCAAACCGTTTAGGTGCATATCACAATTTTTGATATAAGTAGATGTCAGAAAAAAACTGAATATCGCAGCTAATATAAAACTTAGAGGGCTGTGAATTTGCCGTGTCACTGAGCGTAAAATGAGTCAGCTTATGTTGGACGCTCGAGTTTGAATCACAATTCTGTGGCTTGGATGAACAAGGGCCTATCTACATAAAACAAGTTTGAGAAAATTTAAGATTTGTGAAAAAAATTCGAAGTGGTTTTTTTTATTGAAGTTTCTTAACCTAGCGACATAATATTTTGATAAACGTTGTAATGACGCCAAATATTCATAAAATATGAGAATATTAGGTTTATTGAATGTCGTTAAAAGATTTTTGATAGTTAGGCCCCAGCAGATTGGTCTCAAGTTAATATAGGCCTTGTCTTTAATACAATAATTGGCACACTTAGGACCAGAAAATTGTTACTTAGGACCGGTTGTCGTGTAAAACATTAGTTAGGCCCCTTCTACCTCGTCGAAATTTTCCTCGTTATGTTCAATTACAGTGGTAGTAGTGACAAATTTAAGCTTTTCTGTAGTAAAAACTATTTTATTAAAAAAATACGTCTTGGGCAAACTGTGTAATGTATACTAATATAGAACAAAGAAAATATTCATTATTGTAACAAAAAAATGAATAGCAGATACAAAGAGATTGTGTCTCAGAAGTATGGGTTACTCATCATAGCCTAACACAATAGGACAAACGTCTTCGTCGCCACTGATACTGTCAGCTTTTAAATTAAAATAAAATAATTGACTTCGGATGTATCTAACACAACAAGGTTGTAATATCTTCAGGTTTCTTTTTAGGCAGTAGAAGTGGGTATGCATCATGTAGTTTTTTTAACATAGGATGTTCTGTGCTTAACTGTCATTTTTAGGTTGTTGTTTACGAAATCTCAAGGGCCTATAACATACATCGGAATTAAAATATTATATATTTTTCAAAATAATAAGGACCTATAAGTAGTAGATAGGACCTACATTACATTACTAATTATACAGGGTGTCCAGTTAGTGTGTAATTCTTCGATATCTCGCAAGGTCTACCTGAAGAAAATGTCATATACAGAACTTATTTGGTTACTTAAGGCGCATATTATAAAAATATTTTTAAATATAGAGGGTGTTGCGGGAAAGTAGTGATCAACTTGATTTTTTTATATGGAACTATAGCTTTTTCTTAAATTCTTCCAATGTCCATCATTGATATCTATTCAACCCTGAAATATTTTTGGGATCGATTGCGACGTTGCCAAGTTATAATTTATTTTCTATTAATTTCCGGATTTGCAAGGTCGCAAGTAATACGTCCGAATTGATATAATGGGTCTATATTACAAGATAGGTCCATTTACGACATGCAAAATGTGTAATTAGTGTAGATAGGACCGCGATAAAAAGACCTAAGGTATACATATGCCTTTATGTACACGAAAGTGTCCATACTTAGGCCTTCTCACATACTATGTAATCCCCAACGAAAATGTCTTTTGACTTAGGACCTATTCCATCGGAAAGAGCGCATTCTATTTATGAAGTTGAGCCCAAAACCCCATTTTAAGAAAATTTGCACATAGGCCCTTGTTCATCCAAGCCACAGAATTGTACTTGGAGAAATAGGTAGATCAGTTGATAACTTGATTCTTTCAAATGGGAATGCCTAATTTTTTTATACAATCAAATGCAAAATTTAACAGCCTTTCTAATGATATGCGGTTGTAAATATGAATCTCTGGTAGTTCTGATTTGATTCCAAATTTTGAATCCAACCGGTGTTTTTCAATTTTCCTACCTATAGGCAACTTAGCAGGCCATGAAATATAAACAAAAAACTGTTTAAATGAAAAAAACAGATAGATAACTAGAGTAAAGAGACAAAAATGTAAAAATGACTTACAACAATAACAACAAATCAACTTTAACCAGAAATAACAGAGGTAACACATCTAAGGTCAACAAGCAGCTGGAGTAGGACAGAAATGAATATTTTTCACAGCATACCAGCTACTACTATATTCTAAAGACTGACAATTGGCAAAACCATTATGAATTTTGAAATAAAAGACAATTTACCACCGAATGTTGCTGGCAGTTCAGAATAAAATTTCACATGCAATGATTTAAAAAAGTAGTAACCGATACCTCTGACTGGAGTTCTACAAATTCTTCAGTACCCAGGCCAGGTTGCCAAAAATGAAGAATGAATTGAAACTCTGCTCAAATTATTAAACATAATTTACCTGACAGAAAATTATAATATGATTTGTCAGCATTCCTTTTTTGCGATCTTGCTAATAGATACTGAAAAATTTAGGGCCGATTTTATCAACATGCATATTTAACAAAGAATTTAACAAAGCTTTTCTATTGGATGTTATTTAGCAAAAGCTTTCTATTGGGTATTGCGGGCTAGGTTAATAAATATCGTCCAATAGTATCTTATCAATATTGAAAACAAAACGTCAAAGCTGGATGACACTTTTCATCATATCGTATATAAGCTTTATAACAAAACTATTGTTGTAACAAGTGTATATTTGTTGCAAAATAGGCGGTGAATGAAGTTTGCAGCTCGAGACGAAGCCAACGATCGAAATAAATATCTTTTTGAATGTTTGAAATTAGATCACAGATCCCAGTAATAAAGTACCTAAACAAATATCTTCTGAGGCGATTTTACTGTAGCATGCTGGGTGGCCGAGTAGCAGAGTAGCCGACTCTTATGACTTGGTACACCTGGTGGTGTTGGTTCGAGACCCAGCCCGTGCAACTATTTTTTTTTATCCAAAATATTCATCGATGTGTTTTACTCATGTTACACACATTTTTTTGTATCATCGACATAAAAATGTTTTTGAATCAAATTTTATTAGACATTTGACATATTGCAAAAGCTAAGTACCGGAGGCGGTGGAGAATTCAGTCAGTGGAAGTGAAGTTTATCCGTTAAAATCAATCGCCAATTGCTTTGATAGCAGTATCAAAATGAAATCATTCCAAAAAAGTAAAATTATTCGTAATTTTTGTTGTACTAGTAAAACATCTAATAACATTTCATTCAAAAACACATGTATGTCGATGGTACAAAAAAATGATATAACATGAGTAAAAAGCATTCCAATGGATATTTTGTGTAAAAAAAAGTACTTGCACGGGCTGGGTCTCGAACCAACACCACCAGCGATACCAAGTCATACGAGTCGGCTACTCTGCCACTCGGCCACCCAGCATGCTGCAGTAAAATCGCCTCAGAAGATATTTGTTTAGGTACTTTATTACTGGGATCTGTGATCTAATTTTAAACATTCAAAAACATATTTATTTCGATCGTTGACTTCGTCTCGAGCTGCAAACTTCATTCATCGCCTATGTTGCAACAAATATACATTTTAGTTACAACTGTTACAATTATTTTCATGAAGTAGGTACCTCACACGGGTCAGGAGTCGTCGGCGTGTTTTCGGGATTCAAAAACTCATTTCTATTTTGATATAACTGTTGGATTATTGCGAAAAAAAAAAAACAAAACAAAAACAGTTTTGTTGTAAAACTTATATTTGATCTCTCCATTTATCACAAAAAAATTATTCAAAACCCTAATCATTTAGCAGAAGAAAAAACCAGCGATCAAATGTACAGTTTTTGCGGAATCTGATTGGTTGAAATTAGCAATTGTTAAACTTTTGATTAAATAAGAAAATGCAATTTTTCACCCATTTAGGATGGAAAATCAGACTGGAAAAGACACTAGACGGTTCATAATGGTCGATTTGTACATAAAGCATGTTATTTTTAACCTTTTTGAGGTAAGCTTCAAGAGAAATCAATAGTTTTCAGAGAACTTTGACAGATGCATGTTCTTGAACGGGCTGCTCTGATTGGTCAAAGCCTTTGTTAAAATGCGCCTGTTGATAAAATCGGCCCTTAAAGGAGTACAGTCAGACAGTCAGACATTGTTACTTATGACTTTGACGGAAATGACTACTGTTTTACACCATTAAATGTGAATTTGCGTTCTGAAGATATTAGACTGAAAGCAACAATTGCTGAAAGTTTTGCTTTACTTGCAATGTTTTCAGTGATTTTGGAAATGTTTAATCTCTAGTCCATTGCAGTAGCTAGTAGGCTGTAAGAATTAACCATGTCTGTCGTATTCCAGCTTCTCTTTGACCTTACACATGTTACCGCCATTGTTTCTGGTTAGAGTTGATTTGTTGCAAGGAATTTTTATAATCTTGTCATTTTACTCTAGTTCTTCTGGATAGTTTTGCTGGTTTAGTTGTTTTCTTCCATCCGAACACGTTTTTGTTTATATTTCATGGCCTGCTAGTTCGTTTATAGTGTGATGGTGTACAGTTCAATAGATCTAAAACTAGATACATACTGTCATGGCATTTCCTTTGCTAGGTGATACTTATTGTTAGGTAAGAATATGTATTTCCTGTATTTTATATTATTGCAATGTAAGCAGTGCAGCCGTGTCGTTGCACTGTGAATTGAGCTTTATTATAAATCAAGAAATAAATGGATTATGTTGTTGGCATCGGACGAGAGAGTTTTTTTTATCACGTTCTGAAGTTGAATCTTAAGTACCTGCCTGGAGTAACAGCTATATACATGGCGATCCTGCCAGGATGATTGACTGACTGACTGCGGATCAGAAGATTCCAGGATAGTAGAAGATTCCAGGATAGTAGAAGATTCCAGAATAGCATAAGATAGCAGTATATCAGAAGGATCCAGGGATGTGCACTTAACGAATTCTGGAGTAGCTGTTTCTCAGTTGGTTCACATTTCTTAGTTAGTTCATTTTCCCTCGATATATTGAGCTGGAAGGAAAATGGGAAAAACGCAGTCCAAGGAAGAAGTCATAATAGCACAAAGTGGAAACAGTGGAGGTGTTACAGCTGGTGGTCAAAATGGCTTAGCTGCAGTGGATCTGCTCAAATTAGTGGGCGCTGCTGTGCTAATTGTCGGGCTGGTCTGGTATTGCTGCCGTCGAGCGAAGAAATTCTTGGAGCTCAAAATTAGACAAGAGATTCGACGAAGTCAAGCACTCGCCTAGTGTTTGTGTTAGTGCTGAGTGAATAAACAATCGGTATGGTGTTCACCATGTGCAGACGTGGATTAACCACAAGTAAAATAAGATAATTACTTATATTATTATAATTCATGAGTGCGGAGTTTAAAGAATTATTAGAACATCTTGTTAAATTGAAAGCTATTATAAATAAAGAACCTCAAGAGCGTAGTGAAAATCTTGAGCGTGTTAACAAGCTTCTGAATGATTTAGAAATAATAAATATCCAATTTAGTCGACTAAAACTTAAATTTAATGAGTCCGAGCACCATGAGGATGTTTTAGGGGTTGTAAGTAGTTTAGTTAGAGAAATAACATTAAAATTAAGTTCATGTAAAGAAACTTTGTTAGGAAGGATAGAAAATATTACACAAAGCAGTTCAGGAAATGCCCATATAGTAGAATTAGAGCAAACGCAACCTGTTGATGTTGCTATCGCATTCCAGAAACAACCATGTCAGGAAGGTTTGACATAAAAGCTGCATCCTCCATTTTGCCTAACATGGACGGAAGCGAAGATGCCACCAAGCAACTAATTGATGGGATTGATCTTTATAGCGAAATGTTAGATGATAATGGTAAGGCGATGCTTATCAAGTATATTCTTAAATTTAATTAACGCAAAATGCCAAGGTACGTTGGGAGTCAGCTTATAGGACTACAGAGGCATTAGTTGTCGACATGAAAAAGCATCTCCTCACAAAAAAGTCGTCAGCTGCTTTGGCAACTCAATTATTTAATTTGAAACAGGGTAATAAAAGCACTGATGATTATGCCAAAAATATTGAAATGCTTATGATTGATTTAACCATATCTCAATCCGGAAATCGTAGTGATTTACCAATTCTCAGGTCGGTGAATGAAAAACACGCTATAAATGCTTTCACGAACGGCTTGCGAGATAATAAGTTAAGAACAATAGTTAAGGCGAGGAATTATGACAACCTAAAAGATGCTATATCTGGTGCAGAAGATGAAGAAGTAGCAAATCTTTCAAATGCTTCTTCAGCAAGTCTTCTTTACATGCGCAGTCGTCACCATAATTTTCATGGCAATAATAATAATATCCATAGGTGTAGGTTTCATGACTCTTTTAGGAGTAATTCAAGATACAGGAGACGAGGAAGTAGTAGTAATAGTAGTAAGTATTTCAACAGTACCTATCTGAATAATAATCTACTGCGAACGGAAAACAGACACCTGTCCTCGAACTTATTATTATTATTACAACACTATCATGAGTAGAGCGCAGACCACGATAAACTCAAAACGCAAATAAAGATTAGAGACAATACAAACATAACTAAGCTAAGACACATCACGTACGCATATTATTGTTCCAGTTATCGAGTCTGTTCTTGAACAGGTTCACGAACTCACTATTCACTACGCTGGAGGGGAGCTTATTCCACACATCAAACACTCTATTGGGCAGGACATGCTGTCTAACGGTGGTCTTGAACGATTCCTTTTTTAATTTCAAAGAATGACCTCGCAGATGGCCAGTATTAAGGCAGAACAGAGATGACAAATCAACTCCGAAGAGCCGATGTAGTGCGCGATATGTAATGACCAAGTCACCTCGAGTACGTCTACTCTCGAAAAGTTGTACATCTAATATTCTCAGCCGCTCCTCGTACGATGGACGTCTTACTCCATATGATAATCTAGTGGCACGTCGTTGTAAGCATTCAAGTGCATTTCGATCACGTTGACATAAGAAAGAGGAGGTAGCAGTGTCACATCCGCGAAATCACTTTTCCACCAGATACAAAGACCTTTTGGCTTTAGAAGTAACAAGGTTGATGTGTTCCGACCAAGATAAATTGTCACATACCGCGACACCTAGGTCGCAGTGACTGTTGTGGGAAGGGACCGTTTGACCATCGATGAAGTAAGTGTATCTAGGATTGTTCTTATCGATGTGAATAATACAAAACTTGCTCAAATTGAGTGGTAGTGACCAGTCGTGGCACCATTGAGATAGTCTGTTCAGATAATAATAATAATAATAACCGCGAGGGGTTGCTAGATCCCCTCAGTGGCGCCTCCCCAAGGTGGCGGATAGGGGAACGCCTCCCAGATATGGGTGGTACCGGGGAAATCAAATACCCGGGGCGGACCAAAACTAGCTCAGTGGAATAGCGTCTGCATCCAGAGGATCGGCTATTCCACAATTAACAGGACACGACAGATCTCCATGTGAGGAGCGGTACTCCGACAGCGTCTGTTCTTCATGTTAGAAGCGGCTGTTCTCATAAACCCCCAGGAAGCCGCCCAACATCAAGAGGCTATTCGGTGCGTGGCGACACCGAGGGGTATACCGAAGCCAAAGGATGCAAGTCGGTCGGCAACCTTCACAGGTCCATCCTCTGGAGGCAATTTGGACGGCTGCCTCCGGAAATGTCGGCTGCGGGCCCTAAGGCTAACCACCTGACGGGCCCTATCTTCGGGTTCGACCACCTCGAAGGAAAAGCACCCACACCGAGCCGGTTTCGGAAGCCGGCGTTGGGCAAGGTGGCGGTGCTTCGAGTCGCCCTGATGACGACCCCCGCAATGATATGGACCGTTTTAGGTGGACGACGGAGCTCAGGGATGACCTGCTGAGCTGCTACGAGAGCAGTAGCCCGCGCCGTAGGGGATACATGTCCCGCATGTATGAGAGGTGGTGTGAAATGCACCCAGAGCATAGCACGCTTACCTCTCAGAATTTGCGAGATTATGTATCGTACCTCCGGAGGCAGGGATATGTTCGTGCTCCAGCTCAGCCTGCCTCTTCGGCGGACGGAAGGCCTGTTAACCAGGCTGAAAGTTCGCCGGTAAGGCCCGCTCAGAGGGAAATCGACCAAGTCGTCTCACCTGGGGATTTCAGGGACCGAAGGGCCTTGCATAACAACGGAAGGTCCTTGAAGCTGGCAGATTTGAAGAGAGAGGATGAGGTTGTTGGTGAACGTCTATCGGAGGTCTCTGACATTTGGAGCATCAATTGCGAAATTTACGCTGCGGCTCTGAGGCTAGCTAGACAGGGGAGAGTGAGAGACTCTCCTGTTGGGAGAGCACAGAGACGGGTGCGCCAAATGGAAGCGAAAATCCAGTCGGCTCGCCAGGAAGCATCCCGTATCCAGTGTGTGATGGAATATAGAGCGGCTGGGAAGCCTTTTACGCGCCGAGTGCGCCAGATAGCCTACGGGTTGAGGCGCGACCATCATACACTCAGTCAAGCGGTACTGGTTGTTGTCAAGCAACACTGTCTTGACAGGATACGGATGCTAATCGCTGCTAAGCGATCGTTGGTGGCGCGGGCGAGAGGTCTGGAGCAGAACAAAATGTTCTATGAAAGACCTTCTCGCCTTTTCCAACAGCCGCCTCCAGCCATAGAGCAGCCGCCAACTGCTGATCGCGTGGAGGCCTTTTGGAGGGACATTTACGAACAACCCAAACCTTTCTCAGCAAACACTCCGGCCTTGGCGCAGTTCGAGTCCGTTTGTAGGAGGACTCCTAACTTGAATGTACTGCGTCATCCGATAAACACGGAAGAAATTCTTGACGCCTTACGAGGCGCAAAGAATTTCGCAGCTCCTGGCCCGGATGGCATAAACACCTACTGGTGGAAAAAACTCCCCAGTTGCCACCGGCATTTAGCTAGAGTTTTTAACTCGTGGCTAAATCAGGAGCAGCCAATTCCGGCTTGGTTTGTCGAGGGTCGAACCGTGCTTCTCCCGAAGACCGGAGATTTGTCTGATCTTAAAAACTACAGGCCAATAACATGTCTGAACGCATGTTACAAGCTCTTCACCAGAATCTTGTACATGCGTCTCCTTCAAGCTGTGAATCCTGTATTTCTCGACGTGTATGAACAGAGAGGGTCAAAGAAAGGAGTAGCTGGCTGCAAGGAGAACCTGTTGATTGACCGATGTGTCACGCAGGACTCTGTGCAGTACAAGCGAAACCTTTCTATGGCCTGGATTGACTATCACAAGGCATTCGACAGCACGTCTCATGACCTCATTGTGCGGCTGTTGGAATGTCTTTCGGTGGATAATCAGATAGTGGGATGCATCAAACAACTGATGCCACTCTGGAAGACCCGGTTTACCATAACATCAGGTGAAACTCGGGTTCAGACAGAGTTGGTGTCATTGAAAATAGGTGTCTTCCAAGGAGACTCCTTGAGTCCCTTGCTCTTTTGCATCTCACTTTTGCCTCTGTCCATAGCGCTGAGAAATACTAAAGGATACAGCTGTGGCACGCCCAATAACCGGAGGCACAAGGTCACCCATCTGTTTTATATGGATGACCTAAAACTTTATGCCTCCGGCCAACGCGAACTACAACAATCGCTGAGGGTGGTGCAGGAGTACAGTCATGCTATCGGGATGGAGTTCGGGACAGACAAATGTGCATTGGTTCATCTCAAGAAAGGACGAAGCGGAGATAGTGGAGATGAGGAACAGCTCGTTGATGGGAGCATCTTGCGACAGCTGAATGCCGGAGATACTTATACCTACCTTGGAGTGGCGCAGCGTCATGTCCAAGAGGCAGCATTGGTTAAAGAGTGTCTCCGCCGCAAGTATTTGCACCGACTCCGGCAGATCTGGTCGTCAGAACTGTCCGGCAAGAACAAAGTCGCTGCCACAAACATGCTTGCGGTCCCATTGTTATTATACACCTTTGGTGCTATACACTGGAAAGTGAACGAGCTGAAGGAAATCGACACGAAGACCCGCAAAAGGATGAATATGGAGAGAAGCCTGCATCCTAAGTCCTCTGTCCCGCGAATATACCTCCCGCGACACCTGGGAGGGCGTGGACTATTGAGTTTGGAGCGTCTGCACAACAGAGTAGTACTGGCCACTGCCTGCTATGTAACGAACAGCACCGATCCCCTGATCCGCTTTGTGCGAGAGCACGAGAATGCGGGAAAAGGAGCCTTTCTTTTTAGCGCAGCGAAACGAGCAGCCGAGGAGCTCAGCCTCACACTCAACTTCAAGCGGAGGTGTCAGCAGTCCATTACGGAACTTGCTCCCGCAGAATTAAAATCCCACCTTAAAACTGCCGAAGTCGACTTCCTTTTTAAGACTTCATAAAGATAAGCCAATGCATGGAATCTTCTACAAACATCTGGAAGAGCATGGCTTGTCTGAGCAGTTGACCTTCTCTTTCCTAAGGTCTAGTGGGTTGAAGTCGGAGACTGAGGGCTCTATAATGGCTTGCCAAGACGGTGTCTTCAACACCTTGGTGTACCGTAAAAGGGTTATGGGTGTAGATGTACCCGACACCCTTTGTAGAGCTTGCCGACAGGCGCCAGAGACGCTTATGCATCTCTTGTCGGCGTGTAAGACGTATGCTGGGACGGCTTACGTCCATCGGCACAACGCGGCTCTACGAGTGCTCTACTATCATCTGAGGCACTCATGCGGTATCGATGAGACACCGGTGCTGTCATACGCTCCAGGGGATATAGAGTCCGTTGTGGAGAACGAGAGATGCCGGATTTACTGGAACTACTCGTTCCCCACGCTCGAGCTTGTACAGGCAAACAAGCCCGACATAGTCCTTCTCGACCACCAACAGAAGACGATGTTCGTTATTGAGTTTTCGGCGCCTGCCGAGGTGAACATCGTCTCTAAGGAGGAGGAAAAGCGGACCAAATATCAGGAGTTGCTCGGACAACTTCGCAGGCTCTGGCCAGACTGCACTGTAAGTCTGCTGGTTATGGTCATTGGATCCCTAGGTGGAATGAGGAATACGCTGCTCTCTGCACTGCGCAAAATACCGGTGTGCCGTGCAGCAGCGCACATCTTAGCCGCCAGAATGCAGAAGGCAGTCATCCTTGGGTCCCTTCGTCTACTTAGGGCGCACGATTCGCGGACCCAGTAATTTCTCACCTCACGGTGTGAGGAGTAGTCATTGGGTAATGGAACAGCAGTTCGGTGTTTCGGAGCCCGGGCTGCACTTTTTTGTTTGAAACATAATGATAAAAGGCTTTATTCAAGTATTGTTATATACAATACCTAAGAAATATGGGGTTAAGTGGAGTAGCTGCTGCTACTCCACTTAACCCCACCCAAATTTTAAATGAAGAAAAATATATAAAACTAAATATACAGGGTGAGTCAAGCTCAACGCCTCGGACTCTTTTGGCCAAACGATACCACTGTTCGAAAAATTGACTTTGCGAGTGTATGTAGGTCGAGTTAGACTACATTTTAAAAATAATGACTTTTATACAGGATGTCTAATAACAGCGTGACATATCAAAGTTATGTTTTTTTAAATGGAATACCCTGTATATTATTGCATATTCAGATTCCCGGGTGCATTTTAGTGTGACTTTATGTATCACACATGGGACTTTAAGGGAATCGTTTAGGTGCAAATCACAATTTTGGGTATAGGTAGATATCAGAAGAAAATTGAATATCGCAGCTATTATAAATCTTAGAGGGCTGTGACTTTGCCGTGTTACTAAGCATGAAATGCGTCAGCTTACGTTAGATGGTCGAGTTCGAATTACATTTGTACTTGGAGAAATCGGTAGATCAATTATGGAAACTTCAATCAAAGGTAACTTGATTTTTTCAAATGGGAATCCATAATTTTTTTTATACGATCAAATATGCAATTTGATAAGCTTTCTAACGATGTGCGGTTATAAATATCAGTCTCTGGTAGTTTTGATTTAATTTCAAATTTTCAGTAAAACCGGTGTTTTTCAATTTTCCCACCTATAAGCAGCTTAGCAGGCCATGAAATATAAACAAAAAACTGTTCAGATGGGACAAAACAACTAACTTAGCAGATAGTTACGGACGAACTAGAGTAAAGGGACAAAGTTATAAAAATGACTTACAACAAATCAATTCCAACCAGAACTAGCAGACATAACACATCTAAGGTCAAAAAGCAGCTGGAGTGCGACAGAAATGGGTATTTTTCATAGCATACCGGCTACTACAACATTCTAAAGATTGACGATTCACAAAACCATTGTGAATTTTGAAATGAAAGGAAATCTACCATGTAATGCTGCTGGCAGTTTAATAGCTTCAGAATAAAATGTGACTTTTCATGATTTAAAAAAATAGTAACCGATACCTCTCACTGGAGTTCTGCAAATTCTTCAATACTCATAAGGAAGATCGCCAAAAATGAAGAAGAAGTTAAAAATCTGCTCAAATTATTAAACATAATTAACCTGGCAGAAAATTAAAATATGATTTGTCAGTATTCCTTTTTTGCGATATTGCTAATAGATACTGAAAAATTTAAAGGACGACAGTGAGAGGTATCATTACTTTTGACTTTGACGGAAATGACTACTGTTTTATACAATTAAATGTGAAATTGCGTTCTGAAGATATTAGACTGACGGCAACGATCGCTGAAAGTTTTGCTTTCATTTCAAAGTGTTTAGTGATTTTGGAAATTTTTAATCTCTAGTACATTGCAGTCGCTAATAGGCTGTAAAAATTATCCATTTCTGTCGTACTCCAGCTTCTCTTTGACCTTAGACATGTTACCGCCGTTGTTTCTGGTTAGAGTTGATTTGTTGTAAGGAATTTTTATGATCTTGTTCTTTTACTCTAGTTTTGCTGGATATTTTTGCTAAGTTAGTTGTTTTCATCCATCTGAATATGATTTTGTTTATCTTTCATGGCCTGCTAGTTTGTTTATAGGTAGGGAAATTGAAAAACACTGATTTCATTGAAATCTCGAAATTTAATAAAAACTACCATAGATTGAAATTCACAACCTGATATAATTAGAAAGCCTATCAAATTGCACATTTGATCGTATAAAAAAAATTATGCATTCCCATTTGAAAAAATCAAGTTACCTTTGATTGAAATTTCCTTAATTGATCTACCGATTTCTCCAAGTACAAATGTAATTCGAACTCGACCGTCTAACATAAGCTGACACATTTCATGCTTAGTAACACGGAAAAGTCACAGCCCTCTAAGATTTATAATAGGTGCGATATTCAATTTTTTTCTGACATCTACTTATACCCAAAATTGTGATTTGCACCTAAACGGTTCACTTAAAGCCCCATGTGTGATACATAAAGTCACACTAAAATGCACCCAGGAATCTAAATATGCAATAACATACAGGGTGTTCCATTTAAAAAAACATAACTTTGATATGTCACGCTTTTATTAGACACCCTGTATAAAAGTTATTATTTTTAAAATGTAGCCCAAGTCGACCTACATATACTTGCAGAGTCAATTTTTCGAAAAGTGGTATCGTTTGGTCACAAGAGTCCGAGGCGTTGAGCTTGACTCACCCTGTAGATTTAGGAAAAACTCACATATTTTGGCACAAAAAGTAATGTTTCTTAGCAGTATTTAATGTATAACGTTTAATCGTGTTCTCAATGTCATTATAGATTGTTACTGCATTATATGTAAAAGAACGCTTAAAAAGATTTAACCAGAAACAAGGTAAAGCTAGATTGTCCACATTTCTTATATTCACATCATGTAACTCTCGCCTAAATACTAATTTGCTACGTAAATAAGGAGGATTTGATGTAGCAAGGACACGAAATACCAACATACTCATATAATACTTAAACATACCATCGATTTTCAGCCACCCTAATTCATTGATTTTAGAGGTTACTCTATCAAATTTTCTCAAACCGAATATAAACCGACAGCAGCAATTTTGAATTTTTTGTAATCTGTATCTGGTTACTGAGTCCAAGCAAGGATAATAGAGTGTGATACCATAACTAAGAGCAGAGAATACCAAACTTTCTACCAACTTCTTACGCAACTTAAAATTTAATACCCCTCCATTACGGTATAACAACCTAAGAACAAGGTAGGTTTTCTTAACTAAAAGAGAAACATATTCTTGGAATCTAAGTTTGCAATCGAAAATTATGCCGAGGTTTTTTGTACTTTTTACTACAAGAAGAGGTTCACCACCAGTGTTGATATTATCATATGACGATAAATCATTCATAGATTTAGGGTCGAAAGACGTATAAAGTTGCGTGTCATCGACATATCCCTGTATATTGCAGTGCTCAACAGCTTTGAACAGGTCTGACGTATATATAATAAAAAACAAAGGCCCAAGGACAGATCCTTGGGGAACACCTGATGTTACTAAATTAAAATCAGAGTAATTATTATCTACAAATACACATTGATAACGGTTATTAAGGTAGGATTCGAATAACTTGAGACACATCTCATCTACGCCAAAATACTGTAATTTAGCAAGCAGAAGGGAGTGATCAAGTGTATCGAATGCCTTCGAAAAATCTAGTAAAACTAGTGCTGTTGCAAGACCAGCATCAAGAGATCTTATGATATAGTCTGAAACGTTTAACAATGCTGAAGTCGTACTATATCCTTTCCTGAAACCAGACTGTATTTCAGGTAGAATTCCTTTGGTCGTAACATACTCATATAACTGCACATAGATAAACCTTTCAAATACTTTTGATAACGTAGGAAGTAAGCTAATAGGTCTTAGATCATCGTATGTTGAAACAGACTGAGATTTAGGCAACGGCTTAATGAGAGAGTACTTCCACAATTGAGGGTAATAACCAACCTCAATGCAACAATTTATTATATGCGTTATGTATTTAGCAATGACAGGTAAACAGTAAGAAATCATATTAGCATTTATGTCATCTACCCCGAAGGCATTCGATTTCAAATTAAGAGCAATATTTTTTATTTCATCGACGGCGGCAAGCCGTAGAGAAAATTTTATATCATTTGAAAACTTATGACTATGATAATAACCAGCAGCAACGTGACAACTATTCGCAGCACTAAATACAGACATAAAATGCGCGTTAATTTCGCTAGGATTTTTTAGATGTAACGGAATCTCAGAAATATTCTTCTTTTTATGTTCAAACGGTTTATAGTCTGCCACAATACACGATTGTTACCAGTATTCACCTTAGTTGACAAATATGCTGCCTTTTCTTTCCGAACAGTCGACAACACTAAGTTTCTGATCATAGCATAGTTAGAATAATCAGCCGTGGATTTCGTTCGTTTGTATTTTTGTAACGCAATGTCTCTTTCACGCATCATTTTCTTTACGTTACATGTTATCCATGGAGCAATTAGGCTTTGTAATTCGGGCTGTCCTTACAGGAGCATGCTTGTCAAACAGCTGTACAATAAGTCTATTCAACAAAGTAAGTTTCTCATCGATGTTATTCAGGTACAATATATCATTCCACTGCATATTTACTAAATCAACATTAAAATCATTAAAACAGAATTGCTTGAAATCCCTATATCTGATAGAAAAAGGTCTAGGTCGTGGAACATGAAACAGAAATTCACAAAAAACAGCATGATGATCAGAAACGCCATTACTGTCCAGAGTACCAGAACGGTGTACCTGATCATAGGCATTAGTGAAGATCAAGTCAATAATTGTATGTGATGTTTGAGTAATACGCGTGGGCTCACTGATCTGTTGTTGAAAGTCATACGAAATAAAACTACGATTAAGTTCATTGTCGTATGATTGATCAACATTAAAATCACCGAGCACCATAATATAATCCCACTGAGGGGTAATAAATGACAAGATGTTATCAGTATAATTCAAAAGATTATGGTAACTTACCGAAGGAGGTCTATAGATGACACCAATTATTACAGTAGTAGATCGGTTAACTCGCAAAGACATCCAAATGTGTTCAATACCATTTGCATCGTCAAAATCAATAAGTATACGCTCAAAGGTTAGGCAACTTTTCAAATAAATACCAACGCCACCCCACGACCTAAACGATCTTTCCTCAAAAATGAAAAACCCGGTATGGCAACAGAATCACTTGACAGATCCGGATTTAGCCAAGACTCAGTAACACACATAACATCAAAACTATTACCCAAGACCATCTCTGGAAAATCATCAAAATGGAGAAATAGAGATCTACAATTTAAGTGTCCAACTTTAAGATTTCTGTTTGTATTATTGTTCATAATAGGTTCTGGATCTTAAGTAATCAATTTTTCTTAATAACATGGACAAGAGGGACTGTTTGAAGAGTGGTCTGTAGGCGGATTTGTTTTGTTTTTGGTATTCGTGTCTGTGCAATTAATACAGCAAGGAATGGTAGAATTACAATCTCTACGTTCATGGAAACCGGAACAGAAAGGGCAGACAACATTTTGACTCTTGCAATCCTTTTTGTAATGCCCAAATTTACAACATTTGTAACAAACTACTGTATTAAAGTGCTCTCTTATACCACATCTCATCCACCCTACATAAAGATATCCAGTATTAATAACAGTTTTAAACAAAGCAGGTTTGAGTTCCAAAATAAGATTAACACTGTTTTTATGATTCAATTTAGTAATCAATTTGACATCACTTGGTCCTGCATCTAGCCTATTGTCCTTTATAATATATTCTATAAGTTTATCATTTTCAGCTAAGGATTTATTAACGCTATAAACTATTATCTTGGGATTAAACTTTTTTTGTTCATGAACACTACACTTATTTCCCATTTCACGCTGAAGACCATCTTTTAACTTATGAAGTGATGAAGAATTCTCGCAGTTGATGATGATACCATTTTTAATTAATTTCGTTCCCAAAATATTTGCATTTAAGGAACCAGGCCTAATTTTAGCTTTCATCTCCCGTTCTAAATCGGTGCTTGCAATGATTTGGTCCGATGACCTTAAAACTAGCACGGCGGCCGTTTTTACGCTTTTTACTTGTTCCGAGTACGTTTCTGCTGGTGACACAATTTTTGCGGAATTCGTAACTGATGTAGATTTATTATTACTGCAGGATAGTTGGGATTTTAGTAACCCATTTGACGCTAACCCACATAACACTATATGGATATGTACATCCATAGAATGTACATTAGATATTCCAGTTTGAACATGTATATTTTGAATATTCATAGGACGTGAAATGTACATATGAAAAATGATATACACTAGTGTAATATACTATGTATGTTCAGTTATGTATATCCATATGTGAATATACATAAGATGTTGGTCTATGTATCATATATACATCTAGTAGTTTGCGCCTGCGCGAAGTACAACTAGTGCCGCCATTGCTGATTTCTAGTCATTCCGTCGTACGACTCGTTCGCGTCCTTCGCGTGTGTGCGGTGCTGGTTGTGCCTGATTACCTGATCGAGTGAAATATTGTGCAATGTTACTTATCTTCTTACTACTGATAACACTCACATCCAGCGTTTGACGGTAAGTCATAAGCGGAACAAACCACCTACAAAATTTTATAACCTTGATTTCTTTGTGATTTTAGACATGCCATTCAACAGAAAAGAGATGACAATCACAGTAATCGATTTTGCCAAGTATTATTATTGTAATTAGAAATTGAATTAATAACAATACATAATGAAAGCATAACGTTTGTTTATCTTACTGCCTCTACATTGAACCTTCATACACTATGCATGTGCATTAAAAGTACATGAATGTACATTTAATGGATATACCATGGATGTGCATATATCCATTGTATGTACCATGTATATAATATGCATGTACATTAGACGTCCATATGTACATTCTATGGATATGCCATGGATGTGAAAGTTCGCGACAAACGTACATGCAATGTATATTTTTTTGATGTCTATTTGACATCCATTGGACATTCTTGCTCCATTTGTGGATATACATATCCATTGATTTGATATCCAATGTATGTACATTGTATATACTTTTGTTATGTGGGAACTCACTCACATACTTCTCCATTAATGACTTCTCACGAGTAAGGCACTCAATTTCTTTCTTCAGCAAACCAACATCGCTAGTCCATTCCGGTTCACTCACACAATTTTTACACAAAAACGCTTCCTTATTCACATAAACCGCTTTCATAATACTATCTAAACATTTTCCATGTATTACTGTGTCACATGTTACATTGGAACACTTTATCTCACTACTTGAGCAAAATTTTCCACAAAATTTACATTTATTGTCAGGCGGTCTCGTAGGTTCGATCGGCTGGCTCGACGTCGTGACTCAGACCCAAAGTTGTCAACAGGAGTGTTAGGGTGGGCCAATAGTGCGTGGACGGAGGATTGTGGGCTTACTGAAAAATATTTTAAAAATCTGTTACTTGACCGTGGTAGGGACCCTTAAGGGCTATAAAGTAAAAATATTCTCACTTAAATTTTGACGTTTATACAGGGTGATTCATATCAAACATACATTTTTTTGAATGGAACCCCCTATATATTATTGCATATTTGGATTTCTTGGTCAATTCTAGTGTGACTTTATGTATCACACATGGAACCTTAAACAAACCGTTTAGGCGCAATTCACCATTTTTGGTATAAGTAGGTATCAGAAAAAAGTTGAATATCGCTGCGACTATAAGACTTAGAAGGCCGTGACTTTGCGGTACGACTAAGCATGAAATGCGTCACCTAAGGTGAGACGGGTCAATTTTAATTCTTTTCGTACTTGGAGAAATCAGTAGATTAGTTAAGGAAACTTCAATCACAGATAACTTGATTTTTTCAAATGGGAATGCCTATTTTCGTTTAAAGAATCAAATGTAGAATTTGATTACCTTTCTAACGTTATAGCATTCTTGATATCAATCTTTTTTAGTTTTCATTTTATTTCAAATTTTCAGTCAAATCGGTGTTTTTCAATTTTCCTGCGTGCAAGCAACCTAGCGAGCCATGAAAAATAAACAAAAGCTCGTTAATATGGAAGAAACCAACTAACTTAGTAGAAAGATGCAAACTAACTAGAGCAACGAGGCAAGATTATGAAAATTTCTTACAACATATTAACTCTAACCGGATACAACAGCGGCAAGAAATCTAATGTCAATGAGTAGCTGGGGTATGACAGAAGTGTTTGTTTTTCACAGCCTACTAGATGCTGAGGTCTACTAGAGCTTGACAACTTTCCAAAACGATTAAAAATTTTGAAACAAAAAACGGAAAACTGCCAGCGATTTTTGCTTACAGTGTAACATGTTTGGAATGAAATTTCACATTTAATGGGATAAAAAATTAGTTATTTCCGTTTAGTGAAGTCAAAAGTGAAGATATCTCCAACTGGAGCATTCTGAACATACTAAAATAATTGCTAGAATTTTTTAATTCCGCTATGTTGTAATTGTGATTATTTCATGTAGTTTTCTGCAAACTAAATTATATTTTACAATGCAAACAGACTGCAATTCAAGTTTACATTTTCCGCGATTTTGCTAATAAGTAGAAGTACCTACTGGAGAATTTGAAGGGTTCCAGTCAGAGGTATCATTACTTTTGACTTACGGAAATGGCTGCTTTTTTATAGCATTAAATGTGAAAATGTATTCAGAAGACAAAGATATTCTACTGCCAGCAACAGTCACTAGTAGTTTTCCTTTGATTAAATATTTTTTTACTGACTTTGGAAATTGGATGATAGCTAGCAGGCTGTGACAAATGAGCGTTCTTGTTACCGCTATTGTTTCTGGTTAGAGCTAATATGTTGTAAAGAATTTTCATAATCTTGCCTCGTTGCTGTAGTTAGTTTGCATCTTTCTACTGAGTTAGTTGCTTTCTTCCATTATAACAAGCTTTTGTTTATTTTTCATGACCTGCTAGGTTGCTTGCATGCAGGAAAATTGAAAAACACCGATTTGACTAAAAATTTGAAATAAAATGAAAACCAAAAAAGACTGATATCAAGAATGCTATATCGTTAGAAGGGCAATCAAATTTTATATTTGATTCTCTAAACCAGAATAGGCATTCCCATTTGAAAAAATCAAGTTATCTGTGATTGAAGTTTCCTTAATTTATCCTCTGATTTCTCAAAGTACAAAGAGAGTTCTAATTTACCCGTCTGACCTAATGTGACACATTTCGTGCTTAGTCGTAGCGTAAAGTCAAGGCCTTCTAAGTTTTGTAATCACTGCGATATTCAATTTTTTTCTGATACCTGCTTATACCAAAAATGGTGATTTGCGCCTAAACGGTTCGTTTAAAGTTCCAGGTGTGATACATAAAGTCACACTAGAATTGACCAAGGAATCCAAATATGCAATAATATATAGGCAGTTCCATTCAAAAAAATGTATGTTTGATATGAATCACCCTGTATAAACGTCAAAATTTAAGTGAAAATATTTTTACGTTATAGCCCTTAAGGGTCCCTACCACGGTCAAGTAACAGATTTTTGAAATATTTTTTAGTAAGCCCACAATCCTCCGTCCACGCACTGTTGGCCCACCCTGTATATTTTAGTATCATCGGCATATGAGGAACACGTTGAACTTATGAGATTTGGTAGATCGCAGGTATACAGAAGAAACAGGATCGGGCCCAAAACAGAGCCCTGCGTTACGCCACTGAAGACTGGTCTAGGAGATGAAATAGAATTCGAAATCTTCACAACAAGTTCCCGTCCACAGAGAAATGCTTGAATCCAAAGTAGCAGATCACCCCTAATACCAAGATGCTCGAGTTTGTGTAGAAGCTTCTTATGAGGAACCCGATCAAAGGCTCTCGAGAAATCAAGGTAGATTATATCAATAGGAGTTCCTTGGTCATATAGGAGGCTCCAGTCGTTCACACACTTCAAAAGGTTGGTAATGATGGAACGGTCAGGTAGAAATCCATGCTGATTTTCAGGAAACAGTTTGCAAGACAAGGCGAAATTGAGAATCTTGCTAACCATAATTTTCTCTGCAATTTTAGCTATAATGGGAGCGAGACTAATTGGGCGGTAGTTCTTGGCATCGTGTTTGTCGCCTTTCTTGAAGATGGGGGTCACGGATGCGCGCATCCAACATAAAGGAAGATAATGCTCCTGAAAGGACGAGGTAAATATCAAACTTAGTGGAATAGAAAGAGAGCTGGCACACTTTTTAAGTATATCAGCTGTAATTCCATCTCTGCCAGGAGCAGTTGATACACTAAGCTCAGAGAGGTGTTTTAGAACCTCGTCCGTTGAGAATACTACATTTTTTAATGATAGCTCGTTCCGAGGAAAGGATATTATGGGCAAATAATGAGATGCAATATGGCTGACATCGACAGCAAACGTATCCGCAAGTATTTCTGCAGATGAGACAGGATCTTCAGATATATGGCCATCGGGACTTCTAACTGCAGGAGTAGAAACAGTGGAGTTTAAGGTAGACCTAATATATCTGTACAACCTTTTCTTATTCCTTGATTGTACTAACTGTTTTTCAAAGCAGCTTTTCGCATCTGCAAGTGTTTTAGAGAGGGAGTTTGAGAAGTTCCTGTGGTTTTCGTAGTCCGTCTGTCGCTTGTTTCTGGTATATTTTTGCCATAGTGCCTTCTTATGACGAATCAGTCCCAAAATGTTCTCAGTAATCCATGGTTTGTTTGGTATGGTTGTAATAGTTCTGTACGAGGTACAGTTAGAGATGAACAGATGCAGCTTGTTGAGAAAAACATCCCACATTGATTGCGTATCGAGGAATTGGAAAAGCAGGTTCCAGTTAACTTCTGAAAGACATCGGTTGAGGCGTAAATAGTCTATGCGTTTGATTGTTTTCATTAGTCGAGAGGGTTGGATCAGTATACTGAACTGTAGTTTGGTGAAGAGAGTGCAATGGTCAGATTTACCGAATGGCGTCAGATAATCAATATCACTGACGAAATCGGCGTCGTTGACAAATACAAGGTCCAATGTCCGAGGAGTCTGATTATTGCGAAATCTGGTGGGACAGTCGATGAGTTGCGTGATGCAGGTGTCACGTAGCAGATCTAAGAAGGGGGCGGAACGTGAACTACAGACAGGAAACTCCGTCAGAGGCCAAGTTACGTCATGCAGATTGAAGTCACCTGTTATGTATAAATTATTGAGTAGACAGGTCACTAATAAGTTTGCATAAATTGGCATCAGAAATAGCAGGACGAAGTCTGAATAAAAGAAAAATTTTGATGCTTGACTGACAGAAACAGATTGTCGATACCAGGAAGGTCGTCTGAAAAAGAAGATACAGTGAAAGTTGATTTAATACTGTCTTTGACAAAAACACACACTCCACCGTGACCTGGAGTCCTAATTGAGTCACAGCGATAGATATGGTAACCTGGAATACTAACTCCTGAATCAGGCAAGGCAGGGTGGAGTCACGTTTCCGTTAAGCATATAAATGTAGGACAGTTGGCGCTGGCGAAGGCAAGTAGTTCAAGAAACTTAGAATTCAGTGATTGTACATTACTATAGCAGATCGACCATTCGAGGGAGGTTAGTTTTTTGATGATGTGGAATGTTGCGTTGGCAAAGTGATTATTTCCGGAATACCTCTGACATATTTGATTGTGATGTCCCTCTCGCCAGCTGCCTGCCTTCTCCGTAGATGTTCTCGTAGCTGGACTAATTGAGCCATTTAAGAGGAGTTTTATCATCATCGATGATGATATGCTTGTAACTAGGATTAGATAACAGAGTTTTCTCACGCCTTAGGATATTTTTTACAGTAACAGGATTGGAAAAATAAATTTTAAGTGGACGTGATCTGTTGGCCTGAGGAGCTCCAAGGCGAGAAACACTTATAATGTGGCTATTAGCGGCAGGATCAATTATGTTCAGAACCTCTGACACAGTAATGCTATCATTAGAGTTTGCATTTTCAGCTACATTTTTTATTAAGATATTGTATGATCTGCGGTATCTTTCGAGCATCTCAGAGTCAGGAGATCTATCAGGAATAGCGGGGATAGCAGAAGCCAAACTAGCAGAATTGGCAGCAGTTTCCTGGAGAGCGGTAAATCTGTGTTCAATGCCAGTCAAATTTGAGAGGTAATAGTAACAATTTTTCTCGCAGACAGCGAGGCGGGAATTTCAACAACAGGAGAAATAGCAACGGTCTTATGTATGTCGCCGAAAGTGCTGAAAGTGCAGAGCATGAGAATGATAGTTTGTTTTTTCGAGTCTAATTTGAATGCGAATGTTGGATTTCTGAGTAATATAAATGGATTAAATTATGTTCGAGTGAAATACGGTTCAAAACCAATGTTATTTTTATGTGATACTGGGGCAAGTATGAGTTGTATTTTTTCAAATGCATTGACAAATTACAGCAACGTTGATAAAACAAAAAGGATCAAAATAATATGAGTCTCAGGATCTACATTTTCCATAGGCTCAGCAGATATTTTAATTACTTTAGATACTGTTAATATTGAACATGAATTTAGTGTCATCGAAAGTTTTGATAGCAATATACAGGGGGTGTTAGGCTCGGATTTTTTTGCGAATTATCATTGTACAATTAACTATGAAAATTTTACTTTTTCTCTATGGGTAGATGATAAAATTACTGTCCCTTTAGAATCAAAGAAAGAAAACTGCATGATTGTGCCTCCGAGATGTGAAATTATCAAGTATGTTGATACTAAACTACAGGGTGAATGGTTAGTTATGAATGACGAAGTGTGTGAAGGAGTATTAGTAGCAAGTATGCTAGTAAAGGTGGAGGAAAACAAATTGCCAGTTATTGAATTCAACTGAACTGAACGAGAAATAAGGCTAAAAAATTTTCATCCTACAGTAGGAAATATACAGGATTATGAAGTCTGTAATTTCGAAGAACCGGTGACAACGGTGGAACGTGTAGAGAAAATTTTTAATTTGATTGACACTAAATCCCTAAATAGAGAAAAGAAACTCTCAATTGACAAAATATGTGCGAAATATGCTGATATCTTTCATTTAGATGACGATCCGTTAACAATAACCAATATTTATAAACAAAAAATTCGACTAAAGGAAAACGCATCTCCGGTATATGTCAAGCCTTATAAGTTACCGCAGTCTCAGAAACATGAGTTAGAAAAACAAATTACGCAAATGCTAAAAGATGATATAATAGAGCCCTCAATTCCAAAGCATTCGTCTCCCTTATTACTAGTTCCAAAAAAGGCTTACCCAAATGGTGAAAAAAAATACAGAGTAGTTATAGACTACAGATTGTTAAATAAGCAGAATGAGGACGAAAAATTTCCCCTCTCCAATATCGCTGACGTTTTAGATTCACTATCCGGTTCTATTTATTTTTCACATTTAGATTTAGCTCAATCTTATTATCAGTTAGAACTTGATGCAAGCAGTAGACCAGTAACAGCCTTTATAACAAATCAAGGTCAATTTCAGATGAAGCGACTACCGATGGGTTTGAAAATCAATTGCGCGTTTTCAAGACTTATGACTGTCGCGATGTCAGGCTTAAATGATGCATGTTTTACATACCTGGACGACCTATGTGTTTTTGGAAATAGTCTGCAAAATCATAATCAAAATTTAATCAAAGTGATGGATAGACTTAGGCCCGATTTTATCAACATGCATATTTAACAAAAAATTTGACAAAGCTTTTCTATTGGATGTTATTTAGCAAAAGCTTTCTATTGGGTATTGCGCGCTAGGTTAATAAATATCGTCCAAAACGTCAAAGTTGGATGACATTTTTCATCATACCGTATATAAGTTTTATAACAAAACTATTGTTGTAACAAGTGTATATTTGTTGCAACATAGTCGATGAATGAAGTTTGCAGCTCGAGACGAAATCAACGATCGAAATAAATATCCTATTGAGTGGTTGAAATCCCAGTAAAAAAGTACCTAATCCCAAATCAAATATGTACCGTTGAGGCGATCCCTTCGCCGAGACGGCGGGTGGCCGAGTGGGATGATGTTCGAGAACGCATTTTTGCTTTCGTGGGTGGTGTTGGTGGGTGTCGATTCGAGACCCAGCCCGTGCACCTACTTTCTTTTATTTTTTTTAACCAAAATATTCATTGGTATACGTTTTACTCATATTACACACATTTTTTGTACCATCGACATAAATGTGTTTTTGAATCAAATTTTATTAGACATTTTACTTGGCATATTGCAAAAGCTGAGTACCGGAGGTGGTGGAGAATTCAGTCGGTCGAAGTGAAGTTTATCCGTCAATATCAAGCGCCAATTGCTCTGATAGCGGTATCAAAATGAAGTTATTCCAAAAAAGTAAAATTATTCGCAATTTTTGTTGTACTAGTAAAACATCTAATAAAATTTGATTCAAAAACACATTTATGTCAATGGTACAAAAAAAATGTGTGTAGCATAAGTAAAAAGCATATCAATGAATATTTTGGATAAAAAAAATAAAAAAAAGTAGTTGCACGGACTGGGTCTCGAACCAACACCCACCAACACCACTCACGAAAGCAAAAAGGTGTTCTCGAACATCATACCACTCGGCCAGCCGCCGTCTCGGTGAAGGGATTGCCTCAAGGGTGCATATTTGACTTGGGATTAGGTACTTTTTTACTGGGATTTCAATTTCTCAAAAAGATATTTATTTCGATCGTTGATTTCGTCTCGAGCTGCAAACTTTATTCATCGACTATGTTGCAACAAATATACATTTTAGTTACAACTGTTTACAAGTATTTTCACGAAGCACGTCACACGGGTTTGGGTGCCGTCGGGGTGTTTTCGGTTCTGGATTCAAAAACCCATTTTTCTTTTGATATAACTTTTGAATAATTGCGAAAAAAAGAAAACAAAAACAGTTTTGTTGTAAAACTTATATTTGATCTCTCCATTTATCACAAAAAAAAATATTCAAAACCCTAATTTTTTGTCATCATTATCATTTAGCAGAAGAAAAAACCAGCGAACAAATGTATAGTTTTTACGGAATCTGACTGGTTGAAATTAGCAATTGCTAAACTTTTTGTTAAATAAGAAAATGCAATTTTTCACCAATTTAGGATGGAAAATCAGAGTTGAAAAGATACTAGATGGTTCATAATGGTCGACTGTATACAAAGCATGTCATTTTTAACCTTTTACTTCCCACACCGATAGGTGAGGGGAGTATTGTGATCGCGGAAATTTTTGATTTTGTGATCATACTTTTGGGCGTTTTATGATGCCTACATAACGAAAATCCACGTCACTCATTTCCGTCGGTCTGTCTGTCGGTCTGTCGGTCTGTCCGTCTGTCGGTCTGTCGGTCTGTCGGTCTGTCGGTCTGTCGGTCTGTCGGTCTGTCGGTCTGTCGGTCTGTCGGTCTGTCGGTCTGTCGGTCTGTCGGTCTGTCGGTCTGTCGGTCTGTCGGTCTGTCGGTCTGTCGGTCTGTCGGTCTGTCGGTCTGTCGGTCTGTCGGTCTGTCGGTCTGTCGGTCTGTCGGTCTGTCGGTCTGTCGGTCTGTCGGTCTGTCGGTCTGTCGGTCTGTCGGTCTGTCGGTCTGTCGGTCTGTCGGTCTGTCGGTCTGTCGGTCTGTCGGTCTGTCGGTCTGTCGGTCTGTCGGTCTGTCGGTCTGTCGGTCTGTCGGTCTGTCGGTCTGTCGGTCTGTCGGTCTGTCGGTCTGTCGGTCTGTCGGTCTGTCGGTCTGTCGGTCTGTCGGTCTGTCGGTCTGTCGGTCTGTCGGTCTGTCGGTCTGTCGGTCTGTCGGTCTGTCGGTCTGTCGGTCTGTCGGTCTGTCGGTCTGTCGGTCTGTCGGTCTGTCGGTCTGTCGGTCTGTCGGTCTGTCGGTCTGTCGGTCTGTCGGTCTGTCGGTCTGTCGGTCTGTCGGTCTGTCGGTCTGTCGGTCTGTCGGTCTGTCGGTCTGTCGGTCTGTCGGTCTGTCGGTCTGTCGGTCTGTCGGTCTGTCGGTCTGTCGGTCTGTCGGTCTGTCGGTCTGTCGGTCTGTCGGTCTGTCGGTCTGTCGGTCTGTCGGTCTGTCGGTCTGTCGGTCTGTCGGTCTGTCGGTCTGTCGGTCTGTCGGTCTGTCGGTCTGTCGGTCTGTCGGTCTGTCGGTCTGTCGGTCTGTCGGTCTGTCGGTCTGTCGGTCTGTCGGTCTGTCGGTCTGTCGGTCTGTCGGTCTGTCGGTCTGTCGGTCTGTCGGTCTGTCGGTCTGTCGGTCTGTCGGTCTGTCGGTCTGTCGGTCTGTCGGTCTGTCGGTCTGTCGGTCTGTCGGTCTGTCGGTCTGTCGGTCTGTCGGTCTGTCGGTCTGTCGGTCTGTCGGTCTGTCGGTCTGTCGGTCTGTCGGTCTGTCGGTCTGTCGGTCTGTCGGTCTGTCGGTCTGTCGGTCTGTCGGTCTGTCGGTCTGTCGGTCTGTCGGTCTGTCGGTCTGTCGGTCTGTCGGTCTGTCGGTCTGTCGGTCTGTCGGTCTGTCGGTCTGTCGGTCTGTCGGTCTGTCGGTCTGTCGGTCTGTCGGTCTGTCGGTCTGTCGGTCTGTCGGTCTGTCGGTCTGTCGGTCTGTCGGTCTGTCGGTCTGTCGGTCTGTCGGTCTGTCGGTCTGTCGGTCTGTCGGTCTGTCGGTCTGTCGGTCTGTCGGTCTGTCGGTCTGTCGGTCTGTCGGTCTGTCGGTCTGTCGGTCTGTCGGTCTGTCGGTCTGTCGGTCTGTCGGTCTGTCGGTCTGTCGGTCTGTCGGTCTGTCGGTCTGTCGGTCTGTCGGTCTGTCGGTCTGTCGGTCTGTCGGTCTGTCGGTCTGTCGGTCTGTCGGTCTGTCGGTCTGTCGGTCTGTCGGTCTGTCGGTCTGTCGGTCTGTCGGTCTGTCGGTCTGTCGGTCTGTCGGTCTGTCGGTCTGTCGGTCTGTCGGTCTGTCGGTCTGTCGGTCTGTCGGTCTGTCGGTCTGTCGGTCTGTCGGTCTGTCGGTCTGTCGGTCTGTCGGTCTGTCGGTCTGTCGGTCTGTCGGTCTGTCGGTCTGTCGGTCTGTCGGTCTGTCGGTCTGTCGGTCTGTCGGTCTGTCGGTCTGTCGGTCTGTCGGTCTGTCGGTCTGTCGGTCTGTCGGTCTGTCGGTCTGTCGGTCTGTCGGTCTGTCGGTCTGTCGGTCTGTCGGTCTGTCGGTCTGTCGGTCTGTCGGTCTGTCGGTCTGTCGGTCTGTCGGTCTGTCGGTCTGTCGGTCTGTCGGTCTGTCGGTCTGTCGGTCTGTCGGTCTGTCGGTCTGTCGGTCTGTCGGTCTGTCGGTCTGTCGGTCTGTCGGTCTGTCGGTCTGTCGGTCTGTCGGTCTGTCGGTCTGTCGGTCTGTCGGTCTGTCGGTCTGTCGGTCTGTCGGTCTGTCGGTCTGTCGGTCTGTCGGTCTGTCGGTCTGTCGGTCTGTCGGTCTGTCGGTCTGTCGGTCTGTCGGTCTGTCGGTCTGTCGGTCTGTCGGTCTGTCGGTCTGTCGGTCTGTCGGTCTGTCGGTCTGTCGGTCTGTCGGTCTGTCGGTCTGTCGGTCTGTCGGTCTGTCGGTCTGTCGGTCTGTCGGTCTGTCGGTCTGTCGGTCTGTCGGTCTGTCGGTCTGTCGGTCTGTCGGTCTGTCGGTCTGTCGGTCTGTCGGTCTGTCGGTCTGTCGGTCTGTCGGTCTGTCGGTCTGTCGGTCTGTCGGTCTGTCGGTCTGTCGGTCTGTCGGTCTGTCGGTCTGTCGGTCTGTCGGTCTGTCGGTCTGTCGGTCTGTCGGTCTGTCGGTCTGTCGGTCTGTCGGTCTGTCGGTCTGTCGGTCTGTCGGTCTGTCGGTCTGTCGGTCTGTCGGTCTGTCGGTCTGTCGGTCTGTCGGTCTGTCGGCCTGTCGGTCTGTCGGTCTGTCGGTCTGTCGGTCTGTCGGTCTGTCGGTCTCTCTGTCTGTTGACGTTCTTCTGTCCTCCCAATCTCAGTAACCGCTGCATAGATTTTGATGAAATTTGGGTAGTTATATGGTGTAGGGTCGTAGTAGTTAATGTTGCTACAATTTTGAAAATCGGTGCAGGGGCGGCGGAGTAATTAGCAAAAAACGAAAAACTTCAAATATGCATCAAACTTCGGTTTTAGGTGTTTTAGGGGTTCCTGATCATTTTCTACTAATAATAAATCTTTATTCAGGGATCATCAGATGATGACATAGAATGTGTCAAGATTATGTTACAAACAAATTGTCATAATTGTAGTCATACACAACAACACTGTATCAAATCAACATATATATGTTTACCGATACACACATTAAAAAAACACACATTACAATAATACCAAATAACAGGCACATAAAAATAAATAAATTAAATAAAGAGCA
The DNA here is from genome assembly GCA_951848785.1 of Callosobruchus maculatus. Classification (NCBI taxonomy): domain Eukaryota; kingdom Metazoa; phylum Arthropoda; class Insecta; order Coleoptera; family Chrysomelidae; genus Callosobruchus; species Callosobruchus maculatus. The sequence continues at coordinate 329,333 of CATOUR010000103.1, forward strand.
GAATCTCACCAGGTGAATATTTACAATAGTATAGTTTGACAAAACAAAAAAATTCTTATATATATTGTGAGAACGTTGCGCAAAAAGGAACTACAGATTGTCACAAAGATACTCAGAGATGGAATAGTCTTTCCTTATTAGCAGAGTCTCAACTTCCGTTTTGAATTCATATGGGTTAGCTGTTTTGATGATGTTAGGCAGTTTGTTAAAAAGTTTTATGCCCATGTACTTAGGACTGGACTCTGTAATGGACAACCTATGTGCTGGTATCTCCAAAATATGCGAATTTCTCGTAGTATAAGTGTTGTTCCTGCTAAGTGAATGAAAACTGCTGTAGTTAGCTTTTACATAAAGTAGTATCTCATATATATAAATGCATGGTACAGTGAGTATTCCTAGATTAATAAACCACTCTCTACAGCTAGTTCTATTGGGCATCCCAAGAATCAGCCTAATTACTCGCTTTTGGATTAAGAAAACCCTGTTTGCTTCTCGGGAGCAACCCCAGGCAATTATACCGTAGGAAGCAGTTGAATGAAAATATGCATAATAATAAGTTAATATTACCGATCTTTCTACTGAAAATCTCATTTGATTTATACAGTAACAAATTGGTATAGGCCTTTTACAGATATAATCAACATGTATATCCCATCTACAGTTATATGATAGGTGGACTCCCAGAAATTTCACTGAATCACCTTGCCTGATACTACCCTCACGAGACTTAACGAGGAGGCTATGGTTCAGGCCAGAAGTGTAAGAAAACTGGATGAACATGGTTTTGTTTTGGTTTAGCTTTAGGCCATTTTGAGGAAACCAATCATTGACTTTGACCAGTTCTTTTGATGCTGATCCAGCTAAGTCTGAAGTGCTACACGCGTTTATCATTACAGAGGTGTCATCAGCGTACATAACACAGTGGTTACTGGGAAAATCATTTACATAGATGATATACAGCAAGGGTCCCAAAATGGATCCCTGTGGTACACCAACCTCAGTACTAAGAGAAGAGGATTTGCTGTTCTTGATTTGCACATATTGGTACCTGTTCTGTAAATAGCTCCTAATTAGTTGTAATGGGAGTCCTCTTATACCATAAAGAGTCAGCTTCTGTAATAATAGATCATAGTCCACTAGATCAAATGCCTTGCTTAAGTCAACGAAGAGACCTACAGTCTCCTTACCCTCATCCATACTAGCATACACCATGTTAAGGAAAACAGTAATAGCATGTTTGGTAGAAAGTCCCTTCAGAAATCCAAACTGATGACTATTAAAAAATTTATTTTTCACAAAATACTCAGTTAAACAGGTTGCCAGGTGCTTTTCTATTATTTTCGAAAATGGGCTCAAAAGTGAGATAGGTCTATAATTATTAATTACTTTTTTTGGGTGGGGGTGAAATTGGGGTGGTTGGGGGTGGGGGGTTGTAAAGATGAAAAATTTGTTGTACTCATAATACGTCAGGTCTGACCTGAGAGAGAAAGACCTAGCGGTATAATACACTTTTTTAGGTCCATCCGAACATTGTCTTGTGTATTACAGGAACCAAGGGAAGAATTTTCCGATGCATACATACGAGTATTACTTTAGATCGTTCTGTATTTTATAATGTTGAAATTACTGAATTGATGTTAATGAAATTTCGGCACAGTATTGCTACTTTGGCGAGGATGGAAAACGCGTCTCATTTTTCGAAATCGTCTCAGTGGTGGCGCAGCAATATTAAAAAAACTAAAAGTATGAAATCGGCTCAAACTTCGTTTTTAGGCGTTTTAGGGGTTCCTGATCATTTTCTACTTTTTTTTGGGGTGAGGGTGAAATTAGGGTGGTTGTGGGCGTGGAGGGTTGTAAATCTGAAAAATTTGTTGTACTCATAATGGGCTGTCTACTGTCCTGAGAGAGAAAGACCTAGCGGCATAATACACTTTTTTAGGTCCATCCGAACATTGCCTTGCCGATTACAGAAACCAAGGGACTTGAACTTTCTGATGCATACAAAATACATACGAGTATTACTTTGGGTCGTTTTGTATTGTGTTACGTAGAAACTTCTGAATTGACTTTAATGACATTTTGACACAGATTTATTAACGCGTATGCACGTATGGTTTTTTTAAATCATTTTAGTGGCGGCGCGGCAATAATAAAAAAACTAAAAATATAAAAAACACATCAAACTTCGTTTTAGACGTTCTAAGTGTTCCTGATCATTTTAAAAAACTTTTTGTTTGGGGGTGAAATTGGGTTTGGTTCGGGGGTGGGGGTTTGTAAAACTCAAAAATTAGTTGTATTCATGATATATTGACCATTGACCTGTGAAAGAAGCACCTAGTAGAATAAAACCTTTTTTTGCGGTCGGGCGAGCGATGATTTGATTGCAGGGGCATGTAGACTATAGTTTAATGCTGTGGGAAAATAAAAAACTGGTATCATTGGAATGTGTGGGAAGTACTGAGTCAATCAACTTGACTACATTTTTTGAGGTAAACTTCAAGAGAAATCAATAGTTTTCAGAGTACTTTGACAGATGCATGTTCTTGAACGGGCTGCCCTGATTGGTCAAGGCCTTTGTTGAAATGCGCCTGTTGTTAAAATCGGCCCTTAGAGTTGCAAATTTAAAGCTGAATCCAAATAAGTGCGAATTTTTGGAAAAAGAAATTTTATATTTGGGTCACTTAATATGTTCTGATGGAATGTTGCCTGATCCAGAAAAAACGAAAGCAGTGATACAATATCCTATTCCAAAAAACTCGGACGAAACCAAATGTTTTGTCGCGTTTGCTAATTAGGTACTATCACAAATTTATAAAGAATTTTTTTAAACAGATTAACTAGGAAAATCACGAATTTATCTTACGGACCGATGCTAGCGGATTTGCGGTCGGATCTATATTGTCAAACTCAAATGACAAACCTATAGCATTTGCGTCAAGATCCTTGAACAAAGCTGAAAGAAATTATTGTACAATTGAAAAAGAACTTTTGGCTATCATTTGGAGTGTTAAGCATTTCCGCCATTATCTACTAGGTAGGAAATTCAAAATATTAACGGACCATAAAAATCTGATTTATTTATTCAATATGTGCAATCCATCAAGTCGCTTAATCAAATTTAGACTTATCCTAGAAGAATATCAGTTTTTTGTTCATTACGTGCCCGGTTCTGAAAATGTAACTTCAGATGCCTTATCTCGTGTGTGCATAGATTCTGATGAGTTGAAAGAAATGAATGTGAGAGTAAATGAAATTATAAATGTGATGACCCGAACACAACCCAAGAAACAAAATAACAGTTTAGATGTGAGAAATACTCCTACAGATGACAGGCTTGATCACCCGGTCATTGTAGAGTTACTGAAGTGTCCCCCTGATGCTATAGAATTACGACCTATATCGTGTACGCAATTCGCTGAATTAAAAAATAGAAGGCTAGCTTGTGATAGTAAAAAGTTTAAGATGATACATAGTGATATATTATACGACATCGATAAGCAAGTTATTTATATTATTCAGAATGATCGACCAACGTATGATTTTGGTACGTCTCTGGACATCTGGAAAAAATTTGCTATGAATACATTATTCCGGATTTATTTATGATGAAAAATGAAAACTCAGCGAAATTCTTAAATGACTTGGTAAAAGAAAAAGATGACTTACGTGATAGTGCACTAAAGATTACTATAATCAAAGACAAGCAACTCGTTGAAAACAATGAATTAAAACAATTAATAATTAATGATTAATAAGTACATTCTAACAACTCAATGTGATATTTCAAAACCACAACAGTGGCAAAATCATTCGTGAAAAACTTTATACTACGTTTTGGTATCCCCCGGTATGTTGTCACCGATCAGGGAACTGAATTTTTGTCTAATGTTTTTAAAGAAATTTGTCAGTTGTTGAAAATTAAGAAATTGAATTCCACTGCACACCACCATGAGACCTTGGGTGCTTTGGAAAATCCTCATAAACACTTAGCAGCATATCTTCGAATCCAAGTTTCTAAAGGTATAAATAATTGGGGTGCCTGGGTACCTTTCTGGTGCTTTCCATATAATAACAGTGTACATTCATGTACAAAGTATACACCATTTGAATTAGTATTCGGAAAATCCTGCATAATACCAAGTAACGTTAAAAATAATATAGATTCCTTGTACAACTTTGATAGTTATCCAAAGGAACTTAAATTCAGTTTGCAAAAGGCTTGGAATGATGCTAGAGAGAATATTTTAGATACAAAATGTAAAAGATAAGAATATTTTTACAACAAGTGTAAAGACATAAATTACCAACCAGGTGATAAGGTGCTATTACAAAATGACAATAAAGTGAACAAGTTGGATATATTGTTTAAAGGACCTTATACAATTGTGAAGGACAAAGGTGTTAATGTAATTTTAAATATTGAAGGTAAATTTGTAGAGGTACATAAAAATAGAGTTAAACGGTATAGAAATTAAGTGTAAACCTTAAGTTTGGTGTTGGGATTAAAAGAAAAACGATGTCAGCCCATGTTTTTTCTTTTTCTTTGCGGGGAAAGTGTGATGGTGTACAGTTCAATAGATCTAAAACTAGATACATGCTGTCATGGCATTTCCTGTTGCTAGGTGATACTTATTGTTAGGTAAGAATATGTATTTCCTGTATTTTGTCTTATTGCAATGTAAGCAGTGCAGCCGTGTCGTTGCACTGTGAATTGAACTTTATTATAAATCAAGAAATAAATGGATTATGTTGTTGGCATCGGACGAGGGAGTCTTTTTTTGATCACGTTCTGAAGTTGAACCTTAAGTAGCTGCCTGGAGTAACAGCTATATTACAATAGCTAGATATGTTGAAAAACACCAATTTGATTGAAATCTCGAAATGAAATGAAAACTAGCAGAAATTGATATTCACAACCTGATATCATTAGAAAGCCTATCAAATTGCATATTAGACCGTACAAAAAAATTCAGCATTCCCTTTTGAAAAAGTCAAGTTACCACTGATTCGAGTTTCCTTAATTAATCTAGCGATTTCCAAGTACAAATTTACTTCATACTTGCGCGCCTAACCTGAGCTGACGTATTCCACGCTTCGTGACAGATCAAAGTCACATCCCTCTAAGTTTTATATTAGCTGCGATATTCGAATTTTTTCTCATATCTACTTTTACCAAAAATTGTGATTTGCGCCTAAACGGTTCGCGACGTCCCATGTGTGATACATAAAGTCACAGACCCGTCCAGGTGCTCGTATGTGCTGTGACATCCATGAATCATCCTCAATTGTGGCCTCATCCAAAACATGCCGACTGTTAGATGGAGAAAAATTTCATCATCACGTGACTCTTTCCCGATTTTTTTCACACTCTGTGGTTAGGTAGCTGTCTTCGCATGCAAGAACCTAACTTGCGACATCCGATGTCACAGCATCTATAAAATTCACGTGTGTAACTTTCTGCTTCTGTATTTGTTGTGACATCTTTAAGGGAATGCCACAGCAAATACGGAATTGAAGTGTATATAACGAGCTGCATAAAAGCTCTGTTAATAATACAACTTCAGACAATAACCACTTCTTTGTTTTTGTAAATGTTGTATCATTAGGGATGGAGTAATGAAATTCGGGTTCTAGCAAATATCAAAATAAACTACTGAAACCAGAAATAAAGTAAAGCTTTATTTAAAAACCGTACAACATACAACACAAAACAAAAACTCAAATCTGTTTCCTAAGCAATCATTAGATCTAGTCTAACACATTTTCCCTCTGCTACTTTTTTTCTGGTCTGGGAGGGCTTTGTTTGGAGACACTTTATTGACTAGGGTATCGAACAGCTAGGACAACTCGGCTATTAACATCTTTATCTCTTTATCCTGAAAATCTTATGTCACAATAAAGTTGTTACCTAGTAAAGTTGTAATGACATGACCTGCTTTAGCATCTCACAACTAATTGCTGCAGAGTAAAGTAAGATATTGTGCCAGTCCGGCCCTGTCCGCCATACGCGTTAGTCGCTCGAGCGATTGAGTTCGCGAAAATTTGGCCCGACATCCAGAAGCCTGCTTGTTGTGGCCGCCAGCGTCGAGAACGCGGAGAGAGCGTTCGAAAGCGGGCGACACGCATTATACAGGGTGGTCCAATAAGCGCGCGGTGCTCTCTAGTGGCCATAGCGTTTAAATTAGACGAAAATGTTTTAAATGAAGAACGTTGTTTCTTTTCGAATGCTCTACATTTAGAAAATAATTTCAAAGATGGCGGACTTCCGGATATACCGAAAGTAGGCATCAACTTCCTTATTTTAAATAGAACACCCTATTACGTTTTTGAATTCAGCATCGATTTTTACGTCCAGTTTGTTAACCATAGTTTATGTCTACGAAGCCTATTCTCGGAGTTACTCAGCAATTTTTACAACATTTGACGTTTGTAGTACTTTACCAGAAAAGTTAGCAAGCAAGAAACGTACTTGTGTTTGAGTAAGATCATTGCTTCAAAAGAACATTTTTTTTTATTTTTTTTTTATTTATTTATTTGTATTCTTTGTACAAATCCAGCTACCTCGAAGGCTATGCCTTGTATGAGGTCTAAGCAAATGGAAATACATAACACAAAAATTTTGCTAACCTATGAGCTGCGCGTCGTTGATTCATTGCCGCATTTTTTCGCTTCTCACTGTCTGATTGGCCTGCTCATAGATATTCCCTTGCTCTTCTTGCATTCGTCTTCATAGACCAATACCAATACTGCTTCTTAGGTATTCATCAAAAAGTGAGAATAATTCTTAATGCTACAAATTTTGACATAATTTTCAAATTTGGAAAGTTAAAAACGTTAAAAATTTTTTTTTCAGATGGGATGGTATGATAAATTTCACATCGGTGGATGCAAAATTCAATTCTCTTTCATCTAGACACATGTGGTTCTATCTTTTATGGTTTTCAAGATATTTACGGTTTTGTAATTATTGCGTAGGAATTGGAAAAATCGTAGGTGGCGTGGCTCGCAGACGAAACAATTGGCAGGAAGCCTTTCATTCAAAGTGTTTCGACATCTAAATATTAAAATGTGCTTTCGCTATATCTAACTGTAACCACATTATTCTTAAAAACTCCAGTGGTGAATTTTCCAACAGGCTTTCCAAATCTTCATTTAGAAAATTTTGGAAAACAATAGTTTATTATGCGGTTTCCAATAATACCACGCCAAATGCTCAGACTCCATGCTGGTTGTCAACAAACCTCTCAAAATTTGGATTTACGCCAGCGTAAAATATGAGAGAAGGAAACATATAGTAGCAGTACATGAAGATATTGAGTTTGACATTCTCGCAATTGTAGTTGAGGATCCGCATAGCAGTGCTACAGCAGAAATTGAGGGTTAAGGGAGTGCGGAGACTCGAGATCACCAGATGTTTACACGTCCTCGAGCCTCTTCACTCTCAGGGGGTCGTAAGGCCCCCAAGACCGTCCAGGAGTGGGTAGGAGACCAATCTGTCACCTGCCCCGTGCAGAAATGCACCTTTCTCGTAATGGCACCTGTCTTCGTCAGATATGACGAAGCTAGTCCTGGCGGATCTAGGCTGGAGCCCCGAAAGGCTCCCTGGCAATGGGCAACAGCATTGCCTGTATCGGTGCCAGCTCCTGGGGGAGGGTGTACTCACGACAAAAGTGAATGCACCCATGCCTAGGAGATCGCACCGAACGTCCTCTAGGATAACTGAAGAACCCAATCCAATGTGTCATGCGATCCGTGCTAAAGGGTGCGTGACGGTGAGTGTGCACCGTCGCTAACGGAGCCTCTGGGACACCAGGCGACCTCCCAGAGTAGCGAGCCTTACACCCTCGCAGGGGGCGCCGCGGGTGCGGACTATGGAGTTCCCCCTTACTCGTGGGATTTATTATGAGTTACGCAAATAATAATAAACCCAAATCCGGTTGCCCCCCATCAGAGGACCCCGAACAGCAGCCGGGTGGCTTCTCACCAGGGGACCCCAATAGAACCCTCACTGGCGAAGAGCAAGTGAGAGATATTTCAAGGGAACTCGCCAAGAGGGTGGGGACCTTGAATTTGAAGAGAAAGGGTAGGACGGGAGCGCAGAAGAAGCGGGCCCGGAGGCTAAGGCTGGCGCAGGAGGGGCAGGGCTCCGGAAGTCGAGATGCCTCTTCGGCGGCATCTGCTTCGGGGAGCGCTGCAGCTTCTGTGCGGGCTAGGGCGCCTTCGGGTGTTGTAGCTACGGCATCGGCGGGGCCAAGCATTGCTGGGAAGCATCCGAGGTCGGCGGGTGTGACACCGGAGGGTGCCTCATTGCGGAAGAGAGCTCGCACTTCCGCTCACGACAGCTACGCAAGAGTGGCGCAAACCGGGCACAGGGGGTATTCATTCCCGAGGACTACCCTAGTGCTTAGTTGGTGGAGACGCAAGTCTTCAGTATCCAGGAGTCAGTGAGCGGACTGATGGACAGGCTCCCACTTGAAGGGGCCTTTCCAAGGTTTGGTGACTGTTACTTCTCGAGGGGGCGGCCATCTTTGTTTGCGAGAACGAGTTCTCGTAGACGTGGCTGGAGGCTCAGGTTGGCAACCTGAGGCCCTGGGAAGGAGCACGACTCAGGGCGATGCGATTTGAGGACCTGCCCGTCTTCAGGAGGGTAATGGCTTGGTTCCCGGGCCCTCACGTGAAAGAGGACATCCTCCTGAGGAGGTTAGGCAAAAGCCTGGGATATACCCCAACTCGTGGAGGGTGATGGAGGTCAAGATGGTGCTGAAAGGCGTGCGTCTGGTCCTCAGCCTTGACTCCATTAGCTGGGGTATAATCGAGGGCAGGGGGCTGCGGCTCTACTGCGGAGCGAGCTCAGCAGTGTTTACTCTGCTGAGCAAGAATAAAGATCAACGCGGGACTGCTGCTGCCGGCGGTGATCAGGGCCCGGGCGAGAGCCATGAGCCTAGGAACCAAGGGCAGCTGGCACCTGGGGAGGCTGTTGTTGCCGTTCGGGCTCCTCCAAGGGAGACCGAGCGGCAGGAACAGACTCCTCAGGAGTCTCTGGAGTTGGACAGGGATGCGCCCACACCAGGAACTAGTAGGCCACAGAGCAGCAACCAGTGAGCGAGTAGCAACTATTGGATAGTGACTCCGACTCAGCACTGGAGGCAGCCAGGATGCTGTGGCAGTCAGATGAACGCCACAGTCAGAGCGAGGGTAGCGGCTACGAACGGGGCCCTACCGTGGGGCACTAGGCGTTGGTTCTCTACAGACGGACGAGAATGGACTGCCAAAAAAATGGTGAGTTACATTTCATTTATTCAAATTAATTTGCAGCATTGCATAGCAGCTTCTAGGGTTCTGACTCAGACGATCACTAGGGGTCGCTATGACACAGCTCTTATTCAGGAACCCTGGATAACTAACATTCCAGGGTATACCATTTTTAGTATCTCTCCAGAGACAAAGCTAGAGTGTGTGTATTATGTAATAATATGAATGCATGGCAACTAATGGACTTTACAACTAGGGACATGGTTGCGGTGGTGATTCGCCTTAGAGAACAAAGCAGCGAAAGGAGTTTAGTGGTATGCTCAGCGTACTTACCGTATGATTCAGGACATCCTCCTCCTTCAAAAGAGATGAAGAGCCTTGTGTCTCACTGTCGAGATAATAATCTCGAGCTTATCGTAAGGTGTGATAGCAATTCCCATCACACCCTGTGGGGTAGCTCTAACACTAATAGACGTGGTGAAGAGCTGATGGAATTTCTAGGGACTTCGAACCTAGAGGTTCTGAATGTTGGCGACATTCCTACCTTCCCAAAAAATGTGAGGGACGAGGCCCTAGACATAACACTGAGCCCGGTTGGTATTTGTAATGAGGTCAAGGACTGGACCGTATCCTTGGAACCGTCACTGTGCGACCATAGATATATAACGTTTAGGATTGACGGAAAAAAGAGGGAATCTTCGTTAGAAATCCTAGGCAAGCAAATTGGGCCTCTCTTAAAGAGGACCTAGGTAGCAGGCTCCGTCCTATAGATCAGGATCTCAGTAAAGGGGAGGGCTTGGAGGCGGTAGTTGATTCCTTGTGTAGGTACCTCCGAGCCTCCTTTGAGGATAACTGTCTTCTACGCAAAGTGGGCGTGGCGGGCAATTCCACCTTCTGGACTAAGAAATTAGAAACAGAAAAAAGTCCCTGCACAAACTACTCGCAAAAGTTAGGTACAGGAAAGGTACTCCTGAATGGGAGGAGTATGGGATAAAGCTACAGGAATACAGGGTGTCCAGTTAGTGTGTAATTCTTTGATATCTCGCAAGGTATACCTGATAGAAGAAAATGTCAAAAACAAGAGTTATTTGATTACTTAAGACGCATATTCTGGAAATATTCTGAAATATACAGGGTGTTGTGGGAAAGTAGGATAGTGATCAACTTGATTTTTTTATATGGAACTATAAGTGTCTCTTAAATTATTCTAGTTCCTATCATCGATCTCTATCCAACCCTAAAATATTTTTGGGACCGATTGCGACGTTGCCAAGCTATAATTTTTTTCTATTTTTCCGGATTTGCAAGGTCGCAAGTAATACGTCCAAATTGATATATTCCTTTAACTTTTCTCAGTTATATTATACAGCGAGTTACTTGAATATCAAGTGGATATTATTTTGGATGTTACCAGCAATGTGCAATTACGGGAATTTGAAGGTCATATTTCTTTGTTTTTTTAAATGCAACACCCTGTATGTTTTATTTTAAATCGAAATATCTACTGATACCCTATCTCGCTTTGTAATATTTTTTTCGCGTTTGCGGCGTTGCCAAGTTATGAATTATTTTCCAAATTTTTAAACAAATAAACCCGATTTTAGTTTATTTTAAATAGAATCCTCTACTTATTTTTATTGCAATGAACTGCACATGTTGAACTTGGTAAGATCTTACAGTTTCAAAATTTTGTTTCCGTTAATTACTGAGATACGGCAACGCCGCCGGTTTTTCAGTAAACGATACCGGAACGCTTAAATGTTTCCAAAACTGCCACAGCTGGAGAGGTGAAATTCAGTACCTGGGGGTTTTTGAACATACAGAAATCAAAAACGCTAACGTCAGTGTTGTCAGATTTACCAAATTTACGTCAGAATTTTGAATGGAATGCCCTATTTATGAAGTCTAACGTAAAAGCGGTAAATCTGACAACACTGACGTTAGCGTTTTTGAATTCTGTATATTCAGAAATTGAATTGAATTGAATTCCACCATTTCAGCTGTGGCAGTTTTGGAAATATTTAAGCGTTCCGGTACTGTTTACTGAAAAAGCGGTGTTGCCGTATCTCAATAATTAACAGAAACAAGATTTTGAAATTGTGAGAACTTACTAGATTAGATATGTGCAATTCATTGCAATAAAAATAAGTAGAGGATTCTATTTAAAATAAATCAAAATCGGGGATATTTGTTTAAAAATTTGTAAAAATAATTTATAACTTGGCAACGCCACGAACGCGAAAAAAAAATATTACAAGGTGACATAGGGTATTAATAGATATTTCGATTTAAAATAAAACATACAGGGTGTTACGTTTAAAAAAACAAAGTAAAATGACCTTCAAATTGCTGTAATTTAAAATTCTGCCAAAAACGCTCTGTAGGTACAAATTGCTAGTAACATCCAAAATAATATCCACCTAATATTCAAGTAACTCGCTGTATAATAATATTGAGAAAAGTTAAAGGAATATATCAATTTGGACGTATTACTTGCGACCTTGCAAATCCGGAAATTAACAGAAAAAAAATTATAACTTGGCAACGTCGCAATCGACCCCAAACATATTTCAGGGTTGAATAGAGATTAATGATAAAAACTAGAAGAATTTAAGAAAAAGTTATAGTTCCATATAAAAAAAATCAAGTTGATCACTATCCTACTTTCCCGCAACACGCTGTATATTTTAAAATATTTTCAGAATATGCGTCTTAAGTAACCAAATAACTCTTGTATTCGACATTTTCTTCTCTCAGCTATACCTTGCGAGATATCGAGGAATTACACTAGCTAGACATTAAATTTTTTTTCACCAAAGGCATACAACTATGTGAGAGATGTTTTTGACACTTGTCTCCCGCATAGCAAAACTATTGCTAAATGGTTTCAGAATGTGGATGCTGAGCCTGGTTTTACCAAGGAATCAATAAATACCTTAAGAAATAAGGTTCAATCATCTGACAGACCAATAATTTGTTCATTAATTATCGATGAAATAGCCATACGGAAACATTTAGAATGGGATGGAAAAAAATTCCATGGTTATGTGAACTGTGGTACAAATTTAAACGATGACTCTAATGCTTTAGCCAAAGAAGCTTTTGTTATAATGTTGGTTTGCATCAATGGAACTTGGAAATTACCTGTCGGTTACTTTCTTACAGATTCTTTGAATGGCAGTCAAAAACATTCAATTGTATCTCAATGCATCCATCTGATTGAAGATACGGGAGCCAAAGTTATGTCAATCACATTCGATGGTGCTCCATCTAATACCGCTATGTGTCATAACTTTGGATTCTTATATTTAACATTTCAAATATACAGACAAGTTTCAGAGTTACAGATCACAATGTATATATTTTTTATGATCCATGTCATATGATAAAACTTGTTCGCAATGCATTTGGTGAAAAGAAAATCCTAATTGATTGTGATAACAATTTTATTCAATGGAAATACATAGCGCTTCTATAGTTAAGTTCCACATTCGATGATACCTGCGTCACGCCTGGTCACGCCGGGTAGCAGTGGCGCGCTCGATTTCTTTGAAGGTCTAGATAGGGATTCAGAGCCAATATACAATTTAAAGCTATCATAAAATTCTATACGTTCTGTATTCATTTTTTACAAATAGGTGTACCCGATTTTATTTTGAAATGTAAAGATATATTTTAATGATAAAATATTACTTATCCGAATCAAAGCTAGATATATGCTACTAGATATTGGAAGTTATAACTAGTTGAGTAGTTGCTAATGTTTCGTTTACATAAATGTGCAGTCTTTCTCAAAAATGCAAGTATGATATTGTCAAATAGCTATGGGCTTAATTATTGGCCATCAGCACAGCGGCTTGGTAGGGGCAGGCAACCACAGGTACAGTTTCAATGGAAACATTATATTACGTTAGACGTCAGCCAAAGATTTCAAATAGTAAAGTTCTCACATTCGGTCATACTGGAAGTGGAATTGAAATAATCTACAACAGTAATGCAGCTCTCAGCTAGTCTTTATGCGGACTACCCAGGACTCACCACGAGGAGGTGGCTGCATATCGAGTCCCACCACTCCTCCCACCCTTCTTTTATGTTTAACAAAATGAATAGGAAACTGAAAAGGTGCATGAATACGAAAATGAAACAATAAATAAACTCTCTAAACTTCAAAGGAGAACTTAGAATCCAACAAATTAAATTCAGAGTAAGAAGTAAAGTCTTAAAAGTTACAATGAACAAAAAATATATTCTGCTTAAGAAACTGGAGCAACAGCAACAAAAGTGATTGACTAAATTGTCTATGAACGTCTTAAAAATAAACAACGAATAAAAAAGTAAATATATAAATTAAAATAAATTAAAAAAATAAACAACAAAAAAACAACAAAAACAAATAAAAAGTAAATAAATATACTTGTTCTGAATCTCAGTCAGTTGCGGACGTGTGCGGTGGAAATTCGTCATCACTAGCAGAACTACAGTCAAAGGACTCGTCACTGTCACTGGTTGTATCACTGCCAAGGTTAACTATGACTGGCTCTATTACGGAATCTATATGGGGATCTAATTTCCAAAACTTTTCTTCCTCTGCTTTTACGTGTGATACGCATTTCTGCCAGTTATCTGCAGTTACCGCACCGATTGCTTCTTCTAAAAGGATACGTATATCGGCCAACTTAAAAGTTGTATTCCTACGCGCTACTTCATTTTTTACTTGTGCCCATACTAACTCGATTGGGTTTAACTCGCAGTGATACGGAGGCAGTCTTAAAACTGTAAAACCCTTTTCCCTAGCCATTTCGTCTACTGCTAATTTTATATACCTTTCTTTGTGGTGACGCGCGAGTTGTGACAGCTGTGCTTTGAGCATAGTCATATCGCATTCTATATTTTTTGACACGAGCCAGTCATAGATATCCGCTTTTTTCCAATTAGAAGTCGGAAGAGCTTCTAAACGCCGACTATGGTAGGACGCGTTATCTAATACAATAACCGAACCGGGTTCTAATTTTGTCAATATGGATTTAAACCAAGATTCAAAAACTACAGCGTCCATATCCTCATGATAATCACCAGTTTTCCGAGATTCAAAGACGTTCAATCCCCCATCCACAAACCCAGATTCGCTGCCAATATGCGTTATTATTAGCCGACGGCCTTTGCCTGAAGGGCATTTTAATCCCGTACTTAGGCCTTCAAGATGGGCTTGTCTACGACTCGCTATATTCAAATCCTGCCAACACCTAGTAACCGTGTGCCCTTCATTCAACCAAGTTTCGTCCAAGTAATAGATTTTTATTCCCCCGGCGTTACGAATACTACGTATTTTTCTTAAATATTCTCTACGCCATAATACTATATCGTCTCTTTCAATCAATGCGCTGTTCCGCTTTCTTTTCAAATATCTGATATTTATTTCGCGTAATGTTCTCAATAATACCCGACGAGATATCTTTGGCAGACTTTCATCATTTTGTAATTCCTGTTGTAGTTTTTTTATCGTTGGAAGTTCATTACGGAGATAAAATGAATGGACTTTTCGACGAATCGCATTTTTCACGTCACCATCCAAAACAATCTTTTTAACTCCTCTTTTTTGTTTAAGTGATTTTACCACAAATACTACGTCGCGCTTCTTTTCCTTCAAAATTCTGAAAATTGTTGCAACTGAGACCTTAGTCAGATCGCTGCAAAGTTTAACGATTTCCTTCACCGGCCTTTCAGGAAATCGTGTACGTACACCATCGTAAACATTCTTCACTATATTGCGTTCACCGGTTGATAAAACATGTCGTTTGGATGCTGTATTGCTAACCGATGTGCCTTGCTGCATTGTTATTAATTGTATCGTCTAATTTCCCGCGCAAACTTCAAGAATAACTTACCACACCTGCTATATCGCTACGCACCTGACTAAGACTGGCGCGTCAAATCTAAACGGGCGGCCACCGCGAAGCGGCAAGCCGGACCCTCGGCGGATCTTGCGGCATTGTCAAACCGTGCGTAATTGCTGCGAAACTGCTGTGATTTCATGGCCCCTCTCACAATGCGTCACATCGCGCAAAATAGATAAGCGACATGGTGTGAGCCTAAAACTGGTGTCGGTTTTTTGATTAACATGAAAGAAACATACATGTGCGTTGGTGCTCTAATTTACGGTTTTTTTGCTCCTCAGAAATTTTTATCACGATACCGAATGGATCAAGCGACTTGAGTTCGCACAGATATGCGACAGTACAAGTCTGCGATGAACGTTCTGAGTGCGAATATATTGAGTACACTCGCACATCTATAGCTTCCCACAGTATGCGTGTGCATGCCTGTACCGATCTCTAAGCTATGGCTAAAGGACCTGCACAAAGGGGCAACGCCGAGAGCTCGCATGCCGCCATTTCAAGCGCTGTTGCCAAGTGTACGTATGTTTCAGCAGTCGTGCTACCGTTGGTATGATTGGACGTGGATTAGGCATATTAGAAATTAAGGATTGCAATTAATGTTTGACTCCAAATAATAGAAAATTGAGAAACACTGTTGAATATTTGCTCACAGATTATGCATACAATCAAGCATACAGTAATATCTATTCGTTAGCTGAGCATCTAAGGGATCTTACGATTTTGTTATATAAGCGCGTGACAACATTGTTTGCGCCGATTTACCGCTAGCGGAGGTATCATGCAATGTGAAATTTAACTATAGAGAAGCTGCAAACTAGCGAGGGCTTACATTTAGGGAATAAGTTACGTCGCGCTCATATTATTTTTTTCAAACAAAAAATGAAGGTTCGGCTTGCAGTTCAGTTACTTAGTGCATCAGTAGCCGATGCTATTGAGTATTGCGAAAAAAAGCTGAATCTTGAGGATTTTAAAGGTAGTCAGGCAACAGTTAAATTTATTAGAATTGTAAATAGCATTTTCGATATTTTAAACAGCAGAACCCTAGTAGCACCACTAGCTAGACACCCTGTATAAGAGGGAAGTCAGGAGGGCCTCCAGGGAATCTTGGAGGAACTTCTGCAGGTCCAAAGACCTGGTTGCATTCAAGGGTCGTTTTTATTCCTAAGCCGGGCAGAGGTAGCTATACTCGTTCGGACTTTAGACCGATTACCCTTTCGTCGTTTTTACTAAAAACACTGGAGAGGTTGGTTGACAGATATATCAGGGATGGCCCCTTACAAAGAGTTGAAATCCATGCCGATCCGTTCGCATACCAGGCGGGAAAATCAGCTGAGCTGGCACTTCATCATTTGGTCAGCAGGCTTGAGAAAACGTTAGATCAACGGGAAGTGGCTATGGTAGCATTTCTTGACATCGAGGGTGCGTTCAACTGTACCACTACCAATTCGATAAGACGCGCCCTAGAGAGACATGAAATTGCTCCAATCCTAGTGGAGTGGATTCTTACCACTCTAGAGTGCCGAGTGGCTTCTGCAACGCTTAATGACATAAACTATACCGTTGCAGTGGCGCGAGGCTGCCCACAAGGCGGTATTCTTTCACCTCTACTATGGTGCTTAGTGGTGAATGACCTACTCGTGAGACTAAGTAACACAAGGGTCTACGTGCAGGCCTATGCCGATGATTTGAGCATAGTGGTCAGGGGTAGATTCATTAACACAGTCTCCGAGGTAATGCAAGGCGCGCTGCGCGTTGTGGAAACGTGGTGTAATGAGGTAGATCTGTCAGTGAACGCTGAAAAGACGGAGCTCGTTCATTAGGAGAAGGAAGATGGAAGGCCTCGTGAGGCCTGCCTTTTTCAGAACCACACTTGAATTATCTCAGTCAGTAAAGTATCTAGGAGTCATACTGGATCACAAGCTGACTTGGAGGCAGCACGTTGATTACAAGGTAAGCAAGGCTCGAAACTCATTATGGGCCTGCAGAAGAGTTTTCGGTAGTAGTTGGGGCCTGAGCCCAAAAGTGGTGCACTGGCTCTATACTACAATAGCCCAATAGTCAGACCGTCATTAATATATGGCTCCATAATGTGGTGGACCTGTATAAAGACGGAGGCAATAAGAGCCAAACTTAATAAGGTACAACGTTTGGCATGTCTTAGTATAACCAGTGTAGTGCGCACAACACCTTTGAGTGACACTGAAACACTATTGAATCTTCCTCCTTTGGATATGGTAAGAAAAACTGGGTTCTGTCCCTGGAGTCAGGGTAGCTGGACTTTTATGAATCCAGGCAAAGGACATTCGACGATTCTAGCAGAGTTGCATGAGGATAGTCCTATTTTGTTGGCGAGGTGCGATATAGTTTCTCCTACGCATCGCTTCAATCGCAAATTTACGGTGGTGTTTCCGTCAAGAGAAAATTGGGAGTCCAGGGAAAGACAGCTTATCGAAGGAGGAGGACAGGTCTGGTACACAGACGGTTCATTCGCTAGAGAGGGCTCGGGCTCGGGCTAGGGAGTCTACGGACCCCATACAAGGCTTCCACTCCCTCTTGGGGAGCACACCACAGTATTCCAGGCTGAGATCTATGCGATACTTGCTTGTGTAAATCGTATTCGGGAAATTGACGGGTCTAGGAGGCGGATTACTATCTGCTCTGACAGTCAGGCAGCCATCAAAGCACTGAGTGCTTGAAAAATAACGTCGGGACTGGTCCTGGAGTGCAGGAGGGCTATTGACGACATCTCAGCTAAACACAAGGTATCACTGATGTGGGTACCTGGGCACGCTGGGGTAAAGGGTAACGAAATGGCGGATCATCTGGCTAGGATGGGATCCGGCAACAGTTTTGTGGGCCCGGAACCAGCCTTAGGACTATTTGCAAACTTGATTAGGAAAACAACTGGAGACTAGATCCAGAATCAACACTCTCTGAGATGGAACAACGTCTCTGGTCATCTCCGTCAAGCTCGGGAACTATTAGCAGGGCCTGCAGAGAGAATAGGACGATTTTGTCTCTCTCTGGATAGGAGTAACTTGAGACTGCTAGTAGGCCTATTAACGGGTCACAACACCTTCAGGCGTCACTTGTTCGTGATGAGGGTGGCCAACGACCCAACGTGCACGTGGTGTGGTGAAGAGGAAGAATCCTCGGCACACATCTTGTGTCGCTGTGAAACCCTGGGTTATCACAAGCAGACTATGCTGGGCTCAAGGACCTTGGAACCAATAGAGATAAAACGGATAGGACCTAAGGATGTACTTGCCTTTGGCAAAAGGGCAGGTCTTAGGAACTAGCGCGGATAGAGGCGCAAAAGGGCCCATCGTGTGGCCTATGCACCAGCCACATTCCGTGCTGGATAGCCTGTGGTTCTTATTCATTCACAGCAGAAATTAGTCACTACTTGGGCATTGATCAAACATCTCTGAACATGATCTTAACGGAGTACATATAGCATCCTTATCACGTGCAGCTAAATTAAGCAATTGAAAGACAAGATTTGGAAAACTGACTAAATTTCTGTAACTGGGGTCGTGCTCGAGCCCAAGAAGATGCACTCCTTTTCAACAGTGTGTTGCTTATGAATGAAGGTACATTTCTTATGAAATTCTTTCATTTTCTTTCTTATGAAACGTAGATACAGCATTATCATTAACGGCTATGTAAACTGTCATAATTTACTTTTTTATACCGACGTAAATCCAAATTTTGGGAGGCTTGTTGACAACCTGCATGAGTCTAAGCATTTGGGGTGGTATTATTGGGAACCGCATATTAAACTAACGTTTCCCAAAATTTCATAAATGGAGATTTGGAAAACCTGTTGGAAAACTTACCACTGGAGTTTTTAAGAATAATGTGGTTACAGTTAGATGGAGCGAAAGCGCATTTTAGTACTAGAGACCGAAACACTTTGGATGAAAGATTTCCTGCCAATTGTTTCGTCTGCGAGCCACGCCACCCACGATTTTTTCAATTCCTACGCGATAATTACAAAACCATAAATATTTTGAAAACCATCAAAGATAGAACCACATGTGTGTAGATAATAGTGAAAGAAAATTGAATTTCGCATCCACCGATGTGAAACTTATCATTCCATCCCATTTGAAAAAAAAGTTTTTAACCTTTTTAACTTTTCAAATTTGAAAATTGCTAGTCTATTGATTTAATGTTCTTTTGAAACAATGATCTTCCTGAAACACAAGTATGTTTCTTGGTCGTTTCAAAACCGAAAACTGCATCTTTCTATCGCGTTTAGTTTCCGAGACATTACCTTTTCTTGTAAAGTACTACAAACGTCAAATTTTGTAAAAATTGTTGAATAACTCCGAAAATAGGCTTCGTAAACATAAACAATGGTTAACAAACTGGACCTAAAAATTGATGCTGAATTCAAAAACGTAATACAAGATGTCCCATTTAAAATAAGGAAGTTGATGGCTACTTTCGGTATATCCTGAAGTCCGCCATCTTTGAAATTATTGAAATGTAGAGCATTTGAAAAATAGCGTTTTTTATTCCAAACATTTTCGTCTAGTTTAAACGGTATGGCCGCTAGAAAGCACCGCGCGCTTATTGGACCACCCTGTATAAGAAGGAGCAGCGCAACCGGACAGCAGAGTTAAGCAGCGAGTCGCAGTCCGTGATCTACCAGTCGCGTGCGCAAAATAAATGGTCAGAGAAATAAATAGGTGGAGTGAGGGACAAGCATAAATTGGTATAGCGACTGTAAACAAATTAGACTGATAGGTGACAGGTTAAGGGTAGGCATACCAGTGCATAAAGTTAGTGTAAATAAATAGTCTAATCCGTACCAAGTGTCTTCCTGCCCAATCAAACCAAAGACTTGTAACAGTGGTATCAAATGTGGGGTAGACTGATTGATTGGGCAACATGGTACGGACAACTAAGTGAATAAACTGTCAAAATGACGAAATTAGAGAGCTCGACGAACGTGGTGCTGATAGCAGTAGGTTGCAGGCCGTTCTCCAGGATCGACTTAGGCAAATAATGATGGAAGAGGGCGAGGATCCAGATACTTTTATATTCGAATCACCTGAATTCGAGTGCGCCAGACAGCTGCAATCAAAAAACGAAGCAAGCTCCAAACAGATTACTGCTGTAGCAAAGAACATCGAAGAATGGATTGGAGCCAGAATCGACATCTTAGAATCGAAAGTGAAGAAACAAAAAGAATATCTGCGAGACAACATCCTACGAATGGAGCTTCAGGCTGCAAGCGTAATCACACCAAGTGATCTGAAGGCAGGAAATTCGAGCAAGCTGAGATTAGAACCTCCTCAGTATGATGGGAACTAGAACGGGGCTCAATCGTTCCTTTTGGTGATTCGATTCCACGGTATCGATTCCTTTTTCGGAATCGATTCCTTCGATTCGTTCACGATTCCCTGTGATGCCGCGCCCATAAATCCTAGACCGCGGACTCGCTCCATGTCCATTGTATCGATTTCTTTTTCGGAATCGATTACTCCAATTCGTTCACTACGTTCACGATTCCATTAGGCCATTACAGGCCAGTACTGCCGTTTCGGTACAATTGTACCGAATCCAGTACGTTTTCAAGTGATTCAATAAAAAAGGAAAAATTTTAATTTTTTTCTTTTTAGAGCATTTAAATCGAAGCTTGTTTTAAAAAAGTTTTATCTTTTAATTTATTTCTTACTTTTCAGTTATTAACCTGCAGTTTTATTCTCAGCGAATCGTTTGCTCAATACTAATATTCTAGGAAGGCATAAAAAAACTTCAAAAGTCCGCCATATTGGATTAAGAGTGATTTCAGAATATTTTTCTAATTATAATCTCGACAAGCCCTACATTTCATACCCATATTGCAGAAGTGCCTGAAAAATAGCTATTCCGCCATCTTGAATGGTCGGCCATATTAGATTTAGAATTAAGTCACATTCTTTTTCGAGTTACTCTCAACAACCCCTTTAATTTGATACCCATATTGTACAAATGCATTAATATTTACTATTCCGCCATCTTGGATGGTCCGCCATATTGGATTTAGAATGACGGCACACAGCTTATCGTATTGACATCTTCGAACATTAAAGGTGATTGGCATCAAAAAAATTGAGTAGCAAGATTCCACCCGTACAAACAAACATACATTGCAAGTTAAAGAAAAGCTTTTAAAATTTCTGTACAAAGTACTTCACAAAGAAAAAGTGATAAAATTGCCAGAAATAACTACACCGCACTACAGCAGCATCAGGTGTGAATGCCGTGAATTGTTTTGTTCATCTCGATCATGATTCCGGTACAACGCGACGGAATCGACAACACGATTCACTAGTAAGTTTGGCTAACCGACACCAACATCGACAGTCCTTTCCGAGTCCGTGCGCGGATTTATCAATTCCAATTCCAAACCATCGGAATCGATTCCTTTGATTCCTCGGAATCGATTCCTTTGATTTCTATTACGGTACCGTTCCAATGGAACGATTCGTTCGGAATCGACTCACCTCTAATGGGAACACGTCCTGGTAGAATTACCTCCATTAATTCGAAGCGGCCGCAAACGGTAATGGTTAGTTATCTGGTGAAAAGTCGACAGCACTGAGAATTGAAGCTGCAGATGTGCTTCAGACGCTATCACTGACAGAACGAGGGGACTACGTACAGCTAGTCAGACACCTGGACATGAGATTTGGTCAAGCCAGATTCGGTCAGGTCTTCCACGTTCAGCTGAAGAATCGCTCCCAACGATTAAACGAGACGTTGCAAGAATTTAAACCAGATATAGCCCTCTTTGTTCAACTGATATATCCGACGGCTCCAGAAGATCTAATGGAGCGATTGGCTGTGTGTGTAGCCAGCAATTTAGAGTATAAGGCTGTGAAAAAGACCTGCCATTGCCAGGCCTGAGTTCGGGAATGTGAAGGTGAGACAGAAGTGCCGTCCCTAGTTGGGGAACTGCGGTGGGTAATTAGCGAGGCCCGTCCCAAGAAGGAAAGAGAGATCCGATTCTGGAATTGCGGCGAGCTGGGTTGTTACGTCAGAAGCCGCTGCAGGTTAGAGAAGAAGCCACTGTCGAAACCGGAAAAACTATGTCGGGTCGAAGACAAGAGGCAATCCTCGACCCGCGTCCAGAGGGCCGGAGGAAGAACTGCTCGTATGGCCTACGTTGGACAGCACATGAAAGACGCCATGACAAGAAGAACCACCGTGGTGGATGATCGCTGGCAGCCTACCGAACTCCAGAAAGACCAAGAGGAGGATTCCAGCCTGAAAATGATCAATCATCGAGTGAAAGAGGGAGGACTAACGACCAAGTTCTTCACCTAAGGTTTCACATTACTCGCCTACCGTCAAATCCTCTTGGGCTCAGTGGGACACTCTGGTGATGGAGGATGGAATCCTGAAACCAATACTGAAGGACAAAGGAGCAACCAGAGAAAGAAGGCAGACCGTGGTCCCTGGAAATCGCGTGACCGAGGTACTAAGGGAGATTCGTAGCGGAACCAGTGGAGCTCATCTGGACGTGGCCAAGATCCTGGAGAAGGTTCGGAAATGGTTCTACTGGTTTAGGTGCAAGGAAGACGTTAAGGAGTAGTGCAGGAATTGTACAGTTCGTACCGCCGGCAATGGTTCAGAGAGATGTACGAAGGCTCCCACGCACCAATACAATCTTGGAAGTCCCTTCGAGAGGATCGCTATCGACTACTAGCAAATGGGTCGAAGCTTATGCTCTGCTAAACCATGAGGCCGCCGCAACCGTTGCTGATGCTCTGGTTTAGGACTGAATTTGTCGTTTTGGAGTCCCGCCCGAGCTGCATTCGGACCAAGGAAGGGACTTCGGGTCTGCGCTCGGGATTAGGAAGACTCGGACCACGGCGTTACATCCTCAGTCGGATGGCATGAGGAGAGGATGAACAGAACGGTGAACCGCTATTTGGCCACGGTTGTCTCCGACCGCCAACGAGACTGGGATAGCTGGCTCCATCTGTTCCTATTGGCGTACCGCTCGGCAGTTCATGATACCACGGGAGAGACACCAGCCAGTATCGTGTTTGGGCGAGAGCTCCGGCTAGGATATCAAGTATGACCTCATGTTTGGCCGCAAATCAGGGGACGACGTGGCAGGCGAAGGCTGCGTTGCCAACCGTCACAGAAGAATGGCCGAGGTCCATGAGTAAGTTCGGCACAATATTCGCACCGCAAGCGATCAGATGAAGATGACGTACGACGTAGGCTCCAGCGAAACAGCATACCAATCCGAAGTCCTGGTCTGGCTGTACAACCCACAGAAAGGTCGAAGCCTGTCCTCGATACTCCAGAGCTCCTGGAAGGGCTCGTATGAAGTCGTCAGGAAAATCAACGACGTAATCCATCTAATCAAGAAGGCTAACGGTGGAAAACCCAATGTCGTGCACTTGAACAGGTTGGCTCCATTTGCTGGAGATAATGCGGATGCGCAAGTTAGAGAACTTGAGCAACTTAACCCGGAGCTGAACTTCGAAGATTTAATTTCATGGCCACTCACACTCTAGATATGACCCAAAACCAACAACATCAATAACAATCAGCGCCCATGTGAAACAAAATAAAAACGCTAAAAAACGGATTATCGTTACTATTATTACTATCGCTGCTAAAAATAAGACCGTTTACCTATCTTTGGCTGAAATATGCACTCTTCTCCAATGTTGCTCCCTTGGGCACCAAAGTGATGCTGATAGCAAAAGATACGTTTGCACACTTTTACGCTCCTAGTGGAATATGTATTCTCTAGAGGGCGCGTCAGAACAGACTTTATAAATGATGTTACAATTCAGGATAAAACCTGTGTGCTACAAACCGAATTGTGACATCTCATACACAATCGAGAAAAATATTAAGCATTGAGCGTAGACAAAAATCGACGAGCTAGAAGGCAGCGTTGCCAAATAGTAGTCCCGAAACAGTAGAAATGACCGATTTAAATGATAAATTAAGACATTTATCGCATATTTTGCTGTGATATCGTGGTGTAAGATGCCACAGCTAAAGCAGAAGCCACAGTCCAGGATTATTCACGCACATGATGTCACAGCAAATGTAGTACATACACTAACATTCACCCGGAAATCTAAATATGCAATAATATACAGGGTGTTCCATAGAAAAAACATAACTTTGATATGTCACGCTTTCATTAGAAGAACGGAAGAGCAGAGTGAGCTAATTAATATATATACAGGGTGTCCCACGACGATTAAGGCAAGCAATATACTGGAACTGGGCAAAAGTAGCGAATTATAATTTTGGGGGTGTAAATTAAATCAAATATAGTATCTTCTCTTATTATTGTGTTACCCAATGAGGTATTTGTTTTTGGTCACGTGACGGCCGATACAAAATTTTTAATGGGACACCCTGTATATTTGTGCCTTTTTGTGTTCCTCCGGATATATCAATTCCAACAAACTAGCATACTTGGCGTCTGGAGTGATTAGTTCAAGAGCTACAGGTACTTAGAGGACTGTACCACTACCATTATGAAACTACCAAAACAATTTAACTGTAGGGGTACCCGGTACATGTTACAATCCATGGAGTTACATCCATGATAGAAGATGGAGAGCGATTTAGGTGGTATTTCCGAATGACAAAAACTGAATTCTACTATCTTCTAAGCTTGGTTGGTCCTAAAATCGAGAAGCGCTTAGATCCGTGTTTTATCAGAATTATGCAGTAATTAGATTTTCTTTACATCAGCATATTCATATGAAAGTTCACTACATAAATTTTAGTACTTTTGTGGGGTCTGATTCGCAAAGAGTTGAATAATGTGTTCAGCTTTGCGAAGTGTAACAAAATGTTATTTTTATCCCTTTTTACTATAATACAAAAGTATAAAGGTAATTATTATAATTAGTAACATTTTTTTATCAAAACCATGCAATAAATAAATTCCTCTTCTTCCTTATTATTTTTTTGATAGACCAACAATCAAGTGATCAAATGTAATGCTTTTGTGAAATCTAATTGGTCCAGATAAATCGATCGTTTAACCCTTCGTTGGACAAGAAAGTGCAGTTTTCACCCATTTCGGATGGAAAATCAGACTGGAAAAGATACTGTATACTTCATAATGGTCGAATGTATAATTATAATTATGTATATTATAGTATTTTTCACCTTTTTGAGAACAATTTCAAGAGAAATCAACAATTTTGAGAGAACTTTGACCGATGCGTGTTCTTGAATGAACTGTTCTGATTGGTCAAACCCTTGGTCTAAATGCGCCTGTTGATAACATCGGACCTACATGTTTTGGTCTTAGGTGCTAGATTTGGCATTCATTTTGTTGTACTAATTGAGTAGAATCGGTAATCGATTCCATCGTATTTTCAGGTTGCGGAAAGTACAAGAAACGATCCAACTTGCCCGCCCTAACGGTAAATGGAGAGGAAATGGATGAATCTATTAACAGTCTACTAGAACTCAGCGCGGAACCTGCAGTTGAACATCTCTCCCGGCAGATCATGTCCGAGGCGAAACTATGGGAAGCCATACAGGAGGCGAATGTGGAACTAAATAGGCGTAAACAAGCTGCAAGGCGAATAGATGGGATACAATCTGACGAGCCAGCTATTCCTGCCAAAAGCGCCATGGCACAAAGCTGTGAATTGCCACCTTGTTATATTTAAGGCCTACAGATGTCGTTTTGTTTTGTTAGGAGTGGATCAACATACAGGTGAATGAATGAACGTTAGGACTTTGGTCTACAGCAACATGACATCAAAATATATTTATGTATAATAACGATCGGCTAGCCGATATACTTTAATATAATTTTTGGTGACCAGCATCTCGTTTTTAAAGACTTGAAGACTCAATAAACGGTTACCAAGAGGCTTGTCATTAGAACTGATTTCGGGTCTCTTTGACTAGATACCAACTTCCACTAGCTATACATTTCTAGAAATTGGTTTTGAAAAGTTGCTCATATGTAAAGTGTTTGACAAAAAATGTAGTCAAGTTGATTGACTCAGTACTTCCCACACATTCCGATGATACCAGTTTTATTATTTTCCCATAGCATGAAGCTATAGTCTAGATGCCCTTGCAACTAAATCATCGCTCACCCGACCGCAAAAAGTGTTTTATTCTACTACAGTATATTCAATCCCAAGACAGACTTCACATAAATAGTCGCATGCAGCATTAGCGTCCGCTGCCATCTGCGAACGCGCCAGCTATAGTCCAGTGCAATTATGGAATTTTATATTACTATTTAAAAGAGTTGTCCTATTAACCCATTGCAACTTAAAAGTAGCCAGCTGCCAGTTTCAAATGACCATTTAGGCAATGAACACTAGACATCGCATATTTGGATCTGATTTTCAGTCAGTCTTGGGGGTTTTTACTTGCCGGATTATAACATACAATTCACACACAGTGTACTGGACTATTAGGGACCCTAGCAACATGAGCCGATCACGCACGCAGACTTGTTTTCATTTGGTCTAGCTTGGCTGTGAATACAGTATAGGTACTTCTTTCACAGATCAATGGACAATCTATCATGAATACTACAAATTTTTGAGTTTTACAACCCCCCACCCCCGAACCACTCCAACTTCACCCCCACCCAAAAAAAAAGTAGAAAACCTAAACGACTAAACGACTAAAACGACTAAAAACGATGTTTGAGATGTATTCATACTTTTTGTTTTTTTAATATTGCTGCGCCGCCACTGAGACGATTTCTAAAAATCAGACGCATTTTCCATCCTCGCCAAAGTTGTAATACTGTGCCGAAATTTTATGAACATCAATTCCTTAGTTTCCACACTATAAAATACAGACCGATCTAAAGCAATACTCGTATGTATACATCGGAAAACTCTCTACGTCCCTTGGTTCCTGTAATAGACAAGGCAATATTCCGATGGACCTAAGAACGTGTTTTATACGTGTTTTATGTCTTTCCCTCTCTGGTCACTGGACAGCCTATTATAATTACAACAAATTTTCCAGCTTTACAACCGCCCACCCCCCAACCACCCCAATTTCACCCCCACCCTAAACAAGTAGAAAATGATCAGGAACCCCTGAAATGCCTAAAAACGAAGTTTGAGAAATATTTGAAATGTTTCGTATTTTGCTAATTACTCCGCTGCCCATGCACCGATTTTCAAAATTGTAGCAACAATACCTACTACGAAACCACATCATATCGCTACCCAAATTTCATTAAAATCCATGCAGCGGTTACTGAGATTAGGAGGTGTAAAGCTAGATTGAAAGTCCCAACTAAGTTGAGACCTTCAAGCTGGCTAAAACTGGGGTGCCTTTGGGCTGCTCAGTTTACTTACGGTGGATTGTGGATCCTTGGCAACTTATTCTTTTCCTCTTATAAGAGATGTCAGGCAAAATCACTAACTTTTAACGCGAGATTACTCTAAGGTTCAAAAACTTTAAGAAAAAGGGCGCCAGGAGTTTTCACCTCCAAACTCCAAGGAAGTTAGTGAAATTGCCCAACCTCTCCAGAAACACTGAAGGGATGGGTGTAGAAAAAATTCAAAAGAGAATTAAACAGTAACAAGTATATTGGTTTCTAAAATATAATTAAATAAATAGTGAGTTGTGACTTATTTGACAGTTGTAAAAGGGGACTGCTGGCTTAAGTGAGCGATACAACCTGGCTTGCTTAAACGAGGTTGTCTTCTCCTCCTAGGTCGGCTTGTGGGCTCCTTCTAACAGCTCCTTCAGAGGGTCCTCTTTGATGACTGGCAGCCTCTTCAGGTTCCCTAGGCCCTGACCACTGCTGTTTGACTTCCCCCTTTTTAGGCTGAGGGGTATCTGGGTCTGGCTCGGCTACCACTTCCGGCCGCCGTCATGCAAAGTATAGAGAAAAGAAGGATTAGTGTCTGGACCCTCTATGGCAAAACCCCAGGATGTAGGAGGTTATGCAAGCTCAGGCGTACTACTTGGCTTTGAATTGAACAATTAAAAGCCCCCTCCCCAACAATTTAGTTGAAACAATATCTACTTAAATTTAACAAAGATCCCTTACAAATTGCTTAAATTCTATGCTAAAATTTCTTAAAAGTTAAACACAAAGCTATAGCAGATATCTCCCCACAATGGTTCACAATTGAATCTGCATATATAAAAAAGGAATATAATTTTAAAATAAAGTACCAATATCGTATCAACAAAGTATCACCTAACCTAGATACTTGATAGGCCTTTCAAGTCTAATACTTAAGACAAAATTTTAAAAATATGAGTCTTGAAGTGAGCAGGGCTATAGTCCACTTAAGTTCAAAGCAGTTTAATTGATTTAAGAAGAAATCAAGGCTATGATTCTATTAAGTTGTTGCTGGCTCTAGTGCTCCAGAAAGTTCAGAATCTTGAAAGGTAATGCAATCACAAAAAAAAATTATCAAGCTCACAAATATTTACTAAAATGTCTCAAAATCAAATATCACAAATAATCCAGAAAATTGAAACTATATGAACAGTAGTTGCAAGGTACGAGCAACTATACTTCAACAAATACTCTCACTGCTATAACTATAGCTCAAAAAAAAAACAAAAATCTATGAGTACGTTCAGTCTCACACAGATGTACTTCGGTAGGCTGTATCGGTTGTAAAGATGGAAAAATTTGTCAAATTCGTACAGCAAAATTACAGCTCAAAATTTGCAAAATGTGTGTGAGCACACTCAAAAACGATCAAACTATACCAAAATAAAGAAAGATGCTTCTCTCTCTCTCTCTCAAAAAAAAATGTACGAAAGGGGCAATACTGAACAAGGTTAGACACCTATGCAAAAGTGCTCATTAGCTGCCCAAAATGGCGGAAACAATAAACTAAGCAATTTTTACACAGACTCTACCAAATAAAAAAAGGTGTGCTCTCTCTCTCTCTCTCAAAAAAGTACAAATGAGCAACAAAAAAAAAAAGGAAAAGCGGAATGAAGGTCACACTTGGAGGTGACTACAAACTCTAGATGCGAAAGTACGTAAAATAGCTCGATAGCTGCCAAAATGGCGATCAAATTTTGAAATAAGCAACTTTTACGTACCTTCTATATCCAAAGTAGCAGGAACAGCTTGTAGTCACGCTCCTGTGAATCCTTCCAGGGTCTAGAAGTAGGTGGAAAAGGGCGTGTATTCCTTTAGATTGACATCAGCACCAGGTACCAGGTCAGTTTCTTCGGGAAGCAGATGCACATACTTGGGCTGAAAACACATATATAACACAGTACGGCATTCACAATCTGACTCGAAAATGAAACTAAATCAAATCAACAATATCGATTTTAGATACTAAAGGTTCGATATCAACGGTATGCTAGCAAAATACGAAATCACTACGAAACAATGGCAGTCAAACAAAATGTCGAAATAGCGGAATTGCACAAATAATTGCCGTGTTAGGTACTTCAAATAAAAATCTCGCGAAAAGAGAGTGAACAAACTTCAAAGTTAACCTCCACGACAAATGAAAACGGTAACTAGTTCATGGAAAGACCTAGGTTAAAGATGGCGGAAGGCCAAAAGGACAGAACCGACCTGTTGCTGCTGAAGTCGAGATCGAAAGAGACTCGGGATCGAAAGAGAGCAGACGAAGAGGAGGCTCTAGAAGTCGTCAGCAAGCTAATTTATCAACTCCCACCGGAAATCATAAAAACCATATCTGTTCACGACTTGGCAATAGACAACTGTCCCTCTCACTCAGAGACTACCCCCTCTCACTCTCACTATCCAAAGGTAGGGCAGTGTTGCCACAGCAATCTAGTACTACCAACCCAACCTGAAAGTAAGTATAGTCTTAATTGCAACTCGGGACAGAGTTACTATTATTAAAGAAATAAACTCATAATAGGGAACGAAAAATGCACCAACAGAATGAAACTAACAACTTTGCAAGGTTAACTTTTACAAATAACGCAATAGTCATATTTATCAACTTCTCATACATTGGCAACCCTGGGTAATAATTCTTCTCTCGTTGGCAACCCTTACGGTGTTGCCTATCGCGTCTGCGTAACAGAATCGGTTATAGTCCAGTTAGGCTAGAGAACAAATACTATGGGTATCCATAGACGCAGAAAAGGGGTTCTTCCAATAGCGTAACGGTAAAGCATACGGGAGGAACAGATATCTACCTGTCACTAGAATATCATTCTGTAAGAATTGATCAATAAAAGGAGTCACAGACGACGTGTAACGAAATTAACAAAAATTTCGTTACACATCCCTCCCACCAGGAAAAATTCGAGAAGTCATTCGAGAGTTTTCAAACTAACTGATGCTAAACTACAGATGAAGGTACTAGTCAACCTGAAGTTGGAGAGTACCACAGTACGAGTGCGAAGAAAATGACTGACAAACCTTGCAAAGGCTAGACATAAGCATTATGACAACCGACACTAACCCAAGTACAACTAAAGTGAGAATGTCAATAATATTAACCCAAAATAACCTAAAATAACCTAACCTAAATACCACAGCAGATCTCTCCAGTCAAATAGACCAGGGGAGGAGAGTCGCCACCCTCGAGTCACTACCCAATTGGAACAAACCATTTCGCTAAAAGATCTTAAATCAGCGCCGTAGGCTTGGTTCCACCTTGCCACCAGTCGTCTATTGGCGCAGGGACTCGACGGGAACAACGCACCAGCCAAGGGTTCTTTGGTTTCAAGATCATGACAGCAAAAAAAAAACAAAAAAACTCTTGTAGTTTGACTACAAGTAAGTGAATTGTAGTATCCACCAGACTAAAAAGAGAACAGGTTTAAAGAGAGTCTGTAGGGTACTAACCAAAATCTGCCTCCACAGACAATGACGCGGTCTCAGTCCAACAATGTTGCTGGCAATCTTCCGCTACAACCTGGACAAAGGAGCTGAGATAGAATGCAGTAGTGACAGCAAGCATGCGCCAAGTCTCCAGTGAGAACATTGACTACCGACTGTCACCCCCCAACATTTATTCTTCCAGAGCCCATCGCTACTGAAAGCTGTTGCTTCGGAACTCACCAGCACCCTCTGCAAAAATGACCAAAAAAAAAACAAAAGTGCCTATTCACTTCAGGTCACTATACTAAACTGTCAAATCCGGGAACTAATATACAAAGTGCCTATTCACATTCAGGACACTATACCTAATAACCAAAAATGTCAAATCCGGGAACTAATATACAAACGACAAAATCGGTGAATGCACTCAAATAAGCAAATGAGTCATCAGGGAAAAAAAACAAATAATAATGAACAATATCAAACATGAGTTGTCACACCAAAATGACAAGTCACATTTCACGCTATGACCAATCATATCTACAACAAAAGAACATAAACCAAATCTATACATCATATAAAAGAAAAATAACCATAAGTACCAGACAACAATAATTCCTAACGACACTCTTGCATACTGATGCAATCAGCAATGCTGTTTGGACGTAAATCACCTAAGGTGATTAGACAAAGATGTTGTTTCGTCCATAAGTAGCCTGTTGGAAGACTTGTACTCCCACCCGGTAATTTTCCGGTGCTGTAGCATTCCTCAGGCACTGATGCTTGAGCAGAAAGATGTACCTATTTCTTTCCCCACAAACATACCATGCCAGCCCCTATCAGCAGGGCAATGTCCTTAAAGACGTGGCAATTAACCCCCATCATCACTGGCTTCAGACTCTAGTTCAGAGGCTGGTTCCAAGACTGGAACTGGATCTGGATCATCATCAGAATCCAGCCCTGTATCATCCTTTTTAAGATCCTTGACATGCCAGTTGCCCAAGTCGTTACCATACTTGTCCACCAAATTATATACCAAAGGGGACAAAACCTTATTAACAATACAAGGAACATATTTCGGGGACAATTTAGCATTAAAATGATCAGCAGCCTTAGATAACACATAATTAACCTTCCAAACCTTTTCACCCTCAGAAAATTGGGCGGGTCTACGCCTTAGGTTATAAGTTTCAGCATTGCGAAGGTAAGCCTTTTTGATTCGTTCTCGAACTTTCGAAAAAATTTCCGTCATCCCCTGAACATTATCTAACCTGGCGTTCTTGTCAGAAATTTCAACAATGTTCCTGGCATTATCAGAAATCTTTCCAAAGTAGTCTCCTGAAACAGGAACATTCCTAGCAAAAGTTAAGTAAGCTGGGAAATACCCAGTCACATCATATTTTGCTAAACGCAAACCCTGAGCAATTTTGAAAATAGACTGATCCCAAGTTTTCTGATCTTCCTTAATATATGACCTAATGGCTGTAATAATAACTCTATTTTGACGCTCTGTATGGTTGATTTGTGCATGATACCTGGCATTATACCATATTTTCTGAACTTTATATTCCTCCATAAGGTTTTTGAAATCTTTACTCCTAAACTGAGGTCCATTGTCACATACTATAATCTGAGGCACACCAAATATAAGGAAAACATTATTCTCTAAAAACCTATTAATGTGCTGGACTGTAGCTTTACGAAGGGGCTGAACTAAAGTGAATTTGGTAAACCAATCTATGACCACAAAAAGATATTGATTCCCACTTTTAGATCTAGGATAAGGACCTAAAAGATCACAACTGACCAATTGAAACGGAAAATTAATGTTTTTATATGAGCCCATTAAACCTGCTTTAGGCAGATTAGAAACTTTACAACTAGCACAAGTCTTACAATTCTTAATATATCTATATACATCTTTATGAAGAAATGGCCAATAATACAGTTCTGATATACGAGAAATGGTCTTAGAAACACCTAAATGAGCAGCGGTCTCATTATCATGATACATTTTAATTACTTCTTTACGATGTGCTCGAGGCACCACAATCTTCCAGTCTGTTAAATTACTCACTAAAGGATCTCTACTAAATATATGTTTATACAAAATGCCATTTTCTACCTTATAAGAAGGATAATCACCAGGCTTTTCTTGGACGTTCTGAATCATTTTAGTGTACCACCCATCAAGTTTTACTGTATCTAAGTTAAGAACTGCTACTGATCGAGATAAGGCATCAGCTACTACATTCTGGGATCCTTTTCTATGGACTATTGTAAAATCAAACTGAGAAAGTTTAACTGCCCAACGGGCTAGTCTGCCACTAGGGTTATTCATATTGTTTAACCAAATCAGTGAAGCATGATCAGTTATTACAGTAAAATGTGTGCCCTCAATGTATCCCCTAAACTTTTCAATGGCAACAATAATGCTGTACAGCTCTTTTTCGGTAACGGTATACTTCCTCTGACACTTATTCAGGGTTTTACTAGCATAGGCTACAGGATGCTCTATGCCATCAGTTTCCTGATATAATACAGAACCAACTCCGGTATCTGAAGCATCACAATATAAGATAAAAGGCTTTGAAAAGTCAGGTGAAGCTAGGACTGGAGCAGTTGTTAGGCTCTCCTTGATCTGAGCAAATGCACGATCAGCTTCCTCTGTCCATTCAATGCTTTGACCCTTTTTGCGTCCTTTCAAAAGGTCAGAAATGGGACTACAGATTGAGGCAAAATCTTTTAGAAAGCGTCGGTAACTTGGGTGGTGGTCTTAGGGACTGGATAATCAACAATAGCAGATACTTTAGATTCATCTGTACGAAGGCCTTCCTCATCAACAAAACCAAGAAATTTCAATGAGGGTCTGCAAAATTCACATTTTTCAAAGTTAACTGTAAGACCAGCCTGTTTCAATCTTTCAAAAAGTTTTCTCAAAATGTCTAAATGCAAATCAAAATCTGGTGTAGCAATTACAATGTCATCAAGGTAATAGAAAACATAAGGTTCTAATGCTGGACCAATAACCATGTCCATCAAACGACACATGCTCTGAGCGGAACATGATAAACCAAAGGGCATGACACAAAATTCAAAAAGTCCTCGTCCTCTAACAGCAAAAGCAGTTTTCGGTCTTGATTTCTCATCTAAAGGGATTTGAAAGAATGCAGATTTTAAGTCAATTGATGACAAGAATCTAGCATCTCTCCACTTATTAATCACTGAGTCAATGAGGGGCATAGGATATGCATCTTTACAAGTCACAGAGTTAAGCTTGCGTCCGTCAAAACAGATTCTATACTCTCCAGAAGCTTTGCTCACAAGCCAAAGTGGACTACACCACTCGGAATTTGATCTCTGAATAAGACCCTGCTTTAACATCTGATCGATTTCCTTGTCAAGATGTTTCTGCATTGCTGGTGACAAAGGGTATTGTCTTTGCCTAATCGGTTTGGCTTGACCAGTATCAATGTGATGGGTCAGAAGGTGAGTTCTTCCTATTCTATCAGTAGGGCCAATTGACTTGAATAGGTCAATCACTTTTGAAAGTTTGGCCTTCTGTTGGTAATTCAGATTTTCAGCAGGACAAATAGTGTTCACACACAAACTGACATCTGATACTGATTATCTGGAAAATTGGCATGAACTCTGAAAGCTTTTAAGAAGTCAATACCCAAAACAAGACTATAATTAATAGACGGAATTACCCAAATTTGTACATCCCTTGTCATGTTACCAAGAGTGATGGGTACAGTAAATTTTCCAATGGTAGCCTGTGGAACACCATCTGCAGTTGTCACTTGCAGAGAATAATCTAAAGAAAGATTCACATTCCATTTTTCAAGCAAGGCAAAACCAGAGTCTTCCAAAATTGAAACACTGCTGCCAGAATCAGCAAGAGCTATAAAAGTCTCACCTAAGATTTGGACTTTTAGATATGGTCTCTCATCACCAGGTTTGGACACAAACATGGGACAGACCTTCTTACATGGGTCTTCCAATAAGGTACAAGGGTTCGGATTCTCTACAGGGGGAACAAACTCTACTTCTGTTTTTGCTCTCCCTTCTGGGATTTCTTTCGATTGTTTGAAGACGACTGAGCCAGAGCTTCGGCCTGCACAGGACCTTGAACTAGGGTACCTGCGTCGTCCAGTCTTACAGTTTCTCGAACACCTATGACACCTGGGCTTGATCACTCCTTGTGACCCACAGCCAAAACAAAATATTGACCTAGGACTTGAACATTTGGTCCAGTTTGATGACAATTCCAACACTCATCCTTAGATATAGAGGAAACATCAAAGGATTTGCTATTAAACACCCTTCTGTTTTCTCTGGGATTATCCCTAGGTGTTGAAAGGTAGGCTAAGTCTGGTTCTAAGAAACTAGATTTACTAGGAATAGGAGGTTTATACCTATCAGACCGACTTCTAGACTCCTCTAGCTTTTTGCAGAGAGCTGTCAGCTCTGACACTGTATTGATGTCATGAAGAGCTAGTTGGGCTACGTAAAATGGCAAGAGATTGCGCCTGATTTTGTTGACCATGGTCTTCTCATCAGGTTTTTCAGGGAGACGGTTAAACAGTCCCTCCATAGCACAAATATAGAAAGAGACTCGTTCATCAAAACCTTGAGTTCTATTATTGATCTCCTGCATCAGGTCCTCCTGATACTGATAAGGCAAGAAATCTTCCTTCAACTTAGCAACCAAACTGTCCCAGTCTGAAAACCTAGATCTGTTAACATTAACAACAGCTGAAAGAAATAGCTCATTTTTCTGTACACAGCGGGATAGTCTCATGGACTCAACCTTTTCTAAAAGGGAGACAACGGACTCATTTGAAGTCCCTTTAAAACACAAATTCCACTTATAATGTAAGACGGGCTTGGGGTTTGAGAAAATTGGAGCTGGAGGCATTCTCTCCACTGGAGTGCTAGTTGCAGGTGCAACCTTTTCATCTAGCTCAGCTTCCAATTTTAAAAGAAGCAGAAGCAAACGTTGCTTCATGGCTTCCTGACTTTCATCATCGGTTCTTAAGCGATTGATCCTACCAGAAACATGGGTCAAACGAGATACAAGCCTCTTGTGTTCAGAACTACCAGTAGAACTGACAAAAGCTGCTATCTTCTGCTCTAAATCGGTCAATGACGTTTTGATTGCATCGACATCGTCATCATGAGGCTGAACTATAAATGACTCAATGAAAGATCTGTGAGCTCGTTCTTGACTGAACAACCCTCTCAGTACCTTTCGTTTGTCATCCATACTACCAGATGGTTGGATACCTCTCACACGGAGTTCATAGTCTAGTTCTGCACTCAATAAATGACCTGCGTCCATTTTGGGAATCAAAATCTAAATCACTCAAATATCAAGAATCGACAAAAGATATACTGCTTACAGCAGTCAATAAGATAAATGATCAATAATCAAAAATATTCAATAACTCACAAATACTCAAAATCAGCAAGATACATGGGTAATAATCAGAGAATATTCAATAAGTCAAAAATACTCAAAATGTAGGCAATCAATAAAAATCAATAATCAGTGGCTATATACTCAAAGATCAATCAATAAGAATCAATAGTCAATATATACTCAAAAATGTAGGCAAGATAAAATCTTAAACGCAATAAATAGTTCTCAAAGGTGATACTATCAGAAGAAAATCTAAATGTCAAAATATCAAAATAAATTCAAAAGATTAATAGTTATTCGAAATAGTGGCAAAATAACTGCAGCAAAATTCAATAAAATTTAGAATAAAGGCAAACTATAAAAAAACTGACTCTAGTCAACTTACTTCAAAAGTTCACTCTACACCTCTCCTCAGGCTTCGAAGAAAGAAAAGAACAAGTCGCCAAATCGTGCCCTCACAGCGGGCGCCAAATGTGTAAAGCTAGATTGAAAGTCCCAACTAAGTTGAGACCTTCAAGCTGGTTAAAACTGGGGTGCCTTTGGGCTGCTCAGTTTACTTACGGTGGGTTGTGGATCCTTGGCAACTTATTCTTTTCCTCTTATAAGAGATGTCAGGCAAAATCACTAACTTTTAACGCGAGATTACTCTAAGGTTCAAAAACTTCAAGAAAAAGGGCGCCAGGAGTTTTCACCTCCAAACTCCAAGGAAGTTAGTGAAATTGCCCAACCTCTCCAGAAACACTGAAGGGATGGGTGTAGAAAAAATTCAAAAAAGAATTAAACAGTAACAAGTGTATTGGTTTCTAAAATATAATTAAATAAATAGTGAGTTGTGACTTATTTGACAGTTGTAAAAGGGGACTGCTGGCTTAAGTGAGCGATACAACCTGGCTTGCTTAAACGAGGTTGTCTTCTCCTCCTAGGTCGGCTTGTGGGCTCCTTCTAACAGCTCCTTCAGAGGGTCCTCCTTGATGACTGGCAGCCTCTTCAGGTTCCCTAGGCCCTGACCACTGCTGTTTGACTTCCTCCTTTTTAGGCTGAGGGGTATCTGGGTCTGGCTCGGCTACCACTTCCGGCCGCCGTCATGCAAAGTATAGAAGAAAGAAGGATTAGTGTCTGGACCCTCTATGGCAAAACCCCAGGATGTAGGAGGTTATGCAAGCTCAGGCGTACTACTTGGCTTTGAATTGAACAATTAAAAGCCCCCTCCCCAACAATTTAGTTGAAACAATATCTACTTAAATTTAACAAAGATCCCTTACAAATTGCTTAAATTCTATGCTAAAATTTCTTAAAAGTTAAACACAAAGCTATAGCAGATATCTCCCCACAATGGTTCACAATTGAATCTGCATATATAAAAAAGGAATATAATTTTAAAATAAAGTACCAATATCGTATCAACAAAGTATCACCTAACCTAGATACTTGATAGGCCTTTCAAGCCTAATACTTAAGATAAAATTTTAAAAATATGAGTCTTGAAGTGAGCAAGGCTATAGTCCACTTAAGTTCAAAGCAGTTTAATTGATTTAAGAAGAAATCAAGGCTATGATTCTATTAAGTTGTTGCTGGCTCTAGTGCTCCAGAAAATTCAGAATCTTGAAAGGTAATGCAATCACAAAAAAAATTATCAAGCTCACAAATATTTACTAAAATGTCTCAAAATCAAATATCACAAATAATCCAGAAAATTGAAACTATATGAACAGTAGTTGCAAGGTACGAGCAACTATACTTCAACAAATACTCTCACTGCTATAACTATAGCTCAAAAAAAAACAAAAATCTATGAGTACGTTCAGTCTCACACAGATGTACTTCGGTAGGCTGTATCGGTTGTAAAGATGGAAAAATTTGTCAAATTCGTACAGCAAAATTACAGCTCAAAATTTGCAAAATGTGTGTGAGCACACTCAAAAACGATCAAACTATACCAAAATAAAGAAAGATGCTTCTCTCTCTCTCTCTCTCTCAAAAAAATGTACGAAAGGGGCAATACTGAACAAGGTTAGACACCTATGCAAAAGTGCTCATTAGCTGCCCAAAATGGCGGAAACAATAAACTAAGCAATTTTTACACAGACTCTACCAAATAAAAAAAAAGGTGTGCTCTCTCTCTCGCTCTCTCAAAAAAGTACAAATGAGCAACAAAAAAAAAGGAAAAGCGGAATGAAGGTCACACTTGGAGGTGACTACAAACTCTAGATGCGAAAGTACGTAAAATAGCTCGATAGCTGCCAAAATGGCGATCAAATTTTGAAATAAGCAACTTTTACGTACCTTCTATATCCAAAGTAGCAGGAACAGCTTGTAGTCACGCTCCTGTGAATCCTTCCAGGGTCTAGAAGTAGGTGGAAAAGGGCGTGTATTCCTTTAGATTGACATCAGCACCAGGTACCAGGTCAGTTTCTTCGGGAAGCAGATGCACATACTTGGGCTGAAAACACATATATAACACAGTACGGCATTCACAATCTGACTCGAAAATGAAACTAAATCAAATCAACAATATCGATTTTAGATACTAAAGGTTCGATATCAACGGTATGCTAGCAAAATACGAAATCACTACGAAACAATGGCAGTCAAACAAAATGTCGAAATAGCGGAATTCCACAAATAATTGCCGTGTTAGGTACTTCAAATAAAAATCTCGCGAAAAGAGAGTGAATAAACTTCAAAGTTAACCTCCACGACAAATGAAAACGGTAACTAGTTCATGGAAAGACCTAGGTTAAATATGGCGGAAGGCCAAAAGGACAGAACCGACCTGTTGCTGCTGAAGTCGAGGTCGACAGAGACTCGGGATCGAAAGAGAGCAGACGAAGAGGAGGCTCTAGAAGTCGTCAGCAAGCTAATTTATCAACTCCCACCGGAAATCATAAAAACCATATCTGTTCACGACTTGGCAATAGATAACTGTCCCTCTCACTCAGAGACTACCCCCTCTCACTCTCACTATCCAAAGGTAGGGCAGTGTTGCCACAGCAATCTAGTACTACCAACCCAACCTCAAAGTAACTATAGTCTTAATTGCAACTCGGGACAGAGTTACTATTATTAAAGAAATACACTCATAATAGGGAACGAAAAATGCACCAACAGAATGAAACTAACAACTTTGCAAGGTTAACTTTTACAAATAACGCAATAGTCATATTTATCAACTTCTCATACATTCGCAACCCTGGGTAATAATTCGTCTCTCGTTGGCAACCCTTACGGTGTTGCCTATCGCGTCTGCGTAACAGAACCGGTTATAGTCCAGTCTGGCTAGAGAACAAATACTATGGGTATCCATAGGCGCGGAAATGGGGTTCTTCCAATAGCGTAACGGCAAAGCATACGGGAGGAACAGATATCTACCTGTCACTAATATATCATAACGAAATTAACAAAAATTTCGTTACAGAGGCTAGAAAAACGCCAACAGATAGACAGACCGACAGACAGACCGACATACAGACCGAGAGACAGACCGACAGACAGACCGTCAGACAGACCGACAGGCCGACAGACAGACCGACAGACAGACCGACAGACAGACCGACAGACAGACCGACAGACAGACCGACCGACAGACAGACCGACAGACAGACCGACAGACAGACCGACAGACAGACCGACAGACAGACCGACAGACAGACCGACAGACAGACCGACAGACAGACCGACAGACAGACCGACAGACAGACCGACAGACAGACCGACAGACAGACCGACAGACAGACCGACAGACAGACCGACAGACAGACCGACAGACAGACCGACAGACAGACCGACAGACAGACCGACAGACAGACCGACAGACAGACCGACAGACAGACCGACAGACAGACCGACAGACAGACCGACAGACAGACCGACAGACAGACCGACAGACAGACCGACAGACAGACCGACAGACAGACCGACAGACAGACCGACAGACAGACCGACAGACAGACCGACAGACAGACCGACAGACAGACCGACAGACAGACCGACAGACAGACCGACAGACAGACCGACAGACAGACCGACAGACAGACCGACAGACAGACCGACAGACAGACCGACAGACAGACCGACAGACAGACAGACCGACAGACAGACCGACAGACAGATCGACAGACAGACCGACAGACAGACCGACAGACAGACCGACAGACAGACAGACCGACAGACAGACCGACAGACAGACCGACAGACAGACCGACAGACAGACCGACAGACAGACCGACAGACAGACCGACAGACAGACCGACAGACAGACCGACAGACAGACCGACAGACAGACCGACAGACAGACCGACAGACAGACCGACAGACAGACCGACAGACAGACCGACAGACAGACCGACAGACAGACCGACAGACAGACCGACAGACAGACCGACAGACAGACCGACAGACAGACCGACAGACAGACCGACAGACAGACCGACAGACAGACCGACAGACAGACCGACAGACAGACCGACAGACAGACCGACAGACAGACCGACAGACAGACCGACAGACAGACCGACAGACAGACCGACAGACAGACCGACAGACAGACCGACAGACAGACCGACAGACAGACCGACAGACAGACCGACAGACAGACCGACAGACAGACCGACAGACAGACAGACCGACAGGACAGACCGACAGACAGACCGACAGACAGACCGACAGACAGACCGACAGACAGACCGACAGACAGACCGACAGACAGACCGACAGACAGACCGACAGACAGACCGACAGACAGACCGACAGACAGACCGACAGACAGACCGACAGACAGACCGACAGACAGACCGACAGACAGACCGACAGACAGACCGACAGACAGACCGACAGACAGACCGACAGACAGACCGACAGACAGACCGACAGACAGACCGACAGGCAGACCGACAGGCAGACCGACAGACAGACCGACAGACAGACCGACAGACAGACCGACAGACAGACCGACAGACAGACCGACAGACAGGCCGACAGACAGACCGACAGACAGGCCGACAGACAGGCCGACAGACAGACCGACAGACAGACCGACAGACAGACCGACAGACAGACCGACAGACAGACCGACAGACAGACCGACAGACAGACCGACAGACAGACCGACAGACAGACCGACAGACAGACCGACAGACAGACCGACAGACAGACCGACAGACAGACCGACAGACAGACCGACAGACAGACCGACAGACAGACCGACAGACAGACCGACAGTCAGACCGACAGACAGACCGACAGACAGACCGACAGACAGACCGACAGACAGA
The DNA here is from genome assembly GCA_951848785.1 of Callosobruchus maculatus. Lineage (NCBI taxonomy): Eukaryota > Metazoa > Arthropoda > Insecta > Coleoptera > Chrysomelidae > Callosobruchus > Callosobruchus maculatus. The sequence goes on from CATOUR010000103.1 coordinate 370,955, forward strand.
CCGACAGACAGACCGACAGACAGACCGACAGACAGACCGACAGACAGACCGACAGACAGACCGACAGACAGACCGACAGACAGACCGACAGACAGACCGACAGACAGACCGGCAGACAGACCGACAGACAGACCGACAGACAGACCGACAGACAGACCGACAGACAGACCGACAGGCAGACCGACAGACAGACCGACAGACAGACCGACAGACAGACCGACAGACAGACCGACAGACAGGCAGACCGACAGACAGGCAGACCGACAGACAGACCGACAGGCAGGCAGACCGACAGACAGACCGACAGACAGACCGACAGGCAGACCGACAGACAGACCGACAGACAGGCAGACCGACAGACAGACCGACAGACAGGCAGACCGACAGACAGACCGACAGACAGGCAGACCGACAGACAGACCGACAGACAGACCGACAGACAGACCGGCAGACAGACCGACAGACAGACCGACAGACAGACCGACAGACAGACCGACAGACAGACCGACAGACAGACCGACAGACAGACCGACAGACAGACCGACAGACAGACCGACAGACAGACAGACCGACAGACAGACCGACAGACAGACCGACAGACAGACCGACAGACAGACCGACAGACAGACCGACAGACAGACCGACAGACAGACCGACAGACAGACCTCACCTATCGGTGTGGGAGGTAAAAATTTTGCGAGCAGTGTTGACCTCATCATGGAGAAGAAATGTTATAAGATCTGCAGTAACTTTGGAGGTCCGCTAGTTTTTTATTATAGACGGTTTAGGAAGTGGGCTTTATTGCAAGGACAGAAGCTCTCACACTTCGCGAAGGTATGAGGGAGTCTGCCACCATGGCCCGACCGGCTGAAACCCGTTCCCTTTTTTCTTACCTTTAAGCCCTCCTACCACTCACGGAGTCTTCGTCGAATAACATAACAACATGAGTGTAGTCTGGTCCGAGCTCGTCCGTCTTGTGGTTTAGACACCACTGCTACGTCCTTCGCTTTTTCTGGTGCTCAAAATCTTCCTCACTATGCTGTGGATGGTCTTCCAATAGACTTTATGGGAGGTCATCAGTCTCACCGTGATATCTGCCTGTCTTACACACTACACAGGCTTCTTGTCTGTATGTGAGCTACCTCCCATAATCGAAGATCGTATGTTCCGCCGTGCCGAGCTGTCCGCAATGGCGGCACTGGTCGTCGATAGCTCTTCCTACCCTTTTGTGATACACTGAACGGGCCATCTGCAGTTAGAGCCTGCGTCAGAAAATAGCAGGCAGTCCTGTGCTCGCAGCTTACCCATTCTCCTGCTAATTCTTAGCTTTATTGTCGCTTATCCAGGCGTTCGTTCCTTTGGGCGAGATATTCTTTTGTGTACTGCCTTTGGCGCGCAAACCGTGTTCGTTCGACCGCCGTTGTGGGGTGATAGTTGCACCGGCAGCCAGATTGTTTGAATACGTCGTATAGGACGTACCGTTTGAAGAGTTGTTAGCTGTTTATGTTTACGCATGGAGGGTGAAGGTACTTTTGCGTATGCATTTATTGTATACTGTTGGCTGTCACCCAGAATAGCAGTAAGTACACACTGATTTATTGATTAGAACCGTATACTGTTAAAATATACACTGTGAAAGTAATTTTGCAGTGAAGGTGTGGTCATCCATTCAGCTTTCTATTATTCAAAACTTCCTTAACCTGATCTGGTACTTACAGTTCAGAAGTGGGATACAAGAGAATTCTCATAATTTTCTTTTCACGTCCACAAACTTATCGGTAATGTACGTTGATAATTATTTGAAGTAACTAACAAATGACCACAATTTGTTCTTACGAAAGGTTTTCATAATTATGTATCATATACCATTTGAATTATAAGATAGACCAGTACAGCCTGGCTTTAAGAATATTGTTTCTAAAATTTGCTTGCTGTAGAACCCCATGTTTCACTTTCGTTTGTTTTTTTAACTACTCGTTCGTTCGTTCATCCCTTTGATCATTGCGGAGAAGAATTGGAGTTTTTTTTAGAATCTGTAATTGACGAAGACGGACACAGTCGAGGGGAAGGACTGTTGTCTGTCGAACGGCCCAGGTTAGAGGGCCAGGAAGCCTATTTGCTATCTTTCGCTCAGCGCGGATCGACATGGAAAGTCACCTACTGCCCGGGAGTGACGTCACTTTCCGGACGGAGTACCGCCAAGTGCATTCGCTACTTCCGTGCACTTTCCGTTGAACTCATAGCCGCGGAAAGGGGCACCGAGTGCGGATAGACGTCAGTGTCATTGAGTCATTGTTGACAACGTGTCATATTTGTATCGTTTTCACCTTTAAGTGAGTTTTTGAAAGCAAGGTAAGACTGTTTTGCTGTATTTTGGTCTCTGTATTCCTCAAGTATTCATATTTTTACAACCAAGCCATACACATGGGCGTGTGAGGTTCATGCAACTTGCGTACCGGGTGTTTCCTTATAATTCGCCACCCCTCTTTATCTTTTTTATTTGAAGAGATAGAAAAAAGTTATTATATGAAGGTTTTATAGCCTTTTCTTAGCAAAATGTAAGAATGACACAAAATATTACCGTATTCAATTGTTTTTCAGCCACCATGGCTATCGTGGATTGAGGTAAACTCCCACATTTTAGAAAGTTTGAAGCTAAATATTTTCAGAACCTTTCAAAATAAGGTGATCGAACACTGTATTTTTGACAACGAGAGAAACATCCGTCCCATAAAAATATAACTTACGAAAAAGAGGATTTTCTATTATTTTTTCTTTTTGTTCGTATCTAATTCGAAATGACAAGAGAAAACTGTAAAACTTTCATATAAAAACTTTTTTCTGTCTCTACAAATAAAAAAGTTAAGAGTTGTGGCAAAAAGCCTTCCGATCCTCACGGATCGACTCGGCTAAGTGCATTGGCTAAGCGTCTCGAAAGGGTTTCCGTTCCCGTTTCCGAGGTTACTACCACAATAGTCGGTCATCTTGAGTGAGTATGCTTGTAGTGTTCGGAAAATGTCAAGGCGGGAAGCGAAATTGTTACGTTGTGAATTTATTGAGATTGCACATTTTATTTGTGAGAAGATGGATCCAAACGATGTATGTCTTTGAAAAGAATGGATAAGGACTTAGTATTGGTTAGGTTATGTGTAGGGCTATATCATTTACAGCTATTTGCACTGGTAATACTTAAGGTCAACTTGTAACCTGGGTGGACCTTAGATGGCGGTTTCTCTTTGCACTGCTGTCTATGGCGCATTTAAGCACAAGTTAAGCTTTACATTTTTCAGGCTTAAGGTACACTAGTCTCACTTTTTTTACTTCCGTGTCATTTAGTTCTGTAGTTTGTTGTCAATAATAACAAGTATTTAAGTTATCTGCGAAAAAATCTCAATGAAAGCTATTAGAATGGACTATATAATTGAAAATAACATGCTTAACGATGACGATGAAGTGGACAAATTAAGGCTTTAGCGTCTTAAAATAATAATAATAATAATAACGGTATGAGGAGTAGTCATTGGGTAATGGAACAGCAGCTCGGTGTGTCGGAGCCCGGGCCGCACTTTTCTGTTTTTTTTTTTTTAAATATAATAATATCCATGTAAGGAGCGGTACTCTGACAGCGTCTGACTCCACGTTAGGGGCGGCTGATACCAGACACCCGCAGGAAGCCAACCAACATCAGTAGGCTATCCGGTGCGTGGCGACACCGCAGGGTATACTGAAGCCAAAGGATGTAAGCCGGCCGGCAACCTTCACAGGTCCATCCTCAGGAGGCAATTTGGACGGCTGCCTCCGGAAATGTCGGCTGCGGACCCTAAGGCTAACCACTTGACGGGCTCTACCTTCGGGTTCGACCACCTCGAAGGACAAGCACCCACACCGAGTTGGTTTCGGAAGACGGCGTTGGGCACGGTGACGGTGCTTCGAATTGCCCTGTTGACGACCCCCGCAATGACATCGACCGTTTTAGGTGGACGACGGAGCTCAGGGGTGACCTGCTGAGCTGCTACGAGAGCAGTAGCCCGCGCCGTAGGGGATACATGTCCCGCATGTGTGAAAGGTGGTGTGAAATGCACCCGGAGCATAGCACGCTTACCTCTCAGAATTTGCGAGATTATGTATCGTACCTCCGGAGGCAGGGATATGTTCGTGCTCCAGCCCAGCCTACCCCTTCGGCGGACGGAAGGCCTGTTAACCAGGCTGAAAGTTCGCCGGTAAGGCCCGCTGAGAGGGAAATCGACCAAGTCGTCGCACCTGGGTATTTCAGAGACCGAAGGGCCTTGCATAACAACGGAAGGTCCTTGAAGCTGGCAGATTTGAAGAGAGAGGATGAGGTTGTGGGTGAACGTCTATCGGAGGCTTCTGACATTTGGAGCATCAATTGCGAAATTTACGCTGCGACTCTGTAAAGCTAGATTGAAAGTCCCAACTAAGTCGAGACCCCCAAGCTGGCTAAAACTGGGGTGCCTTTGGGCTGCTCAGTTTACTTACGGTGGGTTGTGGATCCTTGGCAACTTATTCTTTTCCTCTTATAAGAGATGTCAGGCAAAATCACTAACTTTTAACACGAGATTACTCTAAAGGCTCAAAAAACTTCAAGAAAAGGGCGCCAGGAGTTTTCACCTCCAAACTCCAAGGAAGTTAGTGAAATTGCCCAACCTCTCCAGAAACACTGAAGGGATGGGAGCAGAAAAAAAATTCAAAAGAGAATTAAACAGTAACAAGTATATTGGTTGCTAAAATATAAATTATATGAATGGTGAATAGTGACTAATTTACAGTGGTAAAAGGGGACTGCTGTAAGTGAGCGATACAACCTGGCTTGCTCAACGAGGTTGTCTTCTCCTCCTGGGTCGGCTTGTGGGCTCCTTCTAACCGCTCCTTCAGAGGGTCCCCTCTGATGACTGGCAGCCTCTTCAGGTTCCTTTGGCCCTGACCCCTAATCTTTGATTTTCCCCCTTTTAGGCTGAGGGGTATCTGGGTTTGGCTCGGCTACCACTTCCGGCCGCCGTCATGCAAAGTATAGAAAAAAGAAGGATTAGAGTCTGGACCCTCTATGGCAAAACCCCAGGATGTAGGAGGTTATGCAAGCTCAGGCGTACTACTTGGCTTTGAATCGAACAATTAAAAGCCCCCTCCTCAACAATTTAGTTGAAACAATATCTGCTTAAATTTAACAATTTAGTTGAAACAATATCTGCTTAAATTTAACAAGGATCCCTTACAAATTGCTTAAATTCTATACTAAAATTTCTTAAAAGTTAAGCACAAAGCTGTAGCAGATATCTCCCCACAATGGTTCACAATTGAATCTGCATATAAAAAAAAATATAATCTTAAAATAAAGGACCAATATCGTAACCACAAAGTATCACCTAACCTAGATACTTGATAGGCCTTTCAAGTCTAACACTTAAAATAAAACTTAAAAATACGAGTCTTGAAGTGAGCAAGGCTATAGTTCACTTAAGTTCAAAGCAGTTTAAATGATTTAAGAGAAAATCAAGGCTATGATTCTATTAAGTTACTGCTGGCTCTAGTGTTCCAGAAAGTTAGAATCTTGAAAGGTAATACAACCACACAAAAAAAAATTATCAAGCCCACAAATGTTTACTGAAATGTCTCAAAATCAAATATCACAAATAATCTGGAAATTGAAATTATATGCACAGTAGTTGCAAGGTACAAGCAACTGTACTTCAATAAATACTCTCACTGCTAAAACTATAGCTCAAAAAAAAAACAAAAATCTATGAGTACGTTCAGTCTCACATAGATGTACTTCGGCAGGCTGTATCGGTTGTAAAGATGGAAAAATTTATCAAATTCGTACAGCAAAATTACAGCTCAAAATTTGCAAAATGTGTGTATCAGCGCACTCAAAAACTATCAAAATTATACCAAAATAAAGAAAGATGCTTCTCTCTCTCTCTCTCTAAAATTGTACGAGGTACAAAGAAAACTGAAGAAGGTTAGACACCTACGCAAAAGTGCTCATTAGCTGCCCAAAATGGCGGAAACGATAAACTAAACAATTTTTTACACAGACTCTACCAAATAAAAAGAAAGGTGTGCTCTCTCTCTCTCTCTCAAAAAAAGTACAAATGAGCAACAAAACAAAAAAAAAAGGAAAAGCGGACTGAAGGTCACACTTGGAGGTGACTACAAACTCTAGATACGAAAGTACGTAAAATAGCTCGATAGCTGCCAAAAATGGCGATCAAATTTTGAAATAAGCAATTTTTACGTACCTTCTATATCCAAAGTAGCAGGAACAGTTTGCAGTCACACTCTTGTGGATCCTTCCAGGGTCTCAGAAGTAGGTGGAAAAGGGGCTTGTATTCCCTCAGATCGACATCAGCACGAGTTCAGTTCCCCCGGGAAGCAGATGCACACACTTGAACTGAAAACACATATATATATATATACCACAGTATGGTATTCACAACCTAACTAGAAAACGAAACTAAATCAATGATATCGGTTCTAGATACTAAAGGTTCGATATCAACGGCATCAACGGTATGCTAGCAAAAATACGAAATCACTACGAAATAATGGCGGTCAAACAAAATGTCGAAATAGCGGAATTCCACAAATAATTGCCGTGTTAGGTACTTCAAATAAAAATCTCGCGAAAAGAGAGTGAATAAACTTCAAAGTTAACCTCCACGACAAATAACTCAGAGAATCTAATTCATGGAAAATACAAGATGGCGGAAGGCCAAAAGGACAGAAAGACCTGTTGCTGCTGTAGAAAGATTCAGACGAAAGAGCAGACCAAGAGAGAGACCCTGAAGTCATCAGCGAACTAATTTATCACCTTACATCGGAAGTCACAAAAAAATTGGAAACTTCTAGAAAGTAACTGTCACTCACCAGTGACTTTTTCTACCAACCCAGATTCTCAAAAAGTAACTATAGTCTTAATTGCAACTCGGGACAGAATTACTATTATTAACAAAATAAACTCATAATAGGGAACGAAAAATGCACTAAGAGAAAGAAACTAAAACTTTGCAAGTCTAAATTCTATAGACAACAACATAGTAACAAGTTAAAATTTCCCCGCAGGTAGGCAACCCACATTGCGCACACATGTGAGTCTTATTGCATATAAGACATACGTACAGGCCAAAGAATAAATTCCAGGCATACTACCGGTATCCATAGGCGCGGAAAAGGGGTTCTTCCAATAGCGTAACGGCAAGGCACAAGCGTGGAACACATATTTACCTGTCAATAGGATATCATTCTGTAAGAATTGATCTATAAAAGGAGTCACAGACGACGTGTAACGAAATTAACAAACATTTCGTTACACATCCCTCCCACCAGGAAAAATTCGAGAAGCCATTCGAGAATTTTCAAACTAACTGATGCTAAACTACAGATGAAGGTACTAATCAACCTAAAATTGGAGAATACCAGAGTACAAGTGCGAAGAAAATGACTGACAAACCTTGCAAAGGCTATACATAAGCATTATGACAACCGACACTAACCCAAGTACTACTAAAGTGAGAATGTCAATAATATTAACCCAAAATAACCTAAAATAACCTAACCTAAATACCACAGCGGATCTCTCCAGTCAAATAGACCAGGGGAGGAGAGTCACCACCCTCGAGTCACTACCCAATTGGATACAAACCATTTCGCTAAAAGATCTTAAATCAGCGCCGTAGGCTTGGTTCCACCTTGCCACCAGTCGTCTATTGGCGCAGGGACTCGACGGGAACAACGCACCAGCCAAGGGTTCTTTGGTTTCAAGATCATGACAGCAAAAAAAAAACAAAAAAAAACTCTTGTAGTTTGACTACAAGTAAGTGAATTATAGTATCCACCAGACTAAAAAGAGAACAGGTTTAAAGAGAGTCTGTAGGGTACTAACCAAAACCTGTCTCCACAGACAATGACGTGGTCTCAGTCCAACAATGTTGCTGGCAATCTTCCGCTACAACCTGGACAAAGGAGCTGAGATAGAATGCAGTAGTGACAGCAAGCATGCGCCAAGTCTCCAGTGAGAACATTGACTACCGACTGTCACCCCCCAACACTTATCCTTCCAGAGCCCATCGCTACTGAAAGCTGTTGCTTCGGAACTCACCAGCACCCACTGCAAAAATGGCCAAAAAAAATACAAAAGTGCCTATTCACTTCAGGTCACTATACTAAACTGCCAAATCCGGGAACTAATATACAAAGTGCCTATTCACATTCAGGACACTATACCTAGTAACTAAAATGTCAAATCCGGGAACTTATATACAAACGACAAAGTCGGTAAATGCACTCAAGTAAGCAAATGAGTCATCAGGAAAAAAACAAATAGTAATGAACAACAAACATGAGTTGTCACACCAAAATGATAAGTCACATTTCACGCTATGACCAATCATATCTGCAACAAAAGAACCTAAACCAAATTTATACATCATATAAAAAATAACCATAAGTACCAGACAATAACAATCCCTAACGACACTCTTGCATACTGGTGCTATCAGCAATGCTGTTTGGACGTAAATCACCTAAGGTGATTAGACAAAGATGTTGTTTCGTCCATAAGTAGCCTGTCGGAAGACTTGTACTCCCACCCGGTAATATTCCGGTGCTGTTGCATTCCTCAGGCAATGATGCTTGAGCAGAAAGAAGTACCTTTTTTCCCCACAAACATACCATGCCAGCCCCTATCAGCAGGGCAATGTCCTTAAAGACGTGGCAATTAACCCCCATCATCACTGGCTTCAGACTCTAGTTCAGAGGCTGGTTCCAAGTCTGGAACTGGATCTGGATCATCATCAGAATCCAGCCCTGTATCATCCTTTTTAAGATCCTTGACATGCCAGTTGCTCAAGTCGTTACCATACTTGTCCACCAAATTATATACCAAAGGGGACAAAACCTTATTAACAATACAAGGAACATATTTGGGGGACAATTTAGCATTAAAATGATCAGCGGCCTTAGATAACACATAATTAACCTTCCAAACCTTTTCACCCTCAGAAAATTGGGCGGGCCTACGCCTTAGGTTATAAGTTTCAGCATTGCGAAGGTAAGCCTTTTTGATTCGTTCTCGAACCTTCGAAAACATTTCCGTCATCCCTTGAACATCATCTAACCTGGCGTTCTTGTCAGAAATTTCAACAATGTTCCTGGCATTATCAGAAATCTTTCCAAAGTAGTCTCCTGAAACAGGAACATTTCTAGCGAAAGTTAAGAAAGCTGGGGAATACCCAGTCACATCATGTTTTGCTAAACGCAAACCCTGAGCAATTTTGAAAATAGACTGATCCCAAGTTTTCTGATCTTCCTTAATATATGACCTAATGGCCGTGATAATAACTCTATTTTGACGCTCTGTATGGTTAATTTGTGCATGATACCTGGCATTATACCATATTTTCTGAACTTTATATTCCTCCATAGGGTTTTTGAAATCTTTACTCCTAAACTGAGGTCCATTGTCACATACTATAATCTGAGGCACACCAAATATAAGGAAAACATTATTCTCTAAAAACCTATTAATGTGCTGGACTGTAGCTTTACGAAGGGGCTGAACTAAAGTGAATTTGGTAAACCAATCTATGACCACAAAAAGATATTGATTCCCACTTTTAGATCTAGGATAAGGACCTAAAAGATCACAACTGACCAATTGAAACGGAAAATTAATGTTTTTATATGAGCCCATTAAACCTGCTTTAGGCAGATTAGAAACTTTACAACTAGCACAAGTCTTACAATTCTTAATATATCTATATACATCTTTATGAAGAAATGGCCAATAATACAGTTCTGATATACGAGAAATGGTCTTAGAAACACCTAAATGAGCAGCGGTCTCATTATCATGATACATTTTAATTACTTCTTTACGATGTGCTCGAGGCACCACAATCTTCCAGTCTGTTAAATTACTCACTAAAGGATCTTGCCCTCAATGTATCCCCTAAACTTTCCAATGGCAACAATAATGCTGTACAGCTCTTTTTCGGTAACGGTATACTTCCTCTGACACTTATTCAGGGTTTTACTAGCATAGGCTATAGGATGCTCTATGCCATCAGTTTCCTGATATAATACAGAACCAACTCCGGTATCTGAAGCATCACAATATAAGATAAAAGGCTTTGAAAAGTCAGGTGAAGCTAGGACTGGAGCAGTTGTTAGGCTCTCCTTGATCTGAGCAAATGCTCGATCAGCTTCCTCTGTCCATTCAATGCTTTGACCCTTTTTTCGTCCTTTCAAAAGGTCAGAAATGGGACTACAGATTGAGGCAAATTTTTTTAGAAAGCGTCGGTAGTAGCCAACTAAACCGATCAAACGTCTAACTTGGGTGGTGGTCTTAGGGACTGGATAATCAACAATAGCAGATACTTTAGATCCATCTGTACGAAGACCTTTCTCATCAACAACAAAACCAAGAAATTTCAATGAGGGTCTGCAAAATTCACATTTTTCAAAGTTAACTGTAAGACCAGCCTGTTTCAATCTTTCAGAAAGTTTTCTCAAAATGTCTAAATGCAAATCAAAATCTGGTGTAGCAATTACAATGTCATCAAGGTAATAGAAAACATAAGGTTCTAATGCTGGACCAATAACCATGTCCATCAAACGACACATGCTCTGAGCGGAACATGATAAACCAAAGGGCATGACACAAAATTCAAAAAGTCCTCGTCCTCTAACAGCAAAAGCAGTTTTCGGTCTTGATTTCTCATCTAAAGGGATTTGAAAGAATGCAGATTTTGAGTCAATTGATGACAAGAATCTAGCATCTCTCAACTTATTAATTACTGAGTCAATGAGGGGCATAGGATATGCATCTTTACAAGTGACAGAGTTAAGCTTGCGTCCGTCAAAACAGATTCTATACTCTCCAGAAGCTTTTTTCACAAGCCAAAGTGGACTACACCACTCAGAATTTGATCTCTGAATAAGACCCTGCTTTAACATCTGATCGATTTCCTTGTCAAGATGTTTCTGCATTGCTGGTGACAAAGGGTATTGTCTTTGCCTAATTGGTTTGGCTTGACCAGTATCAATGTGATGGGTCAGAAGGTGAGTTCTTCCTATTGTGTCAGTAGGGCCAATTGACTTGAATAGGTCAATCACTTTTGAAAGTTTGGCCTTCTGTTGGTAATTCAGATTTTCAGCAGGACAAATAGTGTTCACCACACAAACTGACATCTGATACTGATTATCTGGGAAATTGGCATGAACTCTGAAAGCTTTTAAGAAGTCAATACCCAAAACAAGACTATAATTAATAGACGGAATTACCCAGATTTGTACATCCCTTGTCATGTTACCAAGAGTGATGGGTACAGTAAATTTTCCAATAGTAGCCTGTGGAACACCATCTGCAGTTGTCACTTGCAGAGAATAATCTAAAGAAAGGTTCACATTCCATTTTTCAAGCAAGGCAAAACCAGAGTTTCCCAAAATTGAAACACTGCTGCCAGAATCAGCAAGAGCTATAAAAGTCTCACCTAAGATTTGGACTTCTAGATATGGTCTTTCATCACCAGGTTTGGACACAAACATGGGACAGACCTTCTTACATGGGTCTTCCAATAAGGTACAAGGGTTCGGATTCTCTACAGGAGAGACAAACTCTACTTCTGTTTTGGCTCTCCTTTCTGGGACTTTTTTCGTCTGTTTGAAGGCGACTGAGTCGGAGCTTCGGTCTGCACTGGACCTTGAATTGGGGTGGTTGCGTTGTCCAGTCTTGCGGAACCACCCTGCCCGTTTCCCGAACACTTTTGACACTTGGTCTTAATCACGCGTTGTGATCCACAACCAAAACAAAATACTGATCTAGGGCTTGAACATTTGGAATACCTATGTCCAGTTTGATGACAATTCCAACACTCGTCCTTAGATATAGAAGAAACACCCAAGGACTTACTGTTAAATATCCTTCTGTTTTCTCTGGGATAACCCCTAGATGTTGAAGGGCAGGCTAAGTCTGGTTCTAAGAAACTAGGGTTACTAGGAATAGGAGGTTTATACCTATTGGACCAACTTCTAGACTCCTCTAGCTTTTTGCACAGAGTTGTCAGCTCTGACACTGTATTGATGTCATGAAGAGCTAGTTGGGCTACGTAAAATGGCAAGAGATTGCGCCTGATTTTGTTGACTATGGTCTTCTCATCAGGTTTTTCAGGGAGACGGTTAAATAACCCCTCCATAGCACAAATATATAAAGAGACTCGTTCATCAGAACCTTGAGTTCTATTATTGATCTCCTGCATCAGGTTCTCCTGATACTGATAAGGCAAGAAATCTTCCTTCAACTTAGCAACCAAACTGTCCCAGTCTGAAAACCTAGATCTGTTAACATTAAACCAAATCCAAGCTTTATCCTTGAATAAATCACTAGCTCAAAGAAACAGCTCATTTTTCTGTACACAACGGGAAAGTCTCATGGACTCAACCTTTTCTAAAAAGGAGACAACGGACTCATTTGAAGTTCCTTTAAAACACAAATTCCACTTATATGGTAACACAGGCTTGGGGTTTGAGAAAATTGGAGCTGGAGGCATTCTCTCCACTGGAGTGCTAGTTGCAGGTGCAACCTTTTCATCTAGCTCAGCTTCCAATTTTAAAAGAAGCAGAAGCAAACGTTGCTTCATGGCTTCCTGACTTTCATCATCGGTTCTTAAGCGATTGATCCTACCAGAAACATGGGTCAAACGAGATACAAGCCTCTTGTGTTCAGAACTACCAGTAGCACTGACAAAGGCTGCTATCTTTTGCTCTAAATCGGTCAATGACGTTTTGATTGCATCAACATCGTCATCATGAGGCTGAACTATAAATGACTCAATGAAAGATCTGTGAGCTCGTTCTTGACTGAACAACCCTCTCAGTACCTTTCGTTTGTCATCCATACTACCAGATGGTTGTATACCTCTCACACGGAGTTCATAGTCTAGTTCTGCACTCAATAAATGATCTGCGTCCATTTTGGGGATCAAAATCTAAATCAATCAGTAATCAAAAGTCGACAAAAGATATACTGCTCACAGCAGTCAATAAGATAAATGGTCAATAATCAAAAATATTCAATAACTCACAAATACTCAAAATCAGCAAGATAAATGGGTAATAATCAGAGAATATTCAATAAGTCAAAAATACTCAAAATGTAGGCAATCAATAAAAATCAATAATCAGTAGCTATATACTCAAAGATGTAGGCAATCAATCAGAATCAATAATCAAGATATATTCGAAAATGTAGGCAAGATAAAGTCTTGAACGCAATAAATAGTTCTCAAAGGTGATACTATCAGGAGAAATTCTAAATGTCAAAATATCAAAATAAATTCAAAAGATTAATAGTTATCCGAAATATTGGCAAAATAATTGCAGCAAAATTCAATAAAATTTTGAATAAAGGCAAACTATAAAAAACTGACTCTAGCCAACTCACTTCAAAAGTTCACTCTACACCTCTCTTCAGGCTTCGAAGAAAGAAAAGAACAAATCGCCAAATCGAGCCCTCACAGCGGGCGCCAAATAGTGTAAAGCTAGATTGAAAGTCCCAACTAAGTCGAGACCCCCAAGCTGGCTAAAACTGGGGTGCCTTTGGGCTGCTCAGTTTACTTACGGTGGGTTGTGGATCCTTGGCAACTTATTCTTTTCCTCTTATAAGAGATGTCAGGCAAAATCACTAACTTTTAACACGAGATTACTCTAAAGGCTCAAAAAACTTCAAGAAAAGGGCGCCAGGAGTTTTCACCTCCAAACTCCAAGGAAGTTAGTGAAATTGCCCAACCTCTCCAGAAACACTGAAGGGATGGGAGCAAAAAAAAAAATTCAAAAGAGAATTAAACAGTAACAAGTATATTGGTTGCTAAAATATAAATTATATGAATGGTGAATAGTGACTAATTTACAGTGGTAAAAGGGGACTGCTGTAAGTGAGCGATACAACCTGGCCTGCTCAACGAGGTTGTCTTCTCTTCCTGGGTCGGCTTGTGGGCTCCTTCTAACCGCTCCTTCAGAGGGTCCCCTCTGATGACTGGCAGCCTCTTCAGGTTCCTTTGGCCCTGACCCCTACTCTTTGATTTTCCCCCTTTTAGGCTGAGGGGTATCTGGGTTTGGCTCGGCTACCACTTCCGGCCGCCATCATGCAAAGTATAGAAAAAAGAGGGATTAGAGTCTGGACCCTCTATGGCAAAACCCCAGGATGTAGGAGGTTATGCAAGCTCAGGCGTACTACTTGGCTTTGAATCGAACAATTAAAAGCCCCCTCCTCAACAATTTAGCTGAAACAATATCTGCTTAAATTTAACAATTTAGTTGAAACAATATCTGCTTAAATTTAACAAGGATCCCTTACAAATTGCTTAAATTCTATACTAAAATTTCTTAAAAGTTAAGCACAAAGCTGTAGCAGATATCTCCCCACAATGGTTCACAATTGAATCTGCATATAAAAAAAATATAATCTTAAAATAAAGGACCAATATCGTAACCACAAAGTATCACCTAACCTAGATACTTGATAGGCCTTTCAAGTCTAACACTTAAAATAAAACTTAAAAATACGAGTCTTGAAGTGAGCAAGGCTATAGTTCACTTAAGTTCAAAGCAGTTTAATTGATTTAAGAGAAAATCAAGGCTATGATTCTATTAAGTTACTGCTGGCTCTAGTGTTCCAGAAAGTTAGAATCTTGAAAGGTAATACAACCACACAAAAAAAAATTATCAAGCCCACAAATGTTTACTGAAATGTCTCAAAATCAAATATCACAAATAATCTGGAAATTGAAATTATATGCACAGTAGTTGCAAGGTACAAGCAACTGTACTTCAATAAATACTCTCACTGCTAAAACTATAGCTCAAAAAAAACAAAAATCTATGAGTACGTTCAGTCTCACATAGATGTACTTCGGCAGGCTGTATCGGTTGTAAAGATGGAAAAATTTATCAAATTCGTACAGCAAAATTACAGCTCAAAATTTGCAAAATGTGTGTATCAGCACACTCAAAAACTATCAAAATTATACCAAAATAAAGAAAGATGCTTCTCTCTCTCTCTCTAAAATTGTACGAGGTACAAAGAAAACTGAAGAAGGTTAGACACCTATGCAAAAGTGCTCATTAGCTGCCCAAAATGGCGGAAACAATAAACTAAACAATTTTTTACACAGACTCTACCAAATAAAAAGAAAGGTGTGCTCTCTCTCTCTCTCTCAAAAAAAAAGTACAAATGAGCAACAAAACAAAAAAAAAGGAAAAGCGGACTGAAGGTCACACTTGGAGGTGACTACAAACTCTAGATACGAAAGTACGTAAAATAGCTCGATAGCTGCCAAAAATGGCGATCAAATTTTGAAATAAGCAATTTTTACGTACCTTCTATATCCAAAGTAGCAGGAACAGTTTGCAGTCACACTCTTGTGGATCCTTCCAGGGTCTCAGAAGTAGGTGGAAAAGGGGCTTGTATTCCCTCAGATCGACATCAGCACGAGTTCAGTTCCCCCGGGAAGCAGATGCACACACTTGAACTGAAAACACATATATATACCACAGTATGGTATTCACAACCTAACTAGAAAACGAAACTAAATCAATGATATCGGTTCTAGATACTAAAGGTTCGATATCAACGGCATCAACGGTATGCTAGCAAAAATACGAAATCACTACGAAACAATGGCGGTCAAACAAAATGTCGAAATAGCGGAATTCCACAAATAATTGCCGTGTTAGGTACTTCAAATAAAAATCTCGCGAAAAGAGAGTGAATAAACTTCAAAGTTAACCTCCACGACAAATAAGTCAGAGAATCTAATTCATGGAAAAATACAAGATGGCGGAAGGCCAAAGGGACAGAACAGACCTGTTGCTGCTGTAGAAAGATTCAGACGAAAGAGCAGACCAAGAGAGAGACCCTGAAGTCGTCAGCGAGCTAATTTATCACCTTACATCGGAAGTCACAAAAAAATTGAAAACTTCTAGAAAGTAACTGTCACTCACCAGTGACTTTTTCTACCAACCCAGATTCACAAAAAGTAACTATAGTCTTAATTGCAACTCGGGACAGAATTACTATTATTAACAAAATAAACTCATAATAGGGAACGAAAAATGCACTAAGAGAATGAAACTAAGACTTTGCAAGTCTAAATTCTATGGACAACAACATAGTAACAAGTTAAAATTTCCCCGCAGGTAGGCAACCCACATTGCGCACACATGTGAGTCTTATTGCATATAAGACATACGTACAGGCCAAAGAATAAATTCCAGGCGTACTACCGGTATCCATAGGCGCGGAAAAGGGGTTCTTCCAATAGCGTAACGGCAAGGCACAAGCGTGGAACACATATTTACCTGTCAATAGGATATCATTCTGTAAGAATTGATCTATAAAAGGAGTCACAGACGACGTGTAACGAAATTAACAAAAATTTCGTTACAACTCTGAGGCTAGCTAGACAGGGGAGAGTGAGAGACCCTCCTGTTGAGAGAGCATAGAGACGGGTGCGCCAAATGGAAGCGAAAATCCAGTTGGCTCGCCAGGAAGCATCCCGTATCCAGTGTGTGATGGAATATAGAGCGGCTGGGAAGCCTTTTACGTGCCGAGTGTGCCAGATAGCCTACGGGTTGAGGCGCGACCACCATACATTCAGCCAAGCGGTACTGGTTGTTGTCAAGAAACACTGTCTTGACATGATACGGATGCTAATCGCTGCTAAGCGATCGTTGGTGGCGCGGGCGAGAGGTCTGGAGCAGAGCAGAATGTTCTACGAAAGACCTTCTCGCCTTTTCCAACAGCCGCCACCAGCCATAGAGCAGCCGCCAACTGCTGATCGCGTGGAGGCCTTTTGGAGGGACATTTACGACCAACCCAAACCTCTCTCAGCAGACACTCCGGCCTTGGCGCAGTTCAAGTCCGTTTGTAGGAGGACTCCTGACTTGAATGTACTGCGTCATCTGATAAACACGGAAGAAATTCTTGACGCCTTACGTGGCCTGGATTGACTATCGCAAGGCATTCGACAGCACGTCTCATGAGCTCATAGTGCGACCGTTGGAATGTCTTTCGGTGGATAAGCAGATAGTGGGATGCATCAAACAACTGATGCCACTCTGGAAGACCCGGTTCACTATAACATCAGGTGAAACTCGGGTTCAGACAGAGTTGGTGTCATTGAAAATAGGTGTCTTCCAAGGAGACTCCTTGAGTCCCTTGCTCTTTTGCATCTCACTTTTGTCTCTGTCCATAGCGCTGAGAGATACTAAAGGATACAGCTTTGGCACGCCCAATAACCGGAGGCACAAGGTCACCCATCTGTTTTATATGGATGACCTAAAACTTTATGCCTCCGACCAACGCGAACTACAACAATCGCTGAGGGTGGTGCAGGAGTACAGTCATGCTATCGGAATGGAGTTCGGGACAGACAAATGCGCATTGGTTCATCTCAAGAAGGGGCGAAGCGGAGATAGTGGAGATAAGGAACAGCTCGTCGATTGGGGCATCTTGCGACAACTGCATGCCGGAGATACTTATACCTACCTTGGAGCGGCGCAGCGTCATCTCCAAGAGGCAGAATTGGTTAAAGATGGTTGAATCCAATGAAATAAATACTGTCCATCCGAATGACTCGCAGAGCTCAAACACAACCACAACCAACAACACTATCATACACTCAGAGGTAGATCCAGAACGTGAGCATACACCAGATATACCTGACACCACTGTCCTACCTAATGATTCGTTAGCCACTGAATCAACAGAAAGGCAGACCGTTCATACCTACAATAACCAACCTCCAAACACAGACATAGCCAATAACACCAACATACACTTGGAAATAGATCCAGAACATGACCATACAACAGATACACCAGAAACAACGTCTACTAACGTACCTTCCACAGCCGCACAAAGCCAAAACATCAGTCTACCACCTTCCATCATAGAATCTGCTGAACAAGTGATGAACATACAATATAAGTAATGGTGTGGCACCAATCCTGCACTGCGAGATCCCCTGCCCAGACTAATTTTCAAGAACAACGCTCGACAAATATTAAACTCAATAAATCCCAATATAATACCACACTTCTTAACAAACGACAGTAACTTAGAGGACATCCATACCGTTATATATGCTGCCGCAGCAACCACAATCGTAGTTAATGGACAAAAACTTCCAAAACTATCTAAAGACCACATAAACAAAAAATCTAAACCCAAATGGCAAATCAGGATAGAAAATAAAATTAGCACAATCATAAAGGATGTCATAAACAGACTCAAATATAAATCACCGCAACAAACAATACCCGAAATATCCGACACACTCAAACAGAAACTTGCAATTTATGCAGCTAGACTTCGTAGATACAACGAGTCCAACGACAGAAAGGATGCTAACAATCTTTTTCGAAAGAGTGAAAAGCAGTTTTACCAAAAGATGACATCCAATAATCAAATAATAGCAACAGAACCTCCAAGTAGACAAGAATTAACCGAGTTCTGGGGAAGTCTATGGTCAGAACCCAAAGCCCATAATGAAAACGCTCCATCCGTACACCACAGAAATAGCTGAGACAATAAGACACACCCATAATTGGAAGTGCTCAGGTGTAGACAACGTGCAAAATTTCTGGTATAAGCAATTTAGTGCAACATATGATATGCCTACAGACCGAATCAATAAGGCCATACTCTAACCTGAAAGGCTGCCCAAATTCCTCACACAAGGAATAACGTATATAAAACCAAAAAACGCAGATACCAAGAACACTGCCAATTACCGCCCGATCACCTGTCCGCCAACTTTGTACAAGATCATTACCGCAACAATAGGCAGAAGGATTGCACAACACCTCAATCAAAACAACATCCTGACTGAAGATCAGAAAGGATGTAGAAAACAAAACCAAGGTTGCAAAGAGCAACTTATAATTGATAGTGTGATAATGGAGCAGGCTAGAAAAGAACACAGAAATCTTCATACCTGTTTCATCGATAATAAAAAAGCTTTTGGCTCTGTACCCCATAGCTGGCTAATGAAAACTCTTCCAATATACAAAATTAACCCAGCCCTTCGTCAGTTCCTTTCAAGAACCAAGGAGACATGGTGAACCAACGTACATCTTAAAACTCAGGACGGTCATATCCAAACGGAGGGGCTACACATAAGACGCGGTTCTTCCAGGGTGATTCACTCAGTTCACTGTGGTTCTGTCTTTGTTTAGATCCGTTGTCTAACGCACTTAACAACACAAATTATGGTTTCAACATCAGACACCAGAAAGTTAACCAACACAGAATAAATCATCTTCTCTACATGGATGATATAAAACTATATGCAGCCCCTGAAGTGCAACTGAAGGAATTACTCAGAATAACAGAAGTCTGTACGTCAGACGTCCGGATGAAGTTCGGAATGAGCAAATGCAAGGTGCTCCACATCCAAAAAGGCCAATGGAAGAACCATTCCGAACAGGAAACATTAACTGGCCAAACGCTGGACAACATGGACAAGGACGAAACGTACAAGTACCTGGGCTTCAATCAGAACATTAAGATCGATCACTCAGAAGTTAAGGCTCAACTGACACAAGAGCTTAGAGACCGCCTCGTTAGACTACTAAAAACAAAATTGAATACCAAAAATCCTACAAAAGCAATTAACACATTTGCGATACCGGTCCTCGCATACTCCTTTGGTATCGTCAAGTGGTCACACACTGATATTGAAAACATTAACATCCTCATACGAACGGAAATGACAAGGCACCGAATGGCACATCCGAAAGCGTGCAAGGAAAGGCTTACCGTAGACAGAAAACAAGGGGGTAGAAGGATTATAGACATACAGTCACTTCACACAAGACAAATAAAAACGCTCAGAGACTTTTTCCAACGCAAAGAGACAAACTTACATAGGTCTATAGTAAAAGCAGATAAAAACTATACTCCACTCACCCCATCATCCCCAGATCACTCAGCAGACACACACAATCACATGGAATCACAACAACAAAAAGTAAACACCTGGTCACAAAAAGCACTCCATGGCAAGCACAGATACCGCGTTACACAAGAGCACATTAATGAAAAACAATCATACACCTAGCTGCAGGATGACCAACTCTTTCCGGAAACTGAGGGTTTTATGCTTGCTACCCAGGACCAAGTAATTGCGACAAGGAATCACATGAAATACATTATGAAAGATACATCCATAACCGACGACAATTGCAGAAAGTACCACCAACAGAAAGAAACGATAGACCATATAACAAGCTCATGCAAAACTCTCGCTCGAACCGAGTACACAGCTAGACATAACTCTGCAGCCAAAGTCACACACCAAGCACTAGCCACAACAAACAAGCTAACAGAAAACACAGATCCATATTACAATTACACACCGACATCAGTACTCGAAAACAATGAATACAAACTATGCTGGAACGTTGAAATTCATACAGATAAGACTATCCCGGCAAATCGGCCAGATATAGTTTTCCAGTCGAAGGCAGACAGAGTTACCTATTTGATAGATATTGCTATACCCAACGATACGAATGTCCAAAACGCCTACGCTGGGAAAATATCTAAATACATTGACCTTGGCTTTGGAAGCAAAACAAAGTTACTATTGTCCCCCTAATTATGTCCGTCTCAGGCATTACACCAAACACATTTACACCACACATAAAGCAGTTAGGCCTGAACGAAAGGTTACACAAAATATTTCAAAAGTCTGTTATCCTGAAGACCTGCAATATTGTACAATCCTTCCTAAATTCCGATCCGTAATAGTTCAGGTGTTGACTTGGCATAGCTCGTCAACATCTATTTCTACCGCAGTCATGCGAGAAAACCTTGGAAAATCAGGATAATAATAATTAATTCTACCAAAAGATAACACCCGACAACCAGATAACAGCAATAGAACTTCCTAGTAAACAAAACTGAGTTTTGGGGAAGCCTATGGTCAGAACCCAAAACACATAATGAAAACGCTCCATGGATCAGACAGGAAGAGGAAAAACATCAACATATAGCGGAACAGGGAAACGTTATTCTTACGCCAGAGGAAATAGCTGAAACAATAAAACATACTCAAAACTGGAAGTGTCCAGGCGTGGATAATATACAAAATTTTTGGTACAAGCAGTTCAGCTCAGTATACGAAGTGCTCACAGACCAAATTAATAAAGCCATACTCCAACCGAACAGGCTTCCCAAATTCCTCACGCAAGGAATAACGTATATAAAACCCAAAAACGCAGACACCATGTACCCTGCCAACTATCGCCCAATCACTTGTCTTCCCACCTTGTACAAGATCATCACCGCAACAATATGCAGAAGAATTGAACAACACCTCAAGGAAAACAGCATTCTGACTGAAGAACAAGAAGGATGTAGAAAAAAAAGCCAAGGATGCAAGGAACAACTTATAATTGATAGTGTGATCATGGAGCAAACCAGAAAAGAACACAGGAACCTTCATACCTGTTTCATCGACTATAAAAAAGCTTTCGACTCTGTACCCCATAGCTGGCTAACAAAAACTCTTCAAATATATGAAATCAACCCAGGGCTTTGTCAGTTTCTTACAAGAACGATGGCGACATGGAGAACAAATATACACCTTAAAACTGAGGACGGTCATATCCAAACCGATAAACATATACGTCGTGGTATCTTTCAGGGTGACTCTCTCAGTTCACTATGGTTCTGTCTCTGTCTCAATCCGCCTTCCAACACACTTAGCAGCACAAACTGTGGTTTCGCCATCAAGCACCAGAAAGCAAATCAATACAAAATCAATCATCTTCCCTACATGGATGGTATAAAACTATATGCCGCCACAGAAGTGCAACTGAGAGAATTACTTCGAATAACAGAAGTTTGTACGTCAGATATCAAGATGGAATTTGGCTTGAGTAAATGCAAGGTGCTTCACATCAATAAAGGCCAATGGAAAAACCATCCCGAACAGGAAGTAGTAACTGGCCAAGCGCTAGACAACATGGACAAGGATGAAACGTACAAGTACCTGGGTATCAATCAAAACATTAAGATAGACCACACAAAAATTAAATCACAACCAACACAATAGTTTAAAGACCGCCTTATTAGACTGTTAAAAATGAAACTGAATTCTAGAAATCTTACAAAAGCTACTAACACATTTGCCATACCAATCCTAACATATTCATTTGGCATTATCAAGTGGTCGCACACTGACATAGAAAACATCCATATACTCATCCGAACAGAACTCACAAAACACGGAATGTCACATCCCAACGCATGCAAGGAGAGGCTCACCATAGACAGAAAACGAGGGGGCAGAGGAATTATAGATATACAGTCACTTCATGCAAAACAAATAAAATCACTCAGACATTTTTTCCACAGTAAACAAACAAACTTGAGTAAAGCAATAGTAAAAGCAGACAGAAACTACACACCACTCGGCCTTTCTTGTCCAGACCACGCAGCAGACGCACACAACCACACGCAAGCACAACAAGAAAAAATAAACACCTGGTCGCAGAAGGCACTCCACGGCAAACATAGATACCGTGTTACACAAGACCACATTAATGAGAAGCAGTCATACACCTGGCTGCAGGATGGCCAGCTCTTTCCGGAAACGGAAGGTTTTATGCTTGCTATCCAGGACCAAGTGATTGCGACACGAAATTACAAGAAATACATAATTAAAGATCTATCCATTTCTGATGATAATTGCAGAAAATGCCACCGACAGAAGGAAACAATAGAACACATAACTAGTGCATGCAAAACTCTCGCTGGAACTGAGTATACAGCCAGACATAACTCTGCAGCCAAAGTCATACACCAAGCACTAGCCACAACAAACAAGCTAATTGAAAACACAGATCCATATTATAACTACACACCGACCTCAGTACTCGGGAATGATCAATTGAAACCATACTGGGACATTGAAATACATACAGACAAAACCATCCCAGCAAATAGGCCAGATATAGTTTTCCAGTCAAAGACAGACAAAGTGGCCTACTTAATAGATATTGCGATTCCCAATGATATGAACATCCAAAACACCTACGCTGGGAAGATATCTAAATACACCGATCTCGCCATAGAAATAAAACGACTATGGAAACATAACAAAGTTGTCCATGTCCCCTTCATCATGTCGGTCTCAGGCCTTACCCCAAATACATTTACGCCACACCTGCAACAATTGGGCCTGGATGAAAAGTTACATAAAACCTTCCAAAAGTCTGTAATCCTCAAGACCTGTAGCATTGTACGGTCCTTCCTGAATTCAGAATAATAACAGGTCAGGTGTTGACTTGGCACAGCCCGTCAATACTTGTTACTACTGCAACCATGCGAGAAAAAATAAGAAATGCAAAATAATAATAATGGAAACAAAGCAAGCTAGAAAAGAACATAGAAATCTTCATACCTGCTTCATAGATTATAAAAAAGCATTCGATTCTGTACCACATAGCTGGCTAACGAAAATTCTGCAAAAACCACGAAGACATGGCCAACCAACATATACCTTACAACTCAGGACGGTCATATCCAAACGGAGGAACTACACGTACGACGTGGTATCTTCCAGGGTGATTCCCTCAGTTCACTTTGGCTCTGCCTCTGTCTAAATCCACTCTCCAGCGCACTGAACAACACAAACTATGGTTTCAACATCAGACACCAGAAAGTAAATCAACACAGAATCAATCTTCTTCTCTACATGGATGATATAAAACTATATGCCGCCATTGAAGTGCAGCTGAGAGAATTGCTCAAAATAACAGAAGCTTGTACGTTAGACGTCAGGATGGAGTTCGGAATGAGCAAATGCAAGGTCCTTCACATCAATAAAGGCCAATGGAAGAACCATTCCGAACAGGAAATAGTAACTGACCAAGCCTTGGATAACATGGGCAAGGACGAAACGTACAAGTACCTGGGTTTCAATCAGAATGTTAAAATAGACCACACCCAAATCAAGGCGCAGCTTAAACAAGAATTTAGAGACCGCCTCATTAGGCTACTGAAAATGAAATTGAATTCTAGAAGCCTCACAAAAGCAATCAACACATTTGCAATACCAACCCTCACGTATTCCTTTGGCATCATCAAATGGTCGCACACTGACATAGAAAATATACATATTGTCACGACGGCCTCTTTTTCTTCACCCAGGGAATCAAACTCGACGTAACTTTCACCGTTTTACTTCAGAACTTAATACAATACCTCAACCTTATCTCAACTAGATCTCAACTCAACCTACTGAACTACTACCCGTAGCACCTTATATATACTTCATCGAACCATCTAGAGCATTCGATGACATTTCTAGAATCCATCAGTCATTCTCGAAAACTCTAGACGATTCGATGACGTTTACACTTCAAAAGATCTAACCTAGCACTTTGACTTTACATCATGTATGACAATCAATGACGACTAATACAAATACACGAATACCATAATATACAGTATGTTATATTCTTCCCCCCTTAGCGTTCGGCGTCCTCGACGAACAACTTCGATTCTTGTATCACCACAGACATCAGCATAGTCGACCTCCGGTTTTCCACTTTCCGTACATAACCTGTAGACTTCGTCGTTGAGGCGCTTCATCACCACGTAGGGTCCCTCCCCATGGCGTTGCAGCTTCGGACATCTACCCTTCCTTGCGTCGTGCGTTGCAAGACCATACCAGATCACCTCGTAACTGTGAGATTCTTTGCCCAACTTGCGATTCTCATTTTCAGCTCCAGCAGAATTCTCTTTTCCTAGCTCTGTTATCATTCTCTTCAGTTGCACCTTTTTGCCTTGACGACTGTCACCTCTCGACACTTCCTTCTTCCCATTACTCAGGCTATTCTCCACTTCCTCTCTGAACCTGCTGAGTTCGTCTTCCTCCTGCGCAATCCTGTTCTTTTGCTTAACATTCTCGCTTCTGAGTTGCGTGGTATGTTCAAAATCCCATGATGAGTCCTTGAGTGCAGCGCCAAGCTCTGCTCCTATCTTCGGGTTTTCTTTCTTCAGTTGCGCCAATCTCTGTTCTAACTCTGCATCGTAAAATGGCTTCGCTAATACTGCAGACACACCCTTCTTTGTATCTTCAGTGACTTTATTCAGTTCTCTCTTTTTCTTATCGATCTCAACTTCCAACTGAGTAATCTTCTGCTTCCCGTTACTGTTTCTATTCTCCATATGCTCCATCCTGGAGCTACCGTACTCTGCTTCAGCCAATGCGTTTTCCAGCTCCTCTTTCAGTCGAGAATTCTCGTTTTTCAAAATCACCAGTCGCTGTTTAGTCTTACTATCAACTTCTCTTGCTTTAGACAAATCTTCCTTTCGCTTTTTCGCATCATCGGCCTCAGTGCTCAAATCTGTTCTCAGCTTCTTGTTTTCTGCTTCAAGCTGCGCCAACCTTTCTCTCAACTCATTCTTCTTGATACTGACCCTTTTGGCTTTATCAATCGCGTTGTTCAAGTTCTTTTTACAGAATGCATACTCAGCCTCCATCTGATTTATCTTCTGTTTGAGCATTGCATTTTCATCTTTAACTTGGTCGCATTCCCTCTCTGCTTTCTTCAACTGATTCAAAGCTTTCAATCTCTTGATTTCGCCCTTCAAAGCAGAAACTTCTTTATTGAGCTTCCTCAAGGCTATTTCGTGTTGTTCGTCCTTCTTCAGCAGATTCTTTCTATTCGTTTCAAACTTGCTTTTAATATGCATACTTCTCCTTTCCTGAGAGGCAAGCAACTGCTTCATCCTATCCCTGTCTGCTCTAAGTTCCCTCATGGCTACTCCGTGTTGTTGTTGAAGCTTGGCAATACTTTCTTCATTCTTCTTTACTAAATTCTTTATGTCTCTCTCAAACTGCTCCTTCATTGAGTTTATCGTGTCTTGCACAGATTTCATTTTGTTCGCATATTCATCTGCTTTTTCTACATCCGCTTGTATCTTATCAGCCTGGGTGCGGCAGCCTATCCTAAGATGCCCCTTCTGTCCACATCTCCAGCATGTAAACTTTTCAGCTCCTTCTAGGCTTGTGCGAACCGGGTTTCTTTGGAAGCTAGCACCTCTTCTTCCTGAAATAAACGGTGTGGCCCTGACTTCTGCTTCTGTATCTTGCTCGACAACGCGCACCCTCCTTGTCATTCGCATGGCTTTTATGTCAGCTTCAATTTGCAAAGCCTTGATCACAGCATCTTGTAAATTTATGGGACTGGATAGTTTTACCATTCGTTGAACTTCCGCGTCTGCAATGCCTTCGACAAACTGGCGAGCAGCAACGTATTCCTGTGTCTCGATGGGACTGCTGACGACTGCTCGTTTAGCTAAGCTTTGGACTTCGTATGCAAATGTGGTTAAATCTTCCTTGGGTTGTTGTGTCCGGTTATGCAACTGGCCATGCAACAGCTCTGTTAAGTGTGCATCTCCAAAACGTAACTTTAGTGCAGATGTTATCTTATCATAGTCACGTAAATCTGACAAGCAGAGATTTTCCAAAACAGCTCCTGCAGAATCTCTGAGCATTGATGTCAGCACACAAGCCTTTTCCTCATTCGACCAGTTATTCATACGTGCGATGTTTTCAAATTGCATATGATAAATGTCCCATGACGTTTTTCCATTGTATGGATAGGGCTTTGCTACTACGCCACTGTGTCTATCAGTAAAAGCAGGTGCTGCAGCTGTTAAACTACGCTCACCTGCACTAAACTCTCGCAGCTCCTCTCTTACCATTTCTTTGACCTGATCTTTCACTTGCTGAAGCTGTTCCTCAACGTGTTTTTCTGATGCTGCTAGCTGCTCCTCAATTGCGCTAATACGGTGGTCTTGATTTTCTAATGCTTGACTTACGGCTTGCTTCTGCTCCTCCAACCGAGTCATCACCAGTTCCTGTCCACTCTTCAAGTCTGCGACTGCCTCGTCTTGATGGCGCTTCAGCTTTTCTTCAAGGTTCACGACTACCTCGTCCTGGTGGTTCTTTAGCTTTTCTTCAAGGTCCACGACGGTCGCTTGCATAACAGCTGCCTGATTATCTTGGGTGCTTCGAAGACTGGATGCAGTTTTTTCTAAACTTTGTTCGAAGCTGGCTTTCATTTATTGTAGCATATTCATCATTGCACTCATTTCGGACGCCATAGCTCTGGTTATTGGCATGGACCAATGCTGTACTCACTTATTCTTTCCTTTTCCTGGCTTGATTCGCTGGATAATCCCACACTTCCGACACCAATTGTCACGACGGCCTCTTTTTCTTTCTTATATATACTTCATCGAACCATCTAGAGCATTCGATGACATTTCTAGAATCCATCAGTCATTCTCGAAAACTCTAGACGATTCGATGACGTTTACACTTCAAAAGACTTTGACTTTACATCATGTATGACAATCAATGACAACTAATACAAATACACGAATACCATAATATACAGTATGTTACAATATACTCATGCGAACAGAACTCACGAAACACAGAATGTCACATCCCAATGCGTGCAAGGAAAGGCTGACCGTAGACAGAAAACAAGGAGGCAGGGGAATTATAGACATACAGTCTCTTCACACAAGGCAAATAGAAACACTCAGACATTTCTTCCAAAGCAAACAAACAAACTTACGTGGAGCAATAGTAAATGCAGACAAAAACTATACACCGCTTAACCTCTCTTGTCCAGATCACGTAGCAGACACATACAATCACATCCAGTCACAACAAGAAAAAATAAACACCTGGTCGCAGAAAGCACTCCACGGCAAACATAGTTACCGCGTCACACAAGACCACATTAACGAAAAACAGTCATACACCTGGTTACAGGACAGCTAACTGTTCCCAGAAACGGAGGGTTTCATGCTTGCCATCCAAGACCAAGCGATTGCAACACGAGACTACAAAAAATACGTAATTAAAGATCCATCCATAACAGACGATAATTGCAGAAAATGTCACCAACAAAGAGAAACAATAGATCTCATAACAAGCGGGTGCAAAGCTCTTGCCGGCACCGAATACACAGCCAGACATAACTCTGCGGTCAAGGTGATACACGAAGCACTAGCCACGACAAACAAGTAGAAAACACAGATCCATATTACAATTACACTCCGATATCAGTACTCGAGAACGATCGATACAAACTATACTGGGACGTTGACATACATACAGACAAGAGGATCCCAGCCAATAGACCAGATAGTTTTCCAGTCAAAGGCCGGCAACATCACCTGTTTGATAGATATAGCCATTCCCAATGATGTGAATATCCAAAACAACTACGCTGGGAAGATATCTAAATACACGGACCTTGCTATGGAAATAAAACGACTTTGGAAACAAAACAAAGTCAGTATTGTCCCCCTCATTATGTCAGTCTCAGGCCTTACACCAGACACGTTCACACAACACCTTCAACAGTTAGGCCTGGACGAAAAATTACACAAAGCATTCCAAAAGTCTGTAATCCTAAAGAACTGTAATATTGTGCGATCCTTCCTAATTCCGATCAATAATCAGGGTGTTGACTTGGCACAGCCCGTCAACACTTGTCGCTACCGCAATTATGCGAGAGGAACTTAGAAAGTCGGATAATAATAATAATAATAGTAATAGTAGCCGCGAGGGGTTGCTAGATCCTCTCAGTGGCGCCTCCCCAAGGTGGCGGATAGGGGAATGCCTCCCAGATATGGGTGGTACCGGGGAAATGAAATACCCGGGGCGGACCAAAACTAGCACAGTGGAATAGCGTCAGCATCCAGAGGATCGGCTATTCCACAATTAATAGGACACGACGGATCTCCATGTGAGGAGCGGTACTCCGACAGCGTCTGTTCTTCATGTTAGAAGCGGCTGTTTTCATAAACCCCCAGGAAGCCGCCCAACATCAACAGGCTATTCGGTGCGTGGCGACACCGAGGGGTATACCGAAGCCAAAGGATGTAAGTCGGTCGGCAACCTTCACAGGTCCATCCTCTGGAGGCAATTTGGACGGCTGCCTCCGGAAATGTCGGCTGCGGGCCCTAAGGCTAACCACCTGACGGGCCCTATCTTCGGGTTCGACCACCTCGAAGGAAAAGCACCCACACCGAGCCGGTTTCGGAAGCCGGCGTTGGGCAAGGTGGCGGTGCTTCGATTTGCCCTGATGACGACCCCCGCAATGACATGGACCGTTTTAGGTGGACGACGGAGCTCAAGGATGACCTGCTGAGCTGCTACGAGAGCAGTAGCCCGCGCCGTAGGGGATACATGTCCCGCATGTATGAGAGGTGGTGTGAAATGCACCCAGAGCATAGCACGCTTACCTCTCAGAATTTGCGAGATTATGTATCATACCTCCGGAGGCAGGGATATGTTCGTGCTCCAGCTCAGCCTGCCCCTTCGGCGGACGGAAGGCCTGTTAACCAGGCTGAAAGTTCGCCGGTAAGGCCCGCTGAGAGGGAAATCAACCAAATCGTCTCACCTGGGGATTTCAGAGACCGAAGGGCCTTGCATAACAACGGAAGGTCCTTGAAGCTGGCAGATTTAAAGAGAGAGGATGAGGTTGTTGGTGAACGTCTATCGGAGGCCTCTGACATTTGGAGCATCAATTGCGAAATTTACGCTGCGGCTCTGAGGCTAGCTAGACAGGGGAGAGTGAGAGACTCTCCTGTTGAGAGAGCACAGAGACGGGTGCGCCAAATGGAAGCGAAAATCCAGTTGTCTCGCCAGGAAGCATCCCGTATCCAGTGTGTGATGGAATATAGAGCGGCTGGGAAGCCATTTACGCGCCGAGTGCGCCAGGTAGCCTACGGGTTGAGGCGCGACCATCATACACTCAGTCAAGCGGTACTGGTTGTTGTCAAGCAACACTGTCTTGACAGGATACGGATGCTAATCGCTGCTAAGCGATCGTTGGTGGCGCGGGCGAGAGGTCTGGAACAGAACAGAATGTTCTACGAAAGACCTTCTCGCCTTTTCCAACAGCCGCCTCCAGCCATAGAGCAGCCGCCAACTGCTGATCGCGTGGAGGCCTTTTGGAGGGACATTTACGAACAGCCCAAACCTCTCTCAGCAGACACTCCGGCCTTGGCGCAGTTCGAGTCCGTTTGTAGGAGGACTCCTAACTTAAATGTACTGCGTCACCCGATAAACACGGAAGAAATTCTTGACGCCTTACGAGGCGCAAAGAATTTCGCAGCTCCTGGCCCGGATGGCATAAACACCTACTGGTGGAAAAAATTCCCCAGTTGCCACCGGCATTTAGCTAGAGTTTTTAACTCGTGGCTAAATCAGGAGCAGCCAATTCCGGCTTGGTTTGTCGAGGGTCGAACCGTGCTTCTCCCGAAGACCGGAGATTTGTCTGATCCCAAAAACTACAGGCCAGTAACATGTCTGAACGCATGTTACAAGCTCTTCACCAGAATCTTGTACATGCGTCTCCTTCAAGCTGTGAATCCTGTATTTCTCGACGTGTATGAACAGAGAGGGTCAAAGAAAGGAGTAGCTGGCTGCAAGGAGAACTTGTTGATTGACCGATGTGTCACGCAGGACTCCGTGCAGTACAAGCGAAACCTTTCTATGGCCTGGATTGACTATCGCAAGGCATTCGACAGCACGTCTCATGAGCTCATTGTGCGGCTGTTGGAATGCCTCTCGGTGGATAATCAGATAGTGGGATGCATCAAACAACTGATGCCACTCTGGAAGACCCGGTTCACTATAATATCAGGTGAAACTCGGGTTCAGACAGAGTTGGTGTCATTGAAAAGAGGTGTCTTCCAAGGAGACTCCTTGAGTCCCTTGCTCTTTTGCATCTCACTTTTGCCTCTGTCCATAGCGCTGAGAAATACTAAAGGATACAGCTGTGGCACGCCCAATAACCGGAGGCACAAGGTCACCCATCTGTTTTATATGGATGACCTAAAAATCTATGCCTCCGGCCAACGCGAACTACAACAATCGCTGAGGGTGGTGCAGGAGTACAGTCATGCTATCGGAATGGAGTTCGGGACAGACAAATGTGCATTGGTTCATCTCAAGAAAGGACGAAGCGGAGATAGTGGAGATGAGGAACAGCTCGTTGATGGGAGCATCTTGCGACAACTGCATGCCGGAGATACTTATACCTACCTTGGAGTGGCGCAGCGTCATGTCCAAGAGGCAGCATTGGTTAAAGAGTGTCTCCGCCGCAAGTATTTGCACCGACTCCGGCAGATCTGGTCATCAGAACTGTCCGGCAAGAACAAAGTCGCTGCCACAAACATGCTTGCGGTCCCATTGTTATTATACACCTTTGGTGCTATACACTGGAAAGTGAACGAGCTGAAGGAAATCGACACGAAGACCCGCAAAAGGATGAATATGGAGAGAAGCCTGCATCCTAAGTCCTCTGTCCCGCGAATATACCTCCCGCGACACCTGGGAGGGCGTGGACTATTGAGTTTGGAGCGTCTGCACAACAGAGTAGTACTGGCCACTGCCTGCTATGTAACGAACAGCACCGATCCCCTGATCCGCTTTGTGCGAGAGCACGAGAATGCGGGAAAAGGAGCCTTTCTTTTTAGCGCAGCGAAACGAGCAGCCGAGGAGCTCAGCCTCACACTCGACTTCAAGCGGAGGTGTCAGCAGTCCATTACGGAACTTGCTCCCGCAGAATTAAAATCCCACCTTAAAACTGCCGAAGTCGACTTCCTTTTAAGACTTCATAAAGATAAGCCAATGCATGGAATCTTCTACAAACATCTGGAAGAGCATGGCTTGTCTGAGCAGTTGACCTTCTCTTTCCTAAGGTCTAGTGGGTTGAAGTCGGAGACTGAGGGCTTTATAATGGCTTGCCAAGACGGTGTCTTCAACACCTTGGTGTACCGTAAAAGGGTTATGGGTGTAGATGTACCCGACACCCATTGTAGAGCTTGCCGACAGGCGCCAGAGACGCTTATGCATCTCTTGTCGGCGTGTAAGACGTACGCTGGGACGGCTTACGTCCATCGGCACAATGCGGCTCTACGAGTGCTCTACTATCATTTGAGGCACTCATACGGTATCGATGAGACACCGGTGCTGCCATACGCTCCAGGGGATATAGAGTCCGTTGTGGAGAACGAGAGATGCCGGATTTACTGGAACTACTCGTTCCCCACGCTCGAGCTTGTACAGGCAAACAAGCCCGACATAGTCCTTCTCGACCACCAACAGAAGACGATGTTCGTTATTGAGTTTTCGGCGCCTGCCGAGGTGAACATCGTCTCTAAGGAGAAGGAAAAGCGGACCAAATATCAGGAGTTGCTCGGACAACTTCGCAGGCTCTGGCCAGACTACACTGTAAGTCTGCTGGTTATGGTCATTGGATCCCTAGGTGGAATGAGGAATACGCTGCTCTCTGCACTGCGCAAAATACCGGTGTGTCGTGCGGCGGCGCACATCTTAGCCGCCAGAATGCAGAAGGCAGTCATCCTTGGGTCCCTTCGTCTACTTAGGGCGCACGATTCGCGGACCCAGTGATTGCTCACCTCACGGTGTGAGGAGTAGTCATTGGGTAATGGAACAGCAGCCCGGTGTGTCGGAGCCCGGGCTGCACTTTTTTGTTTTAAACATAATAATAGTAAACACCTACTGGTGGAAAAATTCCCCAGTTGCCACCGGCATTTAGCTAGAGTTTTTAACTCTTGGCTAAATCAGGAGCAGCCAATTCCGGCTTGGTGTGTCGAGGGTCGAACCGTGCTTCTCCCGGAGACCGGAGATTTGTCTGATCCCAAAAACTACAGGCCAATAACATGTCTGAACGCGTGTTACAAGCTCTTCACCAGAATCTTGTACATGCGTATCCTTCAAGCTGTGAATCCTGTATTTCTCGACGTGTATGAACAGAGAGGGTCAAAGAAAGGAGTAGCTGGCTGCAAGGAGAACCTGTTGATTGACCGATGTGTCACGCAGGACTCTGTGCAGTACAAGCGAAACCTTTCTATGGCCTGGATTGACTATTGCAAGGCATTCGACAGCACATCTCATGAGCTCATTGTGCGGCTGTTGGAATGTCTTTCGGTGGATAATCAGATAGTGGGGTGCATCAAACAACTGATGCCACTCTGGAAGACCCGGTTCACCATAACATCAGGTGAAACTCGGGTTCAGACAGAGTTGGTGTCATTGAAAAGAGGTGTCTTCCAAGGAGACTCCTTGAGTCCCTTGCTCTTTTGCATCTCACTTTTGCCTCTGTCCATAGCGCTGAGAAATACTAAAGGATACAGCTGTGGCACGCCCAATAACCGGAGGCACAAGGTCACCCATCTGTTTTATATGGATGACCTAAAACTTTATGCCTCCGGCCAACGCGAACTACAACAATCGCTGAGGGTGGTGCAGGAGTACAGTCATGCTATCGGAATGGAGTTCGGGACAGACAAATGTGCATTGGTTCATCTCAAGAAAGGACGAAGCGGAGATAGTGGAGATGAGGAACAGCTCGTTGATGGGAGCATCTTGCGACAACTGCATGCCGGAGATACTTATACGTACCTTGGAGTGGCGCAGCGTCGTGTCCAAGAGGCAACATTGGTTAAAGAGTGTCTCCGCCGCAAGTATTTGCACCGACTTCGGCAGATCTGGTCATCAGAACTGTCCGGCAAGAACAAAAGTCGCTGCCACAAACATGCTTGCAGCCCCACTGCTATTATACACCTTTGGTGCTATACACTGGAAAGTGAACGAGCTGAAGAAAATCGACACGAAGACCCGCAAAAGGATGAATATGGAGAGAAGCCTGCATCCTAAGCCCTCTGTCCCGCGAATATACCTCCCGCGACACCTGGGAGGGCGTGGACTATTGAGTTTGGAGCGTCTGCACAACAGAGTAGTACTGGCCACTGCCTGCTATGTAACGAACAGCACCGATCCCCTGATTTCGCTTCGTGCGAGAGCACGAGAATGCGGGAAAAGGAGCCTTTCTTTTTAGCGCAGCGAAACGAGCAGCCGAGGAGCTCAGCCTCACACTCGACTTCAAGCGGAGGTGTCAGCAGTCCATTACGGCAGAATTAAAAGCCCACATTAAAACTGCCGAAGTCGACTTCCTCTTCAGACTTCATAAAGGTAAGCTAATGCATGGAATCTTCTACAAACATCTAGAAGAGCACGGCTTGTCTGAGCAGTTGACCTTCTCTTTCCTAAGGTCTAGTGGGTTGAAGTCGGAGACTGAGGGCTTTATAATGGCTTGCCAAGACGGTGTCTTCAACACCTTGGTATACCGTAAAAGGGTTATGGGTGTAGATGTACCCGACACCCATTGTAGAGCTTGCCGATAGGCGCCAGAGACGCTTATTCATCTCTTGTCGGCGTGTAAGACCTACGCTGGGACGGCTTACGTCCATCGGCACAACGCGGCTTTACGAGTGCTCTACTATCATTTAAGGCACTCATACGGTCTCGATGAGACACCGAGGCTGCCATACGCTCCAGGGGATATAGAGTCCGTTGTGGAGAACGAGAGATGCCGGATTCACTGGAACTACTCGTTCCCCACGCTCGAGCTTGTACAGGCAAACAAGCCCGACATAGTCCTTCTCGACCACCAACAGAAGACGACGTTCGTTATTGAGTTTTCGGCGCCCGCCGAAGTGAACATCGTCTCTAAGGAGGAGGAAAAGCGGACCAAATATCAGGAGTTGCTCGGACAACTTCGCAGGCTCTGGCCAGACTACACTGTAAGTCTGCTGGTTATGGTCATTGGATCCCTAGGTGGAATGAGGAATACGCTGCTCTCTGCACTGCGCAACATACCGGTGTGCCGTGCGGCGGCGCACATCTTAGCCGCCAGAATGCAGAAGGCAGTCATCCTTGGGTCCCTTCGTCTACTTAGGGCGCACGATTCGCGAACCCAGTGATTGCTCACCTCACGGTGTGAGGAGTAGTCATTGGGTAATGGAACTGACGAAGGGCTGGGTTATTATTATATATGTTAAAAACAAAAAAGTGCAGCTCGGGCTCCGACACACCGAGCTGCACTTTTTTGTTTTTAACATATATAATAATAACCCAGCCCTTCGTCAGTTCCTTTCAAGAACCATGGAGACATGGCGAACCAACATACATCTTAAAACTCAGGAAGGCCATATCCAAACGGAGGTGCTACACATAAGACGCGGTATCTTCCAGGGTGATTCATTCAGTTCACTGTGGTTCTGTCTTTGTTTAAATCCGCTCTCTAACGCACTTAACAACACAAATTATGGTTTCAACATCAGACACCAGAAAGTTAACCAACACAGAATAAATCATCTTCTCTACATGGATGATATAAAACTATATGCAGCCACTGAAGTGCAACTGAAGCAATTACTCAGAATAACAGAAGCCTGTACGTCAGACGTCCGGATGGAATTCGGAATGAGCAAGTGCAAGGTGCTCCGCATCCAAAAAGACCAATGGAAGAACCATTCCGAACAGGAAACATTAACTGGCCAAACGCTGGACAACATGGACAAGGACGAAACGTACAAGTACCTGGGCTTCAATCAGAACATTAAGATCGATCACTCAGAAGTCAAGGCTCAACTAACACAAGAGTTTAGAGACCGCCTCGTTAGACTACTAAAAACAAAATTGAATTCAAAAAATCTTACAAAAGCAATCAACACATTTGCAATACCGGTCCTCACATACTCCTTTGGTATCGTCAAGTGGTCGCACACTGATATTGAAAACATTAACATCTTCATACGAACGGAACTGACAAAGCACCGAATGGCATATCCGAAAGCGTGCAAGGAAAGGCTTACCATAGACAGAAAACAAGGGGGTAGAGGAATTATAGACATACACTCACTTCACACAAGACAAATAAAAACGCTCAGAGACTTTTTCCAAAGCAAACAGACAAACTTACATAGGTCAATAGTAAAAGCAGATAAAAACTATACTCCACTCACCCTATCCTCCCCAGATCACTCAGCAGACACACACAATCACATGGAATCACAAAAACAAAAAATATACACCTGGTCACAAAAAGCACTCCATGGCAAGCACAGATACCGCGTTACACAAGAGCACATTAATGAAAAACAATCATACACCTGGCTGCAGGATGGCCAACTCTTTCCAGAAACTGAGGGTTTTATGCTTGCTATCCAGGACCAAGTAATTGCGACAAGAAATTACATAAAACACATTATGAAACATACATCCATAACCGACGACAATTGCAGAAAGTGCCACCAACAGAAAGAAACGATAGACCATATAACCAGCTCATGCAAAACTCTCGCTGGAACCGAGTACACAGCTAGACACAACTCTGCAGCCAAAGTCATACACCAAGCACTAGCTACAACAAACAAGCTAATAGAAAACACAGATCCATATTACAATTACACACCGACATCAGTACTGGAAAACAATGAATACAGACTATACTGGGACGTTGAAATACATACAGATAAGACTATCCCGGCAAATCGGCCAGATACAGTTTTCCAGTCGAACGCAGACAGAGTTACCTATTTGATAGATATTGCTATTCCCAACGATACGAATGTCCAAAATGGCTACGCTGGGAAGATATCTAAATACACTGACCTTGCGATAGAGATAAAACGGCTTTGGAAGCAAAACAAAGTTACTATTGTCCCCCTAATTATGTCTGTCTCAGGCCTCACACCAAACACATTTACACCACACCTAAAACAGTTGGGCCTGGACGAAAGGTTACACAAAATATTTCAAAAGTCTGTAATCCTGCAATATTGTACGATCCTTCCTAAATTCCGATCCGTAATAGATCAGGTGTTGACTTGGCATAGCCCGTCAACATCTGTTGCTACCGCAGTCATGCGAGAGAACCTTGAAAAATCAAAATAATAATAATAATAATAATAACCGCGAGGGGTTGCTAGATCCTCTCAGTGGCGCCTCCCCAAGCTGGCGGGTAGGGGAATGCCTCCCAGATATGGGTGGTACCGGGGAAATGAAATACCCGGAGTGGACCAAAACTAGCACGGTGGAATAGCGTCTGCATCCAGAGGATCGGCTATTCCACAATAAATAGGACACGACGGATCTCCATGTAAGGAGCGGTACTCCGACAGCGTCTGACTCCATGTTAGGGGCGGCTGATAACACACCCGCAGGAAGCCACCCAACATCAGTAGGCTATCCGGTGCGTGGCGACACCGCAGGCTATACCGAAGCCCAAGGATGTAATCCAGCCGGCAACCTTCACAGGTGCATCCTCAGGAGGCAATTTGGACTGCTGCCTCCGGAAATGTCGTCTGGGGGCCCTAAGGCCAACCACCTGACGGGCCCTATCTTCGGGTTCGATCACCCCGCAAGAAAAGCACCCGCACCGAGCCGGTTTCGGAAGCCGGCGTTGGGCAAGGTGGCGGTGCTTCGAATTGCCCTGTTGACGACCCCCGCAATGACATGGACCGTTTTACGTGGACGACGGAGCTCAGGGATGACCTGCTGAGCTGCTACGAGAGCAGTAGCCCGCGCCCTAAGGGATACATGCCCCGCATGTATGAGAGGTGGTGTGAAATGCACCCAGAGCATAGCACGCTCACCTCTCAGAATTTGCGACATTATGTATCGTACCTCCGGAGGCAGGGATATGTTCGTGCTCCAGCTCAGCCTGCCCCTTCGGCGGACGGAAGGCCTGTTAACCATGCTGAAAGTTCGCCGGTAAGGCCCGCTGAGCGGGAAATCGACCAAGTCGTCTCACCTGGGGATTTCAGAGACCGAAGGGCCTTGCATAACAACGGAAGGTCCTTGAAGCTGGCAGATTTGAAGAGAGAGGATGAGGTTGTGGGTGAACCTCTATCGGAAGCCTCTGACATTTGGAGCATCAATTGCGAAATTTACGCTGCGGCTCTGAGGCAGGGCAGGGGAGAGTAAGAGACTCTCCTGTTGAGAGAGCACAGAGGCGGGTGCGCCAAATGGAAGCGAAAATCCAGTTGGTTCGCCAGGAAGCATCCCGTATCCAGTGTGTGATGGAATATAGAGCGGCTGGGAAGCCTTTTACGCGCCGAGTGCGCCAGATAGCCTACGGGTTGAGGCGCGACCATCATACACTCAGTCAAGCGGTACTGGTTGTGGTCAAGCAACACTGTCTTGACAGGATACGGATGCTAATCGCTGCTAAGCGATCGTTGGTGGCGCGGACGAGAGGGCTGGAGCAGAACAGAATGTTCTACGAAAGACCTTCTCGCCTTTTCCAACAGCCGCCTCCAGCCATAGAGCAGCCGCCAACTGCTGATCGCGTGGAGGCCTTTTGGAGGGACATTTAAGAACAACCCAAACCTCTCTCAGCAGACACTCCGGCCTTGGCGCAGTTCGAGCAGAGTAGGAGGACTCCTAACTTGAATGTACTGCGTCATCCGATAAACACGGAAGAAATTCTTGGCGCCTTACGAGGCGCAAAGAATTTCGCAGCTCCTGGCCCGGATGGCATAAACACCTACTTGTGGAAATAATTCCCCAGTTACCACCGGCATTCAGCTAGAGTTTTTAACTCGTGGCTAAATCGGGAGCAGCCAATTCCGGCTTGGTTTGTCGAGGGTCGAACCGTGCTTCTCCCGAAGACCGGAGATTTGTCTGATCCCAAAAACTACAGGCCAATAACATGTCTGAACGCATGTTACAAGCTCTTCACCAGAATCTTGTACATGCCTCTCCTTCAAGCTGTGACTCCTGTATTTCTCGACGTGTATGAACCGAGAGGGTCAAAGAAAGGAGTAGCTGGCTGCAAGGAGAACCTGTTGATTGACCGATGTGTCACGCAGGACTCTGTGCAGTACAAGCGAAACCTTTCTATGACCTGGATTGACTATCGCAAGGCATTCGACAGCACATCTCATGAGCTCATTGTGCGGCTGTTGGAATGTCTTTCGGTGGATAATCAGATAGTGGGGTGCATCAAACAACTGATGCCACTCTGGAAGACCCGGTTCACCATAACATCAGGTGAAACTCGGGTTCAGACAGAGTTGGTGTCATTGAAAAGAGGTGTCTTTTGCCTCTGTCCATAGCGCTGAGAAATACTAAAGGATACAGCTGTGGCACGCCCAATAACCGGAGGCACAAGGTCACCCATCTGTTTTATATGGATGACCTAAAACTTTATGCCTCCGGCCAACGCGAACTACAACAACCG
The DNA here is from genome assembly GCA_951848785.1 of Callosobruchus maculatus. NCBI lineage: Eukaryota > Metazoa > Arthropoda > Insecta > Coleoptera > Chrysomelidae > Callosobruchus > Callosobruchus maculatus. Next base: position 410,141 of record CATOUR010000103.1, read on the forward strand.
CTGAGGGTGGTGCAGGAGTACAGTCATGCTATCGGAATGGAGTTCGGGACAGACAAATGTGCATTGGTCATCTCAAGAAAGGACGAAGCGGAGATAGTGGATATGAGGAACAGCTCGTTGATGGGAGCATCTTGCGACAACTGCATGCCGGAGATAACCATACCTACCTTGGAGTGGCGCAGCGTCATGTCCAAGAGGCAGAATTGGTCAAAGAGTGTCTCCGCCGCAAGTATTTGCACCGACTCCGGCAGATATGGTCATCAGAACTGTCCGGCAAGAACAAAGTCGCTGCTACAAACATGCTTGCGGTCCCATTGTTATTATACACCTTTGGTGCTATACACTGGAAAGCGAACGAGCTGAAGGAAATCGACACGAAGACCCGCAAAAGAATGAATATGGAGAGAAGTCTGCATCCTAAGTCCTCTGGCCCGCGAATATACCTCCCGCGACACCTGGGAGGGCGTGGACTATTGAGTTTGGAGCGTCTGCACAACAGGGTAGTATTGGCCACTGCCTGCTATGTAACGAACAGCACCGATCCTCTGATCCGCTTTGTGCGGCTTTGTGCCGACTTCAAGTGGAGGTGTCAGCAGTCCATTACGGAACTTGCTCCCGCAGAATTAAAATCCCATATTAAAACTCGACGTCCCCTTAAGACTTCATAAAGATAAGCCAATGCATGGAATCTTCTACAAACATCTAGAAGAGCATGGCTTGTCTGAGCAGTTGACTTTCTCTTTCCTGAGGTCTAGTGGGTTGAAGTCGGAGACTGAGGGCTTTATAATGGCTTGCCAAGACGGTGTCTTCAACACCTTGGTGTACCGTAAAAGGGTTATGGGTGTAGATGTACCCGACACCCACTGTAGAGCTTGCCGACAGGCGCCAGAGACGCTTATGCATCTCTTGTCGGCGTGTAAGACCTACGCTGGGACGGCTTACGTCCATCGGCACAACGCGGCTCTACGAGTGCTCTACTATCATTTAAGGCACTCATATGGTATCGATGAAACGCCGGTGCTGCCATACGCTCCACGGGATGTAGGGTCCGTTGTGGAGAACGAGAGATGCCGGATTTACTGGAACTACTCGTTCCCCACGCTCGAGCTTGTACAGGCAAACAAGCCCGACATAGTCCTTCTCGACCACCAACAGAAGACGATGGTCGTTATTGAGTTTTCGGCGCCTGCCGAGGTGAACGTCGCCTCTAAGGAGGAGGAAAAGCGGGCCAAATATCAGGAGTTGCTCCGACAACTTCGCAGGCTCTGACCAGATTGTAAGTCTGCTGGTTATGGTCATGGGATCCCTAGGTGGAATGAGGAATACGCTGCTCTCTGCACTGCGCAAAATACCGGTGTGCCGTGCGGCAGCGCACATCTTAGCCGCCAGAATTCAGAATGCAGTCATCCTTGGGTCCCTTTGTCTACTTAGGCGCACGATTCGCGAACCCAGTGATTGCTCACCTCGCGGTGTGTAGTCATTGGGTAATGGAACAGCAGCTCGGTGTGTCGGAGCCCGGGCTGCACTTTTTTGTTCTTTTGAAGTAATAATAATAATAGCTTTATTGCCCATCAGTTAGGTTAGGTTAGGGTTAGGGGGGTCAAACGTACAGGCCGGATTAGGTAGCCCCAACACTGCAGCCATTGGCTTATTGTATTTTCCTGTGCGTTTGTTAATCCGTGAAGAGTTTTGTGACCTTGATAAGATCCAAGAGTCTCTTCACGATATCTCGATTGGGGAGTGATTTGGGGTTGTTAGGCCCTATCAGTCTGAATCTCCACCAGCGTAGAACCTCACATTCAAAGATTATGTGAGAGGCTGTTTCGTCGTCCTCGTCACATAGTCTGCATATTGGGTTTTCTTTGAAGATCCCTAATGTGTGTAGATGTTTTCTTAGGCCGCAGTGTACGGTTAGGAGGCCGGTTATTAGCCTAGTTTCTTTCCTATTTAGTTTTAGGATCTCTTCAGCTAGTTTTGGTGTGGGTTGTTTCACCATCAGCTTGCTGTGTCTGAGCTTTGGATGTGACTGCCAGTATTTTAGGTGCTGTGAATGCACCCACTGGTTTATCGTAGTTTTTACCAAAGACCTTGAAATTCCTATCGCCGGTTCGGGGCCGGTAAAGCTGGATGCCGATCCGTTTCGTGCTAAGGTGTCTGCTTTTTCGTTCCCTTCAATTCCCTTGTGCAATGCCCATCAGTTACCCATTTATAGGACAATTAACCAAATTCATCCACAACATAACAAATATATAACATTGTCGAAATAAAAAGAAATAGAATATAAAATAAAAAATTACTCGAGATACAGGTAAGCCATTCCACCTATGCCGCTAGTAGAACATGTAAATATATCACAATGATGACTATTATAATACTATTCGGACATTTACACATGACATGTATAGGTGACTTAACTAATATGTTAGTTCTCGCTCTTGAGAGTTTGAAGGTGACCGAGTTGCGTGATGTAAAAGATGGTACATGAATATTTATCTGCAGCAAAATATCGGGACAATCTATGATACTATGCCGATCCGGCCCTGTCTTTTTCCAGAAAATCGGCCGAGAACGCGGAGAAGTCGCTCGAGCGCGACACGAAGTGGACGGAATTGTCTGGGCGCCGAGATCTTTCCGGAGCCGAGGTTCCGTACGATATACAGATAAGCGTATCGAACGGCCGGACAGTTAGAGTCGACAGACAGTGCAAGCGAGCAGTCGAATACGCGATAGCCAAGTGGCGCGCGCGAAATAAATGAACTGTGACATAAATTAGTGCAGTTAAGAACCAATATAAATTAATGTAGTGACTTTAGATAAATTAGACTGTTAAGTAGTGTACATAGTTAGTGAAAATAAATAGTGAAATCCGTACCAAGTGTTTATTTGCCCAATCGGACTAAAGACTTGTAACAGTGGTGTCAGGTGTGGGGTAGACTGATTGATTGGGCAACATGGTACGGACAGTTAAGTGAATAGACTAAGATGGTGAGATTCAGTGAACTGAAGGTTGCGGATTTTAGGAGAGAGCTCGATGAACGCGGTGCCGATAGCATCGGGCTGAAGGCCGTTCTCCAGGAGCGACTTCGACAAATAATGATTGAAGAGGGTGAGGATCCAGATACCTTCGAATTCGAGTCACCTGAATTCGAGTGGGCCAAGAAGCTCGAAGCAAAAATCGAAGCAAGCTCCAAAAAAATCGAAGAAAGCTCCAAACAGTCGGAATCTGCTCGACTGTCGCTGGAAGCAAAAATCGAAGCAAGCTCCAAACAGTCGGAATCTGCTCCACTATCGCTCGAGTGAAAAAATGAAGCAATCTCCAAACAGTCAGAATCCGCCTTGAGGATGGAGATTACTGCTTTAAAAAAAGACATCGAAGAAAGAATCGGAACCAGAATCGACACCTTAGAATCGAAGATGTTAGAGCAAAGAGAAGATCTCAAGAGGGGATTGGAAAAACGAAACGAAGATCTCAAGAGGGGATTGGAAAAACAAAAAGAAGATCTCGATAGGGGATTGGAAAAACAAAAAGAAGATCTCAGGAGGGGACTGGAAAAACAAAAAAAAGATCTCCAGAAGGGATTGGAAAAACAAAAAGAAGATCTGCAAGACAACATCCGACGCCTGGACTCAGAGATGGACAAGCTGCGAATTGAGCTCCAGACTGCAAGCGTAACCACATCAAGCGACCTGAAGGCAGGAGATTCGGGCAAGCTGAGATTAAAACCTTCTCAGTATAATGGGAAAACATCCTGGGCCATCCAGTTTGAAGCGGTCGCAAACGCGAATGGTTGGTTACCTGGCGAGAAGGCGACAGCTTTGACGTTAGCACTGAGAGGCGAAGCTACAGATGTGCTTCAGACGCTATCACCGACAGAACGAGGGGACTACGAACAGCTAGTCAGAACTTGGAAATGAGGTTTGGTCAAGCCAGATTCGGTCGCGTCTTCCACGCTTAGCTGAAGAATCGCTCCCAACGACCAAACGAGACGCTACAGGAATTTGAAGCAGATACAGACCGCTTGGTGCGACTGACATATCCGACGGCTCAGGAAGATCTAATGGAGCGATTAGCTGTAGAGGCATTTGTGAGTGGTCTGCGTGATGCCGAAATGCGTCAAGCTGTAGCTCTCGCACATTCGGAACGTCTCGTGGATGCTCTAGCCAAAGCGCTAGAATTCGAGGCTGTGAAAAAGACTTACCAGTGCCAGGTCCGAGTTCGGGAGTGTGAAAGTGAGACAGAAGTGCCGACCCTAGTTGAGGAACTGCGGCGGGTAATTAGCGAGGCCCGTTCGAAGACGAAGAGAGAGATCCGATGCTGGAATTGCGGCGAGCTGGGTCATGTGAGAAGCTGCTGTAAAGAGGAGGAGAAGAAGCCATTGCCGACGCCGAAAAACTAAGTCGGGTCGAAGAGAAGAGGCGATCCTCGACCCGCATCCAGAAGGCCTCAGGAAGAACTGCTCGTGTGGCTTACGTTGGACAGCAGGCAAGCAGTTTGTATGTGGATGGCTTCGTGAACGGCAGGCAGAAGCTGATGCTTCTGGATACCGGTGCGACGAAGACCATCGTTCGACCTGATGTGCGCCAGAAGAGTGCTGATGTAAGACCAACAAGATGGCGGCTGCGCACCGCTACCGGAGAGCCCGCAAGCATCCATGGGGAAGCCGATATACAGCTCCAGTTTGGGAACACCAAGATTAAACATCGAGTTTTGGTAGCCGACATCGAGAACGAGGTGATAGTTGGAATGGACATCATGGACACCTATGGATTCCAACTGGACCTGAGACATGGTACCCTGCTAGTCCAAGAGGAAGAGGTAGTCCTCCACCGGCGTCAAGAAGAGGCTGTCCAGGTGGTGCTCTCCGAAGAAACTGTCATCCCAGAAAGATGCGAGGTGGTGGTTGAAGCCTGCCTGATTGATGGCTCTGATCGAGGGAGCGTCATGTTGTTCGAACCTAAACCGGATGATGAGCTGATTGGCCATGGCATCGCCATTGGAAAATGTCTGGTACGAGCTGATGATGCAGTTCCGGTGAGGTTGCTGAACGCGAATGGCTTTCCGGTAAACCTCAAGAAGGGAACACCACTGGGCCGTTGTTCTCCAGTCTCATCAGTGGTGAGGAATGTGAATGCTTCAGACCAGTGGAAGGAGAGGCCGCATGCGAAGCTGACTGCGTTGGTGGCTGATTCGTCGAAAGGCCTGAGTAGGGAACAACAGAAGAGGCTGAGGGTATTCATCACCGAATATCAGGATATCTTTGATATTGGCATTGGAAAGAAGGGGAGGACAAACATGGTGCGACACAAGATCCACACGGGCGATGTACCACCTATTCGGCAACCACCAAGGAAGCTACCATTGGCCAAGCGAGAAGAAGCGGATAGGATCATCAAGGAAATGGAAGAAGAGGGGGTGATCGAGCAATCGGCGAGTCCTTGGTCATCGCCGGTCGTACTCGTGAGGAAGAAGAACGGGTCGACACGATTCTGCGTGGACCATCGGCAGCTCAATAACGTCACGAAGAAAGACTGCTACCCTCTGCCAAGAATCGACGACACCCTAGACACTTTGGCGGGTTCTAAGGTGTTCTCCACGCTTGATCTGAAGAGTGGCTACTGGCAAGTCGAGATGAACCCAGGGGATAAGGAGAAGACTGCGTTCACCGTCGGCTCGGGGTTATGGCAGTTCACGGTTATGCCGTTTGGGCTGTGTAATGCACCAGCTACATTTGAGAGGCTCATGGAGACTGAAGAGGCTGTCTTGGGAAGCCTTCTTGGTCTACCTAGACGACATCATCGTGGTTGGGAAATCGTTCGCCGATCACCTCAAGAACCTGGAACAAGTATTTAAGAGGTTGCGCCAATCAGGCCTCAAGCTGAGCCCCAAGAAGTGCCATTTGTTCCAGAAGCAGGTGCAATATTTAGGACATGAGGTTTCCCAAGAAGGCATAGCAGTGGATCCTCAGAAGATCGAAGCAGTAAGAGGATGGCCGGTACCCAGGAACAAACATGACGTAAAAAGCTTCCTAGCTCTGTGTAGTCGATAGATGGCTGGATTTGCTCCCATCGCCAAGCCGCTGACTAGGCTTACGGAGGAAGGCCGCAGGTTCCAGTGGGGAAATGACTGCCAGCAAGCTCTCGACCTGCTGAAGAAGGCTCTCTCGACGGCTCCAGTGCTAGGCTATCTCATCATAATGTGCGGCCCAATGAGCAAGAGAGCTAACGTGGTCTTCCAACTAAAGGGGGTGCAGGTCACACCAAGCAAGTCTATAGTGTACCTCGGAGTCGCACTGGATACCGAGAGGTGTTATGGAGAACACCTTAAACGAGTAGTGACAAAGGCTGAGAAGAAGGCGGCAATACTTTCGCGACTGATGCCAAATGTAGGACGGCCCAGTAGCAACAAAAGGGCACTACTGTGCCAGGTTGTACAGTCGGTCGTCCTATACGGAGCTCCTGTGTGGTGTAAAGCCACGAAAAGGAAAAGGTATCAGGAGGTCTTAGACAGCTTGCAAAGAAAGTCTCTGCTGAGGGTGGCCAGTGCTTATCGCACGGTATCTACAAGAGCCTTGCAAGTTATAACGGCGATACCACCATTATACTTGCTGGCCGAAGAAAGGACACTGATCCGCCATGGTCAAGCAGGCAATGCGATAAGCCGCGCTGAGGCTAAAAGGCTGACAGCAAGTAAGTGGCAAAGCATTTGGAACGAGATCACTGATGTCGGGCAGTGGACAAAACGACTAATACCGTCGATAAAAGAATGGGCGGAATGCAGCCATCGGCAGACGTCCTATTTCCTAACGCAGGCACTGTCTGGGCACGGGCCTTTTCGAGTGCATAGGAAACGGATAGGACGGGTGATGGACGGAAGATGCTTGCACTGCGAGGCGGAAGATACGGCCGAGCATGCCCTGTTTCTGTGCGATCGATGGGGGGCGTACAGACAGGAGGCAAGTCAAAAACTGGATGGGAAGCTGACCACAGAGACTATGGTCCCGCTGATGTTGTCCAGCGTAGAGGCATGGAACATCATACATGAGATGGTCAACAAAATACTCTCTGTAAAGGAGAAAGAGGAGCGGCTTCAAGGATAAATGAGGATTGGAGGTTATTCATAAATATGTTTTAATCATTGCCTCATCTTGCACTGCGAAGAATATCGTTCACGCTGATACCCGGTGCAGATGGAGATATAACATCAGAGGTAAGGAAGAGGGAACGGGTTTTAGCCGGTCGGGCCGTGGTGACATGTTGGATGGACGTGGTTGCGTCCATTCGACATGTGATCAGAGGACTCAAGCTGGTTCAACGTCGGGCGGGCAGACTCTCTCTCACACTTCCGGGTGTGTGAGTGTTTTTTTGTGTCCTTGCGATCAAGCTGATTTCCTAAACCCTCTATAATAAAAAAAAAGTGCTAGGCTATCCCCTGCCTACTGGCAAATTTGTGTTAGACACTGATGCGGGCAACGTGGAGATAGGTTCAGTTCTGTCGCAGATACAAGATGGTCGAGAGGTGGTGATCGGCTATTTCAGCGAGACGCTATCTAAGCCCTAGGGAAACTATTGCGTCACTTGGAGAGAATTGCTGGCCATTGTCAAGTCCTTGGAGCACTTTTACAAGGACTTGAACGGGAGGAAGTTCCTGCTGAGGACGGACCATGCATCCCTGATATGGCTACTTCGGTTCAAGAATCCAGAGGGACAGGTAGCCAGGTGGATCGAGAGACTGCAGGAATTCGACTTCGACATTGAACACCGTGCTGGCAAGTCTCATGGGAATGCGGATGCACTTTCGAGGAGACCGTGTCCCGACGACTGCGCTCACTGCAACCGAGCCGAGACGAGGGACGCCATGAGCAGGAGAAGCACCGTTGTGGATGACCGCTGGCAGCCTACCGAACTCCAGAAAGACCAAGAAGAGGACCCCAGCCTGAAACTGATCATCGAGTGGAACGGGGAAGATCGACGACCGAGTTGGCAGGAGGTTGCACCTTACTCGCCTACCGTCAAGTCCTTCTGGGCTCAGTGGGACAGTCTGGTGATGGAGGATGGCATCCTGAGACGAGTACTGGAGAACAAAGAAGGGACCCAGGGAAGAAGACAGACCGGTGGTGGTGAATCGCGTGACCGAAGTACTTGGGGAGATCCACAGCGGAACCAGTGGAGGTCATCTGGGCGTGACCAAGACCATGGAGAAAGTTCGGGAGCGGTTCTACTAGTTTAGGTGCAAGGAAGACGCCAAGGAGTGGTGCAGGAGGTGCACAGTAGGTGTAGTGTAGGCTCCTATGCGTCAATACAAAGTAGGAAGCCCCTTCGAGAGGATCGCTATCGACATAGCAGGACCTTTTCCGGAGAGCGAAGCTGGGAACAAGTACATCGTCGTGGTGATCGACTACTTTAGCAAATGAGTCGAAGCTTACGCTCCGCCAAACCATGAGGCCGCAACCGTTGCTGACGCTCTGGTCAAGGACTGGATTTGCCGTTTTGGAGTTCCACTCGAGCTGCATTCGGACCAGGGAAGGAACTTCGAGTCTGCGCTCTTCCAGAACGTGTGCAAAACTTTGGGGATTAGGAAGGCTCGGACCAGGGCATTACATCCTCAGTCGGACGGCATGGTGGAAAGGATAAACTGACCGCAAATGTTTTGAAACTGGCGATTCCTAAGCTAGCTTGCGGACGGGACGGCCTGGACTGGCGGATCATCCGAAACATGCTAGAAGTCCTCTTCAGGTTCACTGCAATTGAAATTCTGGTCTGATGCAGCTGGAACCCGAGATAACCGACAGAACAGAGAACCGTGGATTGCTTCTTATACCAAACTTCTGGCTGCAAGAAGGGCGTTCTCTGTTCATTCAGGCATGAACGTTTCGGGGACGAAACGGCCTTAAGGAGGGGGCAGTGTGCCGGTCCGCCCCTGGCTTTTTCCGAGAACGCGGAGAAGTCGCTCGAGCGCGACACGAAGTGGACGGAATTGTCTGGGCGCCGAGATCTTTCGGAAGCCGAGGTTTCGTACGATTTATAGATAAGCGCATCGAACGGCCGGACAGTTAGAGTCGACAGACAGTGCAAGCGAGCAGTCGAATACGCGATAGTCCAGTGGCGCGCGCGAAATAAATGAACTGTGACATAAATTAGTGCAGTTAAGGACCAATATAAATTAGTGTAGTGACTTTAGATAAATTAGACTGTTAAGTAGAGTACATAGTTAGTGAAAATAAATAGTGAAATCCGTACCAAGTGTTTATTTGCCCAATCGGACTCAAAACTTGTAACAATACCATTTAATAATTTGAAGAGAAATACAGATGATGAAAGCTTCCTCCCAATCTCCAATGTTCTTATCTCAAAGCGTTCGCAAAGTTCAAGGTCACTAATCCCTTGCTCAGGATAAATTCCTTCCGATTTGAGATAAAGGAATTTCATAAATTTCCTTTGTACCTTTTCAATTTCATTAATATGACGCTTATAATACGGACTCCATATAAGCTTAGTACGTACATAAGTAAAATATAATGTTTTTAAAGCTCTTATATTATAAAATTGCCTGCAGTTTCTGACAAGAAAACCGTATGACCTCAAAGCTTCTGAAATTTTTTGTGTAATGTGTGCAGTGTACGTAAGTCTTTCATCATGTAGCAACCCAAATCTTTCACAGAATTACATCGTTCCAAAACCGATCCATTAATATTATAATTATAAATATAAGATGTTTTCCTCCTAGTATAACTAACTACTTTACATTTTCTCATATTAAGATCTAATTTATTGCAGTCACACCAAACCCTAATATTAATTAACTGTGCCTGTAAATTTAAACAATCTTGCATATCAGTGATTGAAGAATATATTTTCATCTGCAAAGCATAGCCTTCTACAGTTCATATTTTCACAAAGGTCATAAGTTTGATCCTTGTGGTACCCCGGATGGAGTTACGTAGGACTCGGCAGCGCGCGAGACTTCATCCACAGGAGGACAGGAGGAAGGACGGCTCCCGTCCTAAATCCCCAATCCTGCGGCGAAGACTCTAGGCGGAGGTTTGTCCACGACCTACCTGTCGCGTCCCAATGGCTGGTAGGGTACCCCAGGGCCTAAAATCAGAGAATATGGAAGAAATGGCTCTTTGCGGCGAAAGCCTTGCGGAGCCTTCCTCTTCCCCCTGGGAAGGCAATATGCAAATATTGTCCCGCAGATCATGTGGAACTCCAGGGGCATCTTTACCTTTCCACTTTCCACGGAAAGGGATAAAGTAAAATGTTGGGTGTAGCAATCCCTTGAGACCCCAGCTTATCTACTCTGAACGCCGCGGTACTATGATGGTGGAGTTAGAGTGAGGGCGCCCTTCGCCTATTCCTCTATGACCTCCTCTGTTCCACGTCGGTCTGAGTGGGTCACCTCGCGTGGCTTGGGTTGCGGTCTCTGTCTCGCCCGTCGACTCCACCACTGTTGCCCCGGCTGGGATCTTCCCGGAGTGGTAGCGACGAAAGAAACCAGGGTTGGCACTCCTGGGCCGCCGGTTAGTACAGGAACTCGTCCGGCCTGGCCAGTTTGGAGGGCTGTTCCATCAGCCGGTGAATAATCTTGGGCGTGTAGTAGTGCCAGGTGTCGCCTGGACAAAGGCCCTGTTGCACGTTTCGGGGGGCTTCGTCTGTGGCCGCCGGGTTTTCCCGAGGGGAATGACGGCAGTGGGGGGTCAGCGGGCGGGTGCTGGGGCCGTGCCTTGGCCTCCCAACAACACACATACACACGCACACAATTACACGTATGGGGTCGATTGTGACCTATGTACCACAGCACCCGATTGTAGCCTATCTAAAAATTTTTTGCTGAAACTGTACAAGAACACAAGTTGAATATGCCAGTTTTTGTCATTTTTCGATACACTCCTCCGAAATATATTTACACTCGACCTAAACTTGTTGGAACTAGTAGGTCACAATTCTCAAGCGAAGGTATTAGGTCACAGATCATGAGAGTATCATGCCATTATTCTTGAGTGTATTAGTCCACAATCTAGGAGTATTATGTTACAATTTTTGGGCTATTCTTGAACGTATCTGATCAAAATTGGTTGTATATTATGCCGTAATTTCCAAAAATCTTTACTCCCATCCGCCTACGTAGTAACGAGGTGTCAGAGTTACAGTCTAGTCAATTTGGTAATTACCAGATCATCAAACGTCATAATAAAGGTTTCTAAAGCGCCATTTGAAAGAGGGGTACAGGCGAAAAGAGTAGTATCTCATTTCGGAAACTTTTCAAATAATAATATTTCCCTCCAATGTATTAAACCAATCATAGGCATTACTATTTTTCTTATTATAACAAAAGAGTTGGATGAAGTATTGGCATTGGTTGTTTTTTTAAATATTTTTGTAATGTAATTCTTCACATGATATTTGATATCTTTCCACGAACGATTTTTGAGCCCACTGTTGATACTGATACACTCCTCATCTGCTTTAAAAAATGTCAGCACGGCTTCGGTTTCTTCCGCACTCGATTTGTTTTTTACTTCCCACACCGATAGGTGAGGGGAGTATTGTGAGCGCGAAACTTTTCGATTTTGAGGTAATATACTTTTTGGGCGTTTTATGATGTCTACATAACGAAAATCCACGTCACTCATTTCCGTCGGTCTGTCTGTCGGTCTGTCTGTCTGTCTGTCTGTCTGTCTGTCTGTCTGTCTGTCTGTCTGTCTGTCTGTCTGTCTGTCTGTCTGTCTGTCTGTCTGTCTGTCTGTCTGTCTGTCTGTCTGTCTGTCTGTCTGTCTGTCTGTCTGTCTGTCTGTCTGTCTGTCTGTCTGTCTGTCTGTCTGTCTGTCGGTCTGTCGGTCTGTCGGTCTGTCTGTCTGTCGCTTTCTTCTACCCTCGTAATCTCAGTAACCGCTGCATAGATTTTGATGAAATTTGAGCAGCGATATGCTGTAGGGCCGTAGTAGATAATGTTGCTACAACTTTGAAAATCGGTGCATGGGCGGCGGAGATATTAGCAAAAAACAAAAAATTTCAAATATGCCTCAAACTTTGTTTTAGGCGTTCCTGACCATTTTCTACTTTTTTTTGGGTGGGGGTGAAATTGGGGTGGTTCGGGGGTGGGGGGTTGTAAAGTTGAAAAATTTGTTGTAATCATAATAGTATGTCCACCTGACGAGAGAGAAAGTCCTAGCGGTATAATACACTTTTTTAGGTCCATCCGAACATTGCCTTGTGTATTACAGGAACCAAGGGACGGAATTTTCTTTTCCGATGTGTACATGCGAGTATTGCTTTAGATCGTTCTGTATTTTATAATGTGGAAATTGGGACGATTAAGGGGTGGGGGGCTGTAAAACTGAAATTTTTTATATTCATAATAGGCTGCCCGTTGACCTGTGAAAGAAAGCCCTAGCGGCATAATTCACGTTTTAGGTCCATTCGGACATTCCCTTGCCGATTACAGAAACCAAGTGACTTAAAACTTTCTGATGCATACAAAATACATACGGGTATTACTTTGGATCGTTCTGTATTGTGTACGTGGAAACTTTTGAATTGACTTTAATGACATTTTGATACAGATTTATTACCGCGACAAGTATGGAAAGCAAGTATAGTTTTTAGAAATCGTTTCAGTGGCGGCGCGGTAATAATAAAAAAACTAAAAATATAAAAAACACCTCAAACTTCGTTTTAGACGTTTTAGGGGTTCCTGATCATTTTAAATGTTTTTTTTTGGTTGGGGGTGAAATTGGGGTGGTTCGCGAGTGGGAGCATGTAAAACAAAAAAAATTGTTGTATTCATGATAGATTGTCCATTGACCTGTGGAACAAGCACCTAGTGGAATGAAACACTTTTTTGCGGTCGGGCGAGCGATGATTTGGTTGCAGGGGCATCTAGACGACAGTTTCATGCTGTGGGAAAATAATGAAAGTGGTATCATCGGAATGTGTGGGAAGTACTGAGTAAATCAACTTGACTTCACTTTTTTTTACAAGGTGCTCTCTGTTTAATTTTTCGTTTGTTTTTTATTTTTTTTTTTACTTTCTTTGGAGGAGTTTGTCTTTCTTCCTTTTCTTCTTCATCACCTGTATATAAAAAAGTGATTTATAGTGGCGATAAAAGTATCACCAATGTAAGAAACTAAAAATGAAGTTGGCCAGGTAGCTGAGAGTCGAGATGGTATGTTTAATTATCATTCGCGGAGGACAAAAAATACTGAATGTATCCTGAACAGAACATGCACTTAACAATCCAATCCTGCACATGTTCGGGATGTCCTCGGATTTTCTCCAAGAGCACAGCTTCTGGTGGAACAAATCCTATGAAACTTGCTTGAGGAACAATCAACATGGAATATGTGTTTCCAATCATAACACATACATATATTTTATCTTATAACATTGTCATCAGACGAAGACATTATCATGTTATGGTGAGTGCTTTGCTGAAAAAGCTTAAAGTAAAAATACAAGCGCTGTTTTGGATTCATACCGTGAATTTAATAAACACAGACACGCTCTTTTTGTTAACAAATCACATAAGTTGTTAGAGTTTCAGTAAATCACATGGAATGTGGCAAGGTAGGTATGTGCTTTTTCATTAGATTTGTTTCATGAACAGTGCTCGTTCACCAGTGTGTCATGTCTCATTTGAATCAATGGGATATGCAAATGATCAAACAAGTTTTGTGTTTCATAGAGCAAATATCATGACAATTGTTCCACCAGTGACCAGTGCGTCACGCGCCTGATGTGGCAACACTTACAACTAGAAAAAGCTTCATCCATCAAGTTGTCTAGTGGCTGAGAAATTATAAAGACAATAATGTGATAAAGAAATTCTGCACAATAAAACAAGCGAAAGCTGTGTGATCATGACTTCAAGAGAAGACAAAACGAAAAGAGAATAGGATCAGATCTACGAAAATTGTCACAGCATGAAACTGCCTATTATTGCAATATTCCATGAGCTAAGCATTGACTTAGATTATGTATTTCATCATGTACAAATAGACAAAATCAGTTACTCTTGTCTCGCTGGAAGTAATGTTCATAATCTAAAAACAACCGTATAAGCACAGTGTCTGTTTAAAGCACTATAGGGTGTCCAGTTAGTGTGTAATTCTTCGATATATATACCGGATAGAAGAAAATGTCAAATACAAAAGTTATTTGGTTGCTTAAGGCGCATACTCTAAAAATATTAGAGATATACAGGGTGTTGCGGGAAAATAGGATAGTGATCAACTTGATTTTTTTATATAGAACTATAACTTTTTCTTAACCTCTTCTAGTTTCCATCATTGATCTCTATTTAACCCTAAAATATTTTTTGGATCGGTTGCGATGAAGTTGTAATTTGTTTTCTATTAATTTCCGGATTTGCAAGGTCCCACGTAATACGTCCAAATTAATATACTCTTTTAACTTTCCTAAATAATATTATACAGCGCGTTATCTGAGTATTAAGTGGATACTATTTTGTATGTTACCAGCAATTTGTATCTAAAGGGTGTTTTTGGCAGAATTTTAAATTACGGCAATTTGAAGGTCATTTTACTTTGTTTTTTAAACGTAACACCCTGTATGTTTTATTTTAAATAGAAATATCTACTAATACCCTATCTCGTCTTGTAATATTTTTTTTCGCGTTTGCGACGTTGCCTAGTTATACATTATTTTTCCAAATTTTTAAACAAATATCCCCGATTTTAATTTATTTTAAATAGAATCCTGTGCTTATTTTTATTGCAATGAATTGCACATGTCGAACATAGTAAGATGTCACAATTTCAAAATTTTGTTTCTGTTAATTATTGAGATACGGCAACACCTCTTTTTCAGTAAACTGTACCGGAACGCTTAAATATTTCCAAAACTGCCAGAGCCGGAACGGTGAAATTCAATACTTGGGGGTTTTTGAACATACAGAATTCAAAAACGATAACATCAGTGTTGTCAGATTTACCAATTTTATGTCATAATTTTGAATGGAATGCCCTATTTATGAAGTCAGGATAAAAGCTTCACACACTGTGCCTCCGCAAGGCTACGGAATTGTGACCTAATACACAGGAAAATACTGACCTAGCGCCCATGCGCATCAGATAATTGTGGTCTATTGCATTTAAGTTGTGAATACTGTTTGGAAAGGTAGCTGGACAGTATTGTAACCGCGATCACTTTCGATTTTGAGATTATATGATTTATGGCCGTTTCACAGTGACAACATGATGTAGAACTATGACATTGTCAAAGGCTGTCTGTCTGTCGGTCTCTCTGTGTTCTTCTTTCCGCTTAGTCTCAGTAACGGCTGCACAGATTTTGATATGTCTGGGAAGCGATATGATATCGGGTCATAGTAGTACGACAATTTTAAGAATGTTTTACCGGAGAATAGTAATTAATGAAAAAAAGTATTTTTGGAACACGATCGAACCTTAGAGGTCGGATTGTTTTGATTTGTCTGGGGGAGGGAGTAGTAAATAGAGTGAGGATGTGGAGGAACTGATTTTTTTGGGTTCATTGAATATTTCTTGTCACTCGATGAATATTTGATCATGGTTACATACTGTACGTTTCAAACTTAGGTGCATATCCGCCTCTAATATATGCGAAACGGAACGCTGCGCAATTATAGACTTACTTACAACATATCGCAATTCTTGTAGAACCATATATGCAGGGCGATCAAGCTGTATTCCAAAGTTTGGTCCCTCCGTTATCATGATACAAGAAAAACTTTCGGATAAAAGTTATAGGTAAAGCTAGGTCTACATTTTAAGATTAATTTGTAACATACAGGGCGTTTCATAAAGGCACTGCATACCAAAGTTATGTTTTTTATGGAACACCCTGTATATTACCCCAATTTTTGGATTGCGCTCGTTTTCCCTATTCCGGCAATAAAGGGTTTTATCAGGTATATTCAGAGATATGGCCACTTTTATGTGAAAATCAAAATGAATTCATGGCTATCACAATTGACAATTCACAAATAAAAATGAAGTCAAGTTGATTGACTCAGTACTTCCCACACATTACGGTGATACCAGTTTATTATTTTTCCATAGCATGAAGCTTTAGTCTGAGATACCCTCGCAACCTAACCATCCCCCAATTTCACCCCCAACCAAAAAAGGTAGAAAACGGTCAGGAACCCCTTAAACATGTAAAAACGAAGTTTGAGCTGTTTTCATATGTTTAGTTTCTTGGTTATTGCTACGCTGCCACTGACACGATTTCTAACAAGCATACGCGTTTTCCATCCTCACCACAGTAATAATAATGTATCAAAATTTCATTCGAATCAATTTAATAGTTTCCACGTTACAAAATACAAAACGATCTAAAGCAATAAATACTCGTATGTAAGTTATGTTTGTGGTTCGTTCTCTCCAAACAATCAAATGTTTTGTGAACAGGAACTCTTTATTTTGCGTTAAATACACTTTTGTATTTACCTTGAAAACGCTCTAATGAATTATTAGGTCTTAAACAAAGCAAGGTTTAGTTGGAAGTAATTACGTATATAAAGAGAAAACTGTAAATAGTCAGCGTCCCTGACTTTATCGCACTTTACCGGAAAATGCATCTCAAGTTGCGCCTGCACTCGACAAATTACAATGCTACCACCGGTATATTCTGCGTAGCTGACCCTGAACTTGTGGACGTGCATAACAACTCCCCCCTTTGAAGTCGTCTGTCCTCAGACGGAACCTGAGCTGAACATTTACATAATGAAACAATTTGAGTCCACCTTTTATATATTGAATAAATGATAATTACAAATATGATCCCAAAAATTAATAACTCGTAATAAGAAATGGAATCATATTGAATAAAAGGATAACTTTCTGGCAAAGGTTTTAGACTTAATCTTAAGGACTCTACATTAACCATATTTTCTTCAAAGTTTACTTGTTTTGTTACCTTTCTGGATACATTATGGGTAACAAAGTGGAAAGTTTTTGTAACAAAAGATGCTTTTGGTTCATAAGTGATTCCTAAAGCTGAAATAGGACATGAGAGGTTACTTGATATGATGTGAACACCTTTTAAATACATTGAGTACTGTTGCTCAGAGCAAGTTTCCAAAACTACGGTTTCATCTCTACTGTACAACAGCAAATTCTTGTTACTTAATTGAGTAAAAAAGCTTTGTTCGTTGGTTATTAGAGCATGTTCACAGCTTACTGGATTAGTAAGATTACAATTATCATACTTTGTAACATATTTTTCACAAACATATCCATTAACACTGGTTTTACAATAACCTCTGACCCATTTTGGGATTATACCAGATAAATAAAATGATGTAGGTAGCACAAACACATAGTTTTCTACACTTGGAATTGAAAACATTTTATATAACTGATAATTAAAAGAGTCTGTTATGGGCACAAAAAGAATCACTAACATTTGTTCTTCATATAACACAACATTAGTTTTAGTAAACTTCAATAATTCAAAAGGATGTACTTTGTCAGTATGAATTAAATAACTTGGTTTATATAAAACATTCAGATGTTCTATAATGTGGTTAATGTCGGTGATAGAGAATAGTGCAAAATTAGTGGTATCCTCATATGACAGGCTAATGGTATTTTCTAGTAACACAATACTCTGCAATAGCTGATCATGTAAAAGCTTCAGATAAGAATAGTGTTCAATAACAGCTAATTCTTTGCTAATATAATCAATTTGTTGGTTAATTACTGCAACATGCAGCTGTAGCTGATAAATTTCATTTTCAAGTTTTTGAGAGAGTTCATTACTGAAGCTAATCAATTTGTTAATGTACTGTGTTTCTTGTGCCTTCATTTGCTTTAATGAGGAAATTTCCTTTTCTATGTGATCCAAATCATCTTGATCTAAATTACCAGATATAAACTTTATGACAGATCCCAAACCGTTGACTAATCCCCTTTTACTTCTATTAGCATGATATGGCAAGAGTTTATTAAGTTCTTGTTCCGTTTTCTTCATTACTTGACCTAAATCTAATAGAGGATAGCTCAAAGTATTGTTACCAATATTAATCAGTTTATTGTAAGTATATTCAAGCTGTTCAAAGCTAAATCTAAGAGCACTAATATTAAATTTAAATACTATCTTATGATAATCATTAATAATAACTGCTGGTCCTAAGTGTTCTGCATAGAACCCGCTGCTTGAGACTGACACTGATCTAAGGCAGAATCCAAGGACAAACCTGAAACAGGTTTTGGTCTTACTTTACGTATATTACGAGTTTGGATTCTCCCATTACTCATTTTACAATGAATTTTGTTCCCTTCAACTTTAATAATCTCTCCTTCTTTAAAGAGGTGAGCAGATTTCTTGTGCCTTTGCAAAGTATTGGTCAAGTATACTTTATCTCCAATTTTATAGTTGTGATTTGATCCATCTGATCTTCGAGGCATCGTGTTTTGATTATTAATTAATTTAATTCTGTTTTCTTGTTCTTTAAGAAAATCATTATGAATGACATGCTCTTGTATTTCATGGTCGATAACATTATAGTGAGGTCCATATAAAGTTTCAAAAGGTGTCTTTTTTGTGCTAGAGTGTATGGAGGAATTATAATAAAATATAACATCTGTCAGTAAGTCTGTTAATAAATTATGAGATTGCGCTTCCGATAAGATTCTCAGTTTTTCCAAAATAGTTGAATGAAATCTTTCGATCGGCGAGTTAGAAGATGAGTTTTGTGGAGTAGTAGTATGAGCTGTTATGTTTCTACTATTACAAAAATCATGAAGTAGTTGATTTTCAAATTCCGCACCACCATCGTGTGTTATCTGTTTAGGGTATCCATGGTGACAGAAGTAATGTTTTAAATTCCTTAGAATAGATAAAGCTGTACCATCTTTAAGAATATAAGCCTGACCGTATTTCGAGAATAGGTCTATAATAGTTAATATTTTTGATTTGTTAAACATGAAACAATCTATATGAATTTTTTCAAAAGGATGTGAACCTAACAGTGGACCTTCGTTGTCTGGTTTGTTAGGATGTCGTTCATATTTGTTCCTTTTACAGATTTTGCAAGTGTTTATATAAGAAGTGACCTGTTCGCGGAGATGGGGCCAATAATATTTTTGCAATAGATGTTCCTGAGTTTCCTTAATCCCATTATGACTTAAAGCATGATATTCAGATATGATTCTTAGTTGTTCCTCTTTGTTCTCAATATCTTTCAAAATTTTACTTGTTTTTATGATAATGAGTTCAGAAGTATATAACTTTTGACATGTTAAGATAAATGGTATTTCAATTGTTATATCATCAAAGTAGACGGCATATTTATTTTGTGGGATAATAAACTTGGGTAACATCTGTTTTAAGTGATATTCTGAATTGTTGTTTGGAATAATTAGAGTATATCGTTTGAACTTTTTGAATAAATTGTTTTCTAAAAGTTTTGGAGAACTACCAACCTTTATAACAATTTGATTTTTGTTTTGATTCAAATATCTTTCAGATATTTTCAAAGTGAATATAGGGTTTTCGTGACTGGAATGAATGGTCATGTCATCTATATCTCTTTGATAGTCATTATTATCTATTTGTACATAATTAGAACTACCGTCTTCGTGTACATTGATTTCAACACGAGATAGAGCATCAGCTACATAATTCGTTTTGCCTTTAACGTACTTAACGTCATAGTCAAATTCTTCTAATCTCAATTTCCATCTGTAAAGCCTAGAAGAAGGGTCCTTCAGTGAAAATAAATAGGACAATGGACGATGATCATTTTCAATTTCGAAACGTTTTCCCCATAAATATGGTTTAAAATGTTTACAGCTGTCCACAATGGATAGAAGTTCACGTTCAATTGTACTATACTTTCTCTCTGCTGGATTTAAAGATCGTGAGTAATACGCAACAGGGTGTCCTTGTTGACTTAAGACACTACCAATAGCAAAATTGCTACTATCTGTAGTTAGAGTAAATGTTTTTGTAAAATCAGGGTACATAAGGACAGGGGCGTTCGTGAGAAGAATTTTAAGATTATTGAAAGCTTCTTTGTACTCTTCATTCTCAATATCGATTTTGCTACCTTTCCTCAAAAACCTAGTTAGAGGATGAGCTACTTTGGCAAAGTCCTTGATAAACTTGCGGTAATAACCAGCTAATCCTAGGAATTGCTTAATTTCCTTGGTAGTTTCAGGTATAGGGTATTCTTTGACTGCTTTTATTTTATCAGGATTAGGATAAATACCATAAGAAATGTACGTCTTTCCTTAAAAACTCAGTTTTATCGAGTTGCACCTTTAAATTTACCTCTTTTAGTCGTTGAAAAATTTGTTTAAGATGAGTCATGTGTTCCTCTAAGCTTTTAGAGTATATTATGATATCGTCTACGTAAACCATACAAAATTTATAGAGAAATGGTCTAAGAACGTTATCCATTACTCTTTGGAATGAACTTGGTGCGTTGCGCAGACCGAACGCTAAACGTTTAAAGTGTAGGTGATGATTGTCTACGGTGAAAGCGGTTTTCTCTACAGAGTCTGGATCAAGTTCTATTTGATGAAAACCAGCTGCGAGATCGATAGTTGAAAAGTATGAACATTTACCAAGATTATCAAGTATTTCCTCAATACGTGGGAGTAGATACTTATCTTCTATTGTCTTTTTATTTAATTCACGGAAGTCAACAACAAGTCGCCATTTTTTCATTCCAGAGGCATCTGGTTTTTTTTGAACAATCCAAACTGGATTTCCGTAAGGTGATTCGCTGTTTTCGATTATACCTTGTTTGAGCAATTTATTTACTTCATCGTTGATATGTTGTTTTAAATTTGGTGGATATCGATAACTTTTCTTATACACGGGTTCCTCGTCTGTAGTACGAATTCTGTGTTTTACTACATTGGTAAAAGTAAGGTCACAACCAGGAAAATAAAATATGTCTTTGTATTGCTTGCATAGCTGAAAAATTAGTTGTTGTTCGTCTTTATTCAAGTGACTGACGCGCAATAAATCTCTTATATCAACATCAGACATATTATTGATTTCAAGAGGTTCTATTCCAATAGATTCCAGAGGTTCGGCTAATATAGGTTTAGTGATTTTTAAACATTGTTTAGTAACAATAGGATAGCTTATCTGAAAATTATTAGCTTCTATTATGCAGTCAGGAAATAAAACACCGTCAATACTAAACTCTGGTACAAACACCGGACCTTTTTCTATATTAACTGGAATTTTTGTAAAATTGTTATCACATTCTACTTTAGAATTATTGGTACAACTATGAATATAGAATGGAATATTGACACCGTCTATAGAAGTGAATTGATTTTTATAGTCAATGATTGCACCTAAACTCATAAGATCTTCTGTTCCTAGCAGCGCATCAAAATAATTGTGCCACTCTGTAACTCGAAAGTTGATGTACTCTGGTATTCCATATTCAAAGAAAATAGGATATGAAACATTTTGGTTTCCGTAAGATACATCATGAATAGATTTGATATAGAATGGTTCCTCAAACATATATTCTAAGAAACACTCATGAGCTATGTTAGGATTAATGACAGATTTGCATGCACCACTATCTATCAAAATTTTAAGCCCATTTATAATGATAAAAGGCAGCCTTGGAGAATTTTGTAAATTATTTAAGTAACTGAGGTCGACGAGCATGCTTTCTGAAAATTTTCTTCCTCGCAATCCTCATCAAGATTTTGCTCTACCTGCTCAGAATAATCTTCGTCATTGCATCCCGAATCAAAATTTTCATCACATTCATTTGAATAAAAATATTCCTCGTGATCGCTGATGTTATGGTGATTTTGGCGAATAGTTTCTACACCTGACATTGGTAAACCGAGTCTATCAACTCTTCTTGATTGTTCGTTTGATCTGTTAATACCACGCGGTCCAAAATTTGTAGATTGATTTCTTTGACGCGGAAATTGTGGTCTAGTTAGCGTACTATAAGGTCTTTGGTTGTTATTGTTTCCAACATTATTACTTATCATCTGTCGCGAAACATGAGCCTCAGGTTCAGACCGTTGCACTCGCGGTGGAATGTTTGATGTCATCACGGGTGTAATAAAGTGTGGCGGATTATTTTTAATTACCGGTCTACTAATTGACATGGAGGATTTCCTGTGATTGCGTTGTTGATCCATGTATTGTTCATAAGCTCTATCGTTATCAAAAGTTTTACATAACCGAAGTCCTGAATCTATATCAGAAATATGAGCATACCTAAGAAAACTTCGATAAGGTTCTAATATACCAGCACGGAAAGAATTTAAACTTAAATCATCAATTTCCTTGAGCTTCATCCCTAAAATTTCACCAGTATAATTTAGTTTTACGACATTTTTGCACCTATTAACCAAACCTACAAGTCGTTCAAAATAATCGCTGTAATGTTCATTAAGCTTTTGATAGCAGTTTGTGATATCTTTGACAAGAATTTTTTCATCTTTATTGTCACCATATTTTTGCATCAACTTTTCTTTAATCTTACCCCAATCATTTGCATTTTCAGGGTCCAACAAGAATTGTGCTTCACCTTTAAGCTTACTTTTAACAACATTTAATATGAAATAATTGATAACATTGCCTTCATCAGTATCGGGTCTTTTCAGTTGATTTAGATATGACTCAGCTTGTGAAAGAAAATAACTTAAATTACAAGATTTTCCATCAAATATCGGTATAAACTCTGACATAGATAACTCCATTTTAGATAGACTAATTTGGTGAGCCATGATAAAAGATATTAATATGTGAAGGTCTAAACTAGATAATGTATAAACAGCTGAGTTTGGTGACTCCCAACCAAACAGTTACTAAGTTAAAGACAAAAGCGAATCATATGAGGTTTACAGTAATATTTAGCAAAGGTATCAGGATAATGAAAATGTTTATAACACTGCAAATGTTCTAATATTATGCCAGTATATCAAAGCAAAAACAAGAGTCTACACAAGAGTCAAAGATCACTTACAGGTTCAGAAAGACGAAGGCGGCATGAATCCGTTGCATCTCTTGGTCCTGTTGTTACCTCTGATAACGGAGTTCACGTTGTCCCTTGAGCAGATGTCTCCAGGTTCTGGTTCACTACTCGGATGGAGAATTGATCGCGGGCAAACTTTTCAGGCAACGAAAGGCTTTAAACACGTAAAGTTATCGCCAACCGGATAAGCTGCTCTATTGGTTAATGACCGAAGATAATTGGTGATCTCCCTAATTAACGCGCTGATCAATCCCGGCTTGAGCCCCCAGTTATGTTTGTGGTTCGTTCTCTCCAAACAATCAAATGTTTTGTGAACAGGAACTCTTTATTTTGCGTTAAATACACTTTTGTATTTACCGTGAAAACGCTCTAATGAATTATTAGGTCTTAAACAAAGCAAGGTTTAGTTGGAAGTAATTACGTATATAAAGAGAAAACTGTAAATAGTCAGCGTCCCTGACTTTATCGCACTTTATCGGAAAATGCATCTCAAGTTGCGCCTGCACTCGACAAATTACAATGCTACCACCGGTATATTCTGCGTAGCTGACCCTGAACTTGTGGACGTGCATAACATGTATACAGAAAATTCTAAGTCCCTTAGTTTCGGTAATAGGCAAGGCAATGTTCAAATCAAACCTAAAAAGCTGATCTATGTCACTAGGTCTTCCTTCACAGGTCAGTGGACAGCCTATTGTTAATACAGCAAATTTTTCAGTTTTTCATCCCCCCACCCCCCAACCACCCCAATTTCACCCCCACCCAAAAAAACTCAGAAAATGATCAGGAACCTCTAAAACACTTAAAAAGAAGTTTGAGCTGTTTTTATATTTTTAGTTTTTTTATTATTTCTGCGCCGCCACTGGCACGATTTATAAAAACCATACGCATTTTCCATCCTCGCCACGGTTATAGTACTGTGTCAAAATTTCATTAAAATCAATTCAACAGTTTCTTCGTTACATAATATAAAACGATCTAAAGCAATACTCGTATGTTTACACCAGAAAAATTCTAAGTACTTTCGTTTCTGTAATAGGCAAGGCAATGTTCGGATGGACCTAAAGAAGTTATTTATGTCGCTAGGTCTTCCTTCACAGGTCAGTGGACAGTCTATTACGAAAGCAACAAATTTTTTAATTTTACAACCCCCCACCCATCAACCACCCCAATTTCACCACTACCAAAGAAAAAAGTAGAAAATGATCAGGAACCCCTAAAACGCCTAAAAACGAAGTTTGGGACATATTTAAAATTTTTCGTTTTTTTCTAATTACTCCGCCGCCCATGCACCGATTTTCAAAATTATATGAACATTACCTACTACGACACCACGGCATATCGCTGCCCAAATTTCATAATAATCCATCCAGCCGTTACTGAGATTACGTGGCTAGAAAAACGCGTACAGACAGACAGACAGACAGACCGACAGACCGACAGACCGACAGACCGACAGACCGACAGACCGACAGACCGACAGACCGACAGACCGACAGACCGACAGACCGACAGACCGACAGACCGACAGACCGACAGACCGACAGACCGACAGACCGACAGACCGACAGACCGACAGACCGACAGACCGACAGACCGACATACCGACAGACCGACAGACCGACAGACCGACAGACCGACAGACCGACAGACCGACAGACCGACAGACCGACAGACCGACAGACCGACGGAAATGAGTGACGTGGATTTTCGTTATGTAGACATCATAAAACGTCCAAAAAACGTATTATCTCAAAATCGAAAATTTTCGCGATCACAATACTCCCCTCACCTATCGGTGTGGGAAGTAAAAAGCAGAAGTCAATTTCAATAATTATCTGAAAATAAAACTACAGCGTAGGTACTTTCTAACTCAAGAGATAGAAACATGTTTCTATCACCATGACGACCATGACGATCGGGCAGTTTTGGGTGCCTATCACGTGTCTACTACGCTGTCATGGCACGCTGTCATATTTACGAGGCTACCCGATCCCACAGCACATAGTGCATGGAAACACGTTTCTAAGTTACAGAGTACCGGCGCAAAATCTTTAACCAGACTATATTTGTAACTACAAGAAGTTTCATGTGTGAACGTATCAAAAACGGGTGTTTAAGAGGTCTGACTGTTTCATTTTTAAATTTTTCGAGGAAAGGGAGTGAAATTGGGTAGCTAATAGAGCGGGTATGTGGAAATACTAAATTTTTTTGTGTTCACTCAATATTTCTTATTACTCGATGAATATTTTTGATCCTGGTTATATACTATACGTTTCAAACTTAGGTGAATATTTACCTCCAATATATGCGGCGGAACAATGGGGTGCGCAATTACAACGCGTCACAATTCTGGTGCAACCATATGAATAACTTGGAAACTAGTTGCTTGCTACTAACGGGATTATGATATCTTCTCATCGTGACTGTGACAGCATTTTACTTCCCGCACCGATAGGAAGATCTAGCGACACAAATCACCTTTTTATGTCCATCCAAACATTGCCTAGCCTATTACGGAAACTAAGGGACTTTATTGATTTTATTGGTTTATTGGTTTAAATCGTTTTGTTTTGTAACGTGGACACTATTAAATTGATTCTATTGATATTTTGACACAGTATACTGTTACCGAGGTGAGAATGGATAACGCATATGTTTGTTAAGAATCGTGACAGTGGCAGCGTAGCAATAATCAAAGAACGAAAAGTATGAAAACAGCTCAAATTCGGTTTTTAGATGTTTTAGGGGTTCCTGATCATTTCCTACCAGTTCTTTGGGTGGGGGTGAAAGTGAGGTGGTTGGGGGGTGAGGGGTTGTAAAACTGAGAAGTTTGTAGTATCGATAATGGACTGTCCATTAACCTGTGAAGGAAGGACTTAGCGGCATAAGACAATTTTAGGGGGGGGGGCTGGCGATTATTTGGTTGGAAGAGATCTCAGACTAAAGCTTCATGCTATGGGAAAATAATAAACTGGTATCAGCGCGATGTGTGGGAAGTACTGAGTCATCAACTTGACTTCATTTTTTAGAATCTACTAGACGCCATTTTTACTTCCCAGGCCTGTCTTTTGATTGTAGTTGCGAGTATTTTCGATTGCGTTATAGATTTAGGTCACCATGTGCGTAAGGACAATTTTTTGGCCTGTATTCCAGAAGTTGTACGAAAAAAAATTTTGTTCGTGTTAGGTAACAAATCTTGAGAAATAATAGATACTAGTGAAGATCGTAACCTGAGAAAAGTTGGCAAATAGGTACTTCTAACTCCCATACCATAGGTGAGGGGAGTATTGTGATCGCAAGAACTTTCCATTATGCTATGTGAAGTGTGATCATTTTTCCACAGATTGTCGTAACGTGCCCCAATTTTGGATGTTAAGTGGCTATCTCGTACCTACTAACGAAATTGTGGAACATGATATAGTGACCGGCCAGAAGACGCAAACCAAGTTCACTATGAAAGAGTCACTATTCTTACTTGGTCAAAATCAGCAGGACATTAAAGATATATTCAATCGCTTCAGGAAAGCAAATGTTTCAACCCAACCTTTTGTATACTGTAACGGAAAAGTCTTATTTTCCATTGAAGATGTATGTTTAATATTCGGTGACATTAGATTCAAATTCAGCAGTGTTCTGAGATATTTCGATGATAGTAGTACCTATTCATTGGAACAAGGACTGTGTTTATAACAATAATGAACCTACATCCCTCAAATCCTTGTTAAAGTTCATTGTCACAATAAAATGATTATCTTCACGCAAATCGCAATATTTACATGATTTCGATGAAAACTCGTTATCCAGATTCATGTATATTGTTCATCGAAAAGGAAAGTTATATCCCCCGTAGATGGATCAGAATTATCTGACGAAAGTCTTACTTCTTCGTAAACTGATGACCCAGAAACAAAAAGAAACAAGCGGGGCTGGAAAAAAGGCAGACCCCGAAAGACTAATAGTGTTTAACGAAGTCAACCGGAACAGCCAGCAACGAGTGACCAAACCATGCTAGCTGATCAACCCATCCCCCTGTCTCAACCAGGGGTGGTGGAGATCGGAAATGTGATAAGACCACCGCAAACCTAGTCAATTGTATATATTGTACGACATACTCGTACACCCAATTTCGATTTATATATCTCCCCTTATTTTTATCTATTTATTTATTTATTTAACCTATTTATTTATTACTTAGTTATTTATTTGTTATTCATTTTGTTTGTCTTATTTATTCAACTAGTTCGTTTAGTTATTTATTTTTGTCTATACTTATTTATCTATTCTCACCATGTTAATAATTACTCAATTTCTGTGTATTTCTCCTTGTTGTCGATTCAATTTAAGCCAATAGATATGCAATCCATAATTCAATGCAACATCAATGGCTGTATTAATCATTATCCTGAGCTCAAATCGTTAATATTGGAGAAAACACCTTTTTGTCTATGCGTTCAGGAAACCCATTTCTTACCCAGTACAAACTTCAACTTAAGAGGATTCACATGTACACGAAAAGATGTTATCACTCAAGGCCGAGCCAAAGGTGGCGTGGCTATATTCTTAAGGGACAATATCCCTATTTCCGAAGTCAATATTGTCTCGGAAATGCAAGCCGTTGCCGTACAACTGAAGCTCCCTACTACTAAGTTTTCGATATGCAATATATACCTACCTAATCAAAACTGGGAACCCAATCAACTGAAGAATATTTGCGAACAGCTCCCTGAGCCTTATACCCTAATCGGAGATTTTAACAGCCATAATCCACTCTGGGGATCGGAACGATTAGACACAAAAGGCAGAGTAATAGAGGAAATCATCAATGAACTGAAGCTGGTGATACTAAATAAAGGGCATGGCACATACATTAACTCCAGGTCATGCAACTTTAGTGCAATAGACTTGGCAATGTGTTCTGCAAGCATATCGCACCTCTTTAATTTGGGAAGTGCTAGAAGATAACTCGTCCGACCATCTACCAATCGCAATCACATAACATATTGAACATATTGAATACTGCCAATGCGAGCATACCTAGAACGAACAATCAGCCTGGAAAACCTAGGGTACCTTGGTGGAACCAAGAAATTGCAAGTGCTATTAAAACCAAAAAGCATGACTTCAATGTCTTCAAGAAACACCCTACTCTTGTTAATATGGTTAAATTCAAGCTACCCCGTGCAAAGGCACGCAGGCTCATTCTGAAGGGTCAAAGGGATTCTTGGCACACATATGCTTCTGAGATCACTTCGGACACCTCAGCCACAGAAGTTTGGAGGAAAATTAGGACGATCGCAGGAAAACGTTTGGCCGCTCCTTCTCCACTACTAAGGGTAGATGACATCGAGATCACAGACGGCAAAGAGATAGCCAATTGGTGAGCACTTTGAGAAAATATCCTCAAATAGTAGCTTGGATCCCGTAGTACTTCAACGGAAACAGCAGACGGAAAATACTACTTTTGACTTTACTGAAAACCACATCTCACACTTTAATACACCTTTCACTTCCATCGAACTTGAAGATGCACTAGAAGAAACAGGTAACTCATCCCGACCCTGGCTCTATTCACTATGCAATGATCCATAACTTACCTGTAGAAGGAAAGGAATTCGTCTTAAATTTATTCAACGAAATTTGGCAGCAGCACACCTACCCAGATGAATGGAGAGAATCAATTATTATCCCAGTCCCAAAAGCTGGTAAATATCCATCAATTGCCGCAAGCTATAGACCAATATCTCTGACCTGTTGTCTTAGTAAAATTTTAGAAAAAATAGTGAGTGAAAGGCTAATGTGTGTGTTGGAAACACGCAACATGTTGTCCAGTCACCAAACAGGTTTTCGGAAAAATAAATCCTCCTTAGATCAACTAGTTCATCTAGAGACGGCCATTCAAACTAACTTTGCTACTAAAAATCATCTAGAGGCAATCTCATTTGACCTGGAAAAGGCATACGACACAACATGGGGACATGGAGTCTTAGATACCCTTCACAAATGGGGAATTCGTGGAAGGTTACCAAAATTTATTGCAAGCTTCCTCAATAACCGAAAGTTTAAGGTCAGATTTGGAAATAAAATATCCCACTTGTACACTCAAGAAAATGGCATACCACAAGGATAGTAGGGAGTGGGGCACCTTGGCGTGGGAAAATTTTGGAGACCGTGGGAAAATTTTAATGACCGTGGGAAACGGCGGCACCTTTGATGTGTGATTTATGAGAAATTTCTTTGACATGCGGCCCTAATTAGCATATTATTGATGACCCGACCTAACAGACCGTGGGAAAATTTTGAGGGCCGTGGGAATAATTTAATGACCGTGGGAAATTCTTGGAGACAGTGGGAAAGTTTTAATTGTCGTGGGGGCAGTGAGTGAAAAGACAAATGGCACCGCCCAAGTTTGGTGAGGTATCCTCCAGCCTCCAGCACTTGGTCAGATATCCGCACGCTACTCCTCAAATAATAATTGCGCTATATGCAGTAAAGAAAAAACCTCTGCTGTCCGGGGGCTTGAACCCACGACCGCCCGCCTAAAAGCCAAAACCGCTGCCACTAGGCTACAAAGCACATGTATCGAACGTTTACAATAAATGAAATAAGAGAGACAACACCGGCATGCGGTACGCAGTCGGGCGTCAAGTAGTCTGTCTCAGTCGTACAGCAGTGAGCTACGGGGTGGAGTAGGTAGGTAACCAGTATTTGAAGGTTGCGTTTCATGATGAGCTCGTTACGGATTCTCGGTCGATTATCGTCGAGTGGTCTGACTCGGTCGTGTAGCAATATGCGATACCTTTGTAGCAGTTGCTCAGCATTCTGTAGTTTATGTTGTACAATCTTGTCATCGGGGGGGATGTGTCTTCATCGGTCGTCGTCAAGTGGTCGGACTCGGTCGTACATCAATGAGTTAAGGCCTGTAGTAAATATTCAGTACTTGAAGGCTATGTTTCATGATCGGGTCGTCGAGGAATCTTGGTCGATCATTGTCAAATGATCTGACTCGGGCGTATGGTAATGAGCTAAGGGCTGTAGTAGGCATCCAGTGTCTGAAGGTTGTATTTTATAATCAGGTCATCGAGGAATCTCGGTTGGCCATCTTAGAGTGGTCTGACACGGTTGTATAGCAACGAGCTAAGAGCTGTAGAAGACATCCAGTGTTTAAAGGTTGTATTTCATGATCCGGCTATCGAGAAACCCCGGTTGATCAGCGTCGAGTGGTCTGCCACGGTCGTACAGCAATAAGCTATGGGTTGTAGTAAGTATCCAGTGTTTGAAGATTGTGTTTCATGATGAGGTCGTCGAGGAATCTCGGTCGATCATCCTACGTTGGTTTGACTCGGTAGTATAGCAATAAGCGACACCTCGTAGAGAAGTCTTCATCGGTAGTCGTCAAGCAGTTTGCTTTGTTCGTATAGCATTACACAACGTCTTGTAGTGATTTTCACGTTTTCTGATGTTTGCGTTTATCGAGGATTCTGTATCGTGCACCATCGTGTGGCCTGGCTTGGTCGTATAGTAATAGACGATTTATAGTGAGTGTCCCGTATTCTGAAGTTTGTGCTTCAGGTGTCTCTGTCGGTAATAATCGAGTAGTCTAAGTCTACCTTATGGGTGTGGATCGGCTGGTATTGTAACGCTTTCTATTATTGATAGGGACCTTAAATATACAAGGAGGCATATCCAAGAAAAAATCTCTACTTTGTCGGAACGCCTAAAGCTCTTTCCAAACTACTCTTTTCCTTCAATCAACTTTCCCTTCCTATTTAATCTCAAAATAGATAGGTCCTACGAACGTCATGTGGGAGGGTGTCAGTCAGACTTGAGCAGTAATATTAAAGAATGTGTAAAGGAAAACATGACGATCTATAGATGTGCAAAAAAGGAATGTGTGCTTATCAGTCAGCGAAAGCTGTCCAAGGGAGACCACGAGGAGGTTAAGGACGCCTCCCTCGGGATAAAAGGATGATAAAGTGGAAAGCACACAGTCACACACATACCCACACGTGTCCAGTTTCCTATTTTACTACTACCACTACTACTACTACTAATCCACTAATATACAAAATGCTAAACAATCCAGCTGCATGAGCGCCAGATTCCTGGTTATTAGGAATAGTGCAGTAGGTGGAAGTGTTCACTAGTGTGTGGCTTGACTAGCAATGGGTCTTTTTAATTTTATTGAGGAGTACACATATCAATTTACTTTTATATACGTTTTTATTTTTTCTTTTATCTTTTCGTTTATTTCTTTTTTTAATTCTCCAACAGCACGAACATCGATCTTTAAGTTAGTAAAGACAGTTCATTATTTCATTGGAGCAGCATTGCCTCTTTTGCTTTGTCAGTGATCCCCCCTCTCCCCACACGTAGAAGACACCTGCTAATTCTTGGCAGAAATAACAGTATTTCATCTTTTTAATTAACAAAGCTGATGCATCTTTTCGGGAATACTATGTTGAAACTGTGGTTTCTGACACGCACTGTTTATACTGTCCCACTCCATAAAATTCCAACGGACACGGGACTTATTCAAGGGTGCGTGAGCTTTCCACTCTCTCAAGGATGGGATAAACAAGGAGTGGTTGGGGACAAACTTATATGAAGGATATATCGTATCATATCATTTATTGGTTAAACCTCACAAATAAATAAACACAGTAATTCCATACAATAATGAACATGATTAATAAAAGTTATCTATACAATACGGCAAGTAAGATGCAATATCACTTCATGAACTGTAAAATAATTATGTTTTGATTTTTTTGTATCCAAATGGCACTGAGCTGTAATCTGGTAGAAACTTTCGCTTTGAAGAATTTAGCTGATACTTTTTCTTGCAAGGTAGTGTGATAACTTCATATTCCTGTGTTCGCCTGATTTGTTTAGACATAACGTAAATAGGTTCGTCTATATTTAAAACCATATCTTTGATTGTGTCAAAGTTGATAATACGAGATGCTTCGTAGGTGAGAGATATTCCTTTAACTTTGCAAACAGTTTTGAATGTCCGATCTCTGGTAGACCACAACTTATAACTATAATTTTTAGGCCCTCCAGACACAAACTCTGTGATATACGAGCCAGTCCCGTCTTTTTCTAATTCATCTGTCATATCACCGATAAAATCGCCTGTAGGTATATCGCTCTCTCCAGGTTTTGATACGTAAATACGGGAATCTGTATCATAGTACAGACATCGCTCCTGAAGCACCTCTAGATAGCTATATAGTTTCATTCTAGCTTGCGCTGTGACAAATGCAGCTACCACTACATTTACAGTTGTTAAGGAATCGTAAGCTTCTTCCCGGTACTCCCAATTCATCCCAATCAATGTGTTTTCATTAACAGGTAGTACAGTATTGATGTGCTTTGAAGGACATGACATTAAATTAAAGAAATCTGAAGGCTCATTAATAATTGATGTTTTAGGTTGGTTCTCCCGTTGGCCAAACTTACCCCAAAATGAATTTAGTATTAACTTTGCTAGAGACCTTAAACCAGGATTATCAACTATTTTAGAAAATTCCAGTAATATATCTTCCCTTTCAAAAAACTGCTCGATGTACCTATCTCTTTCAGTCTGCGATTGACAAGCCTGGGGCCAACCAGATGATTCTTGTTTCACCTTTATAAATTTATTCATCATGGCCGTAAACAACCCTTCTTCAACACCTTTCTTAAATTGAACAGTATCGTATGCCCATACCTCGTATACTTCGATAAGTAGTCGTCGAGCCGTCTATACGAGCGGTTGTGTTTTATTACGTATACTAAAATTGTGTGATAATGGCAACGAGATCTAATACTAAGACTAAAAATCGGGACGAAAGTGACATCGTGGACATATTTAAAGATATTCTGTGCAGTGATCTGTTTAAAAAGATTATAAGTGAAGCAGTTCATCAAGAAATATCAATTCTCCATGAGACTGTTAAAGAACTGCGTACAGAAATTGCTGATCTACGTACACTTAATCAGCAGTTAATTTCAAACATAAAGAACGACAAAATAATTTCCGATACTAACGCTGTCTCTGAGGGCAAAAATTCAACACCATCGCAAAACCACTGGTCAAAGGTTAGAAACAAAAATCAAAAACCTAATGTAAGGTCGGAAGAAAATACTGCTATGAATGAAACCCATAATGAACAACAAAAAACGGTAAACACAGCAATTCACAATAATGTTAACCAGCTGATTGCTTCGTCTGGTAATAATATTGTACAGACTGAGAAAAATGATCAGGCGGTCCACCGTCACAAGCAAAGGCAACGGGTAATCTTTGGATCGGGTGCATCTGATGCTGCGTTCAAGTCAGTACCAAGGCGTATATGGATTTATGTCGGCAGAGCTGCGGCCGGTACTTCTGAAGAAAATATTCGGGCCCTACTGGATCATAATTTCCCAGGAAAGAATTTTGAAGTGGAAAAACTCCCAAGATGGAAGAACGGCAACACGGAATCTTTCAAAATAGGCGCTGATCTCAGTCTTCACAACCAACTGTTTGAATGCTCTTTATGGCCTGAGGGTACTCTAGTTAAGGCTTACAAGTTTTTTCAAAAGTGAAGGTACTGTGACTCTTAATACTAATTATTCACGTAACAATGGTATGTTCAAAATATTTCATGCTAACGTTCAAGGAATTATGAATAAGCTTGATCAGATCGAATTTCTGTGTGACAAATATGACATCGATATTCTGGCTGTATCTGAACATCATGTCACTAATGATAATATTAAATTTGTAAAAATCGCTCAGTACAGCGTGATTTCATATTTTTGTAGAAGCAAGATTAAACACGGCGGTGTTGCCATCTATAGCAAATCTCAACTTAGTTGTAAGCGTATCGATCTAGATATTTTATCTGTTGAGGGTCATATTGAACTGTGTGGTATGGCTGTCAGTGTAAATGATACAAAAATATGTTTAGTTACAGTTTACCGTCCACCTAGTGGAGACGTAGTTATCTTTTCCGAAATTCTGTTTCAAGCATTGACTGTAGTATCTTCTGTTTCAAATCAAGTTGTTCTGTGTGGTGATCTCAACATTGATATTAACAAAAACTGTATGTATACTAAACTTCTTAAAGATCTTCTTGAATCATTTAATCTAGATGTCACAACTACTGAACCCACTAGGGTTTGTATTGATAAAAACAATAAAAGAACGTCTAGCTCAATTGACTACATGGCCACTAATCTGGAGCCTAGCAGATATCACTCTGAAGTTATCAATCCTAATCTAGCTGATCATTTTGCTCATCTCTTTAGTATTAAACATCGCGAAATACATCGGTTGGACAAAATCTCATACAAATCGCGCAACATGAGTATCAGCAATCTAAACAGGTTTGGGCATCTTGTCGCCCAGACTGATTGGAGTCCCTTGTATGAGCTCAATATTAATGATGCATTCATATATTTTATTGATAGTCTTTCATGGTGTCTCGATAGTAGCTGTCCTTTGAAAAATATCAATAAAACAGTGCAACAACGCAACAACGCATGGATTAGTGATGCTATTATCAGGCAAAGTGAATACCTCAAAAACTTGTTTTGGCTTATGAATAAGTTGCAAGACCCTGATCTAAAAAACTTATATGACACGGAAAAACGTAATTATAGATCTAATATATCCAAAGCTAAAAGAGATTATTATGCTAACACAATCAATAGTGCTAGCAATAAGTCGAAAGCGACATGGGATATCATAAACTCCAAGTTGGGTAAGAAAAATAAACAGAAAAATGTAGTTCTCCGTGTTAACGATGATGTAGTTGCTGATAAATATTTAATCTCTGCTATTTTTCTTGAATCATTTTCCAAGGGTGTGCCAAATAAGGTGGTCAATCACTTTTCTCATAATCTTTCACTTCCCCCTACTGCATCACCATGTATTCAAAATTCCATATTTATGGAGCCAACAGACTTAGCAGAAGTTGCTGAAGTATTAAATTCTATTAAAAACAAGCACGCGGTGGGTCATGACGGCCTCTCGACTGAGTTATTAATATTCGTGCAGGATTTTATTATTGAGCACCTCGTCCACCTCATTAATAGATCAATAGTAGAAGGCTACTTCCCAGATGTTCTTAAACTATCCATTGTAATCCCAGTATATAAAAAAGGACATGTTCACGAAATAGATAATTATAGACCAATTTCTTTACTCAACAGCACATCCGAAGTAATTGAAAAAATAATATCAAAGAGAGTAATGGACTTCATATGCAAAAATAATATTCTCACATTATCACAGCATGGATTTTTACCAAAAAAGTCAGTTGAGACGGCATCCTGTCATTATCTCAGTTACATCTATGACCTATTGGATTCTGGCCGATATGTAATCTCAATGCTTTTCGATCTATCCAAAGCATTTGATTCTGTTGATGTTAGTATACTGATAACTAAGTTGGAAGCTATAGGTATTAGAGGCATTGCTTTGCAGTTGATATCTTCATACATGCATTCTAGAAAGATGCAGGTGAAGGTTGATGATACAAAATCAGAAATAGGTGAGATTGAGTTAGGTGTTCCTCAGGGATCTGTCCTGGGGCCACTACTTTTCCTGCTATATGTCAATGACTTACCCAACAACATTTCTTGTGGACAAGTCACAATGTTTGCTGATGATACTTCAATAACGGTATCTGGTAGTGATCCCTCTGAATTACTAAATAACATTAGGATTGTCAATGATGAGTTCAGTGCCTGGTGTCAGAGGAACAGGCTCATACTTAATGAAGGCAAAACGGTGATCATTAGTTACTCGATTCTCAAACAACTTCCTGAAGATTTTAGTGCTAAGAATAATCTTGAGCTCGTCTTGTCGACTAAACTATTAGGCACAGTATTCGATTCAAGGCTGTCATTTGCTGAACATGCTGACCAGGTATGCAGTCAATTGAACCGGACGTTCTACGCAATACTCCAACTAAAATCAGTGTTGGGGCAGGGTGAATTGTTAACTATATATTACAGTTTAGCATATTCATATCTGTCCTACAATATAATGGTTTGGGGTAGGTCAAAACACAGTGAGAGGGTTTTTCTGTCACAGAAAAGAATTTTGAGACTTATTTTTAATAAACGGCAATGGGAAAGTTGCAGACCAATTTTTAAGCAACATAAAATTTTAACTCTTACTTGTATTTGTATTTTAAAATGTGTGTGTTTTGTCAAACTTTATCCACAAAATTTTTCTAGTTTAAATAGGACAAAAAATTATGCTACTCGTAATATTGACCTTTTGTTAGTGCAGAACCATAACACAGCCTTCTTTCAAAGATCTCCTCATTACAACTGTGTTGCACTTTACAATAAATTGCCTCTGGATGTACGCACTATTGGCAACTATGATAGATTCAAAAAAAAGGTAAAATTCTTACTGTGTGACCATGGTTTTTATAATGTCAGTGAATATATGTCTGTGATATGGTAGCCATTTGTAGGATTAGGTTTTGAGGCTATTGTCCTTTCTTAGCTTTTTGAATATGTTACTAGTGTATTTTATTTCATGCAATTTCATGTAGACCTTTGACGTGCTGTATACACACTCTTGTGTCTTTGTGGTCAATAAATATTATTATTATTATTATTATGTTTTTTTCA
The DNA here is from genome assembly GCA_951848785.1 of Callosobruchus maculatus. Classification (NCBI taxonomy): domain Eukaryota; kingdom Metazoa; phylum Arthropoda; class Insecta; order Coleoptera; family Chrysomelidae; genus Callosobruchus; species Callosobruchus maculatus. The sequence goes on from CATOUR010000103.1 coordinate 446,736, forward strand.
AGCTTCTCTCGCATGACTGCGGTAGCAACAGATGCTGACGGGTCGTGCCAAGTCAACACCTGATCTATTACTGATCGGAATTTAAGAAGGATCGTACTATATTACAGGTCTTAAGAATTACAGACTTTTGGAATATTTTGTGTAGCTTTTCGTCCAGGCCTAGCTGGTGCAGGTGTGGTGTGAATGTGTTAGGTGTAAGGCCTGTGACCGACATAATTAGGGGTACAATAACAACTTTGTTTTGTTTCCAGAGTCGTTTTACTTCTATGGCAAGGTCTGTGTATTTAGATATCTTCCCAGCGTAGGCAGTTTGAACATTCGTATCATTAGGGATAGCAATATCTATTAAATAGGTGACCTTGTCTGCCTTCGACTGAAAAACTATATCTGGTCTATTGGCTGGGATAGTCTTGTCTGTGTGTATTTCGACGTCCCAGTACAGTTTGTATTGATTGTTGTCAAGTACTGAGGTCGGTGTCTAATTATAATATGGAGCTGTGTTGTCGATTAGTTTGTTAGTTGTGGCTAGGGCTTGGTGTATGATTTTGGCTGCAGAGTTATGTCTGGCCGTGTACTCGGTTCCAACGAGGGTTTTGCATGCACTTGTTATATGATCTATTGTTTCCTTCTGTTGGTGGCATTTTCTGCAATTATCGTTGGTTACGGATGCATCTTTAATTATGTATTTTTTGTAGTTCCTCGTCGCAATTACTTGGTCCTGAATAGCAAGCATAAAACCCTCCGTTTCTGGAAAGAGCTGGCCATCCTGCAGCCAAGTGTATGACTGTTTTTCATTTATGTGATCTTGTGTAATTCGGTATCTATGTTTGCCGTGAAGTGCTTTCTGCGACCATGTGTTTATTTTTTCTTGTTGTAATTCTATGAGATTGTGTGTGTCTGCTGCGTGGTTTGGACTGGAGAGGGTGAGTGGTGTATAGTTCTTGTCTGCTTTGACTATTGCTCTATGCAAATTCGTTTGTTTGCTCTGAAAGAAATGTCTGAGTGTTTTTATTTGTTTTGTGCGGAGTGACTGTATATCTATAATTCCTCTGCCCCCTTGTTTTCTATCTATGGTAAGCCTTTCTTTGCATGCGTTCGGATGTGACATTCTGTGCCTCGTGAGCTCTGTCCTTATGAGGATTTGGATGTTTTCTATGTCAGTGTGCGACCACTTGATGATGCCGAAGGAGTATGTGATGACCGGTATCGCGAATGTGTTAATGGCTTTTGTAAGATTTCTGGAATTTAGTTTTGTTTTTAGTAGCTTAATAAGGCGGTCCCTAAACTCTTGTATTAGTTGTTCTTTGACTTGTGAGTGGTCTATCTTAACACTTTGATTGAAACCCAGGTACTTGTATGTTTCGCCCTTGTCCATGTTGTCTAGTGTTTGGCCAGTTAATGTTTCCCGTTCTTGATGGCTCTTCCACTGACCTTTGTTGATGTGGAGCACCTTGCACTTACTCATTCCGAATTCCATCCTTACGTCTGACGTGCAAACTTCCGTTATTCTGAGCAATTCTCTCAGTTGTACTTCAGTTGCTGCATATAGTTTTATATCATCCATGTAGAGGAGATGATTGATTTTATGTTGATTAACTTTCTCGTGTCTAATGTTGAAACCACAGTTTGTGTTGTTGAGTGCATTGGAGAGCGGATTTAGACAGAGGCAGAACCACAGTGAACTGAGAGAGTCTCCCTGGAAGATACCGCGTCTTATGTGTAGTTCATCCGTCTGGATATAACCGTGCTGAGTTTTGAGGTGTATGTTGGTGCGCCATGTTTCCATGATTCTTGTAAGAAACTGACGAAGTCCTGAGTTGATTTTATATATTTGTAAAGTTTTCTTTAGCCAGCTGTGGGGTACAGAGTCAAAGGCTTTTTTATAATCTATAAAACAAGTGTGAAGGTTCCTGTGTTCTTTTCTAGTCTGCTCCATGGTTACACTGTCAATTATAAGCTGCTCCTTGCAGCCTTGACTTTGTTTTCTACATCCTTTTTGTTCTTCAGTGAGGATGTTGTTTTGTGTTAGGTGTTGTTCAATCCTTCTACATATTGTTGCAGTGATGATTTTGTACAGGTTGGGAAGACAAGTGATTGGACGGTAATTGGCAGGGTTCTTGGTATCTGTGTTTTTAGGTTTAATATACGTTATTCCTTGTGTGAGGAATTTAGGAAGCCTATTAGGTTGTAGTATGGCTTTATTGATTTGGTCTGTGAGCACTTCGTATGTTGAACTGAATTGCTTGTACCAAAAATTTTGTATATTATCCACGCCTGGGCACTTCCAATTGTGAGTATGTTTTATTGTTTCCGCTATTTCCTCTGGTGTAAGAATAACGTCACCCTGTTCCATTATATGTTGGTGCTTCTCCTCTTCTTGACTGATCCATGGAGCGTCTTGATTATGCGTTTTGGGCTCTGACCATAAGCTACTCCAAAACTCAGTTAAGTCTTGTCTACTTGGTGGTTCTATGGTTGCTTCCTGGTTGTTTGCAGTTATTTTCTGGTAGAACTGCTTTTCACTTTTTTGGAAAAGATTATTAGCGTTCTTTCTCTCGTTGGATTCATTGTATCTGCGTAGTCGAGCTGCGTAAACTGCAAGTTTCTGTTTCAGTGTATCAGCTATTTCTGGTATCGATTTTTGGGGTGACTTGGATTTGAGTATATCTATTGTTGTCTGGATGCGTTTTGAACGGTTGTTGTTGTTAGTGTATTGTGCGAGGTGTGCCAAATCCTTTCTGATTGCGGAAATTTTATTTTCGATTCGTTTTTGCCATTTAGGTTTAGGCCTGTTGCTTGTGTGGTCTTTAAACCGCTTAGGAAGTTTTTGGCCGTTTACTGTGAGTGTTGTTGCTGCTGCAGCGTACATAACGGTATGGATGTCCTCTAGGCTTATTATTATTATTTTTAAAACAAAAAAGTGCAGCCCGGGCTCCGACACACCGGGCTGCTGTTCCATTACCCAATGACTACTCCTCACACCGTGAGGTGAGCAATCACTGGGTCCGCGAATCGTGCGCCCTAAGTAGACGAAGGGACCCAAGGATGACTGCCTTCTGCATTCTGGCGGCTAATATGTGCGCCGCCGCACGGCACACCGGTATTTTGCGCAGTGCAGAGAGCAGCGTATTCCTCATTCCCCCTAGGGATCCAATGACCATAACCAGCAGACTTACAGTGTAGTCTGGCCAGAGCCTGCGAAGTTGTCCGAGCAACTCCTGATATTTGGTCCGCTTTTCCTCCTCCTTAGAGACGATGTTCACCTCGGCAGGCGCCGAAAACTCAATAACGAACATCGCCTTCTGTTGGTGGTCGAGAAGGACTATGTCGGGCTTGTTTGCCTGTACAAGCTCGAGCGTGGGGAACGAGTAGTTCCAGTAAATCCGGCATCTCTCGTTCTCCACAACGGACTCTATATCCCCTGGAGCGTATGGCAGCACCGGTGTCTCATCGATACCGTATGAGTGCCTCAAATGATAGTAGAGCACTCGTAGAGCCGCGTTGTGCCGATGGACGTAAGCCGTCCCAGCGTACGTCTTACACGCCGACAAGAGATGCATAAGCGTCTCTGGCGCCTGTCGGCAAGCTCTAGAAAGGGTGTCGGGTACATCTAGACCCATAACCCTTTTACGGTACACCAAGGTGTTGAAGACACCGTCTTGGCAAGCCATTATAAAGCATATATTATTATTATTATTATTAAGTTTGTACCCCATTTCAATTGCCTTCACTACCTCTTCAACTACCCACGTTCCCGATAAAGCACGTTCGTTTTCAGAGCGCATGCATTCTTCACCATTGAGGTTCTCTCCGCATTGCCTACACAGGAGAAACATGAGTCTATTATTCATTTTAAGAGGTAACACGGGGTGAAGTAAGTCAGTAGGAGGTAGCACCTTACATTTAACAAGTCCAGAAATATTTGTTAACGCAGGACATTCCTTTCCTACAAAGACTTTTGGATGCCCTACAGGGAATTTTCCATATTTACAGACCCATGGATAGAGAGAACACACATCCACGTATTTTATCTTTTCATTACCCTGAATCTTGTAATACTCACAACAGTTTCCTGTACGACCGCCATAAAATGAATCTCTAGGATCTAGAGGTTCATGCAGAACAAGAGGATGATTTTCTGCGTAACCGCGTAATTCCGCGTTTTCAGCCAATTGTCTCTTAAATTCGCATTCCCACATTACGATAACCTCAAAGCCTAAAGACTTTAGTCTTGCATTCTTAACCATAGTCGCTTCGTATCGTGAATTCAATGTTTCCGTTGGCTCTTCTTTGAGAGATATATCTCTCTGATGCGTGAAACATTGAGGACATCCATGGTAGTAGCATCCTTCAAATTCAAATATCTGCTTGGTATCCGGACTGTAACCATCAACCTTCACCCCACCCACGCGGGCCTCTTCTCCCTTTGCAGCATGTTGTATGTTTATGTTTCTACTTTTTTCCTCCAGTACCAACCACTTTATAGCCAATGTTGATTGATTGTTTCGCATTCTGTATCCTCCCTTGGGAATTATTCCGATGGTGTTTGGCTTAAGAAAATTTCTCCTATACACTATATTGCACGCTGATGCTATTGTCACCGCCTCCATAAATGGACATACCCCGGTCTCCTCAATCAACATTTCTCTAAACTTTAGACATGACTGTGTCAGAATATCCACATCCGATACACAGTACTGTGTAATTTCATTTTGGAAGTCGAAAACGTAGTTCTGCGCTATCATTTCAGAATGCCACTTTACCAATTCATTCCTTGCCTTTTCATCTTTTAAATTATCCGGATTGTAGAACTCAAGAGCAGGAATAGGTCCGACATAATTTTTGTTTGCTGAGCAATTGAAGAGGTGGGGAAAGTAACCTTTTGACAACTCTGCAAAACCAAATGCTTTAGGCAATTTAGAAAGGGCCATATTAAAATAATTCAACGAATCAAGAAATTTCACATTGCCAACAGTCATGGATATCAACTTAGTCCCCCTCATGATGAGATCAGGAGTGAAATCTGTGCTTGTTAGAATGTAATTGAGTACGAATTGATGGTCAAAACCTCCTCCGTTATGTGCTATAACAAAAACATGTTTGAATTTTTTGCGAATTTGGAGAACATGATTCATAAATGTAGGAATAACCTCATTATCAGAGAAAATTTTTTGCCTAAATCCGCAAGTCTGGCAGTAATAAAGCTGTTGTTCCTTAATACAACTGAAACAACGCTGGTTCAATACACAAAGATTTGGTTCATGGAGAAAAGATGTTACAATACCCTCCTTGTCATTTATGGGAAGAACTTTTTGGCGAGATACTTCTTGGGTGGTCTCGAGATCATAAAAAATGAACAGAAAATCATCGACCCGGGGTGCCTTAGTGTATTGTTGTATGTAGCAAAGATGACCGGAAGGATTTTGCTTATTACAAATTTTGCAAAAAACCTCTCCACAGGTGTGTAACCTGTTGGTAGGCACGATTTGAAACATTCTTCACATCGACGGATTTTTGCACATATTCGGTATTTATAATGATTTTCCAAACATGTTTGCCCGTAAAACATCCTTTTACATGAGTCACACTTTATCGATAATTCATCACCGAAACAGCGAGGCGACTGTCGACATCCTGAACATGTTCCTCCGCATCTATGGGACTTTTTCGAATTAAATGGAACATGGCATTCTTCACAAAAATAACTGCAACTAAATGCCGCTGTGAGTGAAGATATAACATTATAGTGATCATTATGATGAAGTAAGTTTAAAGAAGGCCCGACACCAGAAGCTTTAAATATTACATCACGACCCTTTGATCCATATGCGTAAACAACAATTTTGTAATCCGTCAAATGTCTTTGGAATTGTTGTAGCTGGGATATGCCAGCACCCTCTTCAGGTATGAAAACTCCGGAAGCCTCAATCAGTAACCTAGCTCTTTGCTCTTGTAGCTTACCGACATCCTGGCGTACTTTTTTAAAATCAGGGTCCTTATCTATTATAGCTTTAGCGACCACCAGTGCACGAGGCAAGCACAAGTTGTCATTATTCTTAATGGAAATAATACCTTTCCGTTTAATACATTCCTCGTTAAAAGAATTATATTTTAGAGCTCTTCTAGATGATCCTCGGCCCATTGGAAGACTTACTGATGTTATACCCAAGCAAAAGTTTTCAGTACTCAGTCCAGTAGAATTAGATTGATATACAGAAGATATTAACTCCCATATGTCATTTACTGTTACCTCAGATACAGGTCTAAAACGCACCCAACCCTGTCCTCTAGAAAAATCCTTGGAGCAGAAAGTGAAACCCACCTGATCAGTAGGTCTCAGATCTTCCGTCCCCTTTAGTACAATTTGAGATATCGCATTTTTCACCCATGAGACAGGATCGACATTATTAGGAACGGGTTTAATTTTAAACTCTAGCGTACGACCTTGTACGCCAAATCGATGAACCTTTTTAGTGGTATCTTTAATCATCAAGAACTTTTCCATTGTCGATGTTCAAGGTTTATGATACTACACTAACTTGATGTTTCGAAGTAATACTACTTAACAAGCTACGCCTACACAACCGCACCGTTCAGCGATCTCAAACAAAATAAGTGGTATTAGAGGTGCCCTCCTTTATATACCATCTTTACAGCTGACCTAAGTAACAGCCACGTTTTCATATGTACATAATACATAATAAAATCTAATAAAACGACTCTGACCCTCCGTTTTCTATTCAGTTAAGTAGTCTAAAATTATTAGGGAAAGTTAACTTCAAAGATTTAAGCTTTAGATATTAATATTTCGAAATCGAGTGACCTTTCTAACACAACAATTTACTTATTATTCCGTTAAGCGAATCCATACGAGATACCTTCCAATGTGTTAAAATGACTCTCTACTGTACGGATAAGAGAACTGAGATTTTAAGATAAGTCAGCCCGAAAACATAGACCATACAGCGCGCATTTTTAGAAGTTGGAAAACCACCACCTAATCGATTAACCAAAACGACTCAGGGACAGCACTACACAAGACAGTCATCATGATTGGAACATGAAACAATAGGTAAAATTATCATCTTGACTTTTTAATGCAGACTATTCCAGCTTTTACTGTAGAGTACCTATCGGACCTAAAATTATGATGAATCGAATCAGAATGCATAGTTTCTATATAGCACACACTTCCATAAAACTTCATTTCTAGTTTTATCTCATATTGTTATTGAACAGCGTTATCATATTCCATTTTTTTTTTTTTCAGTTTTATACATTAACTATCCTCTACTACCCATTTACCTACACTTGACATAAAGAATAGTACAAGACTATATGAGGTACCCTCCCTCTTCTCTCCTTTTCCTATCCACACCTTTCCTCACACCTTTTCGCCACCGCACCACTAGCTCTCATCGCGAACCCCCCATTCCCTTTCGCTGATCTTCTGTCTCCTTAGACAAAAGTTTCTTATCAACCACGACATTCTAATTATCTATTATTGATAGATAGAATTAATTGATAAAGCATATAAGTCAAGAAAAACATATATTCCACAGAAAAACCCTCACACCCACTAAACGGATCGAAATATTGAAAAGTAAATCGAAAAATCTCCGCTTCTAGCTCAGGCTCATTTATGAGATGTCTAATACAACATTATCATCAGATTATGATTTTTAATAAGAAAACCCTCCACCACATACCAACTTAACTGTATTCGAAACAGTTGTTCTATATTATGAAACTATGAAACTAAATCTGTATGAGATGTGTCATATGAGAATCAAAATGTGAACGACTGCAGATACACATTCCCGCTACCCCACCTCTCACTCAATCAAGAAACAAAAACTAAAAGCATCACTATAAATATTCAGGCAAAACAATTTCCTTTAATCCCGCAATCAATATAAACATTCTATTACTGTAGATGAAAACGATAAAAGCGTACAAGTAGTAATGAAAATGAACTTTCCGTAAAGAACCCCTCATATCTCCTAAACGAGTTGAAATATCAGAAAATGAATCGAAAAATCTCCTCTCCCACGCCCCGGCTCTGTCATGAAATGCTCTGCAATGCTGCAACTTTATCAACAGATTCCGATTTTTTGTAAAAAACCACCACCTTCTGCAAACGCCTTCGAAACTACAAGGTTTATGGTAGCTATATTATGAACGTAAAACTGTATCAGGTATACCATGTCAGAGATAAAATTTAGCGGATATGGACACTTCTCGCCAGTACCCTACCCAGCACTGAATAAAAATAAAAAAGCATCACTAGAGAACTTTTACGGGAAAAGATACAGGCGGTACCACTTTTTTTTCAATCCCGAAATCATTAAAGCTTTGCTATAGATGGTATCGGTAAAATCGTACAAGTCCGAAAAACATTTCCGTAGAAAAGCTCTCATATCTTCTAAACGGGTTGAAATATAAAAAAATTTATAAAAAACCTTCTCTGCGAACCTCGATCCTTATGTGAAATATCCAATCCAATATAGCACTATCAGATTTTGGTTTTCAGTAAAAACTCCCCACCACTACCCTGACTTGGTAACTGCCCTGTACCATAAATAGCGTTTATGACTGTGCTGTATTATGGAGATAAAACTATATGTCGTATACGGTCAGGGACAAAATATGAGCGACCACTTACCAGTTACCACACCTTTTTCAAGACACGAGTTTTATTAATGCCGTTACCAAGAAACGCAATTGGCAAACGAAAATACATTTCTTATTTAAAATCAGTTATGCCTACACTAACTATATGTTAATAATATCTAAAATTACCACGCTCTATCATACAGACCTAAAACCTCATAACCTTTTACTGAAGAGCAAATAAATAAATGTAGACTTACCTGATAAACCCGCAAAGCACTGGACAAACGAAGCAGAACCAGAACAAAATACGTACTGAGGTATGCCCACAGCTCTCGCGCTTTTATACCACACAGAAGTACACGACTTCACTTTTTCTAGAACATTTGCCAGACATAGATCGGTTCAAATTGTTCTTAGTCTGACTTTCTTACAGACACTGCGTTCAAAACGGCCTTGATAATGGCTGTTGACCTAACGTATAGCCGAGTGTACGCGTCGTTGTACTTTTCTAAAACGCGTCCACCCGGCTATACGGTAGGTCAACAGCCATTATCAAGGCCGTTTTGAACGCAGTGTCTGTAAGAAAGCCAGACTAAGGACAATTTGAACCGATCTATGTCTAGTAAATGTTCTAGAAAAGTGAAGTCGTGTACTTCTGAGTGGTATAAAAGCGCGAGAGCTGTGGGCATACCTCAGTACGTATTTTGTTCTGGTTCTGCTTCGTTTGTCCAGTGCTTTGCGGGTTTATCAGGTAAGTCTACATTTATTTATTTGCTCTTCAGTAAAAGGTTATGAGGTTTTAGGTCTGTATGATAGAGCGTGGTAATTTTAGATATTATTAACATATAGTTAGTGTAGGCATAACTGATTTTAAATAAGAAATGTATTTTCGTTTGCCAATTGCGTTTCTTGGTAACGGCATTAATAAAACTCGTGTCTTGAAAAAGGTGTGGTAACTGGTAAGTGGTCGCTCATATTTTGTCCCTGACCGTATACGACATATAGTTTTATCTCCATAATACAGCACAGTCATAAACGCTATTTATGGTACAGGGCAGTTACCAAGTCAGGGTAGTGGTGGGGAGTTTTTACTGAAAACCAAAATCTGATAGTGCTATATTGGATTGGATATTTCACATAAGGATCGAGGTTCGCAGAGAAGGTTTTTTATAAATTTTTTTATATTTCAACCCGTTTAGAAGATATGAGAGCTTTTCTACGGAAATGTTTTTCGGACTTGTACGATTTTACCGATACCATCTATAGCAAAGCTTTAATGATTTCGGGATTGAAAAAAAAGTGGTACCGCCTGTATCTTTTCCCGTAAAAGTTCTCTAGTGATGCTTTTTTATTTTTATTCAGTGCTGGGTAGGGTACTGGCGAGAAGTGTCCATATCCGCTAAATTTTATCTCTGACATGGTATACCTGATACAGTTTTACGTTCATAATATAGCTACCATAAACCTTGTAGTTTCGAAGGCGTTTGCAGAAGGTGGTGGTTTTTTACAAAAAATCGGAATCTGTTGATAAAGTTGCAGCATTGCAGAGCATTTCATGACAGAGCCGGGGCGTGGGAGAGGAGATTTTTCGATTCATTTTCTGATATTTCAACTCGTTTAGGAGATATGAGGGGTTCTTTACGGAAAGTTCATTTTCATTACTACTTGTACGCTTTTATCGTTTTCATCTACAGTAATAGAATGTTTATATTGATTGCGGGATTAAAGGAAATTGTTTTGCCTGAATATTTATAGTGATGCTTTTAGTTTTTGTTTCTTGATTGAGTGAGAGGTGGGGTAGCGGGAATGTGTATCTGCAGTCGTTCACATTTTGATTCTCATCTGACACATCTCATACAGATTTAGTTTCATAGTTTCATAATATAGAACAACTGTTTCGAATACAGTTAAGTTGGTATGTGGTGGAGGGTTTTCTTATTAAAAATCATAATCTGATGATAATGTTGTATTAGACATCTCATAAATGAGCCTGAGCTAGAAGCGGAGATCTTTCGATTTACTTTTCAATATTTCGATCCGTTTAGTGGGTGTGAGGGTTTTTCTGTGGAATATATGTTTTTCTTGACTTATATGCTTTATCAATTAATTCTATCTATCAATAATAGATAATTAGAATGTCGTGGTTGATAAGAAACTTTTGTCTAAGGAGACAGAACATCAGCGAAAGGGAATGGGGGGTTCGCGATGAGAGCTAGTGGTGCGGTGGCGAAAAGGTGTGAGGAAAGGTGTGGATAGGAAAAGGAGAGAAGAGGGAGGGTACCTCATATAGTCTTGTACTATTCTTTATGTCAAGTGTAGGTAAATGGGTAGTAGAGGATAGTTAATGTATAAAACTGAAAAAAAAAATGGAATATGATAACGCTGTTCAATAACAATATGAGATAAAACTAGAAATGAAGTTTTATGGAAGTGTGTGCTATATAGAAACTATGCATTCTGATTCGATTCATCATAATTTTAGGTCCGATAGGTACTCTACAGCAAAAGCTGGAATAGTCTGCATTAAAAAGTCAAGATGATAATTTTACCTATTGTTTCATGTTCCAATCATGATGACTGTCTTGTGAAGTGCTGTCCCTGAGTCGTTTTGGTTAATCGATTAGGTGGTGGTTTTCCAAATTCTAAAAATGCGCGCTGTATGGTCTATGTTTTCGGGCTGATTTATCTTAAAATCTCAGTTCTCTTATCCGTACAGTAGAGAGTCATTTTAACACATTGGAAGGTATCTCGTATGGATTCGCTTAATGGAATAATAAGTAAATTGTTGTGTTAGAAAGGTCACTCGATTTCGAAATATTAATATCTAAAGCTTAAATCTTTGAAGTTAACTTTCCCTAATAATTTTAGACTACTTAACTGAATAGAAAACGGAGGGTCAGAGTCGTTTTATTAGATTTTATTATGTATTATGTACATATGAAAACGTGGCTGTTACTTAGGTCAGCTGTAAAGATGGTATATAAAGGAGGGCACCTCTAATACCACTTATTTTGTTTGAGATCGCTGAACGGTGCGGTTGTGTAGGCGTAGCTTGTTAAGTAGTATTACTTCGAAACATCAAGTTAGTGTAGTATCATAAACCTTGAACATCGACAATGGAAAAGTTCTTGATGATTAAAGATACCACTAAAAAGGTTCATCGATTTGGCGTACAAGGTCGTACGCTAAAGTTTAAAATTAAACCCGTTCCTAATAATGTCGATCCTGTCTCATGGGTGAAAAATGCGATATCTCAAATTGTACTAAAGGGGGCGGAAGATCTGAGACCTACTGATCAGGTGGGTTTCACTTTCTGCTCCAAGGATTTTTCTAGAGGACAGGGTTGGGTGCGTTTTAGACCTGTATCTGAGGTAACAGTAAACGACATATGGGAGTTAATATCTTCTGTATATCAATCTAATTCTACTGGACTGAATACTGAAAACTTTTGCTTGGGTATAACATCAGTAAGTCTTCCAATGGGCCGAGGATCATCTAGAAGAGCTCTAAAATATAATTCTTCTAACGAGGAATGTATTAAACGGAAAGGTATTATTTCCATTAAGAATAATGACAACTTGTGCTTGCCTCGTGCACTGGTGGTCGCTAAAGCTATAATAGATAAGGACCCTGATTTTAAAAAAGTACGCCAGGGTGTCGGTAAGCTACAAGAGCAAAGAGCTAGGTTACTGATTGAGGCTTCCGGAGTTTTCATACCTGAAGAGGGTGCTGGCATATCCCAGCTAAAACAATTCCAAAGACATTTGACGGATTACAAAATTGTTGTTTACGCATATGGATCAAAGGGTCGTGATGTAATATTTAAAGGTTCTGGTGTCGGGCCTTCTTTAAACTTACTTCATCATAATGATCACTATAATGTTATATCTTCACTCACAGCGGCATTTAGTTGCAGTTATTTTTGTGAAGAATGCCATGTCCCATTTAATTCGAAAAAGTCCCATAGATGCGGAGGAACATGTTCAGGATGTCGACAGTCGCCTCGCTGTTTCGGTGATGAATTATCGATAAAGTGTGACTCATGTAAAAGGATGTTTTACGGGCAAACATGTTTGGAAAATCATTATAAATACCGAATATGTGAAAAAATCCGTCGATGTGAAGAATGTTTCAAAATCGTGCCTACCAACAGGTTACACACCTGTGGAGAGGTTTTTTGCAAAATTTGTAATAAGCAAAATCCTTCCGGTTATCTTTGCTACATACAACAATACACTAAGGCACCCCGGGTCGATGATTTTCTGTTCATTTTTTATGATCTCGAGACCACCCAAGAAGTATCTCGCCAAAAAGTTCTTCCCATAAATGACAAGGATGGTATTGTAACATCTTTTCTCCATGAACCAAATCTTTGTGTATTGAACCAGCGTTGTTTCAGTTGTATTAAGGAACAACAGCTTTATTACTGCCAGACTTGCGGATTTAGGCAAAAAATTTTCTCTGATAATGAGGTTATTCCTACATTTATGAATCATGTTCTCCAAATTCGCAAAAAATTCAAACATGTTTTTGTTATAGCACATAACGGAGGAGGTTTTGACCATCAATTCGTACTCAATTACATTCTAACAAGCACAGATTTCACTCCTGATCTCATCATGAGGGGGACTAAGTTGATATCCATGACTGTTGGCAATGTGAAATTTCTTGATTCGTTGAATTATTTTAATATGGCCCTTTCTAAATTGCCTAAAGCATTTGGTTTTGCAGAGTTGTCAAAAGGTTACTTTCCCCACCTCTTCAATTGCTCAGCAGACAAAAATTATGTCGGACATATTCCTGCTCTTGAGTTCTACAATCCGGATAATTTAAAAGATGAAAAGGCAAGGAATGAATTGGTAAAGTGGCATTCTGAAATGATAGCGCAGAACTACGTTTTCGACTTCCAAAATGAAATTACACAGTACTGTGTATCGGATGTGGATATTCTGACACAGTCATGTCTAAAGTTTAGAGAAATGTTGATTGAGGAGACCGGGGTATGTCCATTTATGGAGGCGGTGACAATAGCATCAGCGTGCAATATAGTGTATAGGAGAAATTTTCTTAAGCCAAACACCATCGGAATAATTCCCAAGGGAGGATACAGAATGCGAAACAATCAATCAACATTGGCTATAAAGTGGTTGGTACTGGAGGAAAAAAGTAGAAACATAAACATACAACATGCTGCAAAGGGAGAAGAGGCCCGCGTGGGTGGGGTGAAGGTTGATGGTTACAGTCCGGATACCAAGTAGATATTTGAATTTGAAGGATGCTACTACCATGGATGTCCTCAATGTTTCACGCATCAGAGAGATATATCTCTCAAAGAAGAGCCAACGGAAACATTGAATTCACGATACGAAGCGACTATGGTTAAGAATGCAAGACTAAAGTCTTTAGGCTTTGAGGTTATCGTAATGTGGGAATGCGAATTTAAGAGACAATTGGCTGAAAACGCGGAATTACGCGGTTACGCAGAAAATCATCCTCTTGTTCTGCATGAACCTCTAGATCCTAGAGATTCATTTTATGGCGGTCGTACAGGAAACTGTTGTGAGTATTACAAGATTCAGGGTAATGAAAAGATAAAATACGTGGATGTGTGTTCTCTCTATCCATGGGTCTGTAAATATGGAAAATTCCCTGTAGGGCATCCAAAAGTCTTTGTAGGAAAGGAATGTCCTGCGTTAACAAATATTTCTGGACTTGTTAAATGTAAGGTGCTACCTCCTACTGACTTACTTCACCCCGTGTTACCTCTTAAAATGAATAATAGACTCATGTTTCTCCTGTGTAGGCAATGCGGAGAGAACCTCAATGGTGAAGAATACATGCACTCTGAAAACGAACGTGCTTTATCGGGAACGTGGGTAGTTGAAGAGGTAGTGAAGGCAATTGAAATGGGGTACAAACTTATCGAAGTATACGAGGTATGGGCATACGATACTGTTCAATTTAAGAAAGGTGCTGAAGAAGGGTTGTTTACGGCCATGATGAATAAATTTATAAAGGTGAAACAAGAATCATCTGGTTGGCCCCAGGCTTGTCAATCGCAGACTGAAAGAGATAGGTACATCGAGCAGTTTTTTGAAAGGGAAGATATATTACTGGAATTTTCTAAAATAGTTGATAATCCTGGTTTAAGGTCTCTAGCAAAGTTAATACTAAATTCATTTTGGGGTAAGTTTGGCCAACGGGAGAACCAACCTAAAACATCAATTATTAATGAGCCTTCAGATTTCTTTAATTTAATGTCATGTCCTTCAAAGCACATCAATACTGTACTACCTCTTAATGAAAACACATTGATTGGGATGAATTGGGAGTACCGGGAAGAAGCTTACGATTCCTTAACAACTGTAAATGTAGTGGTAGCTGCATTTGTCACAGCGCAAGCTAGAATGAAACTATATAGCTATCTAGAGGTGCTTCAGGAGCGATGTCTGTACTATGATACAGATTCCTGTATTTACGTATCAAAACCTGGAGAGAGCGATATACCTACAGGCGATTTTATCGGTGATATGACAGATGAATTAGAAAAAGACGGGACTGGCTCGTATATCAGAGAGTTTGTGTCTGGAGGGCCTAAAAATTATAGTTATAAGTTGTGGTCTACCAGAGATCGGACATTCAAAACTGTTTGCAAAGTTAAAGGAATATCTCTCACCTACGAAGCATCTCGTATTATCAACTTTGACACAATCAAAGATATGGTTTTAAATATAGACGAACCTATTTACGTTATGTCTAAACAAATCAGGCGAACACAGGAATATGAAGTTATCACACTACCTCGCAAGAAAAAGTATCAGCTAAATTCTTCAAAGCGAAAGTTTCTACCAGATTACAGCTCAGTGCCATTTGGATACAAAAAAATCAAAACATAATTATTTTACAGTTCATGAAGTGATATTGCATCTTACTTGCCGTATTGTATAGATAACTTTTATTAATCATGTTCATTATTGTATGGAATTACTGTGTTTATTTATTTGTGAGGTTTAACCAATAAATGATATGATACGATATATCCTTCATATAAGTTTGTCCCCAACCACTCCTTGTTTATCCCATCCTTGAGAGAGTGGAAAGCTCACGCACCCTTGAATAAGTCCCGTGTCCGTTGGAATTTTATGGAGTGGGACAGTATAAACAGTGCGTGTCAGAAACCACAGTTTCAACATAATATTCCCGAAAAGATGCATCAGCTTTGTTAATTAAAAAGATGAAATACTGTTATTTCTGCCAAGGATTAGCAGGTGTCTTCTACGTGTGGGGAGAGGGGGGATCACTGACAAAGCAAAAGAGGCAATGCTGCTCCAATGAAATAATGAACTGTCTTTATTAACTTAAAGATCGATGTTCGTGCTGTTGGAGAATTAAAAAAAGAAATAAACGAAAAGATAAAAGAAAAAATAAAAACGTATATAAAAGTAAATTGATATGTGTACTCCTCAATAAAATTAAAAAGACCCATTACTAGTCAAGCCACACACTAGTGAACACTTCCACCTACTGCACTATTCCTAATAACCAGAAATCTGGCGTTCATGCAGCTGGATTGTTTAGCATTTTGTATATTAGTGGATTAGTAGTAGTAGTAGTGGTAGTAGTAAAATAGGAAACTGGACACGTGTGGGTATGTGTGTGACTGTGTGCTTTCCACTTTATCATCCTTTTATCCCGAGGGAGGCGTGCTTAACCTCCTCGTGGTCTCCCTTGGACAGCTTTCGCTGACTGATAAGCACACATTCCTTTTTTGCACATCTATAGATCGTCATGTTTTCCTTTACACATTCTTTAATATTACTGCTCAAGTCTGACTGACACCCTCCCACATGACGTTCGTAGGACCTATCTATTTTGAGATTAAATAGGAAGGGAAAGTTGATTGAAGGAAAAGAGTAGTTTGGAAAGAGCTTTAGGCGTTCCGACAAAGTAGAGATTTTTTCTTGGATATGCCTCCTTGTATATTTAAGGTCCCTATCAATAATAGAAAGCGTTACAATACCAGCCGATCCACACCCATAAGGTAGACTTAGACTACTCGATTATTACCGACAGAGACACCTGAAGCACAAACTTCAGAATACGGGACACTCACTATAAATCGTCTATTACTATACGACCAAGCCAGGCCACACGATGGTGCACGATACAGAATCCTCGATGACATAATAATAAAACGCAAACATCAGAAAACGTGAAAATCACTACAAGACGTTGTGTAATGCTATACGAACAAAGCAAACTGCTTGACGACTACCGATGAAGACTTCTCTACGAGGTGTCGCTTATTGCTATACTACCGAGTCAAACCAACGTAGGATGATCGACCGAGATTCCTCGACGACCTCATCATGAAACACAATCTTCAAACACTGGATACTTACTACAACCCATAGCTTATTGCTGTACGACCGTGGCAGACCACTCGACGCTGATCAACCGAGGTTTCTCGATAGCCGGATCATGAAATACAACCTTTAAACACTGGATGTCTTCTACAGCTCTTAGCTCGTTGCTATACAACCGTGTCAGACCACTCTAAGATGGCCAACCGAGAGTCCTCGATGACCTGATTATAAAATACAACCTTCAGACACTGGATGCCTACTACAGCCCTTAGCTCATTACCATACGCCCGAGTCAGATCATTTGACAATGATCGACCAAGATTCCTCGACGACCCGATCATGAAACATAGCCTTCAAGTACTGAATATTTACTACAGGCCTTAACTCATTGATGTACGACCGAGTCCGACCACTTGACGACGACCGATGAAGACACATCCCCCCCGATGACAAGATTGTACAACATAAACTACAGAATGCTGAGCAACTGCTACAAAGGTATCGCATATTGCTACACGACCGAGTCAGACCACTCGACGATAATCGACCGAGATTCCGTAACGAGCTCATCATGAAACGCAACCTTCAAATACTGGTTACCTACCTACTCCACCCCGTAGCTCACTGCTGTACGACTGAGACAGACTACTTGACGCCCGACTGCGTGCCGCATGCCGGTGTTGTCTCTCTTATTTCATTTATTGTAAACGTTCGATACATGTGCTTTGTAGCCTAGTGGCAGCGGTTTTGGCTTTTAGGCGGGCGGTCGTGGGTTCAAGCCCCCGGACAGCAGAGGTTTTTTCTTTACTGCATATAGCGCAATTATTATTTGAGGAGTAGCGTGCGGATATCTGACCAAGTGCTGGAGGCTGGAGGATACCTCACCAAACTTGGGCGGTGCCATTTGTCTTTTCACTCACTGCCCCCACGACAATTAAAACTTTCCCACTGTCTCCAAGAATTTCCCACGGTCATTAAATTATTCCCACGGCCCTCAAAATTTTCCCACGGTCTGTCAGGTCGGGTCATCAATAATATGCTAATTAGGGTCGCATGTCAAAGAAATTTCTCATAAATCACACATCAAACGAGCCGCCGTTTCCCACGGTCATTAAAATTTTCCCACGGTCTCCAAAATTTTCCCACGCCAAGGTGCCCCACTCCCTACTAAGGATCAACCCTAAGCGTTATTTTGTTCATACTCACCGTTAATAACCTACTACAATGCATTGACGAATCGATCGGAAAGTTCATGTATGTAGATGACTTGACAATCTTTTTTACCGCAGACCGAATAGATAACCATAGAAGATACACTCCAACCTGCCATAAACAGGCTAGCAGATACCGCTGAGAAATATGGCCTCAAATTTTCCAAATCAAATACCACTGCAATTCACTTCTGCAGGTTAAGAACACCCCACAGAGACCCTATTTTAATATTATACGGACAACCTATACAGGTCAAAGATTCTCACCGCATTTTAGGCGTAACATTCGACAGAAAGCTGCTGTGGAACGAGCAAATCGAAGCACTGGCTCTAAAATGCAAAGAAGCCCTCAATATTATCAGATGCACATCCAGTATAAAGTGGGGTGCTGATAGAGAAATTTTGTTAAAAATATACAGATCTCTAGTCATGTCTAAAATGGAGTACGGTATCGTAGCTTTTTCGTCTGCTAGAAAGAGTCAGTTAAACGCCTTAGAAGAAGAATTTACCGAGAAGCGTTAAGGCTGTGCTTGGGTGCATTTCGCACGAGCTCGTCAGACTCTATATACTGCGAAGCAGGAATTCCCCACTCACTGTAAGAATTCAGCAATTATTATTAAATTACGCCATCAATATTCATGCCCAACCTCTCCACCCCAACTATGAAATAATGTTTAATACGGATAGCCACGAAACATACAGTGCACGGCCAACAATGGCAAGGTCAGTTGGAGCTAGAGTAGCACTCATTTTAGAGGATTTAAACTTGGAGCTCACAGACACATATAACAAATCCCCCAGCAAAATTCCACCTTGGGCCTCAAGAAACCAAACATAATTCTGGACTGCTCTGCCTATAGAAAAGCCGTAACGCCTGCAAGCACATATAGACGTGTGATAATGGAAATCCTGAACAGATACAACCCATCAGAAATCATATACACGGATGGGGCTAAAAATGATGATGGAGTCGGGTCGGCATATATCACCACCACCGAAATCACCAAATATGTCGACATTACCGGCAACGAACAAGCAGATTCAGCAGCCCGAAGCGCCATCTATGATGGAATTCCTGTAAACATAGTTGCCCCTGACGATCTTAAATCCTTATCTAAGACACGTCTAATGCAAGTCTGGCAGAGTCAATGGGTGCGAACAACTAGGCATCTACGGAACTTGCAAGCAACTATTGAAAAATGGAAGTACCCGCCAGGATTGAGCAGACGAGAGCAAGTCTGTTTGACAAGAATAAGGCTTGGACACACCCGTTTAACCTCATCCCACCTTCTCCTCGGACACAGACCAACCCTATGTTTAGAATGTCATTGTACTCTAACAATTGAGCACATTATTCTGACTTGTCCAAAATATGATTCCATCTGATCACAATGCTCTATATCAAGTACTCTTCAAGGATGTTTTACAAATACACTGGCCACTAAAAACCTATTATCCTTCCTAAAAACTATAAATATCTATCTTAAAATTTAGAATTAAAATAAACCCCCCATTTACTTATTATTGATGCTCCCTTCAGATCCTGAATACCCATACTATGCGAACCCAAAAATGCACACCTGCGCAATCTGAGAACTTGGAAACAAAATGGTTTACGGCTAATAACCTTAGATGTTGATGCCGTTAGTAAAGTAAAAAAAAACAACAGACAGTAGTAATTATGCATTAGGTGCCGTACTTTCACAAGGAAAGATTGGTTCGGATCTTCCAATAGCTTAAGCATCTAGAACTTCAAACGAAAAGGAACCCTAAACAAAAATGCCGATTTTCTTTAAAGATCAGAAATTGACGCAAATGGAACGGTAGAAAACGGACCAACTGTCTTAGCGGATTATATGAAACAATTTAACGAAGAATTCGACCGAGAACAAAATAAGCCAGGTCCATCTACCTCAATACAACCTTGTTTCGATAACCGATCAATTCAAACAATTTAGAGCATCCGCATAACGGCGAAGAAGATAGCGATCATACCATCCATTCTGATAACGAAAACCCACTTATTAATATTCCCATCATAGATACACCATTAATTTTGGACAAAATCAAATTGTTATATCAGAAGTAAATTTCGACCCTGTCGAACCTATCAGAGTAAATCTTCATAAAAATAAGCAAAGAATATCTGTTCAAATATCGAAAAATAATTTTGAAAACGATACCATTCAGTTTCTTAAGACATATATCGTTCCTAAAATAAAATACCACTTATATTTCGAAGACCCTCTATTCGAAAGATTCAAAGCGATTGTACAAAAATATTTTAAGAACTCACAAATGAACCTTGTGAGATGCACCAAAAAATTAATTGATGTTATAATGTAATTAGAAATTATCATGCAGGTAAGACCTACCATGGAGGTTTGGACGAAACCGAAAATAGAATAAAAAAATGAAGTCAAGTTGATTGACTCAGTACTTCCCATACATTACGGTGATAGCAGTTTACTATTTTGCCATAGCATGAAGCTTTAGTCTGAGATCCCTTGCAACCAAATAATCGCCACCCACCCCTAAAGTTGTCTTATGCCGCTAGGTCTTTCCTCCACAGGTCAATGGACAGCCTGTTATCAATACTACGAACTTTTCAGTTTTACAGCGCCCCACCCGCCTACCAACCTAACTTCACCCGCACTCAAAAAAAAGGTACGAAATGATCAGGAACCCCCAAAATATCTAGAAACGAAGTTTGAGTTGTTTTCATACTTTTAGTATTTTGATTATTGCTACGCTGCCACTGACACGATTTTTAATAAACATACGCATCTTCCATCCTCACCGCGGTAATAATGCTGTGTCAAAATTTCATTAGAATCGATTTAATAGTGCCACGTCACAAAATAAAAAAATAGAGTCAAGTTGATTGACTCAGCACTTCCCACACATAACGATGATACCATTTTATTATTTCTCATTGCATGCATCTATAGTCTGAAATCCCCTTGCAACTAAATTATCGCCCACTCGCAAGCAAACACAACATCCAACACAAAAACCCTCGTAAATACTTTCTTGCGTCTCCCTCCTTAGGAACCAGGACGCCACAGTTTGTATGCTTCAACTGGACGATGCGAAACGATCAAGAGCCTCCAACCTGTCTAAGAACGAAGTTTGAGCTGATTTTAAATCTTTGGTTTTTTTATTATTGCTGCGCCGCCACTGACACGGTTTTTCAAAAACAGGGTCGTTTTCCATTCTCGCCGCGGTAATAAATTATGTGTCAAAATTTTATTAAAATCAATTCAAAAATTTTCGCTTTACGCAATATACATAGAATGAAATAAAGCAAAACCCGTATGTACAGATCACAAAATTGGTTTCTGTAATAGGCAAGCCAATGTTCGGATGGACCTAAAAAAGTGTAATGTGCCGCTAGGTATTTCTTCTACAGGTCAATGAACAGACTATTATAAATACAACAAATTTTTCAGTTTTACAACCTCCCACCCCCCAACCGCCCCGATTTCACCCCACCCAAAAAAAATTGAAAATGATCAGGAACCCGTAAAACGCCTAAAAACAAAGATTGAGCTGTTTTAGACCGACAGACCGGCAGACCGGCAGACCGACAGACCGACAGACCGACAGACCGACAGACCGACAGACCGACAGACCGACAGACCGACAGACCGACAGACCGACAGACCGACAGACCGACAGACCGACAGACCGACAGACCGACAGACCGACAGACCGACAGACCGACAGACCGACAGACCGACAGACCGACAGACCGACAGACCGACAGACCGACAGACCGACAGACCGACAGACCGACAGACCGACAGACCGACAGACCGACAGACCGACAGACCGACAGACCGACAGACCGACAGACCGACAGACCGACAGACCGACAGACCGACAGACCGACAGACCGACAGACCGACAGACCGACAGACCGACAGACCGACAGACCGACAGACCGACAGACCGACAGACCGACAGACCGACAGACCGACAGACCGACAGACCGACAGACCGACAGACCGACAGACCGACAGACCGACAGACCGACAAACCGACAGACCGACAGACCGACAGACCGACAGACCGACAGACCGACAGACCGACAGACCGACAGACCGACAGACCGACAGACCGACAGACCGACAGACCGACAGACCGACAGACCGACAGACCGACAGACCGACAGACCGACAGACCGACAGACCGACAGACCGACAGACCGACAGACCGACAGACCGACAGACCGACAGACCGACAGACCGACAGACCGACAGACCGACAGACCGACAGACCGACAGACCGACAGACCGACAGACCGACAGACCGACAGACCGACAGACCGACAGACCGACAGACCGACAGACCGACAGACCGACAGACCGACAGACCGACAGACCGACAGACCGACAGACCGACAGACCGACAGACCGACAGACCGACAGACCGACAGACCGACAGACCGACAGACCGACAGACCGACAGACAGACAGACCGACAGACCGACAGACCGACAGACCGACAGACCGACAGACCGACAGACCGACAGACCGACAGACCGACAGACCGACAGACCGACAGACCGACAGACCGACAGACCGACAGACCGACAGACCGACAGACCGACAGACCGACAGACCGACAGACACTACAGACAGGCCGACGGAAATGAGTGGCATGGATCTTTGTTATGTTTGTTGTTGTTTGACAGACCGACAGTTCGACAGACCGACAGACAGACAGACAGGCCGACGGAAATGAGTGACATGGATTTTTGTTATGTAGACATCATAAGACGCACAAAAAGCGTGTCATATCAAAATCGAAAATTTTCGCGATCACAATACTCCCCTCACCTATCGGTGTGGGAAGTAAAACGATCTAAAGTAATAAATACTCGTATGTATACAGAAAATCCCTTAGCTTGGGTAATAGGCTAGGCAATGTTCGAATGGACCTAAAAAGGTGATTTATGTCGCTAGGTCTTCCTTCACAGGAAGTTTGAGCAATATTTAACTTTTTTTTAGTTTTTAGCTAATTACTCTGCCGCCAATGCACCGATTTTCAAACTATAGAAACATTATCTACTACGACCCCACAGCATGTCGCTGCCCAAATTTCATCACAATCCACGCAGCGGTTGCTGAGATTACGAAGCTAGAAGAAAGCGACAGACAGACAGACACACCGACGGAACTGAGTGACGTCGATTTTCGTTATGTAGACATCATACAACGCCCAAAAAGCGTATTATCTCAAAATCTAAAATTATCGCGATCACAATACTCCCCTCACCTATCGGTGTGGGAAGTATTGCAGCATATTACTGGCCAAATCTTAGAAATTCGATGAAAACCTAACTAAGTATGACAGAAAACTCTTAAAATTAGAACTAAACGTCACTTGATCTGCAGTTAAACCGTTCCAAATTTTATACATAGAGAGCATGACGCTGGGAAATGCCAAATTTTTAACTATCATTGACCAATTTTCGAAGTATGCTCAAGCCTATAAAATGAACTCAGACCAAGGAATAGAAGTAGTTGATACATTAATAAAGTATTTTTCACAACACTGTGTTCCCGATCAAATCGTTTCCGACAACGGCAATGAATTCAAAAATTCGCTAGTGCATAACTTGTAGAAATTCATTGATAGACAAGTAATGAATAATTATCTTGCTAACCATAAAGAAATATTGAAACGCGTATACAAAAGCTTAAACCAGAAAATTCAGGAAAATAAAGAAAAAGTAATATCTAAAGTCAAATAAAAGCGTGAAAAATTACCGAAAATTCCAGAGAAGGTACAAGTGAAAATTAAATAAAAACAGCAAAAAGACGCACAGGAAATATAAACCTGAAAATATCAAACAGATAAACGAAGAACGAAAAACTGCGGAAATAAGCCCTACTCATGGTAATAAATCTAAAAACATCCACTTTGCTAACATAAAAAGACCTAGGAAACAAACTTACAAATTTAAAACACTTGCAGCTTCATCCTCGTGATTGGAGAGAAGCTCGAAATACGAAATATCACCCAGAATCTGGGCATCCTACCAATCAAGCTTGGTCGTGCAAGACTTCAGAAGACGCGTCACACATTTGTGCATTCTTATGATTTATTGCCATTATACAAGGAATTTGATAATTTCAATTATCAGTATAATAGTCTTAGAATTAGCTATAGGAATCTCAGCAAGATTAATTATGAACTAGATAACTACCATAAGGTTAAGATACTTAAAAAAATTTAATCATACAATAGTGACAGTACACTCTATGAAAACCAGAGCGAAGAGGGCTTCTTCAAGGGATTAGGAAGTATAGTAAAGGCAGTTAGTGGTAACCGGGATGCAACTGATGGTGAAAGAATAGATAAAATATTAAACCACCTAGCATTCAACCAAAATCAAATCCATAAACAGCTTGAAATGCAATATTTTGTTAACGGCAAGCTAATATAAGCGAATTTTAATGAAACTATACAGGATATTCAGCATAACGAAAACGTTCTCAACTCAAAAATTATTCATTTGGGCAGAAATTGGGCAGGAATTGGGCAGAAATCAAACTGCACATCAAGATATTTTGGTTGCTAAAGATTTAATCAATAGGCTGGTTATTTAATACAATACGATTCTCAGCATTATGGAGGACATAGAGAATTCAATTACATTTTGTAAATTAAAAGCCTTGCATCCTTCTATTATTAAACTCAACGGGTTATTCTGAGAAATAGCCAAAATTTTAACGCATTATAAGGAATTAGACGTAAGTTGTAAAACAGAGTCACACAGTGTAAGCTATTTCCTATCAATACCAATAGATTGCGAAATTAAGTACAAATTATTTCATCTATTATCCATATCTACAATGCTTGAATCAGAATTTTATTTATGACTGTACTGAAGATAATATGTTCCAATATCCCAACCATCTGTTGGCCAACCACCCAAAAGATTGCGAAGAAACGATACTAAATGAAGAAATTCCTAGATCATGTCGCTACAGTACACTAAACATTGCAGAAAATCACATGGAGCTCATACACGAAATTAATCATTACCTTGCTGTTTTTCCAAAAGAAGAAAAAATCAACAGGAACACATAGAAACAAAGTCGTTAATTGGCATTTTTCTCGTAAAAGAAAACAAATGCAAAATCATATTCAGAGAACGAGAAATAATGTTAATGGACAAAACATAATATGGACATCCACTCGTAACAGACAAGCTCGCATATAAATTCACCAAAAGAAACATTTCTAACACCGAGATCACATTAAAGTCCCTCAATTTACTAGAAGTATCGTCGAATCCTGTCCTACCAATAGAAGATGTCAATTATTTGGAAAACTCCGGAAAACCCAGTGTATGGACTATTCTACTTTATATTGCAATATCGTCCATTGTTTCACACCTCATCTACAAGAAGATGAAGAACCAGAAGGCCAGCGATGTCGTCATCGAGTTGTCAGGTCAGCCCCGCACTTCCAGAACCGATTCCAGTTCCACCACAGAACCAAGGGTCACCAAGAAGAAAATTCAACTTCCAGGGGAAGCTTCATTCTAGGGGTGCAGGAGTTATATGTTGGTCCGGCCCTGTAATATTGATATTCGGCAAATACCCGCATATGCGGCGCCGGCTTTAGATCTTATGAATGGCATTTTTAAGTTTACAAAATTTCCGTGTTTTTACTTCCCACACCAATAGGTGAGGGGAGTATTGTGATAGCGAAGATATTCGGTTTTGAGATAATACGCTTTTTGGGCGTTTTGTGATGTCTACATAACGAAAATCCACGTCTCTCATTTCCTTCGGTCTATCTGTCTGCCTGTCTGTCGGTCTATGTGTCGCGTTTTTCTACCCTCGTAATCTCAGTAACCGCTGCATGGATTATAATGAAATTTGTGTAGCGATATGCTGTGGGGTCGTAGTAGGTAATGCTGATATAGTTTTGATGTATTGCGTGGGCGGCGGAGTAATTAGCAAAAAACAAAGAAATTCAAATGTTCCTCAAACTTTCTTTTTAGGCGTTTTAGAGGTTCCTGATCATTTTATACTTTTTTGTGTGGGGGTGAAATTGGGGTGACTGAGGGGTGGGGGTTGTAAAAGTGAAAAATTTGCTGTATTCATAATAGGCTGTCCAGTGACCTGTGAAGGAAGACCTAGCAGCATAGATCACTTTTTTAGGTCCATCCGAACATTGCCTTTCCTATTACAGAAACCAAAAGACTTAAGAATTTTATTATATAGACATACGATTATTGCTTTAGATCATTCTATATTGTTTAACACGGAAACTATTGATTTGATTTCAATGAAATTATGAGACTGTACTATTACCGTGGCGAGGACGAAAAATGCGTAGGGTTTTTTTTAAATCGTATTAGTGGCGGCGTAGAAATAATGAAAAAATAATAATCTAAAAACAGCTCAAACTTCGTTTTTTTTTGGGTGCGGGTAAAATTGGGGTGGTTGGGGTGTAAGGGGTTGAAAAACTGAAGAATGTTTTGTATTCATAATAGTTTGTCCATTACCCGTGGTCTATATGAACTTTGTCTTGCGAATTACAGAAACCAAAAGACTTAGAGCATACGAGAATGCCTTAAGATTGTTCGATATTGTATAAAATGGAAATTGTTCCATTGATTTTAATGAAATTTTGACACAGTATTATTACCGTGGCTAGGGTGGAAAACGCGTATGGGTTTTAGAAATCGTGTCAGTGGCGGCGCAGCAATAAAAAATATAAGTACAGCTGAAACGTCGTTTAGGCGATTTAGGGGTTCCAGATCATTTGCCACATTCTTTTTGAGGGGTAAAATTGAGCTGGTTTGGTGGTAAGGAGTTGTGAAACTGAAAAATTTGTTATATTCCTACCCTACCTTAGACAAAACATAATTTTTGAAATTATATCGATATAGATAATTCTGTATATTATTAAACTGCTAGATCAGAACTTCTAGACTATCATGTGGGCCTTCGTAGAGATCGATAAAGTCTGTATTTTTTAAAATTGTGTTAGTGGCCAGTTTATTAATTTCCCATAACACGCAGCTATAGTCTGACGTCGCCTTGCAACCAAATCATCGCCAGCCCCCCCCCCCCAAAAACTGTGTTATGCCGCTAGGTCTTCCCTCACATGTCAATGGATAGCCTATTACCAATACAACAATTTTTTCAGTTTAAAAACCCCCTCACCACCAAAATTTTTAGTTTTACTTCCCACACCGATAGGTCGGTCTGTCTGTCGGTCTGCCGGTCTGTCGGTCTGTCGGTCTGTCGGTCTGTCGGTCTGTCGGTCTGTCGGTCTGTCGGTCTGTCGGTCTGTCGGTCTGTCGGTCTGTCGGTCTGTCGGTCTGTCGGTCTGTCGGTCTGTCGGTCTGTCGGTCTGTCGGTCTGTCGGTCTGTCGGTCTGTCGGTCTGTCGGTCTGTCGGTCTGTCGGTCTGTCGGTCTGTCGGTCTGTCGGTCTGTCGGTCTGTCGGTCTGTCGGTCTGTCGGTCTGTCGGTCTGTCGGTCTGTCGGTCTGTCGGTCTGTCGGTCTGTCGGTCTGTCGGTCTGTCGGTCTGTCGGTCTGTCGGTCTGTCGGTCTGTCGGTCTGTCGGTCTTTCGGTCTGTCGGTCTGCCGGTCTGTCGGTCTGTCGGTCTGTCGGTCTGTCGGTCTGTCGGTCTGTCGGTCTATCGGTCTGTCGGTCTGTCGGTCTGTGCGCGCTTTTCTAGCCTCGTAATGTCAGTAACCGCTGCATGGATTGTGATGAAATTTGGGCAGCGATATGCTGGGGAGTCGTAGAAGGTAATGTACTAAAATCGGTACACGGGCGGCGGAGTAATTAGCAAAAAACAAAAAAAATTAATATTCCTCAAACTTCGATTTTAGATGTTTTAGGGGTTCCTGATCATTTTCTACTTTTCTTTGGGTGGGGGTAAAATCGGGGTGGTTGGCGGGTGGGGGGTTGTAAATCTCAAAAGTGTGTTGTACTCATAATAGTCTATCCATTTGTAACGGATCACCCGTTTTCAAAATTATTTTTATATTATTTACTTGGCTACCATACACAAATAGTTTATAACTTCCATTTTTATTATACCAGTCACGTTTTCATAATTGTTTTACTTCTTACTTCTTCCTTTTACCATCTCTATTGCTTTCAGCTGGAAATATTATTATATTATACAATCGCGCATAAATTTTAAGAAAATCTAATGAGTGGGAGGTATGCTCTCGCTCTCTACCAAGGTTTCCTTTTGTATCGAAACACATACCTCTCCCCTTCTCAGTTCTTAACTCGATCAGTCAACACCTCTCTCTAAGGCAATTTTTTTGTGTGTGTGCAATTGATGTTGTAACCGAAGAAACCACCCTTCTTTGGGGTTCCATGAACACCTCTTTGGAGGGGCACCACACTTCTTTGAAGGGGCACCACACTTTTCTGGAGGGGCACCACCAAAACTCCTTTTGAAAAAAGCCAGCCTTGTTTGGGGTGCCACCATGTGAACACTACCGCTTCTCCGGGGCATAACCCTTCTTTGGGGTGCCACCAGCACTTCTCCGGATAACCATTCTTCTTTGGGGTGCGGATGTAACACCTTCTTTGGAGCACCACGAGCAAACGGTTTAGAGGCTCCTGATCGTTTTGCATCGTTCAATTGAAGCATGCAGAATGAAAACTGTGGCGTCCTAGTTTCTATAAGGAGGGAGACGCAAGAAACTATTTTCGAGAGTTTTTGTGTTGGACATTTTTTTGCGGGAGGATGGGTGATGATTTGGTTGCAAAGCGATTTTAGACCATAGCTTCATGCAATGGGAAAGCAATAAAACGAAATCATTATTATGTGTGGGAAGTACTGAGTCAATCAATTTGACTCCATTTTTTTGATTATTGCAGCGCCACCACTAACACGACTTCTCAAAACCATATGCTTTTTCCATCCTCTCTAAGGTAATAATACTCTGTCTAAATTTCATTAAAATCAATTCGGTCATCTCCAGGTTACGCAATACAGAACGATCTAAAGCAATCCTTGTATATTTGTACATAAGAAAATGAAGTCCCTTGGTTTCTGTAATAGGCAAGGAAACGTTAGGCAGAAGGAAGGACAAATGTATTATGCCGCTAGGTCTTTCTTTCATAGGCAATGGACAGTCTATTATGCATACAACAAATTTTTCGCTTTTGCAGCCCCTCACCCTCAAACCACCCCAATTTCACCCGCACCCAAAAAAGGTAAAAAATGATCAGGACCCCCTAAAACACCTATAAATGAAGTTTGAGCTGTTTTCATATTTTTGGTCTTTGATTATTGCTACGCTGCCACTGACACGATTTCTAACAACCATACGCATTTTCCATCCTCACCACTGTAATAATACTCTGTCAAAATTTCAATAGATTCGATTTAATATTATCCACGTTATAAAAATACAAAATGATCCAAAGCAATAAATACTCGTATGCACAGAAAATTCCCTTAGTTGCGGTAGTAGGTAAGGCAATGTTCGATGCACCTAAAAAGGTGATTTATGTCGCTAGGTCTTCCATCACATGTCAGTGGACAGCCTATTATGAATACAAGAAATGTTTTAGTTTTTGAACCCCCACCCCCAAACCACCCCAATTTCACCCCCACCCAAAAAAACCTAGAAAATGATCAAGAACCTCTAAAACGCTTAAAAACGAAGATTGAGCTGATTTTATGTTTTTAGTCTTTTTATTATTTCTGGGCCACCACTGGCACGATTCATAAAAACCATACGCACATTCTATCCTGGTAGTAATACTGTGTCAAAATTTCATTAAAATCAATTCAACAGTTTCCTCGTTACACAATACAGATTTGAAGCAATACCCGTATGTTTACATCAGAAAAAATTCCAAATTTCGTGGTTTCTATAATAGGCAAGGCCTAAAAAGTGTATTATGATTCTAGATCTTTCTTCCACATGTTAGTGGATAGCCTATTATTAATATCACGAATTTTTCGGTTTTACAACCCCCACTCCCCAACCACCCCAATTTCATCCCCACCCAAAAAAAAAATAGAAAATGATCAGGAACCCCTAAAACGCACAAAAACGAAGTTTGAGGGACATTTTTTTTCGTTTTTTGCTAATTACTCCGCCGCCCATACACCGATTCTAAAAATTATAGGAGCGTTACCTATTACGACCCCACAGCACATCACTGCCCAAATTTCATCGCAATCCATGCAGCGGTTACTGAGATTACGAGGGTAGAAGAACGCCAACAGACAGACAGACCGACAGAAATGCGTGACGTGGATTTTCGTATGTAGACATCATAAAACGCCCAAAAAGCGTGTTGTCTCAAAATCGAAAATTTTCGTGATCACAACACAATACTCCCCTCACCTATCGGTGTGGGAAGTAAAAGAAACAGTACAATATAAAAGCAGCTCAAACTATGTTTTTGGGGGACTTTAGGGATCTCTGATCGTTTTCTGCTTTTATTGGAGAATTTAAAATGAGCTGAGATAGGATGGGGTCTCGGATAGGGAGGTTGGGAAGCCCCGGAACACATTTCATTGCCCCCCACGATTGATACTGGTAATATGATCAGTTTTCAAATATCGAAAAGTCGGCATGCCATGTGATTAAGATAAGAGTTTAAGATTGCATAATAAAAACTGTGTCGTCCTAGTTCCTACGGAGAGAGATGTTACAAATTATTTAAGAGCGGTTTTGTGTTAGTTCTTTTTTTTCGGGCGGGTGGGCGATGCTTTGGTTGCAATGAATATCAGAATATAGCTTCATGCTATGGGAATATAATAAACTGATATCACCGTAATGTGTGGGAAGTACTCTGAGTCAATCAACCTGACTCCATTTTTTAATGTTTCTATAGAATGTCGAATGATTATCTGACTTGCAATTTGTGGTTTGTACTTGGGCGGCCCTTGGCGTGTCGAATGGTACAGATCACAGGTTCAGATTGTAAAGATGTTGAAAGGTATGATATACGGCGAAAAACGATCCAGGAACCAGGGACTACTGCAAGCTGCTAGCTAGCTTGCTCTGCTGCAAGTCAGCATCACGCTTCACCTGTTTCGTCTTTCTAACGTCAACACTGTCAAATATCAGATTTTGTATGAAGAAGGGTATGGTCTTGAAGGGATATCTTTTAAGCTGCCTCATAGTATACAAGCTGATTCCGAAACCGTCATCCTCAGGATCTTCCATTGATAGACGGCCCTGCGGGACATCCAAAGGATGTCCATGCCTGCCTGCTACAGAATATTACAAACAGGTCATCCTAGGGCTAACCTAGGATAGCTTACAGATAACCTGTAGACGTCATTCTAGTCTTATCCCAAATTTGGGCGATACGGCTTTATTTAGGATGTTCTAGGGATATCGGGTGCTGTGTGGGTACACACAGAAAAAGCTGTCGTTTTGTCAAAGACTTACGCTTGGATCCAATGGGACACACTCAGCATTCCTCAAATACAGCGTCGTTTTCTCCAATGGGAAGTATATAGTTGGATAGCGAATTATATCGTATTGTCGATTCAACTACAAGATGTCACTGGATTCCAATGGATTATTCAATTGCAGCCTATCGTTTAATCGAATCTGTGTTTGGTAATTGATTCTAAACTACTTTCTTCTCCTTGGATCAACAGATTTTATTGCGAGGACAGCTGATTGATTCGTTTGGATGTTTAATGGTGTGATTTTGTGTGAAGTTATAAGGAGCATGATATAAGAATTGAACAGAAGCCTGCACCAGTTGTTGCATTATTACCTGAAATATAACTGTCTGACTAATCTAAATACCTACATTCAAATGTGGGTGTTAGCTCTTCTAAGCCCCAACTTCTCAGTAGGTCCTCCATTTAATATATAACTGGACAACATTTAAATCACACAATTGCTGATGCGATACGCAAAACCACGGCTAACACCGAAACAACACAACAGAACAACTTCGTCCATGTTGACGAGTTCGCGGCGATAGTAGCACTGAGATCATCCCCCTGTTCTTTATTACCTTCATTGAATCGGGAATACTGATTATAGTTCAGCGAACGACAAGCGCCATTGAAACAAAATTAATTTTTATCAGATGAGTTATCACGAACTGCTGTTGCAGTAATAATTTTTATACATTGAATAGATTGTATGCTTTGCTTAAATGAAACATAGGGTAAATTTCGAAAACAAAAGGTTGTTTTGATTGCATTATATGTCAATACCGGTAATAGCAGGATTATACATATCGTTATAACGATAATAAAGTTATTTTGAATTTATTGACGTACCTCTGTGACTACTTCGAATATAAGGATTGGATTCTTTCAATGACATGGATTTGAAAAAACTGTAAATATATTTAAAATGATGGAGAAACATCCAAATACTAAAAATTAATTGGAAACGCAACAGTATTTTTTTCTCTGTAAGGAGGGAGACGCAAGAAACTATTTACGAGAGTTTTTGTGTTGGAGGTTTTTTTGCGGACGGGTGGGCGATGAATTGGTTGCAAGGGGATTTCAAACTATATTGCTCCATTCAATGGGAAAACAATAAAATTATTTGTGGAAAGTACTGAGTTAATAAACTTGACTCATTTTCTTTTCTGTCTGAACAAATAAAGATACATAAATATTTTACTAATTTTCTCGAAAACAAAAGACCGATTTTAAAAAATCAAACGCTATAATATAAAGGACTTCGACATACCTTTGAAGCAAGATATTACTTGATACTACTTGCAATTTAAAAATTTTAAGGGGATAATCGTGGGAGACAGAGGGTATAAGGGGGGAAAGTAATTTTTAGTTAAAAAATTGTGCCCCTTGACAAATTATTTGACGTGCCTCGGCGTTTTTTATTTTAATCAATGGTTTTCGATAAATACGTGGTAGGAAGTTTTCAAATGAACACCCTGTATAAGAAAATGAATTACTGCATTGGGAAAGTTAAGCGGCACAAGTCGTATTTCATAGGTTTACACCTGTATACGACGCTATTCTCGTGTACCCCTCGTATGGTGTCGCCCGCTTGTCACCTTAAATTATACGCAATATCCTTCCTATGTGCCTTCGAGAAAGCCGCCAAGAAGTCAACTGAAAAGCCAGTCATCGGTCTTCCAAAACTACAGTTTCTGTCGAGACAGCTACCCTATTACATCTAAATCACGCAACAGGTATATAAGCCCTTTACAATTCTTAACAAAAAGTGTTCAGTAATAGTGGTGCAATTGATAAAGCTGACGACAACAAAGTCTTGTTCGCAAATAAATAGAAATCGAAAGATGCGTTGGAGGCTAGTCGCGTCGGTAACCCTATTGGCGGCGATGTTTAGTTTGATTGACGGGCAGGGACTGGCCGGGAACAATTACGTGGAAAAACAACTCATGTGCGCCCTAGGAAGGGCACCGTGTGATGCATTAGGGTCTCAGATTAAAGGTGAGTCATAGATTCATGGATACACGCTTATAAATGCCAGCTATCGTAGGTGGTACGATACCTACATTGAATGAATTTAGTGTTAAAATCAATAGGTCCATTGAAATGTCAAATTTTGATTTTTTGAACCTTTTTCTTGAAACGTACCGAAAGACCGATTATTTTGATCAACATGGTGTATTGATGGTCGATGAAGTGAGGTTTTCTATAATAAAATTTCGTTAGACTGAACTTTACAACCTTTTTTCAATTTCTGGGGGTATCTCTTTTTTTAAGTGAAAGTAAACTGATTGGTGGAACAACACAGTCTATTAGCGGTTAAACAAATAATGAGATATCAAAATCGATTTTTCCAATTCCAAAAACTGTGTCGTAACTTCACAACCGATTTGTTCTTTTATTTTTGAATACCTTTCAATATTCTGAAAGTGGATCATTGAAAATGGCCGATCAATCTGGTCTATTTATAGTCAAATGAATGAGGTATCACAATTGATTATTCCGCCAATTGTGTCGCACCTCTGATTATTAAGCGCTAAACTTGCCAACAGAATAAGTAGAGAAATGTTGAATTTTACTCTGCAAGTATTTTCCGAATTTTGTGGAAGTAGTCTACAAATATTTAGTTAGATCATTCTTCCATCCGGAAGTGAAAAGTTTCATGTCTGCGATAAAGATTTTTTTCGCTTTTTGGGGTACATGTTTCACAAATAAACCATGTACCTAGCTCACTTCCTTGGGTCTGCCTCTTTGCCTTTATGATCGGTAATCCTAGTAGGTACCCATCCTCTGGAATTTAGAAAGTACCAACGCGATTTTAATGTTCATAGGTCAGTATTGCGGTACGGGCAAACACATTTATAGTTTCTGAAATATATCCAGCGGCGCGTTGGTCCAGTTATTACTAAAAAAAAACACTGGGCTACCCTACGGGGCTGATATAATAGAGTTTATTATATGGTACCTTAAGTAGTCTTAGGAACTTTACTGCTTTTATAAATCAATTCAGTGGCAATGAAGAAATAAAAAAATATCCAGCACTTGTTCCCCTAAGAGCGCCCTAAGAGCGTTTTAGAGATAAAGGATAATTTTTTAATCCTTTTGAGAGGGTAAAATAGAGAGTCGTTAGCTGGCTGCTACCAAATATTTTTTTATGCATGTTAAACTTTGTATTGGCATGGTGATATGCAAAGCGTTTCAAACCCAGACGAAGAGATGCCTTTATTTACCCTTAAAGGAACTGGAGATATTCGTTATTCCTGGTGTTAGTACTAGAGCGCGGATTTCTAGAAATTATGCCATGAATAATATTTGATGGCAGATGTATTTGGCGATATATATGTATATACACATATATTACAAATCTGATGCAGTAACTAAGTTTTTTTTGTGCTATTTTCATTATGGAACGCGATCGGAAGAACGTGACAACTCTGCGCGCCGAACGCATCAAGTCTTGCATAGTGAAGTTATAGTGCAGGTAAAAGCAGCGGTAACGAAATTAACGGAAGCCTAGGAATAATTAAATGTATTTATTATACGAGTAGTAGCTTAAAATCGAGTGACAATGCCTAAAATTAAGCCCATTGTGGAAGAGTGGATAGAAGACCTTGCAGGGTTGAAGTACGGAAACAACAAATTAATTTGTCGAACCTGTATAAAGGTGGTAAATTTTGGTAATTTTGCGTTTTTCAAACGACATGTACATCGCTGTTAGTTTACAGGTAAATTGTGAAAAAAAGTATGATCCAACTCAGCATCTTAAAACTGCAATTCATCAAGAAAGTTTGAACAAAATAAAGATGGAAAAAATGAACAACTAACTTTGTCTGAATCGATACCTGGATCATCAACAGAAATTCAGCAGAAAGAATTTTATATTGATTTATGCAAAATGATGGTTTTCTGCAATATTTCCCTTACAAAGCTTAATAATAGTGTGTTTAATACATTCTTATAAAAATATAATGGGCTATGATTTACTTTAGGGTACAGCCGCTAGGTGGCGCCCCTATATGTCAATCGAAAGGGTTCGAGGTGGGGAGCAATAATGTCCCCGGGCACAACACCCGGAAACGAAAGACAAAAAAGTTATGGAGAAAACAATTTCCCATGTTAAGTCTATGGGAATTTTTCGAAAATTTTAGGGTACAGCCGCTAGGTGGCGCCCCTATATTTCAATCGAAAGGGCTCGAGGTGGGGAGCAATAATGTCCCCGGGCACAACACCCAGAAACGAAAGACAAAAAAGTTATGGAGGAAACAATTTCCCATGTTAAGTCTATAGGAATTTTTCTTTCTCGTTAAAAGTGAATGAAATCTTCCACGTAGGTTAGGTTAGGTTGGGTTAGGTTAAGTTAGGTTATGTTGCTTTTTTCTTACATAGTAAATGAAATAAACATGTTCCTTTTGATTCCAATGACTTTTAATGAGAAAAAAAAAATTCGAAAAATTCCCAAACTGTTTCCTGCATAACTTTTTTGTCTTTCGTTTCCGGGTGTTGTGCCCATGGATATTATTGCTCCTCACCTCGAGCCCTTTCCATTGACATATAAGCGCGCCACCTAGCGGCTGTACCCTAAATTTTCGAAAAAAATCCCATACACTTAACATGGGAAATTGTTTTCTCCATAACTTTTTTATCTTTCGTTTTCGGGTATTGTGCTCGTGGACATTATTGCTCCCCACCTCAAGCCCTTTCGATTGACATATAGAGGCGCCGCCTAGCGGCTGTACCCTAAAGTAAATCGTTACCAAGAAGAAAATTGGAAACATTTACATATGGTTTTGCGTACATAAAACTATGTGGTCGATGCACAGCTCACCTAATGGTTGGAATATTGAACGAACACTGGCGAATTGGTGCTTTTTTGATAGGTTCTAAGCAATTAGAACAAACAAATAATAATACTATTACAGGATTCATTCACGATGAGTTGACGAAGTTTTTTAGCCGAATCCAGTTCCAAGTAAGAAAATTTTGTTGATGCTTTCTGACGCGACTGCATACAATCGTGATTTTTATTTAAACTTAGTCCATTGTGCTTGGTTAGCGCATGGAATCAATCATGTGGCTGAAACTATTCGGACACAATTTTCTTTGGTTAATACTTTAATCAAAACAGGAAAAAAGTTTTCGTAAAAGCTCCATTGAGGGTTCAAATTTATCGAGAAAGATTACCAGGTATTGTAGAAGATACAGGATGTTATTTTTTTTAAATAACGTTTTTTTTTTTAAATAATTCTATCATCTTCTAACCGATTCTGTCGAAATTCAGTAGCGTTGTTTTTAGTAGTAAGGGGGTGATTTTGCCCTAACTAGACAAAAAAATTATGTCCAGTGGCGTTAGAGGTGGCAATTTAATAACAATTATAAGCGGAAAACTGTACGCCACTGACACATTTAATGTTAATATTTCTTTGAGGTAAACCAACTGCAACTACAACTTTTTTGTCTCCTGAATTTTTCTCGTATCTTGCTTTGTTTGCGGAATAAAAAATAAAAACTATTCTATTGCATATCCATTTATCATAAGAAAAGTTACAAAAATTGTTGGAAGTGACCTCCCCCAGCTCGGATGCAGGAATCCAGTCTTCTCCTCATTGATTGGCGAACTCTCTCAAAAATACCGAGGTCATTTTATTGAGTTACAGCCAGCAATGATTTGATTTCTCAGGTCCTTCACATTTTCCACAGCAGTAGCGTACACTATTGACTTCAGGTGGCCCCACAGAAAAAAATCCAGGGGGTTTAAGTACGGGGATCGTGCAGGCCATGAGTAAGGTCCACCTCGGCCAATCCAGTGGTTTCCGTAGGTTTGAGTTAAAAACTCACGAGCAACCCACCTAAAATGCGCTGGTGCGGCATCGTGCATAAACCACATTGCATGTCTTAGTGCCAAAGGTATGGTTTCCAGGAATCCAGGGAGAGTATGTTCCAAAAAGTGGCGATATATTTAAAAAAAATTAACATCCTGTATCTTAGAAACCATACATTTTTGGACATATGTTTATATGAACTTTTTTTCATGGAATGACCTGAGGAGTCACCCCCTTGAATATTGTCGCATCTTTTTTAAACGCCCTATATATGAGTTGTTTACATTTCTTTCAGGTCTCAATCAGTGTGGACACTTCTATAGTGCTGTTACGTTATTATGTAGCCCCGAGTAATCGTAAAATCGCAATTATCTATCCAAAATATATATTACAATAATTCGGAAAGTGGTGTGAGATCAAAATAATCGAAAATACCAATTTGCAATAGATAGAAACTAAATAAATTGATCTATTTATTGTATATTAACATCTGATTATACAATTTTGACTAATGACCGTATAACAGTGCAGCAAAAAATGCCGAAAGAGAAAAC
Source organism: Callosobruchus maculatus (assembly GCA_951848785.1). NCBI lineage: Eukaryota > Metazoa > Arthropoda > Insecta > Coleoptera > Chrysomelidae > Callosobruchus > Callosobruchus maculatus. Next base: position 484,727 of record CATOUR010000103.1, read on the forward strand.
GGTCAATCAACCCGTCGGGCGTCTTGTGAAGGATTAAGGGGTCCTTTGTAGTGTCGGTACTCTGTAGGAGCACCAAAAATGTAAACAGCTCTTATATTTCTGACGCGTACAATATACCACTTCCTCCTGAACCGGCGATTACCAGGTGGGGTGCGTGAATGCGTGCTGCCCATTTTTATGCTGATAATTTTGATTAATTTAAAGAAATTATATTACAATTCCCTCAGTCCTCAGTTGGTGTTCTTTATGTAGCTCTGCATCATTATTTTCAATGTATTTCTATTAAAAAATATAATAGTTGCTTGTTTTCTTTAATGCTTTTCAAATGTATGTGCATTTTTATGTGCTTATTTCCGAAGAATTTTGGGCTTTTTTAAGCGCTCATCTTAGGTTTTTAATTATTATAAATCCGCGCTCTAGTTATTACTATCATACACAGAGGATAGAAAACGAGTGGTTTTCGGGAGTCGTTCGAGTGGCAGCGTGGTAATAAGGATATGATTAAAACGAAAAATTAAAAGAAACGAAACCAGGCTCCTCATTTAATGATCTAGATGAGAAAACTTGGAAGGTGGATGGCAGCAGAGTAATGATCAGAAAATGAGCGTCATTTGGTCCTTCTGTAACTCTGAAGAATTATTGAAAATTTTATGATCTATTACTATTGCAATAAGGAAGAACTTCTTCTTAAGGTCCCGTCTTCAATGAAGGTTGGCTACAATTTCGGCAAATCGTTCTCTGTTCTGAGCAGCTCTTAACAGTGATTGCGAATTCAGACCGGTCCAGTCCCTAACATTTTTCAGCCATGAACACTGTTTTCTGCCCGGGCCTCTCCTACTCTCAATTTTACCTTCCATTATCAATCTCAAAAGGAAGAACATCAACGATGCAAGGAATCACGTACAATCTCTCTCAGTTGATAACGTGCTTTTAGCGATTCGCCAAACCGATTCAGTACCCATATATGGGATGCCTCCCGCTAGCATTTAAGTAACTGTACCATTATACAGGGTGTTTTTGAAATTAGGACTTTCCTTTTCAAGAGCAACTGCCTCTGAAATTATAAAGCTAATGTGCAGTGAATCAGCAGCGGAAGAATAAAAACCTGTGTAAGAGAATACTTACTATTCGTTCGCTGCGAAGTTTTAAGTGCGGCCCTATCACATGAGTTTTATAGATACAGTTTGAAATTCGCGCCGCAAAACTGAAATGATCCGGAACCCCAAAAACACCTAAAAACGAAGTTTGAGGAATATTTAATTTTTTTTTGTTTTTTGCTAATTAGTCCGCCGCCCATGAACCGATTTTCAAAACTAATAGAACATTACCTACTACGACCCCACAGCATGTTGCTGCCCAAATTTCATCACAATCCATGCAGCAATTACTGAGATTACGAGGCTAAAAAAACGCGCACAGACAGACAGACCAACGGAAATGAGTGACATGGATTTTCGTTATGTAGACATCATGAAACGCCGAAAATCGAAAATTTTCGCGATCACAATCCTCCCCTGACCTATCGGTGTAGGGAAGTAAAACCTGGTCAAAGTATTCCAGAGACTAAGAGAAGTAAACCTAAAGCTCAACCCTTATAAATGCCAATTTTTGAAAAAGGAAGTTTTGTTTCTGGGTCATATAGTAACATCAGAAGGAATTTCTCCCCATCCATCAAAGATTTAAGTCGTCAAGGACTTCCCTGTACAGATTCATCCGAAACAAAAATGTTTTTTGCGTTTGCTAGTTATTATAGGAAATTCATAAAAAATTTTGCGGAAATAACATCACCTTTGAAACACTAAAGGAACGGTTAGTGAGCCCACTGTTGATACAACATCCAAATCTTTCACCCGACAACACATTAATCCTAACACTGTTGACGCATCTAAGAAGTCACTAGGTGCCGTACTTGCAATTTCAGATAATAGACCCGTAGCCTTTGCAAGCAGAGCATTGAACATGGCGGAACAAAATTATGCTTCTGTTCATCGAGAGATGCTCGCAATCGTGTGGAGTTAAACATTTTTCTTATCTTCACTCAAAAAAATTCATTATTAACACAGATTGCAGACCATTAATGTATCTCTTTGGAATGTCAAATCCCCCTAGAGACTTTTGAAATTCAAACTTGTATTGGATGAATATGACTTTGATGTGAAATACATAAAAGGGAAGGATAAAGCAGTAGCAGACGCATTATCAAGGATACAAATTTCTTCTTATGAACTCAAGAAAATGGAAAATACGGTAACTAGCACTATGTATCTTATGACAAGAAGACATTCCAAACAACAGGAGAACGCAGTTCCTTCTGGAGGTAGTTGCTCTAATTCAGACGAAAGGACTGAACACCCTGGAGTCGTAGAATTACTGAAATGGTCCAAAGAAGGCTATCAGCTTTGTCCTATAACAGGAGAACAATTTCAAAAACTATTGCAAAGTGAGAATTGCAACTATATTACAGATAATTTACTGTGCCTTCGTGAAGCACAGATGGTTTATATACGCCAAGATTCCGCCAGTTATGAATGCAATTCTCAGCGATATAGGTAACATAAGAAAGTTAGGAATTAAATTGTCAATAATAAAAGTTGTGACCAAAAATACCGATCCAGAAACTAGATATCTTATTTTAAATGACCATCACATATTACCAACAGGAGGTCATGCAGGTATAAATCGTATGTACAGTAATATTAGAAAGAATTATACCTGGCCTGGTTTAAGGAAACATATTGAACGCTTTATTAAACATTGTGACGACTGTCAGAGGTATAAGCACAGCAAAACAAACTTAGAACCCATGACTATAACTACTGCTGCTTTTGCAGCATTCGAAAAAATATTTGTAGACATTGTTGGACCCCTAGAAGCAGATATAAATGAAAATCGTTACATTTTAACCTTTTAATGTGAACTAACAAAATTCGTTGAAGCTTATCCTCTTAAAAATAAAGAAGCAGCTACAATTGCTAGATTATTTGTTGGCAATTTCATCTTGAGATATGAAGTCCCTAGTACAGTAGTTACAGATAAAGGCGCCGAATTTCTCTCTAAAGTATTCAAAGAAAATACCCACAAATGTTTAGGTAATTATTTGCGAATCCAAGTGTCACATTGCCCAAATTCTTGGAGCTCTTGGGTAAGTTACTGGTGCTTTGCTTATAACACAACAATCCACAAAGAGACAAAGTATTCACCATTTGAACTGATACTTGGTAGGCAAGCAAGACTCCTTGTTACTCAACTGGAGCCTATATTCAATTTTGACCAATATCCCTTGGAATTGAAGTATCGATTACAGAGGGCATGCAACGATGCAATAAATAATTTACTAGAAACAAAAAGAAATTCGAAAACGTATTTACGACACTAGAGCACATTCGCAACGCTATGACAAAAACGACTTAGTCTTAATTAAGTCAGAAGTAGGCAACAAGTTAGAAATAAGGACCCATATAAAGTAGAAAGTGACATCTTACCAAACCTATTAGTAGATTTAGGTAATGGATGTTTAAGTGACGTTCATAAAAATAGAGTTATGCCATATAACAAATAGAAAAAAATATTTATGAGCTCAATATTTTTTTCTCACATCCGCCTGGGAAGTGTAATGTATGATGTAACTAGGTAAGGTAGTGTATAATTGTGAGTGTGCGGCGTGATAGTTGGGCAGTGTATAAGTGAGTAGTTAAGTACGCATTAATTGTAATGAACAATAAACATTGGTAATAGGATAGGCAGTTATGTAAGAATAGGGAATAAACGGGGAATCACAATGAAGACATCAAGGAGATTGTTTGATTGAGACCAACCGATAACCTCCAAGATATGAGTTTACTGCAATACAAAAAAATTAGGTCAAGTTAATTGACTCAGTACTTCCCACACATTACGCTGATATCAGTTTATTATTTTCTCATAGCAACAAATCTTTCAGTTTTACAACCACCCACCCCCCAACTATCCCAATTTCACCCTACCAAAAAAAAAACTAGGAAAATGATCCGGGACCCGCCAAAAAGGCCTAGAAACGAAGTCTGATCTGTTTTTGTATTTATAGTTTTTTGGTTATTGCAGCGCCACCACTGACACGATTTATAAAAACCATACGCGTTTTCCATCCTCGTAAAGGTAATAATACTGTGGCGAAACTTCGTTAAAATCAATTCGGCCATTTCCAAATTACACGATACAGAACCATCTAAAGCAATATTCCTATGTATCTACATCACAAAATTCTGAGTTTGGTTTCTGTAATGGGGAAGGAAACGTTAGGAAGGATCTAAAATGTGTATTATGCCGCTAGGTCTTTCTTTCGCAGGGAATGGAGGGTCTATTATGAATACAACAAATTTTTCAGTTTTTCAACCCCCACCCCCAACCACCCCAATCTCGTCCCCACCAAAAAAAAGTAGGAAATGATCAAGATCCTCTGAAAATGCTTAAAAGCGAAGTTTGAGCTATTTTTAGTTTTTCTATTAGTTCTGCGCTGCCGCTGGCACGATTTATAAAAACCATACGCATTTTCATCCTCGCCACGGTAGTAATACTGTGTCAATATTTCATTGAAACCAATTCAACTGTTTCCACGTTACACAATACAGAACGATCTAAAGCATTACTCGTATGTTTCTCTAATAGGCAAGGCAATGTTCGGATCGACCTAAAAAAGCTATTTATGTCGCCAGGTCTTCCTTCACAGGTCAGTGGACAGTCTATTGAATACAACAAATTTTTCAATTTTACAACCCCCCCCCCACCCCCTAACCACCCCAAATTTCACCCGCACCAAAAAAAAATTGAGTCAAGTTGATTGACTCAGTACTTCCCACACATTACGCTGATACCAGTTTATTATATTCCCATAGCATGAAGCTTTAGTCCAAGATCCCTTGCAACCAAATAACTGCCAACCCCCCCCCCCCCCCTAAAATTGTCTTATGCCGCTAGATCTTTCCTTCACAGGTCAATGGACAGCCTATTATCGATACTACAAACTTCTCAGTTTTACAACCCCCCCAACCACCTCACTTTCACCCCCCCCCCCCCAAAAAAAAAACTGGTAGGAAATGATCAGGAACCCCTAAAACTTCTAAAAACCGAATTTGAGTTGCTTTAATACTTGTAGCGTTCTTTGATTGTTACTACGCTGCCACTGACAAGATATTTAACAAACATACGCGTTTTCCAATCTCACCATGGTAACAGTATACTGTGTCAAAATTTCATTAGAATCAATTTAATAGTGTCCACGTTACAAAATACAAAACGATTTAGACCAATAAATTCTCGTATAATATACAGAAAATACAGAAAAAGTCCCTTAGTTTCTGTAATAGGCTAGACAATGTTCGGATGCACCTAAAAAGGTGATTTGTGTCGCTAGATCTTCCTTCACAGGTTAGTGGACAGCCTAATATGAGTACAAGAGTTTTTTTAATTTTTCAACCCCCAACCCCCCAACCACCTCAATTTCACCCCCACCCAAAAAAAAACGCAGAAAATGAGGAGGAACCTCTAAAACGCTTAAAAACGAAGTCTGAGCTGTTTTTATATTTTTAGTTTTTTTATTATTTCTGCGCCGCCACTGGCACGATTTTTCAAAACCATACGCGTTTTCCATCTTCGCCATGGTAGTAATGCCGTTTCAAAATTTCATTAAAATCAATCAACAGTTTCCTCGTTACAACGATCTGACGCAATACTCTCGTATGTTTACATCAAAAAAAAATTCTAAGTCCTTTGCTTTCTGTAATAGGCAAAGGCAATGTTTGGATGGACCTAAAAAAGTTATTTATGCCGCCAGGTCTTCCTTCACAGGTCAGTGGACAGTCTATTATGAAAGCAACAAATTTTTCAATTTTACAACCCCCCACCCCCCAACCACCCCAATTTCACCCCCACCCAAAAAAAAGTAGAAAATGATCAGGGACCCCTAAAACGCCTAAAAACGAAGTTTCAGCAATATTTAATTTTTTTTGTTTTTTGCTAATTACTCCGCCGCCTATGCACCGATTTTCAAAATTATAGGAACATTACCTACTACGACCCCACAGCATACCGCTGCCCAAATTTCATCACAATCCATGCAGCGGTTACTGAGATTACGAGGGTAGAAAAACGCGACAGACAGACAGACAGACAGACCGACAGACCGACAGACCGACAGACCGACAGACCGACAGACCGACAGACAGACAGACAGACCGACGGAAATGAGTGACGTGGATTTTCGTTATGTACACATCATAAAACGCCCAAAAAACCTATTATCTCAAAATAGAAAATTTTCGCGATCACAATACTCCCCTCACCTATCGGTGTGGGAAGTAAAAGTAGAAATTGATCAGGAAGACCTAAAACGCCCAAAAACGAAGTTTCAGGAATATTTAATTTTTTTTTGTGTTTTGCTAAATACTCCGCTGCCCCTGCACCAATTTTCAAAATTATAGCAGCATTACCTACTACGATCCCACAGCATATCGGTACATAAATTCCATCGCAATCCGTGCAGCGGTTACTGAGATTACGAGGGTAGAAAAACGGGAACAGACAGACAGACAGACATACCGACAGACCGACAGACAGACCGACGGAAATAAGTGACGTGGATTTTCGCTAGACATCATAATACCCCCCTCACATGTCGGTGTGGAAAGTATAACACGCTTTTTAAAAAAATGAAGTCAAATTGATTGATCAGTACTTCCTACACGGATTACGGTGATATCAGTTTATTATTTTAGCATAGCCTGCCATCCTAAAATTGTCTTATGCCGCTAGGTCTTTCCTTCACAGGTCAATAGACAAAACGATCTAAAGCAGTAAATACTCGTGGATAATATAGAAAATTCTAAAGTCCCTTAGTTTCCGTAATAGGCTAGGCAATGTTCGGATGGACCTAAAAAGGTGATTTATGTCGCTAGGTCTTTCTTCACGGTTAGTGGACAGCCTATTATGAATACAAGAAATTTTTCAGTTTTCCAAACCCCCCACCCCCCAACCACCCGAATTTCACCCCCACCTAAAAAAAACGCAGAAAGTTATCAGAAACCTCATAATCGCCTAAAAACGAAGTTTAAGCACTTTCTATTTTTTTTTTGTTTTTTGCTAATTCCTCGGCCGCCTATGCACCGATTTTCAAAATTATAGGAGCATTACCTACTACGACCCCACAGCATATCGCTGCCCAAATCTCATCAGAATCCATGCAGCGGTTGCTGAGATTACGAGGCTAGAAAAAAGCGACAGACAGACAGACGGAAATGAGTGACGTGGATTTTCGTTATGTAGACATCATAAAATGCCCAAAAAGCGTATTATCTCGAAATCGAAAATTTTTGCGATCACAATACTCCCTTCACCTATCGGTGTGGGAAGTAAAACATGGAACTAAAAAATTAAAAATGATTTTTAAATTAAGGTTTCAACAACAATGAACAAAAAATACTAGTATGACTATGAAAAAAATGAAGTCAAGTTGATTGACTCAGTACTTCCCACACATTGCGGTGATTATTTTTCCATAGCACGAAGCTTTAGGCTGAGTTCATATTTTTAGCTTTTGATTACTGCTACGCTGCTACACGATTTCTAACAAGCATACGCGTTTTCCATCCCCACCACAGTAACAATAATGTGTCAAAATTTCATTAGAATCAATTCAATAGTTTCCACGTTACAAAATACAAAACGATCTAAAGCAATAAATACTCGTATGTATACAGAAAATTCTAAGTCTCTTAGTTTCGGTAAAAGGCAAGGCAATGTTCGGATGGACCTAAAAAGGTGATTTATGTCGCTAGGTCTTCCTTCACAGGTCAGTGAACAGCCTATTATGAATACAGCAAATTTTTCAGTTTTTCAACCCCCAACCACCCCAGTTTCACCCCCACCCAAAAAAACTCAGAAAATGATCAGGAGCCTCTAAAACACTTAAAAATTAAGTTTGAGCTGTTTTTATATTTTAGCTTTTTTATTATTTCTGCGCAGCCACTGGCACGATTTATAAAAACCATACGCATTTTCCATCCTCCAGACGGTAGTAATACTGTGTCAAAATGTCATTGAAATCAATTTAACAGTTTCTTCGTTACACATACTATAGAACGATCTAAAGCAATACCCATATGTTTACACCAGAAGTCCTTTGGTTTCTGTAATAGGCAAGGCAATGTTCGGATGGACCTAAAAATGTTATTTATGTTGCTAGGTCTTCCTTCACAGGTCAGTGAACATTATATTATGAAAGCAACAAATTTTTCAATTTTACAACCCCCCCTCCCCCCAACCACCCCAATTTCACATCTACCAAAAAAAAAGTAGAAAATGATCAGGAACCCCTAAAATGCCTAAAAACGAAGAAATATTTAATTTTTTTTGTTTTTTGCTAATTAGTCCGCCGCCCATGCACCGATTTTCAAAATTATAAGAAAATTACCTACTATGACCCCACGGCATATCGCTGCCCAAATTTCATTACAATCCATGCAGCGGTTACTGAGATTACGAGGCTAGAAAAACACGCACAGACAGATAGACAGACAGACCGACAGACAGACAGACCGATGGAAATGAGTGACGTGGATTTTCGTTATGTAGACATCATAAAACCTCCAAAAAGCGTGTAATCTCAAAATCAAAAATTAAAGTGTCGGGCGCTCAATTTATGAACGATAAAGTACAACGTGTCCACGCTTTTTTCCCAATTATCCTAGTATTTTTCGTTTATTGTTGTAGCAAGCTTATTTTAAAAATTATTTTTAACTTTTTACTCCCATGTTCTTCAAAAGCGTGTTTTTTTAATTACATTTGTTTTTAATTTTTTTGCCAACTTCATCATTAATTTTTTTTTGAAACTGTACTTATTCCATACAGTATTCCTCAAACTTCGTTTTTAGGCGTTTTAGGCGTTCCTCATTTTCTACTTTTTCTTTGGTAGGGGTGAAATTGCGGTGGTTGAGGGATGGGGGGTTGTAAAACTGAAAGATTTGTTGTACCTATTCATAATAGGCTATCCACCGACCTGTGAAAGAAAGACCTAGCGTCATAATACACTTTTTGAGGTCCATCAGAACATTGCCTTGTCTATTACAGAAACCAAGGAACTTTTAAGTATTGCTTCTGATCATTCTGTATCGTGTAACATGGACACTATTAGATTGATTTTAATGAAATTATTATACAGTGTTACTACCATGCCAATGATGGAAAACGTTTATGATTTTTAGAAATCGCGCCAGTGACGCCACATCATCATCATAGTCACAATGTCTTAACAGACATGTTGTGAACTCATAAAATGCATTAAGTCGGAGCTAGAGTATTGCCGACACGAATATTATCAATAGTTTTGAGCACTGTAGCTCGCCATCGTTCGCGATTTGTTGTCAGTTTAGTGGCGCTCTTGACACTCATATCCAGCAACTGTTTCGTCGTATCCACCCAGCGTGTAGGGGGACGGCCACGGCGCCGCCCACTCGGGGCATGACCTTGAACTACAAGTTTCTCCATATTATCGCTTCTGTGTATATGTCCGAAGAATGTAAGCATTCTCGTCGACACAATGGAGGATAGTCTCTTGGGATTACCGACCTCATCCAGTATGGAGACGTTAGTTCGATGGGTGGTATAAGGAACTCTCAGCATTCTCCTCCATGTCCACATTTCAAAAGCGTCTATGCGAGCTCGATCTGCCTTTTTAACAGTCCAAGTTTCCGAGGCATACAAAAATATGGAGAAGACAAGAGACTGAACCAGCGACAATTTTGTAGCTTTAGTGATGTTATGGTCACGCCATATTTTAGTAAGCTTTGTCATGGCCACACGTGCCTGTTGAATGCGCTGTCGAATCTCATTTTCACAGCTACCCGAATTATCGATCAAAGAACCGAGGTATATAAAACTTTGAACTACTTCACAACGGCCTATTGACTTTATGTCTCGATAATTATCATGCTCTCTATCTACGATCATAACCTTGGTCTTATTGTAGTTAATACCAAGACCATACTCTGCACTACGTTGTTCTAAGATGTTTAATAGAGCTACTAGTGATCAAATGTCAAACAAGTATTCATAGCTGCTCTCCTATAAAACCTGCCATAACACTGAACCAAGGTCCTGAAATATATCGTACTGGCGATAACGGTGACTTTTAACGATCGACGTGGCTGGAAAGACGAAAGAAGCTGTAAAATACCCGCAACTACACGTAATCGACCAAATTTTGAATCAGATTGACACTTTTACTGACAACCCAGCAAGTAAGTCTAGACATAGCATATATTTCAAAGATCCTACTAAAAATACAGGGTATTCGTTAATGATACTATGAGTAAAAAGAAAAAAGGGAAAATAAATGAGTCCAGAGTTGATGAACCAGAGGAATGTCTGACTGACACTGATAACATGGCCCAATTAAAGAAAGAAAATCATTTACTCACACAATTAGTAGAAGAAAAGGAGAGATTTATCTACCAACTAATTAACGAAAATCGCCGCTTACAAGATCAGTATGAATTAATAATATCTAACCTATCTGATAAAGAAACTATTATAGATAGCCTAAAAGTCATTCAATCTAAAATAGAACAATCAAAAAATGTCCCAGTCATAACAACAACATACGCTGAAGCAGCGTCCGGCATCAAGACAAAGAATATTGAAAAATTAGCGCTAAAGAAACTATTAGTAATACCGAAAGAGAGACAAAATAATCTTAGTACCAAAAAAGACCTAAACAAACACATAAGTTTATCCAAAATCAATGTTAAAGTGCATGCTGTCAAGGATATAAATGATGGTGGAATAGAAGTTAGAGTTAAGCAAGAAGATCTATCGACATTAAAAGATGAAATACAGAAACAACTACCGAGGAAATACAACATAATTGAATCAAAACCATTAGTACCAAGGATCAAAATCACTGGATATAAGGCAAATGAAGAACCAAGTGAAGAAGATATTGTAAATGACATAGTTAACCAAAATCCATGTATTGAAAAAAATGACATAAAAATAACGTATTTAAGGCATAACAAGGAAAAAAATAATTATACAATATTTGCGGATGTAAAAGGTAAAATTTTAGATATTATTGAAAAAAATGACGGAAAAATATTATTAAGTTTTCAAAGTTTAAGAGTATTCCAAAACAATTTTGTCAGCCAATGTAAGAATTGTTTCCATTTTCGTCACTCAGCGGGCAAATGCAAAAACAAACAAACATGCAGTAACTGTGGTGAAGAACATACATCTCATTCTTGTAGATCTAATGAACCAAAATGTATAAATTGTGTATACAGTAATACCAAATATAATAAAGACTACAATACTGCTCATAATGCAACTGACAAAAATTGCCCATGCTATAAACACTTCCAAAATGAATACCTCGCAAATATAGAATACTCATAGCTTAAAAACTAAACTAAAAAAAAGGAAATCAAATTAAATACATTTTTCAAGTTTTATAATATAAATATGAATCAATACATAAATCAATTTCAAATTCGAGATATTGAAACAAAATCTATAAAATATGTAAGTCAGCTAGATAATTGGCTAGATGGTCTTAACCTCTCGCTTTTTCACATGAACATCAGAAGTATCAACCAAAATTTAGATTCCTTAAAAATAACTATGAGTACTCTTAAAAATAAATTTGATGTGATAATACTTACAGAAACATGGCAGGTAGGAGATATATCATTGTATAGTTTTGAGGGATATGACATGCATTATAACTATGGTTCTCTAAATCAAAATGATGGTTTAGTAGTATACATAAGACATAAGTATAATTATACGTGCAATACTATCACGTTGAAAAATGGTATGAAAATAATAGACCTCATTGTTATTTTAGAAATAGGCAAGATAAAAATATCAGCAATCTACAGGCCACCATCGACAATTGCGGATGAATTTATTGAGTGTTTGGAAATGTACTTAGATAGTGAAAATATACCAACAGCTCAACATATAATTATTGGTGACCTAAATATAAATATTCTTGATGACAATAGAGTTACAAATAACTATCTTAATGTTTTATATAGCAAGGGATTCTTTTCATACATTAATAAACCTACTCGTGTATCCAAAAAGTCTGCTTCTTGTATCGACCACTGCTTTATAAAAAATCCTACACAGTCCTTTGACTATATTCCTATAGTACTAGAAAGTGAAATAGCAGATCATTTTTCTACGATTTTAGTAATCAATAAGATTTTAAAAAAAGAATATCAAGATAATCGTTGCCAACAACTAAATTACAAAAAGTTTGTTGATAATAATAAATTAGTAGACTATGCTAATTCAGAAAATTGGTTTGATGTATGCTCCACTTATAAGGTAGATCAAGCTACTGATCTATTAATTAAAAAAATACAAGAAATTATAGAGAGAAGTACAAATCTAGTTAAAATTAAACGTAATGAGAAACCTAGGAAATGTTGGATCACGAAAGGATTAGTAAAATCAGCTAACGAAAAAGAAAGATTATATAGACTAATGAAAACGTCACCCAGTCAGCATAACATTGATAATTATAAAAACTTCAAAAGTATGTTTTCAAAATTAATAGAGTCAGCTAAACAAATGTATTACGTAAGAGACATAGACACCAACAAACCAAATTCCAGCAAACTATGGTCTACAGTTAATGCAATGGTTAACAAATCTTACGGTTCAAGTAATCACATAAATGAAATAAAACTTGACAACCAGCAAACAACAAAAGACAAAAAAGAAATAGCTAATACATTTATTGATTTTTTTACTGAAATTGGGGAAAATTTGGCAAACAAGGTACTCAAGAATCCAACATCTAAACAGTTTCCAACAACAAATATACTCAAATCCTTTATTTTAGATGAAGTGGCAATAAATGAGGTTAATGAGACTATCATGTCGCTAAAAAATAATAAAAGTCCAGGACATGATGGACTGAAAGCAGAACATTTAAAAATTATTGCACGATACATTGCTAAGCCTTGAGCGCATATTATAAACATAAGTTTTTCATCAGGCGAATATCCTATAGCATTCAAAAAAGCACTTATAACACCAGTTTTTAAAACAGGTGATAAATTAAATGTGACTAACTATCGACCTATTTCAGTAATATCTAATTTAGCAAAAGTCTTTGAAAAATTGTTAGAAAAAAGAATGAACAATTATTTAGAAAAATACAATGTATTATCAAAAAATCAATATGGTTTCTCAAAAGGAAAATCAACAACAGATGCTATTTTATCAATAATAAATGATATAAATAAAAACATTGATTCAAAAATTCCGACCATTTGCGTATTTGTTGACCTTTCCAAGGCATTTGACACTGTTAGTCATGTGCAGTTGTTAAGTGTATTAGAAAGAGCTGGATTCAGAGGAACATCATATAAATTAATAAAAAATTATCTATCTAACCGTGAACAACTTGTTAAACTATCAGAAATACATAGTCATGAACGAATTGTTAAATATGGTGTTCCTCAAGGCACAGTTCTTGGACCGTTATTTTTTAAGATATATTTGAATGACTTATTTAAATTAAAAAATGAGGGTAAAATAGTTAGCTTTGCTGATGACACTGTGATATTATACCAATCAAGTAATTGGATAAATTTAAAACATAACATAGAAAAAGACTTGATACAAATATCACAATGGTTTAGCAGCAGATTACTGACTATAAACTATAATAAAACTCACTTTGTCGCATTCAATTCATATGCAAAATATTTACCAAATTATACTTCGCTTTCATTTAATATCGGTAGAGAACATGTAGAAATTCAAAGATCACCCAATACCAAATATTTAGGAATATATGTTGATGAACACATGAAATGGGATATACATATTAAATACGTAGTAAAAAAACTGAGATTCATTTTACACAAATTAAAATATATATCTAATATCCTTCCTGAAAATTATTTACGTATATTATATTCTGCTTTAGTAGAAAGTCATATGACATATGGGATTTTAGCTTGGGGGGTTGCTAGTAAAAACCATATACATGAATTAGATATTATACAAAGATATATCATTAAGATGATATTTCATAAACCACGACTTTATCCTACAACAGCTCTCTATGAGGAAACCAAGATATATGACATCCGACAGCTGTATTTCTTACATTGCAATTTACATTATTATAAGAATAAGTATGATCAATCAAAAATTGTACACACCCATGAAACAAGATATAAATTATCCTCCAACCTTGTTTTCAAACCGCATAAAAGTATAATGCTTAGGTCATATGTTTACCTATCCTCAAAGCTATACAATGTATTACCATCAATTATTAAAGAAATTCGAAGGTTAAGCCATTTCAAGAAACAAATAAAAAATTGGATTCATGAACTACCCCGTTTTCAAATGCACAAATATATTGAGCTTATATAGAAGCAATATAATTTATTAAACTTAATAAAAAATAATCATCCGTCAAAATTACAGTTTAGCTTATTTTTATACTAAAAATACATTCGGATTAAGTATCCCTCAAAATGTAAATGTAAACTTACATAATATTATGAATTTACATGTTTGCTGCGTTCAAGGTGTGTTGTATTGTAAATTTTTATAAATAAACATTGTTATTATATTTCAAAATACAAAAAGTGCAGCCCGGGCTCCAACACACCGAGCTGCTGTTCCATTACCCAATGACTACTCCTCACACCGTGAGGTGAGCAATCATTGGGTCCGCGAGTCGTGCGCCCTAAGTAGACGAAGGGACCCAAGGATGACTGCCTTCTGCATTCTGGCGGCTAAGATGTGCGCCGCCGCACGGCACACCGGTATTTTGCGCAGTGCAGAGAGCAGCGTATTCCTCATTCCACCTAGGGATCCAATGACCATAACCAGCAGACTTACAGTGTAGTCTGGCCAGAGCCTGCGAAGTTGTCCGAGCAACTCCTGATATTTGGTCCGCTTTTCCTCCTCCTTAGAGACGATGTTCACTTCGGCAGGCGCCGAAAACTCAATAATGAACATCGTCTTCTGTTGGTGGTCGAGAAGGACTATGTCGGGCTTGTTTGCCTGTACAAGCTCGAGCGTGGGGAACGAGTAGTTCCAGTAAATCCGGCATCTCTCGTTCTCCACAACGGACTCTATATCCCCTGGAGCGTATGGCAGCACCGGTGTCTCATCGATACCGTATGAGTGCCTTAAATGATAGTAGAGCACTCGTAGAGCCGCGTTGTGCCGATGGACGTAAGCCGTCCCAGCGTACGTCTTGCACGCCGACAAGAGATGCATAAGCGTCTCTACCAAGGTGTTGAAGACACCGTCTTGGCAAGCCATTATAAAGCCCTCAGTCTCCGACTTCAACCCACTGGACCTTAGGAAAGAGAAGGTCAACTGCTCAGACAAGCCATGCTCTTCTAGATGTTTGTAGAAGATTCCATGCATTGGCTTAT
Source organism: Callosobruchus maculatus (assembly GCA_951848785.1). NCBI lineage: Eukaryota > Metazoa > Arthropoda > Insecta > Coleoptera > Chrysomelidae > Callosobruchus > Callosobruchus maculatus. The sequence continues at coordinate 500,176 of CATOUR010000103.1, forward strand.
CTTTATGAAGTCTTAAGAGGAAGTCGACTTCGGCAGTTTTAATGTGGGCTTTTAATTCTGCGGGAGCAAGTTCCGTAATGGACCGCTGACACCTCCGCTTGAAGTCGAGTGTGAGGCTGAGCTCCTCGGCTGCTCGTTTCGCTGCGCTAAAAAGAAAGGCTCCTTTTCCCGCATTCTCGTGCTCTCGCACGAAGCGGATCAGGGGATCGGTGCTGTTCGTTACATAGCAGGCAGTGGCCAGTACTACTCTGTTGTGCAGACGCTCCAAACTCAATAGTCCACGCCCTCCCAGGTGTCGCGGGAGGTATATTCGCGGGACAGAGGACTTAGGATGCAGGCTTCTCTCCATATTCATCCTTTTGCGGGTCTTCGTGTCGATTTCCTTCAGCTCGTTCACTTTCCAGTGTATAGCACCAAAGGTGTATAATAACAATGGGACCGCAAGCATGTTTGTGGCAGCGACTTTGTTCCTGCCGGACAGTTCTGACGACCAGATCTGCCGGAGTCGGTGCAAATACTTGCGGCGGAGACACTCTTTAACCAATGTTGCCTCTTGGACATGACGCTGCGCCACTCCAAGGTAGGTATAAGTATCTCCGGCATGCAGTTGTCGCAAGATGCTCCCATCAACGAGCTGTTCCTCATCTACACTATCTCCGCTTCGTCCTTTCTTGAGATGAACCAATGCACATTTGTCTGTCCCGAACTCCATTCCGATAGCATGACTGTACTCCTGCACCACCCTCAGCGATTGTTGTAGTTCGCGTTGGCCGGAGGCATAAAGTTTTAGGTCATCCATATAAAACAGATGGGTGACCTTGTGCCTCCGGTTATTGGGCGTGCCACAGCTGTATCCTTTAGTATTTCTCAGCGCTATGGACAGAGGCAAAAGTGAGATGCAAAAGAGCAAGGGACTCAAGGAGTCTCCTTGGAAGACACCTCTTTTCAATGACACCAACTCTGTCTGAACCCGAGTTTCACCTGATGTTATGGTAAACCGGGTCTTCCAGAGTGGCATCAGTTGTTTGATGCATCCCACTATCTGATTATCCACCGAAAGACATTCCAACAGCCGCACAATGAGGTCATGAGACGTGCTGTCGAATGCCTTGCGATAGTCAATCCAGGCCATAGAAAGGTTTCGCTTGTACTGCACAGAGTCCTGCGTGACACATCGGTCAATCAACAGGTTCTCCTTGCAGCCAGCTGCTCCTTTCTTTGACCCTCTCTGTTCATACACTTCGAGAAATACAGGATTCACAGCTTGAAGGATACGCATGTACAAGATTCTGGTGAAGAGCTTGTAACACGCGTTCAGACATGTTATTGGCCTGTAGTTTTTGATTTCAGGCAAATCTCCGGTCTTCGGGAGAAGCACGGTTCGACCCTCGACAAACCAAGCCGGAATTGGCTGCTCCTGATTTAGCCACGAGTTAAAAACTCTAGCTAAATGCCGGTGGCAACTGGGGAATTTTTTCCACCAGTAGGTGTTTATGCCATCCGGGCCAGGAGCTGCGAAATTCTTTGCGCCTCGTAAGGCGTCAAGAATTTCTTCCGTGTTTATCGGGTGACGCAGGACATTCAAGTTAGGAGTCCTCCTACAAACGGACTCGAACTGCGCCAAGGCCGGAGTGTCCGCTGAGAGAGGTTTGGGTTGTTCGTAAATGTCCCTCCAAAAGGCCTCCACGCGATCAGCAGTAGGCGGCTGCTCTATGGCTGGAGGCGGCTGTTGGAAAAGGCGAGAAGGTCTTTCGTAGAACATTCTGTTCTGCTCCAGACCTCTCGCCCGCGCCATCAACGATCGCTTAGCAGCGATTAGCAACATTGTTATTATTATTATTATGTTTTTTTTTAAACTTCTCTCGCATGACTGCGGTGACGACAAATGTTGACGGGCTAGGCCAAGTCAACACCTGAACTATTACTGATCGGAATTTAGGAAAGATCGCACTATATTACAGGTCTTAAGGATTACAGACTTTTGGAATGTTTTATGTAACCCTTCGTCCAGGCCCAACTGTTGTAGATGTTGTGTAAATGTGTTCGGTGTGAGGCCTGAGACCGACATAATGAGGGGGACAATAATAACTTTATTTTGTTTCCAGAGTCGCTTCACTTCTATGGCAAGGTCAGTGTATTTAGATATTTTCCCAGCGTAGGTGTTTTGAACATTCACATCATTGGGAATAGCAATATCTATTAAGTAGGTAACTTTGTCTGCCTTTGTCTGAAATACTATATCTGGTCTGTTTGCATTGATGGTTTTGTCTGTGTGTATTTCAACGTCCCAGTATAGTTTGTAGTGATCATTATCGAGTACTGATGTTGGTGTATACTTGTAATATGGATCTGAGTTGTCGATTAGTTTGTTTTTTGTGGCTAATGCTTGATGTATGATTTTGGCTGCCGAGTTATGTCTAGCCGTGTACTCAGTTCCAGTGAGAGTTTTGCATGCGCTATTATTATTATTATTATTATTATTGTTTAAAACAAAAAAGTGCAGCCCGGGCTCCGACACACCGGGCTGCTGTTCCATTACCCAATGACTACTCCTCACACCGTGAGGTGAGCAATCACTGGGTCCGCGAATCGTGCGCCCTAAGTAGACGAAGGGACCCAAGGATGACTGCCTTCTGCATTCTGGCGGCTAAGATGTGCGCTGCCGCACGGCACACCGGTATTTTGCGCAGTGCAGAGAGCAGCGTATTCCTCATTCCACCTAGGGATCCAATGACCATAACCAGCAGACTTACAGTGCAGTCTGGCCAGAGCCTGCGAAGTTGTCCGAGCAACTCCTGATATTTGGTCCGCTTTTCCTCCTCCTTAGAGACGATGTTCACCTCGGCAGGTGCCGAAAACTCAATAACGAACATCGTCTTGTGTCGGTGGTCGAGAAGGACTATGTCGGGCTTGTTTGCCTGTACAAGCTCGAGCGTGGGGAACGAGTAGTTCCAGTAAATCCGGCATCTCTCGTTCTCCACAACGGACTCTATATCCCCTGGAGCGTATGGCAGCACCGGTGTCTCATCGATACCGTATGAGTGCCTCAAATGATAGTAGAGCACTCGTAGAGCCGCGTTGTGCCGATGGACGTAAGCCGTCCCAGCGTACGTCTTACACGCCGACAAGAGATGCATAAGCGTCTCTGGCGCCTGTCGGCAAGCTCTACAAAGGGTGTCGGGTACATCTACACCCATAACCCTTTTACGGTACACCAAGGTGTTGAAGACACCGTCTTGGCAAGCCATTATAAAGCCCTCAGTCTCCGACTTCAACCCACTAGACCTTAGGAAAGAGAAGGTCAACTGCTCAGACAAGCCATGCTCTTCCAGATGTTTGTAGAAGATTCCATGCATTGCCTTATCTTTATGAAGTCTTAAAAGGAAGTCGACTTCGGCAGTTTTAAGGTGGGATTTTAATTCTGCGGGAGCAAGTTCCGTAATGGACTGCTGACACCTCCGCTTGAAGTCGAGTGTGAGGCTGAGCTCCTCGGCTGCTCGTTTCGCTGCGCTAAAAAGAAAGGCTCCTTTTCCCGCATTCTCGTGCTCTCGCACAAAGCGGATCAGGGGATCGGTGCTGTTCGTTACATAGCAGGCAGTGGCCAGTACTACTCTGTTGTGCAGACGCTCCAAACTCAATAGTCCACGCCCTCCCAGGTGCCGCGGGAGGTATATTCGCGGGACAGAGGACTTAGGATGCAGGCTTCTCTCCATATTCATCCTTTTGCGGGTCTTCGTGTCGATTTCCTTCAGCTCGTTCACTTTCCAGTGTATAGCACCAAAGGTGTATAATAACAATGGGACCGCAAGCATGTTTGTGGCAGCGACTTTGTTCTTGCCGGACAGTTCTGACGACCAGATCTGCCGGAGTCGGTGCAAATACTTGCGGCGGAGACACTCTTTAACCAATGTTGCCTCTTGGACATGACGCTGCGCCACTCCAAGGTAGGTATAAGTATCTCCGGCACGCAAGATGCTCCCATCAACGAGCTGTTCCTCATCTCCACTATCTCCGCTTCGTCCTTTCTTGAGATGAACCAATGCACATTTGTCTGTCCCGAACTCCATTCCGATAGCATGACTGTACTCCTGCACCACCCTCAGCGATTGTTGTAGTTCGCGTTGGCCGGAGGCATAAAGTTTTAGGTCATCCATATAAAACAGATGGGTGACCTTGTGCCTCCGGTTATTGGGCGTGCCACAGCTGTATCCTTTAGTATTTCTCAGCGCTATGGACAAAGGCAAAAGTGAGATGCAAAAGAGCAAGGGACTCAAGGAGTCTCCTTGGAAGACACCTCTTTTCAATGACACCAACTCTGTCTGAACCGGAGTTTCACCTGATGTTATGGTAAACCGGGTCTTCCAGAGCGGCATCAGTTGTTTGATGCATCCCACTATCTGATTATCCACCGAAAGACATTCCAACAGCCGCACAATGAGGGTATGAGACGTGCTGTCGAATGCCTTGCGATAGTCAATCCAGGCCATAGAAAGGTTTCGCTTGTACTGCACAGAGGCCTCCCCAAGGTGGCGGATAGGGGAATGCCTCCCAGATATGGGTGGTACCGGGGAAATGAAATACCCGGGGCGGACCAAAACTAGCACAGTGGAATAGCGTCTGCATCCAGAGGATCGGCTATTCCACAATTAATAGGACACGACGGATCTCCATGTGAGGAGCGGTACTCCGACAGCGTCTGTTCTTCATGTTAGAAGCGGCTGTTTTCATAAACCCCCAGGAAGCCGGCCAACATCAACAGGCTATTCGGTGCGTGGCGACACCGAGGGGTATACCGAAGCCAAAGGATGCAAGTCGGTCGGCAACCTTCACAGGTCCATCCTCTGGAGGCAATTTGGACGGCTGCCTCCGGAAATGTCGGCTGCGGGCCCTAAGGCTAACCACCTGACGGGCCCTATCTTCGGGTTCGACCACCTCGAAGGAAAAGCACCCACACCGAGCCGGTTTCGGAAGCCGGTGTTGGGCAAGGTGGCGGTGCTTCGATTTGCCCTGATGACGACCCCCGCAATAACATGGACCGTTTTAGGTGGACGACGGAGCTCAAGAATGACCTGCTGAGCTGCTACGAGAGCAGTAGCCCGCGCCGTAGGGGATACATGTCCCGCATGTATGAGAGGTGGTGTGAAATGCACCCAGAGCATAGCACGCTTACCTCTCAGAATTTGCGAGATTATGTATCGTACCTCCGGAGGCAGGGATATGTTCGTGCTCCAGCTCAGCCTGCCCCTTCGGCGGACGGAAGGCCTGTTAACCAGGCTGAAAGTTCGCCGGTAAGGCCCGCTGAGAGGGAAATCGACCAAGTCGTCTCACCTGGGGATTTCAGGGACCGAAGGGCCTTGCATAACAACGGAAGGTCCTTGAAGCTGGCAGATCTGAAGAGAGAGGATGAGGTTGTTGGTGAACGTCTATCGGAGGCCTCTGACATTTGGAGCATCAATTGCGAAATTTACGCTGCGGCTCTGAGGCTAGCTAGACAGGGGAGAGTGAGAGACTCTCCTGTTGAGAGAGCACAGAGACGGGTGCGCCAAATGGAAGCGAAAATCCAGTTGGCTCGCCAGGAAGCATCCCGTATCCAGTGTGTGATGGAATATAGAGCGGCTGGGAAGCCTTTTACGCGCCGAGTGCGCCAGATAGCCTACGGGTTGAGGCGCGACCATCATACACTCAGTCAAGCGGTACTGGTTGTTGTCAGGCAACACTGTCTTGACAGGATACGGATGCTAATCGCTGCTAAGCGATCGTTGGTGGCGCGGGCGAGAGGTCTGGAACAGAACAGAATGTTCTACGAAAGACCTTCTCGCCTTTTCCAACAGCCGCCTCCAGCCATAGAGCAGCCGCCAACTGCTGATCGCGTGGAGGCCTTTCGGAGGGACATTTACGAACAGCCCAAACCTCTCTCAGCAGACACTCCGGCCTTGGCGCAGTTCGAGTCCGTTTGTAGGAGGACTCCTAACTTGAATGTACTGCGTCACCCGATAAACACGGAAGAAATTCTTGACGCCTTACGAGGCGCAAAGAATTTCGCAGCTCCTGGCCCGGATGGCATAAACACGTACTGGTGGAAAAAATTCCCCAGTTGCCACCGGCATTTAGCTAGAGTTTTTAACTCGTGGCTAAATCAGGAGCAGCCAATTCCGGCTTGGTTTGTCGAGGGTCGAACCGTGCTTCTCCCGAAGACCGGAGATTTGTCTGATCCCAAAAACTACAGGCCAATAACATGTCTGAACGCGTGTTACAAGCTATTCACCAGAATCTTGTACATGCGTATCCTTCAAGCTGTGAATCCCGTATTCTCGACGTGTATGAACAGAGAGGGTCAAAGAAAGGAGTAGCTGGCTGCAAGGAGCCTCTGTGTTATTATTATTATTCATCTTTCTAAGTTCCTCTCGCATAATTGCGGTAGCAACAAGTGTTGACGGGCTGCGCCAAGTCAACACCCGGACTATTATTGATCGGAATTTAGGAAGGATCGTATGATGTTACAGGTCTTCAGAATTACAGACTTTTGGAATGTTTTGTGTAACTTTTCGTCTAGGCCTAACTGTTGTAAGTGTGGTGTAAATGTGTTTGGTGTAAGGCCTGAGACTGACATAATGAGTGGAACAATAGTCACTTTGTCCTGCTTCCAAAGGCGTTTTATTTCCATGGCAAGGTCCGTGTACTTAGATATTTTCCCAGCGTAGGTGTTTTGTATATTCACATCATTGGGAATAGCAATGTCTATCAGGTATGTAACTTTGTCGAGCTTTGACTGGAAAACTATATCTGGTCTATTGGCTGGGATAGTCTTGTCTGTATGTATTTGAACGTCCCAGTATAGTTTGTATTGATCGTTTTCGAGTACTGATGTCGGAGTGTAATTGTAATACGGATCTGTGTTTTCTATTAGTTTGTTTGTTGTGGCTAATGCTTGGTGGATGACTTTGGCCGCAGAGTTATGTCTGGCTGTGTATTCGGTACCGGCAAGAGTTTTGCACCCGCTTGTTATGTGATCTATTGTTTCTTTTTGTTGTTGGCATTTTCTGCAATTATCGTCAGTTATGGATGGATCTTTAATTATATATTTTTTGTAGTTTCGTGTTGCAATCACTTGGTCCTGGATAGCAAGCATGAAACCCTCCGTTTCTGGGAACAGCTGGCCATCCTGCAACCAGGTGTATGACTGTTTTTTGTTAATGTGGTCTTGGGTGACACGGTATCTATGTTTGCCATGGAGTGGTTTCTGCGACCAGGTGCTTATTTTTTCTTGTTGTGATTGGGTGGGATTGTGTGTGTCTGCGACGTGGTCTGGACATGATAGGTTGAGTGGTGTATAGTTTTTGTCTGCTTTTACTATTGCTCGATGTAAATTTGTTTCTTTGTTTTGGAAGAAATGTCTGAGTGTCTTTATCTGTCTTGTGCGAAGCGACTGTATATCTGTAATCCCTCGGCCTCCTTGTGTCCTGCCTATGGTGAGCCTTTCTTTGCATGCGTTTGGATGTGACATTCGGTGTTTCGTGAGTTCTGTCCGTATGAGGATGTGGATGTTTTCTATATCAGTGTGTGACCACTTGATGATGCCAAATGAATACGTGAGGATTGGTATTGCAAATGTATTAATAGCTTTTGTAAGGTTTCTAGAATTCAGTTTTGTTTTCAGAAGCTTAATGAGGCGGTCTCTAAACACTTGTCTAAGTTCTGCTTTGATTTGTGTGTGGTCGATCTTAACACTCTGATTGAAACCCAGGTACTTATACGTTTCTTCCTTGTCCATGTTATCCAACGTCTGGCCTGTTACTATTTCCTGTTCGGGATGGTTCTTCCATTGGCCTTTGTTTATGTGTAGCACCTTGCATTTGTTCATCCCGAACTCCATCCTGACATCTGACGTATAAACCTCTGTTATTCTGAGTAATTCTCTCAGTTGCACGTCAGTGGCAGCATATAGTTTTATATGGTCCATGTAGAGGAGATGATTGATTCTGTGTTGATTTACTTTCTGATGTCTGATGTTGAAACCGTGGTTTGTGTTGTTCAGTGCGTTGGAGAGTGGATTTAGACAGAGGCAGAACCAAAGTGAACTGAGGGAATCACCCTGGAAGATACCACGTCGTATGTGTAGTTCCTCGGTTTGGATATGGCCGTCCTGAGTTGTAAGGTGTATGTTGGTTCGCCATGTCTTCATGGTTTTTGCAAGAAACTGACGAAGTCCTGGGTTAATTTTATATATTTGCAGAATTTTCGTTAGCCAGCTATGTGGTACAGAATCGAATGCTTTTTTATAATCTATGAAACAGGTATGAAGGTTTCTATGTTCTTTTCTAGTTTGCTCCATGATCACACTATCAATTATAAGTTGTTCCTTGCAACCTTGGCTTTGTTTTCTACATCCTTTCTGTTCTTCAGTGAGGATGTTGTTTTGCGTGAGGTGTTGTTCAATCCTCCTGCATAATGTTGCGGTGATGATCTTATACAAGGTAGGAAGGCAAGTGATTGGGCGGTAATTCGCAGGGTTCTTGGTATCTGCATTTTTGGGTTTTATATACGTTATTCCTTGAGTGAGGAATTTGGGAAGCCTATCAGGTTGACGTATGGCTTTATTGATTTGGTTTGTGAGCACTTCGTATGTTGAGCTGAAATGTTTGTACCAAAAATTTTGCACGTTGTCCACGCCTGGGCACTTCCAGTCGTGGGTATGTTTTATTGTTTGGACTATTTCCTCTTTTGAAAGAATAACGTCTCCCTGTTCTGCTATATGTTGATGTTTTTCCTCTTCCTCTCTGATCCATGGAGCGTCTTCATCATGTGTTTTGGGTTCAGACCACAGGCTTCCCCAAAACTCGGTTAAATCTTGTTTACTGGGAGGTTCTATTGTTGTGATCTGGTTGTCGGCTGTTATCTTTTGATAGAACTGTTTTTCACTTTTCTGAAAAAGGCTGTTAGCATCCTTTCTGGCATTGGACTCGTTGTATCTGCGGAGTCTAGCTGCATAAACTGCAAGTTTGTGTTTAAGTGTATCAGTAATTTCTGGTATTGTTTGTTGTGGTGACTTGGATTTCAGTATATTTATTGTTCTCTGTATGTGCCTTGAAGGATGGTTGTTATTGATGGTGTATTGTGCGAGATGTGCCAGATCCTTTCTGATTGTGCTAATTTTGTTTTCGATTCTTATTTGCCATTTAGGCTTAGTCCTATTGCTTGTCTGGTGTTTAGACCGCTTTGAGAGTTTTTGGCCATTAACTATGAGAGTGGTTGCTGCGGCAGCATATATAACTGTGTGGATGTCCTCCAGGTTACTGTCGTCCCTTATGAATTGTGGTATTACGTTAGCATTTTTTTTTTTTTCAAAAAACAAAAAGTGCAGCCCGGGCTCCGACACACCGAGCTGCTGTTCCATTACCCAATGACTACTCCTCACACCGTGAGGTGAGCAATCATTGGGTCCGCGAATCGTGCGCCCTAAGTAGACGAAGGGACCCAAGGATGACTGCCTTCTGCATTCTGGCGGCTAAGATGTGCGCCGCCGCACGACACACCGGTATTTTGCGCAGTGCAGAGAGCAGCGTATTCCTCATTCCACCTAGGGATCCAATGACCATAACAATCTCTGAAATCCCCAGGTGAGACGACTGGGTCGATTTCCCTCTCAGCGGGCCTTACCGGTGAACTTTCAGCCTGGTTAACAGGCTTACTGTCGTCCCTTATGAATTGTGGTATTACGTTAGCATTATTATTTTTTTTTTAACAAAAAAGTGCAGCCCGGGCTCCGACACACCGAGCTGCTGTTCCATTACCCAATGACTACTCCTCACACCGTGAGGTGAGCAATCACTGGGTCCGCGAATCGTGCGCCCTAAGTAGACGAAGGGACCCAAGGATGACTGCCTTCTGCATTCTGGCGGCTAAGATGTGCGCCGCCGCACGGCACACCGGTATTTTGCGCAGTGCAGAGAGCAGCGTATTTCTCATTCCACCTAGGGATCCAATGACCATAACCAGCAGACTTACAGTGTAGTCTGGCCAGAGCCTGCGAAGTTGTCCGAGCAACTCCTGATATTTGGTCCGCTTTTCCTCCTCCTTAGAGACAATGTTCACTTCGGCAGGCGCCGAAAACTCAATAACGAACATCGTCTTCTGTTGGTGGTCGAGAAGGGCTATGTCAGGCTTGTTTGCCTGTACAAGCTCGAGCGTGGGGAACGAGTAGTTCCAGTAAATCCGGCATCTCTCGTTCTCCACAACGGACTCTATATCCCCTGGAGCGTATGGCAGCACCGGTGTCTCATCGATACCGTATGAGTGCCTTAAATGATAGTAGAGCACTCGTAGAGCCGCGTTGTGCCGATGGACGTAAGCCGTCCCAGCGTACGTCTTACACGCTGACAAGAGATGCATAAGCGTCTCTGGCGCCTGTCGGCAAGCTCTACAATGGGTGTCGGGTACATCTACACCCATAACCCTTTTACGGTATACCAAGGTGTTGAAGACACCGTCTTGGCAAGCCATTATAAAGCCCTCAGTCTCCGACTTCAACCCACTAGACCTTAGGAAAGAGAAGGTCAACTGCTCAGACAAGCCATGCTCTTCTAGATGTTTGTAGAAGATTCCATGCATTGGCTTATCTTTATGAAGTCTTACGAGGAAGTCGACTTCGGCAGTTTTAATGTGCGCTTTTAATTCTGCGGGAGCAAGTTCCGTAATGGACTGCTGACACCTCCGCTTGAAGTCGAGTGTGAGGCTGAGCTCCTCGGCTGCTCGTTTCGCTGCGCTAAAAAGAAAGGCTCCTTTTCCCGCGTTCTCGTGCTCTCGCACGAAGCGGATCAGGGGATCGGTGCTGTTCGTTACATAGCAGGCAGTGGCCAGTACTACTCTGTTGTGCAGACGCTCCAAACTCAATAGTCCACGCCCTCCCAGGTGTCGCGGGAGGTATATTCGCGGGACAGAGGACTTAGGATGCAGGCTTCTCTCCATATTCATCCTTTTGCGGGTCTTCGTGTCGATTTCCTTCAGCTCGTTCACTTTCCAGTGTATAGCACCAAAGGTGTATAATAACAATGGGACCGCAAGCATGTTTGTGGCAGCGACTTTGTTCTTGCCGGACAGTTCTGACGACCAGATCTGCCGGAGTCGGTGCAAATACTTGCGGCGGAGACACTCTTTAACCAATGTTGCCTCTTGGACATGGCGCTGCGCCACTCCAAGGTAGGTATAAGTATCTCCGGCATGCAGTTGTCGCAAGATGCTCCCATCAACGAGCTGTTCCTCATCTCCACTATCTCCGCTTCGTCCTTTCTTGAGATGAACCAATGCACATTTGTCTGTCCCGAACTCCATTCCGATAGCATGACTGTACTCCTGCACTACCCTCAGAGATTGTTGTAGTTCGCGTTGGCCGGAGGCATAAAGTTTTAGGTCATCCATATAAAACAGATGGGTGACCTTGTGCCTCCGGTTATTGGGCGTGCCACAGCTGTATCCTTTAGTATTTCTCAGCGCTATGGACAGAGGCAAAAGTGAGATGCAAAAGAGCAAGGGACTCAAGGAGTCTCCTTGGAAGACACCTCTTTTCAATGACACCAACTCTGTCTGAACCCGAGTTTCACCTGATGTTATGGTGAACCGGGTCTTCCAGAGTGGCATCAGTTGTTTGATGCACCCCACTATCTGATTATCCACCGAAAGACATTCCAACAGCCGCACAATGAGCTCATGAGACGTGCTGTCGAATGCCTTGCGATAGTCAATCCAGGCCATAGAAAGGTTTCGCTTGTACTGCACAGAGTCCTGCGTGACACATCGGTCAATCAACAGGTTCTCCTTGCAGCCAGTTACTCCTTTCTTTGACCCTCTCTGTTCATACACGTCGAGAAATACAGGATTCACAGCTTGAAGGATACGCATGTACAAGATTCTGGTGAAGAGCTTGTAACACGCGTTCAGACATGTTATTGGCCTGTAGTTTTTGGGATCAGACAAATCTCCGGTCTTCGGGAGAAGCACGGTTCGACCCTCGACAAACCAAGCCGGAATTGGCTGCTCCTGATTTAGCCACGAGTTAAAAACTCTAGCTAAATGCCGGTGGCAACTGGGGAATTTTTTCCACCAGTAGGTGTTTATGCCATCCGGGCCAGGAGCTGAGAAATTCTTTGCGCCTCGTAAGGCGTCAAGAATTTCTTCCGTGTTTATCGGGTGACGCAGTACATTCGAGTTAGGAGTCCTCCTACAAACGGACTCAAACTGCGCCAAGGCCGGAGTGGCTGCTGAGAGAGGTTTGGGTTGTTCGTAAACGTCCCTCCAAAAGGCCTCCACGCGATCAGCAGTTGGCGGCTGCTCTATGGCTGGAGGCGGCTGTTGGAAAAGGCGAGAAGGTCTTTCGTAGAACATTCTGTTCTGCTCCAGACCTCTCGCCCGCGCCACCAACGATCGCTTAGCAGCGATCAGCATCCGTATCCTGTCAAGACAGTGCTGCTTGACAACAACCAGTACCGCTTGACTGAGTGTATGATGGTCGCGCCTCAACCCGTAGGCTATCTGGCGCACTCGGCGCGTAAAAGGCTTCCCAGCCGCTCTATATTCCATCACACACTGGATACGGGATGCTTCCTGGCGAGCCAACTGGATTTTCGCTTCCATTTGGCGCACCCGTCTCTGTGCTCTCTCAACAGGAGAGTCTCTCACTCTCCCCTGTCTAGCTAGCCTCAGAGCCGCAGCGTAAATTTCGCAATTGATGCTCCAAATGTCAGAGGCCTCCGATAGACGTTCACCCACAACCTCATCCTCTCTCTTCAAATCTGCCAGCTTCAAGGACCTTCTGTTGTTATGCAAGGCCCTTCGGTCTCTGAAATCCCCAGGTGAGACGACTTGGTCGATTTCCCTCTCAGCGGGCCTTACCGGTGAACTTTCAGCCTGGTTAACAGGCCTTGCGTTCGCCGAAGGGGCAGGCTGAGCTGGAGCACGAACATATCCCTGCCTCCGGAGGTACGATACATAATCTCGCAAATTCTGAGAGGTAAGCGTGCTATGCTCTGGGTGCATTTCACACCACCTCTCATACATGCGGGACATGTATCCCCTACGGCGCGGGCTACTGCTCTCGTAGCAGCTCAGCATTATTATTATTATTATGCATGTCTTATTTTTTCTCGCATGGTTGCGGTAGTAACAAGCATTGACGGGCTGTGCCAAGTCAATACCTGACCTATTATTATTCTGAATTCAGGAAGGACCGTACAATGCTACAGGTCTTGAGGATTACAGACTTTTGGAAGGTTTTATGTAACTTTTCATCCAGGCCCAATTGTTGCAGGTGTGGCGTAAATGTATTTGGGGTAAGGCCTGAGACCGACATAATGAGAGGGACAATGACAACTTTGTTTTGTTTCCATAGTCGTTTTATTTCTATGGCGAGGTCGGTGTATTTAGATATCTTCCCAGCGTAGGTGTTTTGGATGTTCATATCATTGGGAATCGCAATATCTATTAAGTAGGTCACTTTGTCTGTCTTTGACTGGAATACTATATCTGGCCTGTTTGCTGGGATGGTTTTATCCGTATGTATTTCAATGTCCCAGTATAGTTTGAATTGATTGTTCTCTAGTACTGAGGTCGGTGTGTAGTTATAATATGGATCTGTGTTTTCAATTAGCTTGTTTGTTGTGGCTAGTGCTTGGTGTATGACTTTGGCTGCAGAGTTATGTCTCGCTGTATACTCAGTTCCAGCGAGAGTTTTGCATCCACTAGTTATGTGTTCTATTGTTTCCTTCTGTTGGTGGCATTTTCTGCAATTGTCATCAGAGATGGATGGATCTTTCATTACGTACTTCCTGTAATTTCGTGTCGCAATCACTTGGTCCTGGATAGCAAGCATAAAACCTTCCGTTTCCGGAAAGAGCTGGCCATCCTGCAGCCAGGTGTATGACTGCTTTTCATTAATGTGGTCTTGTGAAACACGGTATCTATGTTTGCCGTGGAGTGCCTTCTGCGACCAGGTGTTTATTTTTTCTTGTTGTGCTTGTGTGTGGTTGTGTGCGTCTGCTGCGTGATCTGGACAAGAAAGGGCGAGTGGTGTGTAGTTTTTGTCTGCTTTTACTATTGCTTTATGCAAGTTTGTTTGTTTACTGTGGAAAAAATGCCTGAGTGATTTTATTTGTTTTGCATGAAGTGACTGTATATCTATAATTCCTCTGCCCCCTTGTTTTCTGTCTATGGTGAGCCTTTCCTTGCATGCTTTGGGATGTGACATTCTGTGTTTTGTGAGTTCTGTTCGGATGAGTATATGGATGTTTTCTATGTCAGTGTGCGACCACTTGATAATGCCAAATGAATATGTTAGGATTGGTATAGCAAATGTGTTAATAGCTTTTGTGAGATTTCTAGAATTTAGTTTCGTCTTTAACAGTCTAATAAGGCGGTCTTTAAACTCTTGTGTTAGTTGTGATTTGATTTTTGTGTGGTCTATCTTAGCGTTTTGATTAATACCCAGGTACTTGTATGTTTCATCCTTGTCCATGTTGTCTAGCGCCTGGCCAGTTACTACTTCCTGTTCGGGATGGTTTTTCCATTGGCCTTTATTGATGTGAAGCACCTTGCATTTACTCATGCCAAACTCCATCTTGATATCTGACGTACAAGCTTCCGTTATCCTGAGTAATTCTCTCAGTTGCACTTCTGTGGCGGCATATAGTTTTAGATCATCCATATAAAGAAGATGATTGATTTTGTGCTGATTTGCTTTCTGGTGCCTGATGGTGAAACCACAGTTTGTGCTGTTAAGTGTGTTGGAGAGCGGATTGAGACAGAGGCAGAACCATAGTGAACTGAGAGAGTCACCCTGAAAGATACCACGACGTATATGTAGCTCATCCGTTTGAATATGACCGTCCTCAGTTTGAAGGTGTATATTTGTTCGCCATGTCTCCATCGTTCTTGTAAGAAACTGACGAAGCCCTGGGTTGATTTTGTATATTTGAAGAGTTTTTGTTAGCCAGCTATGGGGTACAGAGTCGAAAGCTTTTTTATAGTCGATGAAACAGGTATGAAGATTCCTGTGTTCTTTTCTGGTTTGCTCCATGATCACACTATCAATTATAAGTTGTTCCTTGCATCCTTGGCTTTGTTTTCTACATCCTTTTTGTTCTTCAGTCAGGATGCTGTTTTCCGTGAGGTGTTTTTCAATTCTTCTGCATATCGTTGCGGTGATGATCTTGTACAAGGTGGGAAGACAAGTGATTGGGCGATAGTTGGCAGGGTTTTTGGTGTCTGCGTTTTTGGGTTTTATATACGTTATTCCTTGCGTGAGGAATTTGGGAAGCCTATTGGGTTGGAGTATGGCTTTATTAATTTGGTCTGTGAGTACTTCGTATACTGAGCTGAACTGCTTGTACCAAAAATTTTGTATATTATCCACGCCTGGACACTTCCAGTTGTGAGTATGTTTTATTGTTTCAGCTATTTCCTCTGGCGTAAGAATAACGTTTCCCTGTTCCACTATATGTTGATGTTTTTCCTCTTCCTGTCTGATCCATGGAGCGTTTTCATTATGTGTTTTGGGTTCTGACCATAGGCTTCCCCAAAATTCAGTTAACTCTTGTTTACTAGGAAGTTCTACTACTGTTATCTGGTTGTCGGTTGTTATCTTTTTGTAGAATTGTTTTTCACTTTTCTGAAAAAGGTTATTAGCTTCCTTTCTGTCGTTTGATTCATTGTATCTGCGTAGTCGAGCTGCGTAGACTGCAAGTTTTTGTTTGAGTGTATCAGTTATTTCTGGTATTGATTTTTGGGGCGACTTGGATTTGAGGATATCTATTGTTGTCTGTATGCGTTTTGAACGGTTTTTGTTGTTGGTGTATTGTGCGAGGTGTGCCAGTTCCTTTCTGATTGTGGTAATTTTGTTTTCGATTCGCATTTGCCATTTAGGTTTCGACCTTTTGCTTGTGTGGTTATTAGACCGTTTCGGAAGTTTTTGGCCGTTAACTATAAGTGTGGCTGCTGCGGCAGCATATATGACGGTGTGGATGTCCTCTAAGTTACTGCCGTTTGTTAAGAATTGTGGTATTACGTTGGTATTTATTGTATGTAATATTTTTTGGGTGTTGCTGTTGAAAATTAGTCTGGGCAGGGGATCTCGCAGTGCAGGGTTAGTGCCACACCATTTGTTAAATTGTGCGTTCATCACTTGTTCGGCAGATTGTGTGAAGGAAGGTGTTTGAGTAACGTTTTGGTTTCGCGTGGTTGTGGGAGGCCGGTTAGTGCATACTGTGTCTGGGGCATCTGGTATAAACTCATGTTCTGGGTTTTCTTCTAAGTGTGTGCCGGTGGTGTTGGTTGTGTTTGGGTTGGGAGTCTTATCGTTTAGGGTATGATCGTGTTGTGTTTCCGTGATTGATTCATTGACTAGAGAATCATTCGTTTCAACTGTATTTATTTCGTCCGCTACAAGATTCTTTATAGCTTGTAGTTGTTGAGGTGTAAGTCGGTTATTTTTGGTAATGACACGTTTTTGGTCAATAAGTCTTTGTTCAGTTACCCTCCGATAGACGTTCACCCACAACCTCATCCTCTCTCTTCAAATCTGCCAGCTTCAAGGACCTTCTGTTGTTATGCAAGGCCCTTCGGTCTCTGAAATCCCCAGGTGAGACGACTTGGTCGATTTCCCTCTCAGCGGGCCTTACCGGTGAACTTTCAGCCTGGTTAACAGGCCTTCCGTTCGCCGAAGGGGCAGGCTGAGCTGGAGCACGAACATATCCCTGCCTCCGGAGGTACGATACATAATCTCGCAAATTCTGAGAGGTAAGCGTGCTATGCTCTGGGTGCATTTCACACCACCTCTCATACATGCGGGACATGTATCCCCTACGGCGCGGGCTACTGCTCTCGTAGCAGCTCAGCATTATTATTATTATTATGTTTTTTCAAGCTTCTCTCGCATGACTGCGGTGACGACAAATGTTGACGGGCTAGGCCAAGTCAACACTTGAACTATTACTGATCGGAATTTAGGAAAGATCGTACTATATTACAGGTCTTAAGGATTACAGACTTTTGGAATATTTTATGTAAACTTTCGTCCAGGCCTAACTGCTGTAGGTGTTGTGTAAATGTGTTCGGTGTGAGGCCTGAGACCGACATAATGAGGGGGACAATAATAACTTTATGTTGTTTCCAAATTCGCTTCACTTCTATGGCTAGGTCAGTGTATTTAGATATTTTCCCAGCGTAGGTGTTTTGAACATTCACATCATTGGGAATAGCAATATCTATTAAGTAGGTAACTTTGTCTGCCTTTATCTGAAATACTATATCTGGTCTGTTTGCATTGATGGTTTTATCTGTGTGTATTTCAACATCCCAGTATAGTTTGTAGTGATCGTTTTCGAGTACTGATGTTGGTGTATACTTGTAATATGGATCGGAGTTTTCGATTAGTTTGTTTTTTGTGGCTAATGCTTGATGAATGATTTTGGCTGCTGAGTTATGTCTAGCCGTGTACTCAGTTCCAGCGAGAGTTTTGCATGCGCTTGTTATGTGGTCTATTGTTTCCTTTTGTTGTTGACATTTTCTGCAGTTATCGTTTGTTATGGATGGATCTTTAATTATGTATTTCTTGTAGTTTCTCGTCGCAATAACTTGGTCCTGGATAGCAAGCATAAACCCCTCAGTTTCTGGAAAGAGCTGGCCATCCTGCAGCCAGGTGTATGACTGTTTTTCATTTATGTGGTCTTGCGTAATACGGTATCTATGTTTGCCATGGAGTGGTTTCTGCGACCAGGTGCTTATTTTTTCTTGTTGTGATAGTGTGGGATTGTGTGTGTCTGCGACGTGGTCTGGACATGATAGGTTAAGTGGTGTATAGTTTTTGTCTGCTTTTACTATTGCTCGATGTAAATTTGTTTGGTTGTTTTGGAAGAAATGTCTGAGTGTCTTTATCTGTCTTGTGCGAAGCGACTGTATATCTGTGATCCCTCTGCCTCCTTGTTTCCTGTCTATGGTGAGCCTTTCTTTGCATGCGTTTGGATGTGACATTCGGTGTTTCGTGAGTTCTGTCCGTATGAGGATGTGGATGTTTTCTATATCAGTGTGTGACCACTTGATGATGCCAAAGGAGTATGTGAGGACTTATTATTATTATTATTATTATTATTATGATTTTCCAAGTTTCTCTCGCATGACTGCGGTAGCAGCAAATGTTGACGGGCTGTGCCAAGTCAACACCTGAACTATTACTGATCTGAATTTAGGAAGGATCGTACGATGTTACAGGTCTTCAGGATTACAGACTTTTGGAATGTTTTGTGTAACCTTTCGTCCAGGCCTAACTGTTGTAGGTGTGGTGTAAATGTGTTTGGTGTAAGGCCTGAGACTGACATAATGAAGGGAACAATAGTAACTTTGTCCTGCTTCCAAAGGCGTTTTATTTCCATGGCAAGGTCCGTGTACTTAGATATTTTCCCAGCGTAGGTGTTTTGTATATTCACATCATTGGGAATAGCAATGTCTATCAGGTATGTTACTTTATCGAGCTTTGACTGGAATACTATATCTGGTCTATTGGCTGGGATAGTCTTGTCTGTATGTATTTCAACGTCCCAGTATAGTTTGTATTGATTGTTTTCAAGTACTGATGTCGGAGTGTAATTATAATATGGATCTGTGTTTTCTATTAGTTTGTTCGTTGTGGCTAGCGCTTGGTGAATGACCTTGGCTGCAGAGTTATGTCTGGCTGTGTACTCGTTACCAGCAAGAGTTTTGCACCCGCTTGTTATGTGATCTATTGTTTCCTTTTGTTGGTGACATTTTCTGCAGTTATCGTCGGTTATGGATGGATCTTTAATTATGTATTTTTTGTAGTTTTGTGTCGCAATCACTTGGTCTTGAATGGCAAGCATGAAGCCCTCCGTTTCTGGGAACAGCTGGCCATCATGCAGCCAGGTGTATGACTGTCTTTCGTTAATATGGTCTTGTGTGACACGGTACCTATGTTTGCCGTGAAGTGCTTTCTGCGACCAGGTGTTTATTTTTTCTTGTTGTGATTGGATGTGATTGTATGTGTCTGCTGCGTGATATGGACAAGAGAGGTTAAGTGGTGTATAGTTTTTGTCTGCTTTGACTATTGATCTATGTAGGTTTGTCTGTTTGCTTTGGAAAAAATGTCTGAGTGTTTTTATTTGTCTTGAGTGAAGTGACTGTATGTCTATAATTCCTCTGCCCCCCTGTTTTCTGTCTATGGTGAGTCTTTCCTTGCACGCGTTGGGGTGTGACATTCTGTGTTTCGTAAGTTCTGTTCGTGTGAGTATATGGATGTTTTCTATGTCAGTGTGCGACCACTTGATGATGCCAAATGAATACGTGAGGATTGGTATTGCAAATGTATTGATAGCTTTTGTAAGGTTTCTAGAATTCAGTTTTGTTTTCAGAAGCTTAATGAGGCGGTCTCTAAACACTTGTCTAAGTTGTGCTTTGGTTTGTGTGTGGTCTATCTTAACACTCTGATTGAAACCCAGGTACTTGTACGTTTCTTCCTTGTCCATGTTATCCAACGTCTGGCCGGTTACTATTTCCTGTTGGGGATGGTTCTTCCATTGGCCTTTGTTTATGTGTAGCACCTTGCATTTGCTCATCCCGAACTCCATCCTGACATCTGACGTACATACCTCTGTTATTCTGAGTAATTCTCTCAGTTGCACGTCAGTGGCAGCATATAGTTTTATATCGTCCATGTATAGGAGATGATTGATTCTGTGTTGATTTGCTTTCTGGTGTCTGATGTTGAAACCATAGTTTGTGTGTTATTATTATTATTATTATTATTATTACTATTATTACTAGTTCTTCCTGAGAAGCTGCAATAAGGGTTGTATCGTCAGCAAATCTTAAGTTGGATATTTTGCTTCCGCCAATAGTTACACCGCCATTCCAGTTGTCTAATACCTGTCTCATCACAAGTTCAGAGTAAATGTTAAACAACATCGGAGATAATACACTTCCGTGACGAACTCCTTTTCTGGTTGCAGTTTGACTAGACAGGTTACCATCAATTCTTACGCGAGCCGAATTAGACTCATAGAGTTGCTGTATGAGAAACACTAGGTGATAGGGAACTCCCATAGAGATGATGATTTCCCACAGTTTAGGCCACTTTACGTTATCAAACGCCTTAGAATAGTCCACAAAGCAGATAAAAACAGGAAAATAATGCTCTCTGGCTTTTTGAATAATTTGTCTTAAGTTTAAGATCTGTTCACGCGCACCGCGTCTTTCACGAAACCTGCCTGCGTCTGAGAAATTTGCCAGCCAATAAAACCCTCCAAACGAGATTGTAAAATATACAGTAGAACCTTACTTGCATGAGAGATTAACGAAAGTAGGCGATAATTGTCTGGATTTGTTGGAGATCCCTTTTTATGAAGTGGAACAAAAATTGATGTGCACCATTCATCTGGCCAAACACCGGACGACCAGACACTCTTACAAATATATTATGTAAAAGGGCGATGCCGTCGTCACCCAAGCATTTCAACGTTTCAGCAGAAATGGCATCAATGCCTGCAGCTTTGTTATTTTTTAGCTTGTTGAGGGCATGTTCCACTTCAGACAAAAGAATATCCGGTTCGTGTTCAAAATCCAATGAGAGTGCGTGAAGGCCATCCTCATGGTACAGATTTTCGCAATAATTTCGCCATACCTCAATAACCTCATGCAGGTTGGTAATTAGCTCTCCCTCAGGATTTTTAACAGCCAAAGATTTGGGTTTAAAATCCCGACTGAGGCATTTGACCTTAAAAAACATCTCTTTCGTATGGTTAGTATTGGCATGCATCTCTATTTCCCTGCAAAATTGCTGTAGATAAGAGTTCTTATCTTTCCGGCATAATCTTTGAATCTCGCGTGAGAGCTGTCTATATGTGTTTTGCTCTGTATCTGAATCCAGACCTGAAATCTTAAGGCTTTTACGTGCCTCAATAACGGACAGTGTGTGGCTACTAATCCATTGTTATCTTGGTTGAGTGCTACCCTTCGGTTGGCTTATCTGGGCAGCATGTAAAAGCACATTTTTTAATGACAGCCACATATCATTTGAACTTGACATATCTGTTATGGAGGCATCCCGAAAAAGCTCTGAACATTTTGACCGAAAAGAAGAAGGGTCAGCGATCTCCATCCGTACTATCCGCTTAGAACGTGGACATACCTTCAGTTTTAACTGAAGTTCGCACAGGAGTAATTGATGGTCTGAGCCGCAGTCTGAGCCTGGTGGAGTCTTACAAAGGCTAATGGATGACTTCCACCGTGTACGAACTAAAATGTAATCAATTTGATTACGAAATCGTCCGTCGGGAGAGGTCCAAGTATACAGGCGCCGTGGATGTTGTGAAAACATAGTGTTGGCAATTGAGAAATTATGGTCGATACAGAATTGAAGCAGACGTTTACCCCTTTCATTTCTGACACCAAGACCGAATTTACCAATATGTGCCCTAAGATGTTCATCATCAATGGTTTGACCAACCTTTGAGTTAAAATCGCCTAAAATGAGGACCATTTCCCGATTCGAAAGAGATTATACAGACTCAAGATCGTTGTAAAAAGATTCGATCGTTTCCTCATCCGAATTTGACGTAGGTGCATAGATTTGCACAATGTTGATCGGTGTAGGGTTCGCATTGATACGTATTGTTATAATTCTGTCACTAATACACTTGTAACCAAGAATGGTCCTTGCGTGCGCTTTCGCCACCCAAAAGCCAACGCCGTTAACACTTTCATCAGATTTACCTGAAAAGCAAATAAAATTCCCCTTGCTAGAAGTAAAATGACCTGTGTCTCTATAATGAGTCTCAGATAATCCAGCAATGGCTGTTTTATTTGCTGTAAGCTCTTGTTCTACGATGCTGAGCTTTCCTATAGCCTGAAGACCTCTAACGTTCCAAGTTGCCAGGCGATGTTTTCGGCGCGTTTTAAAAATGTCATCAGTAGTTAATTTCGCACAAGAAGCCTGATGGTCGCACTCCTTATGCCCGGTCACCAATTTCACACTGACCTCCCCGGACGAGGAACAGCGCCGATTGCCAGTCGGACCGCGAGGCATCACATCCGAGGCCTCGCTGATTCTCACGTTACTCATCTCATGTCACAGCGATAATGAAAAAACTAAAAATATGAGAACAGTTCAGATAATACGCGTTTTGGGCGTTTTATGATGTCTACCTAACGAAAATCCACGTCACTCATTTCCGTCGGTCTGTCTGTCTGTCGGTCTGTCGGTCTGTCGGTCTGTCGGTCTGTCGGTCTGTCGGTCTGTCGGTCTGTCGGTCTGTCGGTCTGTCGGTCTGTCGGTCTGTCGGTCTGTCGGTCTGTCGGTCTGTCGATCTGTCGATCTGTCGGTCTGTCGGTCTGTCGGTCTGTCGGTCTACAAAAAAAAATATTCCTGAAACTTCGTTTTTGGGTGTTTTAGGTCTTCCTGATCATTTTCTACTTTTTTTTTGGTGCGGGTGAAATTTGGAGTGGTTGGGGGGTGGGGGGTTGTAAAATTGAAAAGTTTGTTGTATTCATAATAGACTGTCCACTGACCTGTGAAGGAAGATCTAGCGACATAAATAGCTTTTTTAGGTCCATCCGAACATTGGCTTGCCTATTAGAGAAACATACGAGTAATGCTTTAGATCGTTCTGTATTGTGTAACGTGGAAACAGTTGAATTGGTTTCAATGGCATATTGACACAGTATTACTACCGTGGCGAGGATGAAAATGCGTATGGTTTTTATAAATCGTGCCAGCGGCAGCGCAGAACTAATAAAAAATCTAAAAATATAAAAATAGCTCAAACTTCGTTTTTAAGCATTTCAGAGGATCCTGATCATTTTCTACTTTTTTTGGCGGGGGTGAGATTGGGGTGGTTGGGGGGTAAGGGTTGAAAAACTGAAAAATTTGGTGTATTCATAATAGACACTCCATTCCCTGCGAAAGAAAGACCTAGCGGCATAATACACATTTTATATCCTTCCTAACGTTTCCATCCCTATTACAGAAACCAAACTCAGAATTTTGTGATGTAGATACATAGGAATATTGCTTTAGATGGTTCTGTATCGCGTAATTTGGAAATGGCCGAATTGATTTTAATGAAGTTTCGCCACAGTATTATTACCTTTACGAGGATGGAAAACGCGTATGGTTTTTAGAAATCGTGTCAGTGGTGGCGCTTCAATAACCAAAAAACTATAAATACAAAAACAGATCAGACTTCGTTTCTAGGCCTTTTTGGCGGGTCCCGGATCATTTTCTAGTTTTTTTTTGGTTGGGGTGAAATTGGGATAGTTGGGGGGTGGGTGGTTGTAAAACTGAAAGATTTGTTGCTATGAGAAAATAATAAACTGGTATCAGCGTAATGTGTGGGAAGTACTGAGTCAATTAACTTGACTTAATTTTTTTTGTATTGCAGTAAACTCATACCTTGGAGGTTATCGGTTGGTCTCAATCAAACAATCTACTTGATGTCTTCATCGTGAATCCCCGTTTATTCCCTATTCTTACATAACTGCCTATCCTATTACCAATGTTTATTGTTTATTACAATTAATGCGTACTTAACTACTCACTTATACACTGCCCAACTATCTCGCCGCACACTCACAAATATACACTACCTTACCTAGTTGCATCGTACATTACACTTCCCAGGGGGATGTGAGAAAAAATATTGAGCACATAAATATTTTTTTCTATTTGTGATATGGCTTAACTCTATTTTTATGAACTTCACTTAAACATCCATTACCTAAATCTGCTAATAGGTTTGGTAAGATTTCACTTTCTACTTTATATGGGTCCTTATAAATTGGTTCTAACTTATTGCCTACTTCTGACTTAATTAAAACTAAGTCGTTTTTGTCATAGCTTTGCGAATGTGCTCTAGTGTCGTAAATACGTTTTCGAATTTCTTTTGATTCTAGTAAATTATTTCTTGCATCGTTACATGCCCTCTATAATCGATACTACAATTCCAAGGCATATTGGTCAAAATTGTATATAGGCTCCAGTTGAGTAACGAGGAGTCTTGCTTGCCTGCCAAGTATCAGTTCAAATGGTGAATACTTTATCTCTGTGTGGATTGTTGTGTTATAAGCAAAGCACCAGTAACTTGCCCAAGAGCTCCAAGAGTTTGGGAAATGTGACACTTGGATTCGCAAATAATTACCTAAACATTTGTGGGTATTTTCTAGGGAGCCCAGTGTTTGGTGGTGATAAGCCGTTGAGTTTAGTTGTTTGATATTAAGAAGATGTCTCTTTGAGTACTTTAGAGAGAAATTTGGCGCCTTTATCTGTAACTACTATACTAGGGACTTCATATCTCAAGATGAAATTGTCAACAAATAATCTAGCAATTGTAGCTGCTTCTTTATTTTTAAGAGGATAAGCTTCAACGAATTTTGTTAGTTCACATTAAAAGGTTAAAATGTAACGATTTTCATTTATGTCTGCTTCTAGGGGTCCAAGAATGTCTACAAATATTTTTTCGAATGTTGCAAAAGCAGTAGTAGTTATAGTCATGGGTTCTAAGTTTGTTTTGCTGTGCTTATACCTCTGACAGTCGTCACAATGTTTAATAAAGCGTTCAATATGTTTCCTTAAACCAGGCCAGGTATAATTCTTTCTAATATTACTGTACATACGATTTATACCTGCATGACCTCCTGTTGGTAATATGTGATAGACATTTAAAATAAGATATCTAGTTTCTGGTATTTTTGGTCACATCTTTTATTATTGACAATTTAATTCCTAACTTGCTTCACTAAGGCACAGTAAATTATCTGTAATATAGTTGCAATTCTCACTTTGCAATAGTTTTTGAAATTGTTCTCCCGTTATAGGACATAGCTGATAGCCTTCTTTGGACCGTTTCAATAATTAGCCTTCTTTGGACCGTTTCAATAATTCTACGACTCCAGGGTGTTCAGTCCTTTCGTCTGAATTAGAGCAACTACCTTCAGAAGGAACTGCGTTCTCCTGTTGTTTGGAATGACTTCTTGTCATAACATACATAGTGTTAGTTACCGTATTTTCCATTTTCTTGAGTTCAATAGAAGAAATTTCTATCCTTCATAATGTGTTTGCTACTGCTTTATCCTTCCCTTTTATGTATTTCACATCAAAGTCATATTCATCCAATACAAGTTTGAATTTCAAAAGTCTGCTAGGGGGATTTGACATTCCAAAGAGATACATTAATGGTCTGCAATCTGTGTTAATAATGAATTTTTTTGAGTGAAGATAAGAAAAATGTTTAACTCCACACGATTGCGAGCATCTCTCGATGAACAGAAGCATAATTTTGTTCCGCCATGTTCAATGCTCTGCTTGCAAAGGCTACGGGTCTATTATCTGAAATTGCAAGTACGGCACCTAGTGACTTCTTAGATGCGTCAACAGTGTTAGGATTAATGTGTTGTCGGGTGAAAAATTTGGATGTTGTATCAACAGTGGGCTCACTAACCGTTCCTTTAGTGCTTCAAAGGTGATGTTATTTCCGCAAAATTTTTTATGAATTTCCTATAATAACTGGCAAACGCAAAAAACCTTTTTGTTTCGGATGAATCTGTACAGGGAAGTTCTTGACGACTTAAACCTTTGATGGATGGGGAGAAATTCCTTCTGATGTTACTATCTGACCCAGGAACAAAACTTCCTTTTTCAAAAATTGGCATTTATGAGGGTTGAGCTTTAGGTTTACTCCTCTTAGTCTCTGGAATACTTTGACCAGGTTTTACTTCCCCACACCGATAGTATACATACGAGTATTGTTTTCAAGGACTTTAAAACAATAGGGGGACGCAGCTACTTACTTTTCGCGTTGAAGCCGCATAGTCACATTCTAAGCGCATTGCAAAGTTGCCAAACTAAGCATTTTTCTAAGTAAAACTAGGAAAACAATCAAGCTTATGAACACAAAACGTCAGCGAAACAAGCAAGCTTATGAACACAAAATATCATATTTAATATAATAATATAATATATTTATGAACAGTGAATTGATGTAATGATTTTTATATATGCAAAACGTTAGGATCAGAGTCTAATTTCGCTCTTTTGCAATATTTGATAGTATGAAGAAATTTTCATATGTCAACCCGGCAACGCCGCTTGGGTCTCATTGCTAGTTGCCATGGGATTTCTACGGTTGCCAAACTGGGCAAATTTCTAAGGAGATTTACGGTCAAATTCGCCCCCAACATCGCGTCATTAAACGAAGAGGTTATGTTGATCCACCCACTCCGCAAAGGTGCGAGAAATTCTTGCTATTCCACCGGCAACCCTGTACCGACGGAGCGGCGCAGGAGGGAACGTCAACGAGTGTGAATTTCAATTATATTTGAAATTCCTGAGAACCGTTAAACAGACCCTACCTTATTCGAATCTATTTTGTGTTCGAGTATAAATTGTTCTGTTGTGAATTCCAACATTTCAAATTCTAGATAATCGTAACACAGACCGTACATTCGTAGGTATCTGTTTTGTGTTCAAGTATAAATTTTTCTGGTGTGTTGAGTGTGTTTCAGTGCTTAATTACCTGATAGGCCCCAAAAACAGGCTGACGATCCGAAAATAGTCATGGGTAGACGCTGCTACTTATGCAAAAAAATGGGATTATCGGCACCCTAACTTGACCTTTTACAGGTAAGTGTATTCGTGCATTCCTCTGCAGTAAAATTGATGGTATTGTAAAACCTCTAATTTCATTCCTATGTGCTACCTGCTGCGGTACATTTGAAAATAACAGTATACAGTATATATGGGATCTTTCAAATAAGGTGTCTATAAACAGTAAAGTTGGGCTTCATATTTTTAGAAATTATTTTAAACACCTCCAGTTTGCTCCTATTGTCATGTAGGAATACTTTAAGGTATGTTTACATTTATTGGGCTGGTACTGCATTATATAATTATAATGTCATATTATTTTACCTAGATAATTTGAAAGTGATATCGATATCACCTATTATACACAACTGTACCTAAATATAAACACACCTATAGCCTGATGAGTGTTACTTTCATATTCTTAAACACCTCATCCAGTTTGCTACTGTTGTCATTGGTATAGAATATTTTTAATCTATGCATGTTTAAATTTATTGGACTGGTACTGCTTTATATATATTTATGTCATATTATTTTACCTACATAGCTGTATATACTTACATATAAACAAACCTAGCTTGAGTGTTACTTTCATATTTAACAAAATAAAATAAGGTATCATTTTTTTGAGCTTTTCTATAATTAATCATATTTTTCAGTATTACCAAAGATATTGTTCTGAGGAGGAAGTAGTTTGATGCAATGGGAGTGACTGAAACAGACCTACCACAATTAAAAGAAGTCTGCTCAGAACATATTTTACTAACAATGACTTTGAAACCACACTATCCGGAAAGAAGCGTTTGAAAAAGAATGTGGTGCCTACTTTGTATACCAAGGAAGAAGATAGAAAACAGCTTAAAGTGTAAGTAGCTATATATAAATAATTAGACTTTAACATTAGGTAGGATTTAGAATATGATATAGTAACAAAAATATAATTTAATCAACTTACAGTTACATTCTAAGAAGCATGTTTTTCTTACATCTTTGTTATGTTGAAAATCCATTATATCTGTGAGCACAGTCTTTAGTCTGATTATTCTAAATAATGGTGTCAAAGTGGATAGACTGCTGAACTGTAGACTTTATGGCTCTAATGCAGGAAAATTAATTGGAGTTATGAAATGCTACGATATGCCATCTAGGTGCATGTGAAACTTTTTTTAGTGTAGTGTAAGGGTATACTTTTGCTGAGACAAGTTGTAAAACTTGTAATGTAATTTTTCTTTGAGGTTTGAAGAAATAGCGAGTAAAAAATCTAGTTGGTGAATTGAATAATGAGGTGTAATTATTTTAGAGCAAAAGATAAAATAGGTACAAGTGTTTAGTAAAAAGTAATAGTAACCCTAAATTGATAAACTGTTGAAAGACCTTAACTGTTACTCTTACTAGTTATTTTAAGGTGATCTTTAGTTTTTAGCATCATATACAAAGTATAAATTATAGGCTGTTTTATTTTCAGGAAAATATATATGCAATATATTTTGTGTTACATATATAAGTACTTCAATGTTCTCAATCCTCAACAGTTTTTGCTCAGGAAACAGCTTTCAGATAATTTTTTTCAGAGCATAAAGTGAGCAATTTATATTTTGAATATAATAAAATAAATAAAAAAATGTACAAAAATAATTACATACAATTAATAATTTTTTCCTGTTTAACAGTAATATCACTTATTTTGTTCTAAATTTTCATCACAAAATTATTTTAATGTGTATAGTGTAGTGTAGTGTATCATTTCCAGAACAGTATTTTGTGTTTCATCTCTTGTACCTATCTCAATTTTTTGAAACTTTGTTGCTCGTAAATTATTCTGACCACTGTCTAAATGGGCAATATCACAAACAGACTGTTTTATCTATTGTTTTATAATGTTATAATTATATAGTTATAATGATAATCATAATTCCAATTCTTATATAGAGACCATCCTTTGAAGGTAGCCCACAAATGTAATACTGGTGCTTCTCAAGAAGGTAGTGGTAATGAACCAGCTGCAAAGTGGTACCTTTTTTATTTAGTAAAAATATATGAAATATACTGCTTTTTCAAGGATTCTTTGCTGTGTGCCTGTATTTGCTCTGATTTTTAACTTTAGGATGAATTTAGCATCATACCAAGAATATATTATATAGGCTGTTATTTATATATTTAATATACATACAATATATTTTTTATTAGAGATATATATACTTGCATATCATTCATAGATTTGCTCAGTAAACAGTTTGCAAAGATACATTTTTTCGGAGCATAAAGTATGCAATTATATTTTGAAAACAATGTGAAAAAATGTACAAAGGCAGTTACATAATTAATAGCCTTACACTGTTTTATGATAATTTTCTAATTTTTATCACTAAATTATTTTACTGTGTAGTATTTTTTGAACATATTGTTTTGTTGTTCATCACTGGTATCTTTATTTTTGGAAATATTTTTACTTTCAAATTCTTCTGTCTCCATGGTTAAATGGATACTATCACAAATAGAATATTTTATCTATAATCGTTTTTTGAACATATTCATATTGCTAAACTGTATTTTGTTGTTCACCACTGGTATCTTTATTTTTGGAAATATTTTTACTTTTAAATTCTTCTGTCTCGTCCCCATGGTCAAAATGGTTACTATCACAAATAGAATGTTTTATCTATAATTGTTTTATCAAGTTATAATTATGTAGTTAATATTATAATTTTATTATGATTTCATTAAATTTTTAGGTGCCACTACCCCTTGAAGGAAGCTTTCTTATCTGCTACTGGTGCTTCTCAAGAAGCAATCTGTGGTGAACCAGCTCCTAAGAGGTATTTTTTTAATCATAGTTGTATTAAACATATAAGTTGTCAGCACAATATGGCTTTTTGAGGGTTTTTTGGTGTTACATTGTATACAACAGGAAAGTCCATTTTCCGTTACTTTGTCTTTTTGTGTGCTTTTAATCATTCTGATTTTTGGCTTAATAATGTGATAAATAAATAACGAGATTCATTATCTCTGAAGTCCATGATTATTATATGATAATAAATACTACTGAGCATAAAGAGTCTTTCAGAACATGTAATATTGGGCTGGGGTATTTTTTTGTAAAAACATAAGATCATACAAAAAATTAATGTTGAAAGACTTTCACAACTGAAGGCATCCATGCTGAACTTGAAATTTTTCAAAAATCCTTACAGAGACGCTCAATATAATAGTCATATACAGATACAATTCGACTTTACAACCACTTATTTGCTATATATACATTGAGTTAGATAAGTTAGATAAGAAATATAAAAGTTCTATATCCACTGAGTCAGTTTTCTGCCTTGCTGTGGCAGGTGTCAAAAAACTTCTTTAACAAATATAAAGTTTATGAAATTATACGTTCATTCATTATGGGATAAATCCCAGAATATATCAAATTCGTGTTTTTTAAAAATATTAATCTAAAATTTTATTTCAAATTCCGATGACCTACCTGTATTATTACTACAATGTGCCATTATTTATGTTCCGTATTTGATGTTTAATTTTTTGCTGTGCTTCTAGGAATCCAAGGGGTTGAGTGTAAAAGCTATGTGAACTAAGTAGTACCAGTACTACCAGTAGAAGCAGTTTTATTTAGTAAATCATCATATCCGGCACATTTGCAATTTTTCGCCGTTCAACAACACTTAATAGATTCGCTGATTTATACTGATATTTCTAATTATTCCCATAATACTGTACCATTGTTTATAATAATCGTTGATCACGTTGGTATACTGCAAAAAGGTGACCAAGTCAGAAAACTAGTTCCTCGTAAATGGCTGTTGAAAGTAATCATAATTTAAGTAACAAATCACTCAACGTGTTTTTTAGAAAACATAGAACTCATAAAAATGTTCACTGCGAGTTATAAAGAGAGCTTGAAGAAATTAGACTATATTTCTGACTTGGTCACACTTGATGTTCGAAAATATATTAATACTGACTTGGTCAAAATAATCTTTAATTTTCTTGAAATAAGGAACATAAACATAATCAATCACATTTAAATCTAGAATACTGAATCAGATCTAGTTTGGTTCCGGGGCATTACTATTCTTGTTCTTATCTACAGGGAGGGATTTATTCCTGCTGTGATAGTCAAGATCGTCACTTTTACGTGATATGTCTCACAATGTAGTGAAGTTGATCATTTTACCTGATACTTTATTAGACATATTAGACTTAGTCAAAACGAGCTGTTAACCAAACTGGCAAAAAATTCGAGTGTTGACTTGGACAAAATCATTTATCGTCGTTTAGTACCAAAAACGTCAAATCGTCGATTTTTGACCTACCACTTTTTGCAGTACATCGACGTATGATGTATTTGATGTTGAATTTTTATATTTCTTTTTTGTTTTGTTTTTAGTGATCCAAGCAGTCGAGTGTAAGAGCTATGTAAGCTATACGCTTCCCAACATAAATCCTACTGTGATAACTGTGACTGTGACTACTAGAAGAATATATGCTTTGTTGAATAAATATTGGTAGGATGATAAAGAATGGGGCGCAAGCTAATTATGTAATTTAAACTAATATACATACGTTATATGTTAAGAAAATTAAAATGAAATTTCAAATATACATGTACATTAAAAATACTTAAATAGTTGTTTTTAAATAAGAGAAACATTTTTTATTACTATTGGTTACATGACATGTGTGTAAACGAATATTAATTTGTGTACAAATATGAATAAAATAATTGTTGCCACAGTTACTATTTTTTTATGTGAAAGCTGTCGATATACTTGCAAATTCGATAATTGGGAAGTCTGATTTTAATGAAAATTTTAAAGTTTATAGGAAAAACACATAATTGTTCACTGCCTGCCTGCTACTTTAAAAATTTATTTAATTTATAAAATTAAATTAAATTATTTAATTTAATTTGACGTGATTTAATAAGGTAGTAACTTCCAATTTACATACTGATTTTCGAGCCACTAATATTTTTCTTTGAAATAAGTTGTAATCATTTTCTTTGCCAAAAATAATGTTTAAACCACTGCAAACGGAGCACATGCAATGCTTAGGTACTTATGTATTTCTATCAATACAGTTTATTACAATAAAAATTACTTCATGCTAGTCTTTACTTTTGGGCATGACAGAGTATGGCTTTATAAAACTTTTATCTGTAAACGTGATTTAGCCCTATATATTTTTTTATTATTTTAAATGGAAGTACGATTCAAGCGTAGCTAGCTAACATATTTCGGATGGTACTAATGGTTGTATGACTTATTAATTTATTCTTTTTCGAATTACAATGATAAATTTGATTTCTGATGTCTTTATAACCTCAAAAAATACCAAAACAATATACTCCTGATGTCATCATAAGTAAATATTCGAAGGTATAAGTACAAAACTTATACCTGGTGTCCCATAATTTCCTTGACACGTGATATTTTCGTAACGAAAAACGGTTCAAGCAAGAACTGAGTGGTACTTTTGAAAGTACTATAGGGTCTATCATACCTTGCATTCAAAACATTTTGTTTGTACATCAACCCCTAAAACTCACCCCCAAATTTTTTTTAAAATAGCACCCCATAGGTTTTCCTACATAAATGATATCCGCATTTTATTTAAAATCTTGTGGTACCTATAATTTTGTATGCAAACTTATTTTTTCCGTAAAATCATAAGCATAAGACAAACGAAATGATGATTTGTTTGACGTCTGATATTTTTGTAACAAAAACGGATAAAAAAGAAAAGTAAGTGGGTGTGTATGAACCATTTTTTTCTTACTTAAACCCCTGGCACACCCTGCACACGAGGTTGGCGCGGCCCGATGTAGCCATAAAACTTTTTCACGTTTTTGCACTTAGTTTTGTTGTCACATTTTTTTTATTAGTTGATTCATGAAAATAAAAAAAATATTTTCCACACATGTGTTTTAATTAATTTATGTTTACGATTTCATGGATTAAGCGAAAATATCACGCGTCAAGGAAATTCTGGGACACCCGGTATACAGATACAATTCCACTTATGGTGATTTATTATTTTTTGTTGTGATACCCCAGAAAAATGCACTGCACTGCATTTTGACAACTTCAACAATTTCACAGAAAACAAAAGAAAGCGCAGACGTAAATATTTTGGCTTCACCATTAATACAGGATAGACTGTGACATGCTGCGTCCCCCTATTGTTTTAACGTCCTTGATTGTTTTAGATCGTTCTATATTGCATAACGCGAAAATCATTCAATTGACTTTAACGAAATTTTGATACAGTATTACTACAGTGGCGAGGATGGAAAACGGGTATGTTTTGAAAAAATCGTGTCAGTGGCGGCGCAGCACTAATAAAAAAACTAAAGATACAAAAACAGCTCAAACCTTGTTTTTAGGCGTTTTAGGAGTTTTTGATCATTTTCTACGTTTTTTTTTTTGGGGTGGGGGTGAAATTGGGGTGGTTGGGGGGGTGGAGGGTTGTAAAACTGAAAGATTTGTTGTATTCATAATAATTTGTCCTATGGAAGAAATACGTAGCGGCGTATTTTTTTTAAGTCCATGTCCATTGCCTTGCCTATTACAGAAACAAAGGGATTTAGAATTTTGTGATGTACCTATACATATACGAGTATTGCTTAATTTCGTTCTATGTATATTGCGTAAAGGAAAAATTATTAAATTGATTTTAATTAAATTTCGACACAGAATTGACTATCGTGGCGAGAGTGGAAAACGCGCCAGTGTCTGAAAAATCGTGGCGGCGCAACAATAAAAATATAAAAATAGCTCATACTTCGCTTTTAGACGGTTTAGAGGCTCCTGATCGTTTCGCATCGTTAAGTTGAAGCATGCAGAATGAAAACTGTAGCGTCCTGGTTCCTAAGGAGGGAGACGCAAGAAACTATTTACGAAAGTTTTTGTGTTGGATGTTCTTTTGCGGGCGGGGGTGGGCGATGATTTTGTTGCAAGGGGATTTTAGACTATAGCTTCATGCAATGGGAAAACAATAAAATGATATCATTATTATGTGTGGGAAGTACTGAGTCAATCAACTTGACTCCATTTTTGTCTATCCAAATCGCTGTCAAATGAACGTACTGTATATCAGAAAGTAATGAACCAAACATTATTTTTTTACATGGAGAGATTAAAAATATCCTCTAACTGAAATCGTCTATAAAAAAAACCGCGACGCATATTCGCATACAGGGTGATGTAGAATGCAAAATCGAGATTTTCTCTTTTTTTTAAATGTAACCCCCAATATTTTATTATGAATTGCTTTTACTATGTTCTTTCATCTTTGTATAGCAATTGTTGAACCTACGTCCATCAGTTTTCGAGATATATTTCGATTTTACTTCTCACACCGATAGGTGAGGGGAGTATTGTGATTGCGAAAATTTTCGATTTTGAGATAATACGCTTTATGGGCGTTTCGTGATGTCTACATAACGAAAATCCACATCACTCATTTCCGTCCGTCTGTCTGTCTGTTGGCGTTTTTCTACCCTCGTAGTCTCAGTAACCGCTACATGGATTGTGATGAAATTTAGGCAGCGATATGCTGTGGGGCCGTAGTAGGTAATGTTCCTATAATTTTGAAAATCGGTGCATGGGTGCCGGAGTAATTAGCGAAAAAACAAAAAAATTTAAATATTCCTCAAACTTCGTTATTAGGCGCTTCAGGTGTTCCTGATCGTTTTCTACTTTTTTTTGGATGGGGGTGAAATTTATGATGATGGGGGGGGGATTGTAAAATAAAAAAATTTGTTTCATTCATAATAGGCTATCTACTGACTTGTGATGGAAGACCTAACATCATAAATAACCTTTTTAGATCCATCCGAACATTGCCTTGCCTATACACAATGTGTTCCACCATCATGTCGACAAACTTTGAGGTATGAAAATACAATTGAAGTTATCGAGAAAAAATGCGAAAAAAGAGGGGTCAACCTTTTAATTAATTTTTTATTACATTTTCAATTTCTGTATCACGACTCCATGGGTTCGCGCAGCTGTAGCGCCATAGCTTGATTATTTATTGACCGATTTACGACATTTTGGACTCATTTTATAGGAGAATGACTGGGCAAATCAACTAAAGCAAAAAAAAGATAATACCTGACAACTTCTAAGGCTAAAAAAATTCATCAAGCTGAAACAAATTTTTTTGTCATGCACTTATTTGGGTTACTTACAAATAATTTGAAAAAAGCCGTATTAGTGCCTATTTATTAAGACATTTTAATGTTTAGCAGGATGTCTCCTGTCACATGCAATTCGTGTATGTGGCATTAAAATTTTCGACAGAATAGGCCTTTTTGTATTATGACTTCTGTATCACAGCGCCATGTGTTCACGCAGTTGTAACGCCATATCTTGATTGTTTATCAAGCGATTCACAAATTTTTTGACCCATTTTATAGAGGAATGACTGGGCATATCAGCTGAGGCAAAAAAATAGTATCCGACAATTTCTAAGGCTAAACAAATCCACCAAACTTAAAAAAAATTGTGATGCACTTGTTTTGGTTACTTGCAAATAATTTGTAAAAAACCCATATTAGTACCTATTCATAAATACAGTTTAATGTTTATCAGGATGTTTCCTGTCTAACGACACGCAATTTGTTTATGTAGCACTAAAATAGTTGACGAAATAGGCTTTTTTATTACGATTAATTTTGAAATAAACGAGAATTTGGTATGCACATTGCCTTTATTGGACTTCGGTACAGATTATTACTTAAATGTAATTTACATGAACAACTGTGATTATTTAGTATTTAAATTAATCAACGAAATTTTCAAAATGTCCGTCATTTTCATTTAGGCACGCTTGACTTCTGAAACTAACGCTCTGGGTTACTCGACGCTAAGCTACGCTCCAGTCTGTTTTCTTTGATTTCCAAGTAATTCCAACATATCTTATTTCACTGAGTTGCCTTTCAGTCTGAATACTAAATAAATAATACTAGAAATAAAAATAATAAAATTTTTTCATGTAAATTGCATTTAAGTAATAATCTGTACCGAAGTCCAATAAAGACAATGTGCATACCAAATTCTCGTTTATTTCAAAATTAGTCGTAATAAAAAAGCCTATTTAGTTGATGATTTTAGTGCTACATAAACAAATTGCATGTCGTTAGACAGGAAACATCCTGATAAACATTAAACTGTGTTTATAAACAGGCACTAATATGGCTTTTTTCCAAATTATTTGCAAGTAACCAAAACAAGTGCATTACAAAATTGTTTTTTATGTTTGGTGGATTTTTTTAGCCTCAGAAATTGTCGGATACTATTTTTTTTACCTTAGTTGATATGCCCAGTCATTCCCCTATAAAACGGGTCCAAAAACTTGTGAATCGCTCGATAAATAATCAAGATACTGCGCGAACACACGACGCTGTGATACAGAAGTATAATACAAAAGGTCTATCCTGTCGCAAATTTTCATGCTACATACACGAATTGCATGTGGTTAGACAGGAAACAGCCTGCTAAACATTAAACTGTCTTAATAAATAGGCACTGATACGGCTTTTTTTCAAATTATTTGCAAGTAACCAAAATAAGTGCATTACAAAATTTTTTTTTTTAGTTTGTTGAATTTTTTAGCCTTAGAAATTGCCAGATTTTGCCTTAGTTGATATACTCGGTCACTCCCCTATAAAATGAGTCCAAAGAGTCGTGAATCGCTTGATAGATAATCAAGATATGGCGTTACAACTGCATGAACACATGGCGCTGTGATACAGAAGTCATAATACAAAAAGGCCTATTCTGTCGAAAATCTTAGTGCTATAATACACGAATTGCATGTGGTAAGACAGGAAACATCCTGCTAAACATTAAAATGTCTAATAATTTTTCCAAATTATTTGTAAGTAACCCAAATAAGTGCATTTCAAAAACATTTTTTTTCAGTTTGGTGATTTTTTTTAGCCTTAGAACTTGTCAGGTATTATCTTTTTTTGCTTTTGTCGATATGCTCAGTCATTCTCCTATAAAATGAGTCCAAAATGTCGTGGATGGGTCGATAAATAATAAAGCTATGGCGCTACAACTGCGCGAACCCATGGAGTCGTGATACAGAAATTGAAAATGCAATAAAAAGTTAATTAAAAGGTTGACCCCTTTTTTTTCGCATTTTTTCTCGATAACTGGATTGTATTGTATGTATTGTATTTTCATACCTCAAAGTTTGTCGACATGCTGGTGGAACACATTGTATTACAGAAATCAAAGGAATTTTTTCTGGTGTAAACATACGCGTACTGCTTTAGATCGTACCGAGGCGAGGAAACTATTAAATTGATTTTAATGAAATTTTGACACACTATTACTATCGT
Source organism: Callosobruchus maculatus (assembly GCA_951848785.1). Classification (NCBI taxonomy): domain Eukaryota; kingdom Metazoa; phylum Arthropoda; class Insecta; order Coleoptera; family Chrysomelidae; genus Callosobruchus; species Callosobruchus maculatus. The sequence continues at coordinate 537,171 of CATOUR010000103.1, forward strand.
GGGGACGATGGAAAATTCGTATGGTTTTTATAAATCGTGCCAGTGGCGGCGTAGAAATAATAAAAAAATAAAAATATAAAAACAGCTCAAACTTCGTTTTTACGCGTTTCAGAGATTCTTGTTCATTTTCTATGTTTTTTGGGTGGGGGTGAAATTGGGGTGGTTGGGTGGGGGGAGGGTGTTGAAAAAGTGAAAATTATGTTGTATTCATAATATGCTGTCCACTGATCAGTGAAGGAAGACCTACCGACATAAATCACCGTTTTAGGTCAACATTGCCTTGCCTATTACCGAAACTAAGGGACTTAGAATTTTATGTGTACATACGAGTATTTATTGTTTTAAATGGTTTTGTATTTTGTAATGTAGAAACTACTAAATTCATTCTAATGAAATTTTGACACGGTATTACTACCGTGGCTAGGATGGAAAATGCGTATGGTTTTTATAAATTGTGCCAGTGGCGGCGCATTAATACTAAAAAAACTAAAAGTATAAAAACAGCTCAAACTTCGTTTTTAAGCGTTTTAGAGGTTGCTGATCATTTTCTACCTTTCTTGGGTGGGGGTGAAATTGGAGTGGTTGGGGGGGGGGGGGGTTGAAAAACTGAAAATTATGTTGTATCCATAATATGCTGTCCAGTGATCTGTGAAGCAAGACCTAGCGACATAAATCACTGCTTCAGGTCAATCCGAACATTGGCTTGCCTATTACCGAAACTGAGGTACATACGAGTATTTATTGCTTCAGATCGTTTTGCATTTTGTAATGTGGAAGCTATTAAATTGATTGTAATGAAATTTTGACATAGTATTACTACCGTGGTGAGGATGGAAAGTGTGTATGATTTTATAAATCGTGCCAGTGGCGGCGCAGAAATAATCAAAAAACTAAGAATATAAAAACAGCTCAAACTTCGATTTTAAGCACTTGGGAGGTTCCTGGTCATTTTTTACCTTTTTGGGTGGGGGTGGAATTAAGGTGGTTGTGGGGGGGAAGGTTTAGAACTGAAAAATGGCTGTCATGCTATGGGAAAACTGGTATCACCGTAATGTGTGGGAAGTACTGAGTCAATCAACTTGACTTCATTTTTTGTTCTGAATCATCAGGGTTTTACCAAAAACAATCAGATCATCAAGGTACGTCAGGCAACTGACATAGTTTAATCCAGACCTAGCTACCGTCATTGCTTGTGAAAAGCTGCTGCTGCTAGAAGGCGCTTCATACACATCTGGCCTTGATCGGTGGTGAATGCAGTATAAGGTCTACTGGAAGTCTCCAGTTCTATTTGATGGTAACCCTGTGCCAGATCGAGATGGCTGAAGTACATAGCCCCAGATAAAGAGTCTAGTATTTCATTGATATTAGGAAGAGGAAATTTGTGATTTTCTATTTGTTTATTCAGTTGTCTATAATCTATTACTAATCGCTACCGCTTATTGGGATTACAACCTAGTCTTTTAGGAACAAGGAGAAGAGGAGAGGACCACGCAGGTCTAATAGGCTCTATAATATCATGACTTAACATTTCACTGACCAGTTTGTTTATTTCACCTTTCAAGGCATGTGGTTGGCGATAGGGTCTAATATATACCCGCTTTGCATCTTTTTTCAGAACAATCTTTTTCTTGTAAATATTTGCGAAAGTCAATCGATGATTTTCTAGATAAAATACATCCGAATATTTCGCGCAGACGCGTATTGTTTTTGGAAATCGTTTCAGTGGCCACGCGGCAATGATAAAAAAAATACAAAAATATAAAAACACCTCAAACTTCGCTTTTAGACGTTTTAGGGGTTCCTGATCATTTTCAATTTTTTTGGGTGGGGATGAAATTGAGGTGGTTTGGGGGTAAGGGTTGTAAAACTCAAAAATTTGTTGTAATCGTGATAGATTTTCCATTGACCTGTCAAAGAAGTACACAGTAGAATAACACACTTTTTGCGGTCGAGCGAGCGATCATTTGACTGCAAGGGGATCTAGTCTATAGCATCATGCTGTGGGAAACTAGTAAAACTGGTATCATCGGAATGTGTGGAAGTCGACCAGCTTGACTACAATTTTTCCATTGTTAAAGATGGCGGGAAGAAAGACAGTTGTGTAACAGCAGTACACGAGAAATTTTAACGCCTGTGACGCTTATAGCCGTAGTGCCCAAAAACGAGTCCAACTGGAGCAGCATAGCCGCCTTGGCTGGACAGCTTCTCATACAAAAAAGACATGAGATGCCTGCACTGGAAGAATTGAATAAAGAAAACCTGTAAGTGTGACCGCCTTATCATTCGAAGTAATGCGCAAGTAGTTCCGAGTGATGAAGGTGCGGATAAGGCAAGGTGGGCCTTTTTTTAGTTGGTAGTGGCTTTAACCGAGTCCAGCACAGCGTGCGTAAATGCACTCTTTCCCCACCTTTGTTATGTCTAAGATTTTATATGCGTAAACTAAGAATCCATTTTAAATTACTTAAATCTATCTGACGTTCACTCAAAACTCCTGTTCAACTACGCCAGACTTATCTGTTCTATCATATCTTAAATGTGTCATATCTTCTTTAAATCTAGTCCTAATAGATCTTCTGGTTTGCTCCATGTAAGATTTATTACAATCACTATAGCTAGTTTCGTATATTCTTTACCTATCAAGTTTTTCAGCCTTGTCCTTTCGGTTATCTCATAACTGTTTAAGCATAAAAGGTGATACCTCTCACAGACGATAGCTTGTTCGATTTGCTCTGTACTAATATATAGACCATCTGTATATATTATATATTATTTTTTTAAAGTCTGTTTTCGAACCTCAAGGGATAATTCCCAAGTTACATATGTATATACACAAACGATGTATATGTTAAGAAGTGTAGTAAAAAAAACACAACATGTTTCATGTGTAGCACAACCATACGCTAAATAAATAAAGTAAATACAGATAAACAAGAAAAATTGTTTAAAGTTGACTAACTTCATATAAATTGTTAGCCCAGCGCAAAAGCACTTCTAAATAAATTAACAGTCTATATGTTTGACAATCAAAGATAACACAACACAAATTAGGCCTTCACGGAAACAGTCATCTGGATCCGGATCGATCAGTTATCTGTCAAACAGCTGTCAAGTCGGATTTATGATTCCATGGATTTAACGGATATCGAACAACGAAAAACTTGGCTTAAGAATAAAGAACAGATGGTTAATAAGAAAGCTACTGATATCTATAACCCAATCGGGATCACTTACCGTACAAGAAAGAACTGACGATATTTATGACTGATCCTAGATCACTTTCCGAACGCCAGGATCAGTGATTTAAGTGATCTGGTTAACCCGACCATAGTCTCCGTAAGGGCCTATTGTTTCTCTGTGACGACAGTTATATGCTGGCATCTTGGAAGTCTCAGGAACTAATGATACTAACTAATGATATTTGGTAAAGCTGGTGATAAAAGACTAAACATGTTTTATAATTTTTCAACTTTCGATATTAACGACATAAGCAAAGATAGGACACCAGTGAACTAAACGTATTTAATGAAATGTTATTGATTGAAGGAATTTGACATAATCCTTCAGCGCAATACCTGAGTCGAACTCGCCCATTCCCAAATTGAGGAAACGTTACAGTAAACATCTACACCTCTATGAAATTTGGAAATTTCAATACCTTACCTAACAGCGTGCTGTCACTACTTAGAATTTATTTATGATCAGTTGGACAGGGGCAAGTACGTTGTTTCTTTACTTTTTGACTTATCCTAAGCATTTGACTCTATCGATCGAAACATACCTAGAAATAAATTAGAGGCAGTTGGAATCCAATGAGTGGCTTTGGAGTGGATCATGTCTTATATGGAGAGTGAAAAAAGCAGAAGCAAAATCAGATCCCTTTAGTCTCGAACTTGATGTACCTCAGGGTCAGTGTTGGATCCCTTGCTCTTTCTATTAGATGTAAACGACCTCCCGAAGTATATATCTGTAGGGAATGTTACTGTGTTCGCGGACAATACCACAATAGCCGTCTCTGGCAGTCGTACAAGTGAACTGCAGATAAACATTGAGAAGTCGATTGACCAACCCAACCAACATGGTACAAACACAACAGGCTGATTCTTAAAGAGAGTTATAATGAATTTAATATGCAACGGTCGTTGCCGACTGACTTTTCAACTATTTACAATCTCAAACTCTCTTCTACTGCCAAGCCTTCAGGTACCTTCTTTGATGTTAGATTGTTATGTAGTGGACATATTATGTACCTATGCGAAATCGTTTTTATAAAAAGATAAAGATATGAATTTGTACAAGTCCCTAAACTCTAACTCTAATATAAGGTATTAAGTATAAGGTATTAAGTATATCCGAAGAAGAATTGCCTAAGACCAACTTTAAGCTTCCAGCGGTTCATGTTTTTAATTTTCTGGGGAACATAATTGTAAGACGTGTAAATGTTGAATGAGGAATTGCGCTGAAAGAAGATAGTTTTATGAAATGGGACAGACATATTTTGTTTTAAACAGACATTGAGAGTATGAAGGTTTTCTCTAAACTAAACTATTGTCACGACGGCCTTTTTTTCTTCACACCAAGAAATCAAACTGGACGTAACTTTCACCGTTTTACTTTACAACTCAATACTTAACCTTATCTCATCTACAACTCAACTCAACTAAACTGCCACGCTACTCGTGGCGCCTTATATACACTTCATCGAACCATCCAGAAAATTCGAGACATTCAGATGACATTCTAGAATGCCCATCCGTCAGTCCCGAAGATTCCAGATGATTCGATGACGTTTAGATATCGAAAATCTAACCTAACATTTTGAAAGAAACGACAACAATACAAATCAGCAATACTATATACAGGATGTTACACTCTTCCCCCCTTAGCGTTCGACGTCCTCGACGAACAGTTCGATTCGCACAAATCATCTCCATCTTGCGGAGTAAGCAAGTACCCTTCATCCTATGAAATCCTGGCCGACTGAGTAGTCGTAGTTTTCAGTAACATAGAGAGCTGTCATGCAAAACAGCGGTGAGAGAGTCACACTTACCCAACTGCCGACTAGATGTCTCTGGATGACTGAAATACATGGTTCACAGGAGGATACGGGGGAGTGGTGGGTGTCGGTGGAGTCGACAACAAGTCGTACGCGCTGTGTATCGGCTGTGGTACGGAGTACCGTGGCGCAGTTGGTAAACGCACTGGCCTAGAATGCCGGAGGCGCTGGTTCGAATCCATCCGGTACCCTTCATTTTTCCGATTTTTCTGTGAACCAAATGATTGGAATCATCTCCATCTTGCGGAGTAAGCAAGTACCTTTCATCCTATGAAATCCTGGCCGACTGAGTAGTCGTAGTTTTCAGTAACATAGAGAGCCGTCGTGCAAAACAGCGGTGAGAGAGTCAAACGCACCCAACTGCCGACTAGATGTCTCTGGATGACTGAAATACATGGTTCACAGGAGGATACGGGGGAGTGGTGGGTGTCGGTGGAGTCGACAACAAGTCGTACGCGCTGTGTATCGGCTGTGGTACGGAGTACCGTGGCGCAGTTGGTAAACGCGCTGGCCTAGAATGCTGGAGACGCTGGTTCGAATCCAGCCGGTACCCTTCATTTTTCCGATTTTTCTGTGAACCAAATGATTGGAACTCTTTTCTTGTCACGCACAAGTTTTTCTGGGCTTTGTGCAAAGTCTTACTGTAGTATCCGATTACTCTTTCAGTGCCACCTTGTTCTTGAGATAAAACAGCTCCAACAGCATAATGGCTGGCATCTGTGTCCAAGTAGAAGGTTCCGTTCCCTGTGGGATGTGCTAGTATTGGTGAGGAGGTCAAAGCTGTTTTTAGTGCGACGAATGCTTCTTGGCAGATGGAGTCTCAATAGAACTTATTCCCATTTTCAGTTAAGGTGAATAGTGGTTTAGCAATAGTGGAAATTGTGGTGCACCCTACGTCTATGTCTATGTTTTGATAATAGTTTGGAGGAGTGCTCATGTTGCACATTAGATATTATTGAAACGTCATCGATACACGTGCTGTTTACACGAGCTAGGTACTGCATGGCAACAGGAAATGGCAATCGGTACCTGGCAGGTGAAGCAGTGCGGGCATTGAACTAAAACAGATCTAATATACAGTTTTTGGTCTGAAGACTGTGTTTCAATGGTCCAGCCAATTCCAGCAAAAACAGAAGCATCACAAAAAAATTTTCACAAATCTGCGGTAATAACTGCAAAAAGCTTTGTACCTCATGAGTGTTGGACGGTACTTTCCATTCCTTCACAACCTGCACCTTCTCTGGATCCGTCTGGATTCCGTCTTCAGTCAACAGATGTCCAAGGTATTTTACTCTCCTTTTGAAAATGTGGCATTTCTTAGGATTTAGCTTCACAACCTGCACCTTCTCTGGATCCGTCTGGATTCCGTCTTCAGTCAACAGATGTCCAAGGTATTTTAATCTCCTTTTGAAAATGTGGCATTTCTTAGGATTTAGCTTCAAGTTTGCTTCCTGAAGCCGCTGGAAAACTTGTCTTAATCGGAGTAGCTCTTCTTCAAAATTCTTTCCAAACACAATGACGTCATCGTGATATATCAGTGCTGTCCTCCAGGATAAACTTTGTAGTACAACATCTGTTAGTCTTTCGAAGGACCTGGGTGCATTGCATAGACCGAAAGGAATTACTGTAAACTGCGATAGCCCAGCACACGATGTAAATGCCGTTTTCTCTTTATCTTTTTCGTCCATTTCAACCTGCCAATATCCACTTTGCAGATCCAAAGTGGAGAACCATGAAGAATTCCCAACTGCGTCCAAAGTATCGTCGGTTCTTGGCAAAGGGTATGAATCCTTTTACTTGCCACACCGATAGGTAAGGGGAGTATTGTGATCGCGAAAATTTTCTATTTTGAGATAATATGCTTTTTGGGCGTTTTGTGATGTCTACATAACGAAAGTCCACGTCACTCATTTCCGTCGGCCTGTCTGTCTGTCGGTCTGTCTGTCGGTCTATCTGTCGGTCTGTCTGTGCGCGTTTTTCTAGCTTCGTAATCTCAGTAACCGCTGCATGGATTTTGATGAAATTTGGGCAGCAATATGCTATGGGGTCGTAGTAGGTGATGCTGCTATAATTTTGAAAATCAATGCATTGGCGGCGGAGTAATTAGCAAAAAACGAAAAATTTCAAATATTCCCCAAACTTCTTTTTTAGGCGTTTTAGGTGTTCCTGATCATTTTCTACTTTTTTGGGTGAGGGTGAAATTGGGGTAGTTGCGGGGTGGGAGGGTGTAAAACTGAGAAATATGTTGTATTCATAGAAGGCTGTCTACTAACCTATGAAAGAAGGACCTAGCGTCGTAATACACTTTTTTACGTCCATCCGAACATTGTCTTGCCTATTACAGAAACCAAGGGACTTTCCTCTGATGTATGCATACGTTTATTGCCTCTGATCGTTCTGTGTTGTGTAACGTGGAAACTGTTGGAATGAATTAAAATAAAATTTCTATTACTACCGTGGAGAGGATGAAAAATATTTATGATATTTAGATATCATGTCAGTGGAGGCGCATCAATAATAAAAAAATGAAGTCAAGTTGATTGACTCAGTACTTCACACACATTACGGTGATACGAGTTTATTATTTTCCCATAGCATGAAGCTTTAGTCTGAGACCCCCGTGCAACCAAATCATCGGCAGCCCCCCTCCCCCCCAAATTGTCTTATGCCGCTAGGTCTTTCCTTCACAGGTCAGAGGACAGCCTATTATCAATAATACAAACTTTTCAGTTTTACAACCCCCCACCCCCCAACCACCCCAATTTCACCCTCACCCAAAAAAAGGTAGAAAACACTGCCACTGACACGATTTATAACAAGCATACGCGTTTTCCAGCCTCACCACAGTAATGATAATGTGCCAAAATTTCATTAGAATCAATTTAATAGTTTCCCCGTTACAAAATACCAAACGATCTAAAGCAATAAGTACTCGTATGTATACAGAAAATTCTTAGTTTCGATAATAGGCAAGGCAATGTTCAGATGGACCTAAAAAGGTGATTTATGTCCCTAGGTCTTCCTTCGCAGGTCAGTGGACAGCCTATTATGAATACAGCAAATTTTTCAGTTTTTCAACCCCCCACCCCCCAACCACCCCAATTTTACACCCACCCAAAGAGCTCAGAAAATGACCAGGAACCTCTAAAACACTTAAAAACGACGTTTGAGCTGTTTTTAAAAGCTTTTATTTAACTTGCAATGTATGTACGCTTGTTCGGGTGGAATCTTGCAACTCAATTTTGAAGCAGATATCTTCAACTGATTGAGCTGAAATTTTGTATACACATTTAGTTTGGATGACAATGCACGATAAGCTACATGACGTCGTTCTAAATACAATAGTGGAATAGTTATTTAATGCATTTCTACAATATGGGTATCGTTATTGATATGAGAACGCCAGTAGATGGTAAGGGGAATGACAATCTAATGAGAGGAATGTCATCACTGGCAATAGATCCACTGATGCCATTTTTAGTCAAACGACTAGTTTTGTTGAGAGTTTGGGGCAAATATACTATTCAAAGCCGGCAAGTTGATTTATCACTACATGAGCCTGACGACCTGAGAGAAGAAAGTTTTTGCATTTGGCGCTCAACTAGAGGTTTGCGGTCTGAGCAAGAATCTGGCAGCAGTCGCAGCAGATTCTGGATCGAATTGTACTAGTTCATTTATACAACCTACACAATGGCCATCACCAGGTTGTATCGACGACGGTGACGACATCTACATGAGGTTAGGGGGCTAGCTAACGAACCGCTGCGCTGGCGCACCGAGCAACCACGAAAGATGGACCGGACAGCCGGTGTGTATGACTGTGACGCGACGTAAGTGGTAAAGAAGATCCGCGGTAAGGATTTTCCAATAATAAGTTGTAAAGGAACATTTGGGGTACTCGACTGACTTTGGGAAAGTAATAGGAATAAACTCGTGTTGTTAGTGGACTCTTATCGCCAACACAGTTTTAAGGTTATGTTTAGAGTAGGTTTATATTCAAATATAGTCAAATGATGGCAAATAATATGTATTTTTAGATATAATACGATGTGTTTTGTTGTAAGAGTTTGAGGAAAATATACCATTCAAAGTCGGTGAGTTGTTTTATCGCTGCATGAACCTTGTTTACGATCTGAGAGAAAAGAGTCTTTGCACAGTCAAGGCTCGATGAGAGTGACTCTAAAAATAATGTGGCGTCATTCTAAATCAAATATGGCAGACCATTCAAGATGGCGGACTAGTTATTTTTATGCACTTCTACAATATGGGTATCAAATGAGAGTTGAGAGTGACTCGAAAAATAATGTGACGTCATTCTAAATCAAGTATGGCGGAGCATCCAAGATGGCGAAATAGTTACTTTCAATGCACTTCTTCGATATGGTTATCAAATAAAAGGGCTTGCCGAGAATAAATAATTTTTTTTTATACAAATGGAACTTAATAACTAAAAAGTAAAAAATAAGTTAAAACAAAAAGAACTTTTTCAAAAAAAGCTTTTATTTAAATATTCTAAAAATAGAAAATAAAATGTTCTTTTAAAGTGTTTACTATCAACTTACAGCCTCATTATACACAATTTATATGATATAAAAGCTTGTCGCGCGATTTACTTGTGTAAATTAACTAGTACCTATTCATTTGACGAACTTGGTCTGCTAAGTTTAATTGAGTTAAAATTTCAGTTGAATTGAATTCTTATAGGTACCTGCCTCGCGACAAGCTTTTATGATCATATAAATTGTGTATAATGAGGCTATAAGTTGATAGTAAACACTTTAAAAGAACATTTTATTTTGTATTTTTAGAACATTTGAATAAAAGCTTTTTTCGAAAAAGTTTTTTTTGTTTTAATTTATTGTATTTTTAGTTTTACTTCCCACACCGATAGGTGAGGGGAGTATTGTGATCACGAAAATTTTCGATTTTGTGATAATACGCTTTTTGGGTGTTTTATGATGTGTACATAAGGAAAATCCACGTCACTCATTTCCGTCGGTCTGTCTGTCTGTCGGTCTGTCTGTCTGTCTGTCTGTCTGTCTGTCTGTCGGTCTGTCTGTCGCATTTTTCTACCCTCGTAATCTCAGTAAGCGCTGCATGGATTGTGATGAAATTTGGGCAGCGTTATACTGTGGGGTCGTAGTAGGTAATGCTCCTATAATTTTGAAAATCGTTATACGGGGGGCGGAGTAATTAGCAAAAAACAAAAAATTTCAAATATGCCTCAAACTTTTTACGAGGGTTTTTGTGTTGGATGTAGTTTTTGCGGGCGGATGGGCGATAATTTAGTTGCAAGGGGATCTTAGACTATAGCTTCATGCAATGGGAAATAATAAAATGGTACCATCATTATGTGTGTGAAGTACTGAGTCAATCAACTTATATACTTATCAACTTATATAGATATACCGGGTGTCCCAGAATTTCCTTGACACGTGATATTTTCGTAACGAAAAACGGTTCAAGCAAGAGCTGAGTGGTACTTTTGAAGGTCTATCATACCATGCATTCAAAACATTTTTTTTGTATATCAACCCCTAAAACTCACCCCCAACTTTTTTTTCAAATAGCACCCCATAGGTTTTCCTACATAAATGATATCCCCATTTTATTTAAAATCTTGTTGTACCTTTAATTTCATATGCAAACTTATTTTTTCCGTAAAATCATAAGCATAAGACAAATGAAATGATTATTTGTTTGACGCCTGATATTTTTGTAACAAAAACGGATAAAAAAGAGAAGTAAGTGGGTTTTTCAAGGGTAGTGAATGACCTATCATTCCTTGCTTATGAATCATTTTTTTCTTACTAAGTAAGATTTTTGAGATTTACAACCCCCCACCCCCCACCCCCACCCAAAAAAAGTAGAAAATGATCAGGAACCCCTAAAACACCTAAAAACGAAGTTTGAGGAATATTTAATTTTTTTTGTTTTTTGCTAATTACTTCGCCGCCCCTGTACCGATTTTCAAAATTATAAGAACATTACCTACTACGACCCCCCAGCATATCGCTGCCCAAATTTCATCACATTACGAGGCTAGAAGAACGCGCACAGACCGACAGACAGACAGACAGACCGACAGACCGACAGACCGACAGACCGACAGACCGACAGACCGACAGACCGACAGACCGACAGACCGACAGACCGACAGACCGACAGACCGACAGACCGACAGACCGACAGACCGACAGACCGACAGACCGACAGACCGACAGACCGACAGACCGACAGACCGACAGACCGACAGACCGACAGACCGACAGACCGACAGACCGACAGACCGACAGACCGACAGACCGACAGACCGACAGACCGACAGACCGACAGACCGACAGACCGACAGACCGACAGACGGAAATGGGTGACATGGATTTTCGTTACGTAGACATCATAAAACGCCCAAAAAGCGTGTTATCTCAAAATCGAAAATTTTCGCGATCACAATACTCCCCTCACCTATCGGTGTGGGAAGTAAAAGGTGATTTGTCTCGCCAGATCTTCCTTCACAGGTTAGTGGACAATCTATTATGAGTACAAGAATTTTTTAATTTTTCAACCTCCAACCGCCCCGGGCCCCGGAGTACCGGGGTAGGATACAAACTATCCGAGAGTGCACCCGCTCCCAACCAACTCGGCCCGCCCCCCCACACACGATGCGCTGGCTTACAATTTATGGAACAAAAGAAAGGAATGGAAGAGTCGACCACGAAATTTAATGAGGATATCCTTAACCCGTTCGAGAGACGGTCCTCCTTAAGTAGGACACCCCCATGCTCAAGAAGGGGCTCCACTAGTTCTGTAGGCAGCACCAGCAGCTACAAAAGGGCAAGAGACGACGACGTACCGGAGTCATACCAGGAAATGCAGGACATGCTGAGAAGACTAGAAGAGTCCACAAAAGACGCGCAGGCAATAGTTCAAAGAATAACGAACACGAAGACAGATATTAAAAGAGCAATCAACGACATCGTCTTTCAAATCGGAAAGATCAACAGGCGTCGCAAAGAGTGGGAAACGTACCCCCATGAAAGGAATCAGAGTAAGTCAGATTCTATAACGTGCACAGATGCGACTACCCAGACCACCCAGGACTCCAAAGTAACCATCGGAACTCAAACAATTCCGTGGGACGAGAGGAGGCGGGAGGAAGAAGAAGCGGAAGAGGAAAGTGTAAAGGAAATACAGAAGATGATCGAGGAACAACGCGGTTTTGACGGACTCTCTGGATTCCTCGATAGGAAATGGCCCGAGGCAACATTTAGGACGATCAAAGAAACTCAGGGAAATCCGTTTAAAACTGGATGCAAGGAAGACATTGCCATATTCATTGACCCAAAAGAGAAAGGGGAGAAGGGCATCATGAGAGACGCAATAGCGCGACATCCAGAAATTTTAGAAGTCATCGATGGATGCACAGAAGGAACCATGGAGTTTATATCTAGCCAGATAAGAACTAGTAGAGGTAAAGATGACAGCATCAACAGAACGATCTACCTACTCCCGCTTTGTGTAGACGAACATGGGACAAATGACGTGAAAATAGTTTACGACCTGTTGATAAACCTGAAAACCAGATTACAGGGTTTTAACCGGGGAAAGCTGATCCTGGTAACACCAGAAGGCCTGGATAGAGCATATGTAAGGAAATCGGCAGAATTCGTGATGCACGGTTGTGACATAATTCTAGAGTACGAATCGACCACTAAGCCGAAAGGTGATGAAAGGCGGCGAAGCATAATAACACAGCGCGGAACAGTCATAGTTAAGGCAGGAGAACGAAGCTATGCAGAACTTCTGACCGCAGTTAAAGAGAAGGTGGACACCGAGGGACTGGGAATTAAAGTCAAGAGTCTCAGAAGGACGGCAAAAGGGGGCCTTCTCCTAAATGTAGAGGGTAAAGATATGGCCGGCTCACTAGGAACGGAGATCCGGAAACAGCTACACGGAACCGAAGTTGTTATACGGAGAGGAGAAAAAGTCCTTTTTGTTACTGACATCGACGCAGTAACCTCAAAAGAGGAGGTAGTAAAAGCACTGAAACAAGCCGCGGGAACAAGTGATATTGACAGCCTGTCAGTAGGGGACCTCCGACCTACTAAGAATGGAAATCGCGTGGCGACGGTTGCTGCTCCGCGGGCAATGGCAGAGCTCATTATTAAGAAGGGCTACGTTAAAATAGGATTAGCCAATTGTAGAGTGAGAGAGCGGGTGACGATTAATCGCTGTCTCAGGTGTCTCGACATAGGACATAATACACAGAACTGTGTAGGCCCCGATCGCTCGGAGCAATGCTTCAACTGCGGCAAAGAAGGTCATAAGGCCAACGACTGCAAGAACGCAGCCTTCTGCACTAAATGCAACGTTGAAGGGCACAGGGCATTTTCAAAGAAATGCCCACACTCCATCGAGACCGCGGTGGGCAAGGGGAATTTGTCCGCACAACCCCGCCAGTAACAGGTTACCCTAGATAATACAACATGCAGAACCCCGCACTAAGGATCCTTCAAGCAAATTTGAACAGATCAAGAAGAGCACACGACCTTGCTGATCTTACATCTAGAACTGAGAACATTGACATAATAATAGTCAGCGAACCGAACAGGAATGTTATTACGAAGCCTGGCTGGATGAAAGATGACAGAGAAGATGTGGCAGTATTCTTCCGCAACAAGAAAATTGAAGTGGATGAAATAGAACCAAAGGATGGCTACATTCGAATAAGGATAAAGAGACTTCATTTCTTTGGATGTTACGTGTCACCAAACATCTCAGTGGATCAAATCGAAGAATACCTAAGAATTTTACTGGAAGACGTAAGAACGACACAAGGGGAGAAAATAGTGCTGGGGGATTTTAACGCCAAATCAGCTGAATGGGGATCTCCAACAACCGATAGAAGAGGGCGTATATTCGAAGAATTTTTATCGGAACTAGACATGGTCGTACACAATGATGGGAAACTTCCCACTTTCAGAAGAGGCACTTCAGCATCCTATATTGATATTACCTGTTCCACCACCGGGATTGCAAAAAAGTGGAGAATTGGCGTGTACTAGATATCGAAACATTAAGCGACCATAACCATATATGTTTTGATATACGTGGACTGGGGAAATCTCATGCTAGGACGGCAGTTTCGATCGATCTACCAAAACTTCGTAGGAATCTCGGTTATGCAGCTAACAGTCGCAAAGGTAAAGCTAATATATCACTTAAAGAAGGGATGCGGACCATACGACAGGCATACTCAGAAAGCGTTAGAAGGCACGGAGTCGCGAGGAAAATGGTACCGTACTGGTGGTCAGAGGGTATCAATAATAAAAGACAGGAATCGAATGCATCAAAGCGCGCAGAAAGTTAACCAGGTCTGCAAGACGCTTATGCCCAGAAGAACTCCAGCAGTTGAAAGAAAGCCTCAACATAAAAAGGAAAAACCTCAGAGCAACAATTTGCGCAGAGCAGAGGAAGCATTGGATATCGTTATGCAATGAGCTGAATGAGAACATCTGGGGTAATGGCTACAAAATCGCGGTAAAGCACCTGACCAACGTATTTCCACCCTGCTCCATGCCTCCGGAAAAGAGGCTGGATATAGCTAATCACTTGTTCCCAGGCTGTAGAGACGTACTGAAGGACATTTCGCCAGTGGATGACGTACAGCTCTTTACGGAAAAAGAACTGGAGGAAGCAGGGCGGTTAATTAAGTCTGGTAAGGCACCTGGTCCAGATGGAATACCTCCTGAGATAGTTAAGGAAGCAATAAAAACCTGCCCGGAGGTCTTGATAAGCATGTTGAACGGGCAACTAAGACTGCAGGAATTCCCTTCCCAGTGGAAGATAGCCAAGCTGACCCTGTTGCTAAAGAATAGCAAATCATTCAGTGATCCATCAGCCTTCAGACCCATATGTCTTTTGGATGTAATGGGTAAGCTCCTGGAGATCATGGTACTAAAGAGACTGGAAGCTAAACTAGAAAGTGGCATCAACCTGTCCAGTCGACAGTTTGGTTTTAGAAAGGGTAAATCCACGATTCAAGCTGTAGAGACTGTGTCTGCGGTAGCCAAGGGAACCCCGCATAAACTATGCGTCCTGGTAGCACTCGATGTCAGAAACGCATTTAATACCGCAAGGTGGAGCGTGATAGTTGAAGAGCTCGAAAAGAGGGGAATCTCGCGATACCTGATAAACCTAGTGACCCATTACTTTAAGGACAGGCAAATTAGCATAAGTGCTAACTTAAAGAAGAACATGTCAATGGGTGTCCCGCAGGGATCGGTCCTCGGACCTATGCTGTGGAACCTGTTGTACGATGGGATTCTGGAAGAAGATCTTGGTGAGGGTGTTACAACTGTCGCTTATGCTGACGACCTCGCAATCCTCGCAACGGCCGATGATCTACACGACCGAAAGGACACCATCTATCGCTGGCTCCTGAAAAATCACAGGCAGTAATGCTCAAAGGTGCAAGAAAGTGCCGGTCTATCACTTTCAACCTACAAGGAACCGAAATCGTTCCGACAAGATCGCTGAAGTACTTGGGAGTGATATTGGATGAAAACCTGACGTACCGTGAACATATCAAATACGTAGTACAAAAGGCAGATAACAGAACTGCAGTCCTGGCCAGGTTAATGCCAAACATCGGAGGACCAAGCAGCCTTAAACGGGAACTACTGAACAACGTTATGCAGTCCATTGTACTTTATGGAGCACCAGTATGGCACACGGTATTAGCATTTAAGAAGTACGCTGCCATGTTAGAGAGGACCCAAAGGAAAATGATGCTGCGGGTAGCATGTGCATACCGGACAACCTCTACACTAGCACTTCAGGTCATCACCGGGATACCACCTATCGATCTACTAGTACATGAGCGCAGGCTGATACATGAGAACCAGGAGGGTACTCGCGAAGAGAAGTGGGACCAGGCGCGAGAGCAAACAAGGCAGGCCTGGCAGCAGACGTGGGAAAAAACAGAGCTTAAAGCACAATGGACCAAAAGGCTGATCCCAAATCTAACAACCTTTTTTTTTTTTTTTTTTTTTTTTTTTTTTTTTTTTTTAACGAGGGGGTTGGAAATCTTCAAAAGACACTCTGAGCTGGCGATACTGCATCTAATACTCAGAGGTGTCCGATTCACTGAGGTGCCTACGGACTAAAACCCTTCCCCCTCCAGCTCTCTCAAGGCACAGGAACCGCGTGAGCAAAATCTAACAACCTGGCTTGACTGTCCTCACAGACAGCTGGACTACTACTTGACGCAATTCCTGACGGGTCACGGGCGGTTCCGCACGTATACAAATCGAATGAACATCACAAATGATGACAGGTGTATGTACTGCGGTAACATCGACACAGTGCAACATACTATATTTCACTGCCCAAGATGGACTGCTACCAGACAACGAACTTTCGACAACATAGGAGAAACTCTCACAGTGGATAATGTCCTTCCCAAAATGATAGCGTCCAAAGAGAACTGGAAGCAGGTACAGACGATGGTACGAGCCGTGCTCAGGGAGAAGGAAGCCGAAGATCGAGATCGAGAACGAAGTATCCGAACTCCTAATCCCTGAGAAATCAGGGGAGGGGAGATGTAGGACAAAGACACCGAAGAAAGAAAGACAGCCCCCACCTGAAGTTATGTCTTCACGACGGTTCCGGGGAAAGGGCGGTTTCGCATGACCCACTCGCTCCGGGCTGCGGCCCGGCGACGGTCCATGGTAAAAAAATAAAAAAACCTCCAACCGCCCCAATTTCACCCCCACCCAAGAAAATGTAGTCAAGTTGATTGACTCAGTACTTCCCACACATTCCGATGATACCAGTTTTATTATTTTCCCACAGCATGCAACTATAGTCTAGATGCTGCCCCTGCAATCAAATCATCGCTCGCCCGACCGCAAAAAAAGTGTTTTATTCTACTAGGTGCTTCTTTCACAGGTCAATGGACAATATATCATGAATACAACAAATTTTTGAGTTTTACAAACCCCCACCCCCGAACCACCCCAATTTCACCCCTAACCAAAAAAAATTTTAAAATGATCAGGAACCTCTAAAAGTTTTTTTATTATTGCCGCGCCGCCTCTGAAATGATTTCTAAAAAAACATACGCGCTTTCCGTACTCGTCGCGGTAATAAATCCGTGTCAAAATGTCATTAAAGTCAATTCAGAAGTTTCCACGTAACACAATACAAAACGATCCAAAGTAATACTCGTATGTATTTTGTATGCATCAGAAACTTCAAGTCCCTTGGTTCCTGTAATACACAAGGCAATGTTCGGATGGGCCTAAAAAAGTGTATTATACCGCTAGGTCTTTCTCTCTCAGGTCAGTAGACAGCCCATTATGAGTACAACAAATTTTTCAGATTTACAACCCCCCACCCCCCCAACCACCCTAATTTCACCCCCACCCCAAAAAAAGTAGAAAATGATCAGGAACCCCTGATTACTCTGAAATATCAATGATTGGCAGACTGTCTGTTGAAAAGAATTGTGAATTATCATCGACCAATATCCAAAAGGTACAAATTATAACAGTTTACAGATCCCCCGCCGGGTCTTTTGTTAAGTTTATGGAAATCATGGAATCTGTTCTCAATAAATTGCATTTACCTAAATAGACCAATTGTAATGACTGGCGATTATAACGTCAAGTTTAACACAGCTGATAGCGAATCACTAGCATTAGTTAATTTAATGGAATCATATGGACTACACTGCTGCACTTGATATACCTACTTTTTGGTTATGGTGATTCCCACTGCTCTTTGTACAATAATCACAGAATCAATATCCAACCTATAACTGAAGAAGGTCTTTTTATGCTTCATAACTTCCTATTAAACATTAACTGGAAATTTATCAATGACATCTCAATTAACTTAGAAGATAAAGTTGACAAATTTGTAAATTTGTTGCAAACTGCAGTAGATAACAGTTTTCCACAAAAATCTAAACATATCAACACCTTCAAAAGGGATAAAATATAGTGGTTCACTCCAGAGTTGCTTAATATGAGGGACACCTTAACCCTTCTACAAGAAATACATTGCAGTAATCCTGAGCTCATATCAAAAGTCACAATCAATAAATATCGCAAACATTACAAAACGCAAATAAACTTAACAAAAAAAGCTTTTCATGACAACTATGTAAAAATATCCAGCAACAAGCAACGTGCAATGTGGAGTATAATAATAAACATAAAAATAATACTCAACAAAGACATGCAAACTCAATCCCACACAACTTAATAGCTACTTTACTAACATAGCAGAAAAAATAGTTAGCGGTCTAGGGAAAACTGATAAAGATCCTTTGAACTACGTTACTATAAACGCATCATTGAAATTCAGTTTCAATAGCTCTACATTTAATGAAGTAAGAACTATTATTGATAATATAAAAAACAGTCCTAGTAAAGATCCATATGGTATTAGTGTGAAGATTATAAAGCATGTAAAAAATATAATTTTATCTCCACTTACGAAGCTAATAAATCAATGTATTGCCTTTAGTAAATTTCCGAATGCCTTCAAAATAGCTAAAGTGATACCTATACATAAGAAAGGATGTCAAGACGAAATGTCAAATTATAGACCAATTGCTTTAATACCAGTAGTTGCAAAAATTTTTGAATCTGTCTTGAATAAACAAATATCTACATTTTTTGAGAAAAGTAAACTCTTTTCAGCTTGTCAGCATGGTTTCCGTACCAATAAATCAACATCTCCAGCCATAACTGATCTTACACAGTGCGTAATAAATGGGTTTGAAAAAAAATAGATCGACATATGCAGTATTTTATGACTTCACGAAAGCCTTCGACTGCTTATCTCATAAACTACTCTTACGGAAAACGGAGCTGTATGGTTTTGAATCCACCAGTATGTCACTCACGCAAAGCTACCTAGAAAACAGATATCAGTATGTCTCAATTGACGGCCATAAATCTACTAAAGAACTGATTCAGTGCGGAATACCTCAAGGTTCAGTACTAGGTCCAACATTATTTCTAATCTATATAAATGATTTAGGAAATTGTAGCAAAGAATCTAAATTTATGCTTTTTGCAGATGATACCACTCAGCTAAATCAATTTGATTCAGATGACGAAATGAATATCTATGCTTTATCAGAAGCATTTGGAAGTAAAAACATGGTGTTTAGCTAATTCTTTATGTCTAAACGAAATGAAAACTCAACAGCTCAACTTCAACTTAAAACATTCCGAACAAGATAATGCACCTGTAAAGTTTTTAGGCGTCCATCTAGATCATGCCCTCACCTGGAAAAAACATGTGATTGAGTTGTCTAAAATTTTATCAAAAAATGTTTACCTAATTAGAAATTTAGCATATGTCACCAACGAGTCATTACTGTTAACTGCTTATTACGGTAATTTTCACACTTTTGTTCAATACTCCATAATAAACTGGGGCCATTCTAGACATATGAAAACTATATTCTCTCTGCAACGACGTTGTATTCGGATACTGGCAGGTCTATCTTATGAAGCCTGTTGTAAAAACGCTTTCAAGGACTTTAAAATACTGACACTTCCTTGTATATTCGTCCTGGAATGTCTGCGTTACACAAAAAATAACATGCAGCAATTTCTCAGGCATTCAGAAGTACATAGCTATGAAACCAGGAACAGAGACAAATTATGTCAAAATCAATTGAGGCTGCATAAGTCAAAGAACAGCATCAACTACTACTGCATCAAGTTTTATAATGTTTTGCCTAATAACCTGAAATCTCTTGACAGTTTACATTTCTTACTTATAGGTCAGGGAAATATTACTGTATTTGTATGACCAGTACTGATAAATAAATAAATCCAAATAAATAAATTATCTGTGATCTGCAACATTCATTGTTGTTAATAATAACCTAAATAATTATGTACCTACTCTAACTTTACATGTGTTTGTTTGTGATATATGTTAAGTTGTGTGTCGTTTTCTACATTAGCACTTTGTGGATGTTATTACATATAATGTACATACTTTACTTTTATATTTACGTACTGACGTGTGTAAACATTTTTATGTAATGCACAAATAAATTACTACTACTACTACTACTCACAGGTTAGTGGACAGTCTATCGTGAAAGCAACAAATTTTTCAATTTTACAACCCCCCACCCCAATTTCACCCCCACCCAAAAAAAAGTAGAAAATAATCAGGAACCCCTAAAACGCCTAAAAACAAAGTTTGAGGAATATTTGAAATTTTTCGTTTTTTGCTGATTACTCCGCCGCCCATGCACCGATTTTCAAATTTGTAGCAACATTACCTACTACGACCAAACACCACATCGCTTCCCAAATTTCATCAAAATCCATGCAGCGGTTACTGAGATTAGGAGGCTAGAGAACGCCAACAGACAGACAGACAGACCGACGGAAATGAGTGACGTCGATTTTCATTTTATAGGCATCATAAAACGCCCAAAAAGTATATTATCTCCAAATCGAAAATTTTCGCGATCACAGTACTCCTCTCTCCTATCGGTGTGGGAAGTAAGAGCTAAAAATATAAAAAAAGTTCGAGCTTCTTTTTTAGGCACTTTATAGGTACCTGACCATTTTCTACTTTTTTGTGTGGGGGTGAAACTGGGCTGGTTAGAGGGTGGGGGTTGTAAAACTGAAAAAAATGTTGTATTATTAATGAGCTGTTCATTGACCTGTGAAAGAAAGACCTAAAGGCGTAATACACATTTCTAGGACCATCTGCATATACAAAAACAGCTCAAACTTCGTTTTTAGGCGTTTTAGGGGTTTCTGATCATTTTCTGCTTTCTTTTACTTCCCACGCCGATAGGTGAGGGGAGTATTGTGGTTTTTGGGCGTTTTATGGTGTCTACATAACGATAATCCACGTCACTGATTTCCGTCGGTCTGTCTGTCTGTCTGTCGGTCTGTCGGTCTGTCGGTCTGTCGGTCTGTCGGTCTGTCGGTCTGTCGGTCTGTCGGTCTGTCGGTCTGTCGGTCTGTCGGTCTGTCGGTCTGTCGGTCTGTCGGTCTGTCGGTCTGTCGGTCTGTCGGTCTGTCGATCTGTCGGTCTGTCGGTCTGTCGGTCTGTCGGTCTGTCGGTCTGTCGGTCTGTCGGTCTGTCGGTCCGTCGGTCTGTTGGTCTGTCGGTCTGTCGGTCTGTCGGTCTGTCGGTCTATCGGTCTATCTGTGTGTCTGTCGCTTTTTTCTAGCCTCGTAATGTCAGCAACCGCTGCATGGATTGTGATGAAATTTAGGCAGCGATATGTTGTGGAGTCGTAGTAAGTAATGTTCCTATAATTTTGAAAATCGGTGCATGAGCGGCGGAGTAATTAGCAAAAAACAAAAAAATTAAATATTGCTCAAACTTCGTTTTTAGGCGTTTTAGGGGTTCCTGATCATTTTCTAATTTTTTTGGGTGGGGCTGAAATTGGGGTGGTTGGGGGATGGGGGGTCGTAAAATTGACGAATATGTTGCTTTCATAATAGACTGTCCGCTGACCTATGCAGGAAGACCTAGCGACCCAATATTGCCTTGCCTATTACAGAAAACAAAGGGCTTTTTTCTGGTGTAAACATAAGAGTATATTGCTATATTGTGTAACGATTAAACGGTTGAATTGATTTTAATGGAAATTTGACACAGTATTACCACTGTGGCGAGGATGGAAAATGCATATGGTTTTTATAAATCGTGCCAGTGGTGGCGCAAACATAATAAAAAAACAAAAAATATAAATACACTCAAACTTCGGTTTTAAGCGTTTTAGAGATTCCTGATCATTTTCTGCGTTTTTTTTGGGTGGGGTGAAATTGGGGTAGTTAAGGGGTGGGGGGTTGAAGAACTGAAAAATTTCTTGCAGTCATAATAGGAAGACCTAGCGACATAAATCACCTGTTTAGGTCCATCCGAACATTGCCTAGCCTATTACGGAAGCTAAGGGTCATAATTAAATTGATTCTAATGAAATTTTGACACAATCTTATAACCGCGGTGAGGATGAAAAACACGGTTTGTAAAAAATTGTGTCAGTGGCAGCTTAGCAATAATTAAAAAACTAAAAGCATGAAAATAACTCAAACTTCGTTTTTGGATGTTTTAGGGGTTCCTGATCATTTCCTACCTTTTTTTGGTGGGGGTGAAATTGGGGTGGTTGGGGGGTGAGGCGTTGTAAAACTAAAAAGTTTTAAGCATTGGTAATAGACTATCCATTGACCTGTGAAGGAAAGACCTAGCGGCATAAGGCAATTTTAGGAGGGAAGGCTGGCGATTATTTTGTTGCAAGGGATCTCAGACTAAAGCTTCATTTTATGGGAAAATAATAAACTAGTATCACCGTAATATGTGGGAAGTACTGAGTCAATCAACTTGACTTCATTTTTTTAATGGGGATGAAATTGGTTGGGTGGTTGGGTGGTCAGGGGTCGCAAAACTCAAAAATTTGTTGTATTCATTACAGGCTATCCGTATCCATTGACGTGTGAAAAAAATATCTAGCGGCATGACACAGGTTCAGGTTTCAGGTCAGGCGGAAGATAATTTGGTTGCAAGGAGATCACGGACTATAACTTCATGTTATGGGAAAATAATAAACTGGTATCACCGTATAGTGAGGGAAGTACTAAGTTATTCAGCTTAAATTCTTTTTTTATTCAGAGAATATAATTGATGTACTTAGTAAAGCTACATGACCACATAAAACATCAAAAAAATATAAAGGGCAATAGGCACTTGAGTCACCAAATTGTTGTAGCGGAAATGATGGAATGATATTCTGATGCAATTCAAAAACTAGTCATTGGCAAACTAATGACCTGATTGCATGCCAGTGTTAGAACGCACGGTGAATAACCTTCTGTTGTTAAATAGCTCGTTACCGACAACTTTCACTTGTTCGTACGGATACAAACATTTGTAAACTAAATAATTAATCTGACACTTGTTAAAAAAATGAGAAAGGCCATGAAAACTAAAATGCGTGTATAATGAACCGCATATTCATCAAAATTCCATGTCAAGAACGATTGGATAGATAATATCATCTACTACCACTATATTACATTCGCCAAAATGTGCTTTATGTCTGTACTTAGTGGATATTACACAAACAATGAACCTCTAACCCTTGTCATAAAAGAACATAGTCCTTATTTGTATCAAAGAAACTCAGCTCAAAAAAAAAACCAATTCAATATTCCCCCAAGAAAGTATAATCCTAATAATAAAGTTTTACCAAAAGAAAACACCAAATAATAAGATAATAACAATAGAACCTCCAAGTAGAAAAGAGCTAACCGACTTCTGGGGAAGCTTATGGTTAGAGCCCAAAACTCATGATGTAACGCTCTAAGGATTAGACACGAAGAGGAAAAACAACAACACATACCAGAATAGGGAGACGTTATTCTTACACCACAGGAAATAGCCGAGATAATAAAACACACCCACAATAGGGTCGTTCAGTGAAATTCCAATAACCATATTTATGCACATTTTCATGGAGTATTACTTACATATAACATACAAAAAAAGTTTCAACTTAATTGAATGAGAATTGAAAAAGTTACGCGTCTTCAAAGATTAAAATATTTCATGCACTCAAAATGCATCTTTGTGACGTCACCGCGTCGGTCGGCGATCCCAGACCGGCTGGCGGCTGTACAACGACAGCGGCAAGCATACGTTTTCAATACGTTCAACTATAAGTTCAGTTCTTTGGTTGACGCTATCTTTTGTTTGATCGGGTGGTTTTTTCTAACACATTCGAAGGTCCAGATTCTTCCACAATCATTTTATCGGTAGTTCTGCCACCAAAACCTCTAGATAGTGTAGGAAATGAGCTCATGAGGAGGACAAGCTATTAGACATTTGATAGTATTGCTTTTTTATATTCTGACCAGGAGAAGGACTGCAAGGATTGGGTTTCTTGGTTTTTGGATGGACATTTCGAAACAATCGATTATACACTGTACCTTTTTGAATCTTGTTCGAAAAGGTATCGGTAAGCATTTTTTTATTTCCGATAGGGTAAATGATTTTAAACGTTCGACTAATTTTGGAGCGGTTTTTTTTATTATTGAGCAAACTATTGCAGCCGATATACAGAAATCGTCTGCTACAATTTTATATGGAAGATTAAGTTTAATTTTTTTCAAAGTGTGTATATATGTGGGTCCATATACATTGTTTTATATATGCATATATCGCATCATATACTAAACTCGTTTTTTCTCAATTGTTAACTTTTTTTCTGGTTAAAATTAGAATATACGGAATTTATACATTTTTATCTATATTTCGGTTTGTTATCTTGAAAAAAATTTTTGGTTGTCCATCTGGCATTTTTTTGTACTGACTACTAGTGTTGATAATTCACAGTTGCTTTAGTTTTTAATGATGATAATTACTTAAACCATTGCTGTAATTGTTGGAAATTCTGTATTTTTTTTTCTATATAAGTACACTTTTAATTTATAATGTAAATATCAAGTATGTATCTAACTTTGGTTAGCGTGATAGCGGGACTGCGCTCTATGTTTGTTTATTTTCAAAGTTTGAGCTTCGTATTAATACATGCATTAGGTAACTAATGGAATCTCTGAAGTGTGCTCACCTGAATGTGCGTTCTCTGCTGGCTCATTTTAACTGTGTGAAAAATCTACTTTTAGAAAATAATTTCCACATTTTTGGTATTACCGAAACATGGCTTCATAGTAACATCTCAGATAACTCTGTTATATTGATAATTACAGCTTTATTCGTCTAGACAGAGGTAGTCGTGGAGGGGATGTAGCTTTTTACATTAGAAGTGACATTAAGTATAGTATCTTGATAAAGAGCGACAAGATTGAACTAATTTGGGTGAAGGTTTGTATAGGAGACACAACAGCTGCTTTTTCTGTCAGTTATAGTGCACCAAATTGCAATTACAAACAGTTTTTCCAGAAGTTTGAATCATCTTTATCTTACATTTATCCAGTCACTGATACCGTCTTTTGTTTAGGTGATTTTAATATTAATCTCCTTGATACTCACTGCACTGAAGCTCAATATATAACTGATCTTCGAAAGCTTCGGAATGAGGCAATTAATCAAACAACCCACTAGAGTTACTGCAAATGCTTCATCATTGATTGGTTACATAGTTACCAACAATCAAGATATTGTAAGTGACTAAGGTACTATCCATGCAGCTGAGGTAAGTGACCATGAACTGATTTATTGTGTCGTCGACTTTATAGTAAAGCCCATAGAAAATTTTGTAACAACTAGAAATTTCAAAAAACTACATTACGAACAGTTTAAAAGTGACCTGCACTCGATACCGTGGAAAAATATTTATGATTTAACTGATGCTGATAGCAAGGCTAACTTCATTGTTGAAAATATAACCAAGCTTCTTGATCTTCATGTACCTTTTGAAACCTACAGAATTACTAAACAATACTCGCCTTGGTTAAATGCAGCACTAAAGGAGATGATGTTGCTTAGAGACCCCGTTTAAAACTACTCATCATATTGCTCATTGGGAAACTTACAAAGAATTGATGAATCTAGTTAATGCAGCTGTCAAACGTGAAAAACGGGCTTACTTTAGGACAAGGTTGGATAATTGCAAGAATTCTAAGGATACATGGTCTACGGTAAACGAACTGGGTATCAAAAAACAAAAAAACTTTAAGCTTCCTGACAATTTATCTGAAGTTGACGAGATTAATAAATATTTTATAAACAGCGTACCTGCCATGGGTCCAGACCCTGAACTTAAGAATTTTTATTAAAACAATTTATTCAGTCAATTAGATACTAAATTTAAATTTTATACAGTTACAGAATACGACATTTTGAAAATTATCAAAGCAATAAAAAGTAAAGCTACTGGTAATGATGGAATTAATATTCTCACAATTCAGCTCTGCATTCCTTATATATTACCTTTTCTTACTCACCTCATGAACTTTTGTATTGAACAAACAGTTTATCCTAAAATTTGGCGCATTGGTTTAGTCATCCCTTTACCAAAAGTGAAAAATCCGAGTTCATTCGAAAATGTAAGACCTATCACCATTTTACCAACTTTGTCCAAGATTTTCGAAAAAATACTAGAAATTCAACTAAAAAAAATTTGTATGAACATAAAATAATTCCCCAGAACCAGTCAGCCTTTAAGAAAAACCACAGTTGTTCTACTGCGTTGTTAGATGTAACTGACGAATATTTTGCGAGCAAACGACGAAGGCAAGTTAACAATCCTTATAATGCTGGATTATTCCAAAGCCTCTGATACATTGAACCACGAATTATTGTTGAGCGTTTTACATTATATAGGCCTTTCACAGCTAGCAGTGCAACTTCTTGCTAACTAGCTCAGTGGCGTCGGGATGTGGCGACCCCACCGCCCAGACAATTGTTTTGCAATAATTGTCTGCAATCAGCCAGCTCTCCGTGGTGAATGAACAAGATCGGGTAACCAACCCCGGTGGCGGGAACCACCACGGAGAGACGACGACAGCGACTGACCCGGAACGGGCGGCTGTCAAGGGGTGGACCGGACTCCTAAAGCCGTAGAGAAGGCAACCGGTCTAGGAAGGCGGACCCGAACAAGGAGGCAAGGGCGGACTGGACTCTTGAGCTGCAGCGGAAGCGGTCAGTCTAGGGAAGGAAACCCGAACAAACCACCGACGACGACCCGGACAGGCGGAGGAAACTTCTTGGCTGAACGCCAGCCCTTCTGTGACACCGTAACTGTCGCTTGCACCTCAGCGACTTCAGTAGGGCGTGACTGAGGAACGTCGTGCAAGAGGACAGCCGGAAGGCTTGCCTTAACCGGCCGGCCTACGAGGAGACACCCTCTATAAAAGCCGACAGCGAAGTCGTTAAAACCTCCTGGGCACCAGGACCACCTAGGAGTATTACCGTCCCCCTCTATGCGGAATGGGCGTCACCCGCTAGAGTGCATGTATTTCGTCCCGTGCTCGTGGGAATAGTTATGGAAGACGAGAAACAAAAAAAAGTTAAAGAGACCCATTCTATGGAAATTGATCCATTTAAGAGGCGGGATAGTATTCCGCGATCCCCCCCATTTATGAGGGAGCGTGCACAGTCGATCCATGAGATCTCCGAAGACCGAACGGACACGGATGAGACTAGCGTCAAACGCAAGAGAACAACCGAGTCTCCTAGCAGCCAGCTGTCAAATGCATCTGACGAAGTAGATAATATGGTTAGGAGGCTCCTTACCAGAGCCAGGGAACTGGAAGGTTGGCTCAAATCCAGCCCCAACACCAAAATGGAAATAGAAAAGGCAGGGCTAGACATCCTGCAAACAGCTCTAAAACTCAAACGAGTAAGAGATAAAGAAAGAGAAGAGCAGAGACCCCAGAAGCTACCTACGATGGCGGAGATAGGCTGCCAAGCCGAACTAAAGAAAACGACCGCAGACTGCAGCGTTCAGGTCGACATCACTAACATTGTGATGCAAGAATGTCATGAAATCAAAGACATTATTCAAAGAGACCAAACTTTCGACCGTCATGCTGCATTGTTGGACCGGAAGTGGCCAGAACGCGCTTTCGGAATAACTAAAGTAGAAAGGTGTCGCAGTATCAAGATAGATAATGCATATTTCGCCGTCTTTGTCGACCCAAAAGACCTGGAAGACGTGATTTTTAAAGAGGTACTTCATTCTGACCCAGAAGTTGCCCAGCTGGTAGAGGAAGGCATTACCGAGGGACAAGTGGAGTTTCTTGTAAAGAGCGTGAGGACTAAGTCGAGGAAACAAAGGAAAGACATGAAGGAACAACATATGTTCATACTCCCACTGCAGATAGATCCGAATGGTGTTAACGACATGAGGATAATACATCAGCTCCTCGTGGATCTGAAAACCACGTTAGTTAAAGAAAACCGGAGTCAGTTCTCAGTACTTGTGCCTAACAACATAAACCTATCATACGTTAGGAAGCTGCTGGAATGTATTTTCTTTGGCCAGGAAACTCTAATTAAAATCGTGGTTATCGACAAGAGACTACAGAAACAGAGATCTGTGATATTAGACCAACAAGGTTCTCTGAACACAACTAAAAAAGTACCAAACAATGATGCTGTTATTGTACGCGCAGGTGGGAAGTGTTACGCTGACCTACTTAAAGGACTTAGAAGTCAAATCAATCTTGATGACAAAGACGTGGAAATTTCCAGGATGAGATCTGCTACTAGAGCTAAAAAAAGGCAAAGCAGATGAACTCCAAGCCATCATTGAAAGCAGCCTAGAAGGTGTAAAGGCGACCAAAAGGGTAAGCGAAACGGTCATGCACATACGTGGAATCGATGGAGTCACCACAGCCGAAGATGTAATAAACGCGGTCGGGAAAGCTGTGGCTGCAGACACACTAAAATCGTGCAGAGTATCGTCGTTAAGACCAGCCTACGGCGAGAATCAAAACGCTACTGTGATTCTCGACACCGCAGCTGCGAATAGGCTAGAAAGTATGAAATATCTCAGAATTGGCCTAGTACACTGTCAGATAAAAAATAGAGAACAAGATAGCCGGTGCAATAATGCTGGGAAGTGGGACACGGAACTGCGGCCTGTAAAGGCCCAAGTAGAGTAAACTTGTGTAGAAACTGCGCTAAACCCGGACACAGGCAGGCGGAATGTACAACTGACCCTTTCTGCCCTCTCTGTAACCAAAGTGGTCATAGAGCTTGGAGTTCTATCTGTGCACGTAGGCAACGTGCCAGACGAACATAACCATAACCTCCAAAACGAAAACTACTATACTACAAATAAACGTAGATAGAGGCCGAGAAGCACACATGACGTCCTGCAAGCCACTGCTTGCGAGCTAGCAGCCGATGTTCTCATTGTAGCAGAACCAAATAAGGCCAGAACTAGTGGTAACAGCTGGATGGTTGACAGAAGACACAATGCAGCCATTAGAATTCAGAATAGAGATACCCCTTGTCTCTTCACGGAAATGGTTATATCTGGGTCGACGTTGGGAACTACGTTGTGTACAGCTGCTACTTCTCTCCTAATGCAGATCTCGAGGAATTCCAAACGGACCTTACGAATCTCTTCCATGATGTTAAACGCCACAATAAGGAGCTGGTGATATGCGGCGACTTTAACGGCAAAGCACCGGAATGGGGCATGGCTTACTCCGACAGAAGGGGCAACCTTATCACAGAATGGATGGCTGCGCTTGATCTGGTAGTGATAAACATGGGTAGTTCACCAACTTTTGTAAGAGGGCCATCGTCATCAATATTATACATTTCTCTCGCTACGCCCAACCTGTCAAGGGTAATCTGCGACTGGAGGGTGTTGGAGGATGAGAGTCTGAGCTGTCATCGGTATATCACTTTCACCATCGAGACCATGGACACAAACCGTCCAACGTCGAACCCACGCGAGCCACAAAGTTGGTCATTAAAACGGCTAGATCACGGGACGTTCAGTGCTGCTCTGAATACCGTACTGAACAGACGCAGTGTAGATACGGCTGAAGACCTAGTCTGCGTGATCACAGAAGCATGCGATAATACCATTGCAGTCCGTTCTGGCAACAGGAGAAGGAAACCGGTATACTGGTGGTCACAGCATATTGCAGCACTTCGCAGTGCAAGCGTTAAGGCCCGGCGTGCATACACCAGAAGAAATTTGGCTCCGAATCAACGTGAAGAGCTCAGCGCTCTATACAAGGCAGCCAGGAAAGAACTCCAACAGGCAATTAAGGCGGCAAAGCGGAAGCGGTGGCAAGAACTTTTAACCGATATCGACAGAGATATATGGGCCAAGGGGTATCGCATAGCCGTTTCCAGGCTAGCGATCGGTCCATCTGTCCTTACAATACCTATGCCTCGTAGACTCGAGATCTTCGAATCCCTCTTCCCAATACAGCCCGCCGTACAATGGGCAAACATGGAGAACACGACATGTAACATTTTTACCATGGCAGAACTCGTCGTAGCGGCAGAGGGTCTCAAGATACGCAGAGCCCCGGGCCCAGATTCTATCCCACCAGAAATAATCAAGCTGGTGGTGGACGTTGCACCTGATATAATTTTGAAGGTCGCCAATGCTGCGCTGCTTACGGGCCACTACCCGAACATTTGGAAAATGGCGGATCTTGTGCTTATCCCAAAAAAGGCAAACCACAGGACTCTCCGTCAGCCTACCGTCCGATCAGCCTATTAGATACAGCAGGGAAACTGCTTGAACACCTCATTCACAATAGACTGACTGACGAAATCGACTCATTAAATGGATTGTCGGACAGACAATATGGTTTTAGAAAGGGCAGGTCTACCATTCACGCCATTAAGAGGATTACAGACATAGCCAAAACCTCTGCAGTTGTAATAAACCGCAAACTACAGGTATGTGCACTGCTAACTCTGGACATAAGGAATGCCTTCAACGAAGCTTCCCGACAAGCCATAATCGACACCTTGTCCCAACTCGGGATACAGAAAGACATAATGAGGCTACTTGTGAGCTTCCTCCAAAACCGTAGAATCCGGCTAAAAGACAAAGAGGAGGTAGTCGAAAAAACTGTCACCAGTGGTGTTCCTCAGGGGTCAATACTGGGACCTACCTTGTGGAACATCCTTTACAATGGTGTACTGGAGCTAGAACAGCTGGAGGGCGTTACCACAGTGGCCTACGCCGATGATCTGGCTGTTATAGTTGTCGGTAGAGACGAGGAAGACATAATGTGGAAAGCACACTGGGCTTTAGATAATATACACTCCTGGCTGCAGGGAAAATCTCTGTCTTTGGCGGCAAACAAGACTGAGGCGGTACTGCTAACCCACAGACGGAAGATGAGTAGGATCTCCTTTAAAGTCCAGGATAGTATAATTGATCCTAAACCTTCCATCAAATACCTTGGTGTGTGGCTGGATTCCAAGTTAGCCTTCTGTGACCATATTCGCAAAACCGCCGAAGAAACCCACAAGGTGGTATCTATGCTGGCTAGACTGATGCCAAACGTGAACGGGCCGAAATCGAGCAAGAGAAGAGTTTTGAGCTCTGTGGCTAGCTCCACGCTTTATATGGAGCCGCGATTTGGGCGTCTGCCCTAACCAAAACCTGCAACAGAAAGAAATTGGAAACAGTTTTCCGGAGGACCGCGATCAGAATCTGCAGTGGATATCGCACAATATCTACAGATGCGGTCGCCGTGATTTCCTGTCTTCCTCCAATAGACTTGTTGGCGCTGGAGAGGGCCAAGGTATTCGAGAGCGCAGACAAAACAATAGCCAGAGAGGATCTCTACGCAGAGTGGCAGCAACGGTGGAATACTGGTACTACTGGTCAATGGACAAGGACCCTTATCAGAGATATCCGACAGTGGGTTGACAGACAGCATGGGGAGGTCGACCTTACCCTTACCCAGATCCTATCTGGACATGGCTGCCTCAACTTCTATCTGCATAAGTACCACATTATAGACGATCCTAACTGTGAAGTGTGCAACACAGTGGATGACGCGTGCCACACGTTCTTTACATGCACGCGGTGGGCTACGCACAGACAGAAGTGCAATTCCACGGTAGGCCTGATTGTTACACCAGCGAACCTAATCAACATCATGCTAACATCTCAAGACAACTGGTTGGCGATTCAGGATATGGCAAAGAGCATCATGTTGACTAAACGGAATAGTATGCAGGACAGATCAGAGTGAGCAAGACGACCGACAGAAAAGAAGACTAAGACTGCTTATTGACCAGACACCCGCAGCAACGAAGTAATGCTCACGTAGTTCCGTTGCTGTGGGGAGAAGAGGCAGCATGCAGAGGTTTTTTACTGGGTAGGACCCCCAGTCGCCACAAAGAGCGGTGCGTGCAACTCTAACATCTTGCAAACATTAAGAAGACCACCATGTTTTTCCTCTGCTGATAAAAAAACCTCAGTGGCAGAATGCAAGCAGTTGGACTATCTGAAAAGCAATCACCATTCTTACACTCTCATACAGGGGCCCCGCAGGGATCCATTCTTGGCCCTCTACTATTTTTAAGCTATACGTCTAGGTTGAAGGCATCAGTGCTGTCATCCAGCCAGCATTTTTATGCGGACGATACGCAGATCTACTTATCTTTCCTTCCTGAGGAAATTCCTCAAGCAATTTGTGCACTCAATCTAGATTTAGAATCACTCTACGACTCCTCACTGAAACATTGTCTAAAGCTGAATCCTCTTAAATCATCCATGACTGTCTTTGGAAGAAGGCACATTAAAAATAGATTTTTGCAAGTGAACCTACCTGTAACCGTCAACAATGAAATTATAGAAAGGAAGACTACTGTTAAAAACCTGGGGCTCACTTTAGACGAAGAATTAGACTTTAGTGAACATGTTAAACATAAACTACAGGCTGCTTATCTCAGTTTGAAATCCATCTATCAATGCAGACTGTGGCTGTCAACCAAGGTGAAAAGAATGCTTTGTGGCTCCCTTGTATTATCTCAGCTTACTTACGGTGATGTTATCTATGGCCCCTGTCTCAGAGCAACCGACATATGTAGGATTCAAAAACTTCAAAATAGTTGTCTTAGGTTGATTTACGACGTCAGGAAATATGAACACATAAGTCACAAGCTGAAAGATGCTCACTGGCTCAACATGAAAAACAGACGTGCTCTGCATGCTGCCTGCATGTATCACTCACTCATAGTATCTAATGAACCACAGTATTTGGCTAAAAAATTGAAATTTCGCACAGTTTAAAAAGTCGTTCACATATAATGTTGTCAAGCTCTACAACAACCTTCCAAACACTTTGAAGAATACGTTCAATAAGTCGGAATTCAGGAAAAACTCACACAGCTTTTAATGAGTCGGCAGAGTAGTTGAATTTTCGTGAGCCACTACCGATTTAATTTTTATATGTTATTGTATCTAGGTACGTACTCAAAAACAAGTGTCATTTCCTTTTTCTAAGGGTTAGCTGGAAGAGCAGCCTCTCCTATGGGTTAGGCTGAACCTCGCCCTATATGTAACATTATTTAATCAACATTATGTATTTTGGTTAATAAATACATTTATTATTATTATTTTGCATTTCTTATCTTTTCTCGCATGGTTGCGATAGTAACAAGTATTGACGGGCTATGCCAAGTCAATACCTGACCTATTATTATTCTGAATTCAGGAAGGACCGTACAATGCTACAGGTCTTGAAGATTACAGACTTTTGGAAGGTTTTATGTAACTTTTCATCCAGGCCCAATTGTTGCAGGTGTGGCGTAAATGTATTTGGAGTAAGGAAAAGCGGACCAAATATCAGGAGTTGCTCGGACAACTTCGCAGGCTGTGGCCGGACTACACTGTAAGTCTGCTGGTTATGGTCATTGGATCCCTAGGTGGAATGAGGAATATGCTGCTCTCTGCACTGCGCAAAATACCGATGTGCCGTGCGGCGGCGCACATCTTAGCCGCCAGAATGCAGAAGGCAGTCATCCTTGGGTCCCTTCGTCTACTTAGGGCGCACGATTCGCGGACCCAGTGATTGCTCACCTCACGGTTTGAGGAGTAGTCATTGGGTAATGGAACAGCAGCACGGTGTGTCGAAGCCCGGGCTGCACTTCTTGTTTTTTGAGATATATAATGTTACATCGACTATAAAAAAGCTTTCGACTCTGTAGCCCATAGCTGGCTAACAAAAACTCTTCAAATATATAAAATCAACCCAGGGCTTCGTCAGTTTCTTACAAGAACGATGGAGACATGGCGAACAAATATACACCTTCAAACTGAGGACGGTCACATCCAAACGGATGAGCTACATATACGTCGTGATATCTTTCAGGGTGACTCTCTCAGTTCACTATGGTTCTGCCTCTGTCTCAATCCGCTTTCCAACACACTTAACAGCACAAACTGTGCTTGCTATCCAGGACCAAGTGATTGCGACACGAAATTACAAGAAGTACATAATTAAAGATCCATCCATCTCTGACGATAATTGCAGAAAATGCCACCAAAAAAAGGAAACAGTAGAACACATAACTAGTGGATGCAAAACTCTCGCTGGAACTGAGTATACAGCCAGACATAACTCTGCAGCCAAAGTCATACACCAAGCACTAGCCACAACAAACAAGCTAATTGAAAACACAGATCCATATTATAACTACACACCGACCTCAGTACTCGAGAACAATCAGTTCAAGCTATACTGGGACATTGAAATACATACAGACAAAACCATCCCAGCAAATAGGCCAGATATAGTTTTCCAGTCAAAGACAGACAAAGTGACCTACTTAATAAATATTGCGATTCCCAATGATATGAACATCCAAAACACATACGCTGGGAAGATATCTAAATACACCGATCTCGCCATAGAAATAAAACGACTATAGAAACAAAACAAAGTTGTCATTGTCCCCCTCATTAAGTCGGTCTCAGGCCTTACTCCAAATACATTTACGCCACACCTGCAACAATTGGGCCTGGATGAAAAGTTACATAAAACCTTCCAAAAGTCTGAAATCCTCAAGATTATGCAAGTTTGTTTGTTTACTGTGGAAAAACTGTCTGAGTGATTTTATTTGTTTTGTATGAAGTGACAGTATATCTATAATTCCTCTGACCCCTTGTTTTCTGTCTATGGTGAGCCTTTCCTTGGATGCGTTGGGATGTGACATTCTGTGTTTTGTGAGTTCTGTTCGGATGAGTATATATATGTTTTCGATGTCAGTGTGCGACCACTTGATAATGCCAAATGAATATGTTAGTATTGGTATAGCAAATGTGTTAATAGCTTTTGTTAGATTTCTAGAATTCAGTTTTGTTTTCAGCAGTCTAATAAGGCGGTCTTTAAACTCTTGTGTTAGCTGTGATTTGATTTTTGTGTGGTCTATCTTTACGTTTTGATTGATACCCAGGTACTTGTACGTTTCGTCCTCGTCCATGTTGTCAAGCGCTTGTCCAGTTACTACTTCCTGTTCGGGATGGTTTTTCCATTGGCCTTTATTGATGTGAAGCACCTTGCATTTACTCATGCCAAATTCCATCTTGATATCTGTCGTACAAACTTCTGTTATTCTGTGTAATTCTCTCAGTTGCA
This sequence comes from Callosobruchus maculatus, assembly GCA_951848785.1. NCBI lineage: Eukaryota > Metazoa > Arthropoda > Insecta > Coleoptera > Chrysomelidae > Callosobruchus > Callosobruchus maculatus. The sequence goes on from CATOUR010000103.1 coordinate 572,331, forward strand.
CTTCTGTGGTGATGGTGATTGATTTTGTGTTGATTTGCTTTCTGGTGCCTGATGGTGAAACCACAGTTTGTGCTGTTAAGTGTGTTGGAAAGCTGATTGAGACAGAGACAGAACCATAGTGAACTGAGAGAGTCACCCTGAAAGATGCCACGACGTATATGTAGCTCATCCGTTTGGATATGGCCGACCTGAGTTTGAAGGTGTATATTTGTTCGCCATGTCTCCATCGTGCTTGTAAGAAACTGACGAAGCCCTGGGTTGATTTTATATATTTGAAGAGTTTTCGTTAGCCAGCTATGGGGTACAGAGTCGAAAGCCTTTTTATATTCGATGAAACAGGTATGAAGGTTCCGGTGTTCTTTTCTGGTTTGCTCCATGATCACACTATCAATTATAAGCTGTTCCTTGCATCCTTGGCTTTGTTTTCTACATCCTTTTTGTTCTTCAGTCAGGTTTTCCGTGAGGTGTTGTTCAATCCTTCTGCATATTGTTGCGGTTATGATCTTGTACAAGGTGGGAAGACAAGTGATTGGACGATAGTTGGCAGGGTTCTTGGTGTCTGCGTTTTTGGGTTTTATATACGTTATTCCTTGCGTGAGGAATTTGGGAAGCCTGTTCGGTTGGAGTATGGCTCTATTGATTTGGTCTGTGAGCACTTCGTATACTGTGCTGAACTGCTTGTACCAAAAATTTTGTATATTATCCACGCCTGGACACTTCCAGTTGTGAGTATGTTTTATTGTTTCAGCTATTTCCTCTGGCGTAAGAACAACGTTTCCCTGTTCCGCTATATTTTGATGTTTTTCCTCTTCCTGTCTGATACATGGAGCGTCTTTATTATGTATTTTGGGTTCCGACCATAAGTTACTCCAAAACCCAGTTAACTCTTGCCTACTTGGATGTTCTATGGTTGTTATCTGGTTGTTTGAAGTAATTTTCTGGTAGAACTGTTTTTCACTTTTCTGAAAAAGGTTATTAGCGTCCTTTCTGTCGTTTGATTCATTGTATCTGCGTAGTCGAGCTGCGTAAACTGCAAGTTTTTGTTTGAGTGTATCAGATATTTCTGGTATTGATTTTTGGGGCGACTTGGATTTGAGTATATCTATTGTTGTCTGTATGCGTTTTGAACGGTTGTTGTTGTTGGTGTATTGTGCGAGGTGTGCCAGTTCCTTTCTGATTGTGGTAATTTTGTTTTCGATTCATACTTGCCATTTGGGTTTTAACCTTTTGCTTGTGTGGTTATTAGACCGTTTTGGAAGTTTTTGGCCGTTAACTATTAGTGCGGCTGCTGCGGCAGCATATATGATGGTGTGGATGTCCTCTAGGTTACTGTCGCGTGTTAAGAATTGTGGTATTACGTTGGTATTTATTGTATGTAATATTTTTGGGTGTTGCTGTTGAAAATTAGTCTGGGCCGGGGATCTCGCAGTGCAGGGTTAGTGCCACACCACTTGTGATAGGAGTTATTATATATTTCAAAAGCGCAGCGTATTCCTCATTTCACCTAGGGATCCAATGACTATAACCAGCAGACTTACAGTGTAGTCTGGCCAGAGCCTGCCAAGTTGTCCGAGCAACTCCTGATATTTGGTCGGCTTTTCCTCCTCCTTAGAGACGATGTTCACCTCGGCAGGCGCCGAAAACTCAATAACGAACATCGTCTTCTGTTGGTGGTCAAGAAGGACTATGTCGGGCTTATTTGCCTGTACAAGCTCGAGCGTGGGGAACGAGTAATTCCAGTAAATCCGGCATCTCTCGTTCTCCACAACGGACTTTATATCCCCTGGAGCGTATGGCAACACCGGTGTCTCATCGATGCCGTATGAGTGCCTTAAATGATAGTAGAGCACTCGTAGAGCCGCGTTGTGCCTATGGACATAAGCCGTCCCAGCGTACGTCTTACACGCCGAAAAGAAGTGCATAAGCGTCTCTGGCGCCTGTCGGCAAGCTCTACAATCGGTGTCGGGTACATCTACACCCATAACCCTTTTACGGTACACCAAGGTGTTGAAGACACCATCTTGGTAAGCCATTATAAAGCCCTCAGTCTCCGACTTCAACCCACTAGACCTTAGGAAAGAGAAGGTCAACCGCTCAGACCAGCCATGCTCTTCTAGATGTTTGTAGAAGATTCCATGCATTGGCTTATCTTTATGAAGTCTTAAGAGGAAGTCGACTTCGGCAGATTTAATGTGGGATTTTAATTCTGCGGGAGCAAGTTCCGCAATGGACTGCTGACACCTCCGCTTGAAGTCGAGTGTGAGGCTGAGCTCCTCGGCTGCTCGTTTCGCTGCGCTAAAAAGAAAGGCTCCTTTTCCCACATTCTCGTGCTCTCGCACAAAGCGGATCAGGGGATCGGTGCTGTTCGTTACATGGCAGGCAGTGGCCAGTACTACTCTGTTGTGCAGACGCTCCAAACTCAATAGTCCACGCCCTACCAGGTGTCGCGGGAGGTATATTCGCGGGACAGAGGACTTAGGATGCAGGCTTCTCTCCATATTCATCCTTTTGCGGGTCTTCGTGTCGATTTCCTTCAGCTCGTTCACTTTCCAGTGTATAGCACCAAAGGTGTATAATAACAATGGGACCGCAAGCATGTTTGTGGCAGCGACTTTGTCCTTGCCGGACAGTTCTGACGACCAGATCTGCCGGAGTCGGTGCAAATACTTGCGGCGGAGACACTCTTTAACCAATTCTGCCTCTTGGACATGACGCTGCGCCACTCCAATGTAGGTATAGGTATCTCCGGCATGCAGCTGTCGCAAGATGATCCCATCAACGAACTGTTCCTCATCTACACTATCTCCGCTTCGTCCTTTCTTGAGATGAACCAATGCACATTTGTCTGTTCCGAAATCCATGCCAATATCATGACTGTACTCCTGCACCACCCTCAGCGATTGTTGTAGTTCGCGTTGGCCGGAGGCATAAAGTTTTAGGTCATCCATATAAAACAGACAGGTGACCCTGTGCCTCCGGTTATTGGGCGTGCCACAGCTGTATCCTTTAGTATTTCTCAGCGCTATGGACAAGGGCAAAAGTGAGATGCAAAAGAGCAACGGACTCAAGGAGTCTCCTTGGAAGACACCTCTTTTCAATGACACCAACTCTGTCTGAACCCGAGTTTCACCTGATGTTATAGTGAACCGGGTCTTCCAGAGTGGCATCAGTTGTTTGATGCATCCCACTATCTCATTATCCACCGAAAGACATTCCAACAGTTGCACAATGGGCTCACGAGACGTGCTGTCGAATGCCTTGCGATAATCAATCCAGGCCATAGAAAGGTTTCGCTTGTACTGCACGGAGTCCTGCGTGACACATCGGTCAATCAACAGGTTCTCCTTGCAGCCAGCTACTCCTTTCTTTGACCCTCTCTGTTCATACACGTCGAGAAATACAGGATTCACAGCTTGAAGGATACGCATGTACAAGATTCTGGTGAAGAGCTTGTAACATGCGTTCAGACATGTTATTGGCCTGTAGTTTTTGGGATCAGACAAATCTCCGGTCTTCGGGAGAAGCACGGTTCGACCCTCGACAAACCAAGCCGGAATTGGCTGCTCCTGATTTAGCCACGAGTTAAAAACTCTAGCTAAATGCCGGTGGCAACTGGGGAATTTTTCCCACCAGCAGGTGTTTATGCCATCCGGACCAGGAGCTGCGAAATTCTTTGCGCCTCGTAAGGCGTTAAGAATTTCTTCCGTGTTTATCGGATGACGCAGTACATTCAAGTTAGGAGTCCTCCTACAAACGGACTGGAACTGCGCCAAGGCCAGAGTGTCTGCTGAGAGAGGTTTGGGTGGTTCGTAAATGTTCCTACAAAAGGCCTCCACGCGATCAGCAGTTGGCAGCTGCTCTATGGCTGGTGGCGGCTGTTGGAAAAGGCGAGAAGGTCTTTCATAGAACATTCTGTTCTGCTCCAGACCCCTCGCCTGCGCCACCAACGATCGTTTAGCAGCGATTAGCACCCGTATCCTGTCAAGACAGTGTTGCTTGAGAACAACCAGTACCGCTTGACTGAGTGTATGATGGTCGCGCCTCAGCCCGTAGGCTATCTGGCGCACTCGGCGCGTAAAAGGCTTCCCAGCCGCTCTATATTCCATCACACACTGGATACGGGATGCTTCCTGGCGAGCCAACTGGATTTTCGCTTCCATTTGGCGCACCCGTCTCTGTACTCTCTCAACAGGAGAGTCTCTCACTCTCCCCTGCCTAGCTAGCCTCAGAGCCGCAGCGTAAATTTCGCAATTGATGCTCCAAATGTCAGAGGCCTCCGATAGACGTTCACCCACAACCTCATCCTCTCTCTTCCAATCTGCCAGCTTCAAGGACCTTCCGTTGTTATGCAAGGCCCTGCGGTCTCTGAAATCCCCAGGTGAGACGACTTGTCGATTTCCCTCTCAGCGGGCCTTACCGGCGAACTTTCAGCCTGGTTAACAGGCCTTCCGTCCGCCGAAGAGGCAGGCTGAGCTGGAGCACGAACATATCCCTGCCTCCGGAGGTACGATACATAATCTCGCAAATTCTGAGAGGTAAGCGTGCTATGGTCTGGGTGCATTTCACACCACCTCTCATACATGCGGGACATGTATCCCCTACGGCGCGGGCTACTGCTCTCGTAGCAGCTCAGCAGGTCATCCCTGAGCACCGTCGTCCACCTAAAATGGTCCATGTCATTCCGGGGGTCGTCAACAGGGCGATCCGAAGCACCGCCACCTTGCCCAACGCCGGCTTCCGAAACCGGCTCGGTGTGGGTGCTTTTCTTCCGGGTTGGTCGAACCCGAAGATAGGGCCCGTCAGGTGGTTGGCCTTAGGGCCCCCAGACGACATTTCCGGAGGCAGCCGTCCAAATGGCCCCCTGAATATGCACCTGTGAAGGTTGCCGGCTGGATTACATCCTTAGGCTTCGATATACCCTGCGGTGTCGCCACGCACCGGATAGCCTACTGATGTTGGGTGGCTTCCTGCGGGTGTGTTATCAGCCGCCCCTAACATGGAGTCACACGCTGTCGGAGTACCGCTCCTCACATGGAGATCCGTCCTGTCCTAGTTATTAAGGAATAGCCGATCCTTTGAATGCAGACGCTATTCCACCGTGCTAGTTTTGGTCCGCCCGGGTATTTGATTTCCCCGGTACCACCCATATCTGGGAGGCATTCCCCTATCCGCCACCTTGAAGAGGCGCCACTGAGGGGATCTAGCAACCCTTCGCGGTTATTATTATTATTATTATTATTATTCTGATTTATCATGTTTCTCTCGCATGACTGCGGTAGCAACAAATGTTGACTGGCTGTGCCAAGTCAACACCTGAACTATTACGGGTCGGAATTTAGGAAGGATCGAACAATATTACAGGTCTTCAGGATTACAGACTTTTGGAATATTTTGTGTAACCGTTCGTCCAGGCCTAACTGTTGTAGGTGTGGGGTAAATGTGTTTGGTGTAAGGCCTGAGACTGACATAATTAGGGGGACAATAACAACTTTGTTTTGTTTCCAGAGTCGTTTGACATCTATGGCAAGGTCTGTGTATTTAGATATCTTCCCAGCGTAGGCGTTTTGAATATTCATATCGTTGGGAATGGCAATATCTATCAAATAGGTAACTTTGTCTGCCTTCGACTGGAAAACTATATCTGGCCGATTTGCCGGTATAGTCTTATCTGTATGTATTTCAACGTCCCAGTATAGTTTGTATTCATTGTTTTCGAGTACTGATGTCGGTGTGTAATTGTAATATGAATCTGTGTTTTCTATTAGCTTTCTATTAGTGTAAGATTTTTGGAATTCAATTTTGTTTTTAGTAGTCTAACGAGGCGGTCTCTAAACTCTTGCGGTTGAGCCTTGACTTCTGAGTGATCGATCTTAATGTTCTGATTGAAGCCCAGGTACTTGTACGTTTCGTCCTTGTCCATGTTGTCCAGCGTTTGGCCAGTTAATGTTTCCTGTTCGGAATGGTTCTTCCATTGGCCTTTTTGGATGTGGAGCACCTTGCATTTGCTCATTCCGAATTCGATCCGGACGTCTGACGTACAAACTTCTGCTATTCTGAGTAATTCCTTCAGTTGCACTTCAGTGGCTGCATATAGTTTTATATCATCCATGTAGAGAAGATGATTTATTCTGTGTTGATTAACTTTCTGGTGTCTGATGCTGAAACCATAATTTGTGTTGTTAAGTGCGTTAGAGAGCGGATTTAAACAAAGACAGAACCACAGTGAACTGAGTGAATCACCCTGGAAGATACCGCGTCTTATGTGTAGCTCCTCCGTTTGGATATAGCGGTCCTGAGTTTCAAGATGTATGTTGGTTCGCTATGTCTCCATGGTTCTTGAACGGAACTGACGAAGGGCTGGGTTAATTTTGTATATTTGAAGAGTTTTCATTAGCCAGCTATGGGGTACAGAGTCAAAAGTTTTTTATAATCGATGAAACAGGTATGAAGATTTCTGTGTTCTTTTCTAGCCTGCTCCATTATCACACTATCAATTATAAGTTGCTCTTTGCAACCTTGACTTTGTTTTCTACATCCTTTTTGCTCTTCAGTCAGGATATTGTTTTGATTGAGGTGTTGTTCAATCTTTTTGCCCATTGTTGTGGTAATGATCTTGTACAAGGTTGGGAGACAAGTGATCGGGCGGTAATTGGCAGGGTTCTTGGTATCTGCGTTTTTTGGTTTTATATACGTTATTCCTTGCGTGAGGAATTTGGGAAGCCTATTAGGTTAGAGTATGGCTTTATTGATTTGGTCCGTAAGCATTTGGTATGTTGCACTGAATTGCTTGTACCAGAAATTTTGCACACTATCCACGCCTGGGCACTTCCAGTTGTGGGTATGCTTTATGGTTTCAGCTATTTCCTCTGGTGTAAGGATAACGTCTCCCTGCTCCGCTATATTTTGATGTTTTTCCTCTTCTTGTCTGATCCATGGAGCGTTTTCATTTTGTGTTTTGGGTTCTGACCATAGGCTTCCCCAAAACTCTGTTAACTCTTGTTTACTAGGAGGTTCTATTGCTGTCATCTGGTTGTCGGCTGTTATCTTTTGGTAGAACTGTTTTTCACTTTTATGAAAAAGATTGTTAGCATCCTTTCTGGCATTGGACTCGTTGTATCTGCGGAGTCTAGCTGCATAGACTGCAAGCTTCTGCTTAAGGGTATCAGCTGTTTCTGGTATTATTTGTTGTGGTGACTTGGATTTGAGTATATTATTTGTTGTCTGTACGCGTTTCGAACGGTTGTTGTTGTTGGTGTATTGCGCGAGGTGTGCCAGATCCTTTCTGATTGTGCTAATTTTATTTTCAATTCTGATTTGCCATTTAGGTTTAGATCTTTCAGTTGTGCGGGATCGTTTTGGGAGTTTTTGGCCGTTAAGTATGAGTGTGGTTGCTGCGGCAGCATATATAACAGTATGGATGTTCTCTAGGTCACTGCCTTTGGTTAAAAATTGTGGTATTATATTGACATTCATTGTGTGTAATATGTGTCGAGTGTTGTTTTTAAAAATCAGTCTGGGCAGGGGATCTCGCAATGTAGGGTTGGTACCACTCCATTTGTTGTACTGTGTGTTCATCACTTGTTCGGCAGATTGCGTGATGGCAGGTGGTATAGTAATGTTTTGGCTTTGTGTGGCTGTTAGTCCATATTGTTTCCGGTGTAACTGGTGTATGATCATGTTCTGGATCCAATTCTGAGTGTACGCTGGTGCTATTGGTTGGGTTTGTGTTTGGAGGTTGGTTATTTCGGATGCGAATGGCATGCCCTTCTGTGATTGATTCAGTAACTGACGAATCATTAGGTTGGACAGCGGTATCTGGTATATGTTGTGTATGCTCATGTTCTGGATCTGTATCTGAGTGTATGCTAGTGTTGTCGATTGTGGTTTTGTTTGAGGTCTGCAGGTGATTCGGGTGGGCAGTATTTATTTCATTGGATACAAGAATCTTGATAGCTTGTAGTTCTTCGGGTGTAAGGCGGTTGTTTTTTGTTATGACTCATTTTTGGTCAATGAGTCTCTGTTCAGTTACACGTTCTGCGAGGTGTGGGTATTGTGCTATAAATAGCCTGTGCAGTTCATGTCTGTAGCCTGTATAGATGGTTTCTAGTTTTGTGGCGGTGTAGTAACAGTGCATTACATATTTGTTGATTTCAGTGGTCCACTGTAAGCGCTGTCTGGGTTTACCAGCTTTGGTGGTTGCCGGCTGCGCCGGCAAAACATCCGCAGCTGGGTTGGGTTCTATGGGTTGTTCGGTTTGGGGTTGGGGTTCGGGTGAGTTTAATCGAAGTACCCTATGCCGTCGTTGGTTGTTTTTAGAAGTAACTCTATGCATCGTGTTCCCACGAGTAGGGACGATTTAAAAGTCGCTCTCCCGGGTGACGCCCATTCCAGAAGAGAAGGGACTTATATTTACTCCGAAGTTGGCCCAAGGTGCTCCGGAGGATTTGCGACTTTACTGTCGGGTTTTGTTGAGACTTTCTCCTCACGGGCCGGCCGGTTAAGACAAGCCCCCCGGTTGCTTACTCCTCATGACGTTCCCCAGTCACGTCCTACTGAAGTCGTTGAAGTGTGGGGAGCAATAACGGTGTGTGACAGAGGGACCGGCGTTCAGCCCTCTGTGGCATGTTTTCCCGGATTTGCCAAACCCCTATCTGACCGAAGTCATGATAGCTTGGGGAAAGGTAGGAGCTTGGTGCAAGGTAGGGTAAGTACCGAGCGCCCAGCTTACTGAATGTGCTAGCCTTGGTTGAAGTGACCTTTTGACCACGAACACCGCGGGCATCATAGCTCTGGGGTGACATTAAAACCCCCGATAAGTCATCAACCCACGTAGCTCGGTTATCGAAAAGTCACCTGCTAAGCCCCCAAACGAACGACAACGTTCTAGCACCTGATGGGGGTTATTATTATTATTATTATTTCTGATTTATCATGTATCTCTCGCATGACTGCGGTAGCAACAAATGTTGACGGGCTGTGCCAAGTCAACACCTGAACTATTACGGGTCTGAATTTAGGAAGGATCGAACAATATTACAGGTCTTCAGGATTACAGACTTTTGGAATATTTTGTGTAACCGTTCGTCCAGGCCTAACTGTTGTAGGTGTGGGGTTAAATGTGTTTGGTGTAAGGCCTGAGACTGACATAATTAGGGGGACAATAACAACTTTGTTTTGTTTCCAGAGTCGTTTCACTTCTATGGCAAGGTCTGTGTATTTAGATATCTTACCATCGTAGGCGTTTTGAATATTCATATCGTTGGGAATGGCAATATCTATCAAATAGGTAACTTTGTCTGCCTTCGACTGGAAAACTATATCTGGCCGATTTGCCGGGATAGTCTTATCTGTATGTATTTCAACGTCCCAGTATAGTTTGTATTCATTGTTTTCGAGTACTGATGTCGGTGTGTAATTGTAATATGGATCTGTGTTTTCTATTAGCTTGTTTGTTGTGGCTAGTGCTTTGGCTGCAGAGTTATGTCTAGCTGTGTACTCGGTTCCAGCGAGAGTTTTGCATGCGCTTGTTATATGGTCTATCGTTTCTTTCTGTTGGTGACACTTTCTGCAATTGTCGTTGGTTATGGATGTATCTTTAATAATGTATTTTATGTAACTCCTTGTCGCAATTACTTGGTCCTGGATAGCTAGCATAAAACCCTCAGTTTCTGGAAAGAGTTGGCCATCCTGCAGCCAGGTGTATGATTGTTTTTCATTAATGTTCTCTTGTGTAACGCGGTATCTGTGCTTGCCATGGAGTGCTTTTTGTGACCAGGTGTTTATTTTTTGTTGTTGTGATTCCATGTCATTGTGTGTGTCTGCAGAGTGATCTGGGGAGGATAGGGTGAGTGGAGTATAGTTTTTAACTGCTTTTACTATTGACCTATGTAAGTTTGTCTGTTTGCTTTGGAAAAAGTCTCTGAGCGTTTTTATTTGTCTTGTGTGAAGTGACTGTATGTCTATAATTCCTCTACCCCCTTGTTTTCTGTCTATGGTAAGCCTTTCCTTGCACGCTTTCGGATGTGCCATTCAGTGCTTTGTCAGTTCCGTTCGTATGAGGATGTTAATGTTTTCAATATCAGTGTGCGACCACTTGACGATACCAAAGGAGTACGTGAGGACCGGTATCGCAAATGTGTTAATTGCTTTTGTAAGATTTTTGGAATTCAATTTTGTTTTTAGTAGTCTAACGAGGCGGTCTCTAAACTCTTGTGTTAGTTGAGCCTTGACTTCTGAGTGATCGATCTTAATGTTCTGATTGAAGCCGAGGTACTTGTACGTTTCGTCCTTGTCCATGTTATCCAACGTTTGGCCAGTTAATGTTTCCTATTCGGAATGGTTCTTCCACTGGCCTTTTTGGATGTGGAGCACCTTGCATTTGCTCATTCCGAATTCCATCCGGACGTCTGACGTACAAACTTCTGTTATTCTGAGTAATTCCTTCAGTTGCACTTCAGTGGCTGCATATAGTTTTATATCATCCATGTAGAGAAGATGATTTATTCTGTGTTGATTAACTTTCTGGTGTCTGATGTTGAAACCATAATTTGTGTTGTTAAGTGCGTTAGAGAGTGGATTTAAACAAAGACAGAACCAGAGTGAACTGAGTGAATCACCCTGGAAGATACCGCGTCTTATGTGTAGCTCCTCCGTTTGGATATGGCCGTCCTGAGTTTTAAGATGTATGTTGGTTCGCCATGTCTCCATGGTTCTTGAAAGGAACTGACGAAGGGCTGGGTTAATTTTGTATATTTGAAGAGTTTTCATTAGCCAGCTATGGGGTACAGAGTCAAAAGCTTTTTTATAATCGATGAAACAGGTATGAAGATTTCTGTGTTCTTTTCTAGCCTGCTCCATTATCACACTATCAATTATAAGTTGCTCTTTGCAACCTTGACTTTGTTTTCTACATCCTTTTTGCTCTTCAGTCAGGATATTGTTTTGATTGAGGTGTTGTTCAATCCTTTTGCCTATTGTTGCGGTAATGATCTTGTACAAGGTTGGGAGACAAGTGATCGGGCGGTAATTGGCAGGGTTCTTGGTATCTACGTTTTTTGGTTTGATATACGTTATTCCTTGCGTGAGGAATTTGGGAAGCCTATTAGGTTGGAGTATGGCTTTATTGATTTGGTCCGTAAGCATTTGGTATGTTGCACTGAATTGCTTGTACCAGTAATTTTGCACACTATCCACGCCTGGGCACTTCCAATTGTGGGTATGCTTTATGGTTTCAGCTATTTCCTCTGGTGTAAGGATAACATCTCCCTGCTCCGCTATATGTTGATGTTTTTCCTCTTCTTGTCTGATCCATGGAGCGTTTTCATTATGTGTTTTGGGTTCTGACCATGGGCTTCCCCAAAACCCTATTAACTCTTGTTTACTAGGAGGTTCTATTGCTGTTATCTGGTTGTCGGCTGTTATATTTTGGTAGAACTGTTTTTCACTTTTATGAAACAGATTGTTAGCATCCTTTCTGGCATTGGACTCGTTGTATCTGCGGAGTCTAGCTGCATAGACTGCAAGCTTCTGCTTAAGGATATCAGCTATTTCTGGTATTGTTTGTTGTGGTGACTTAGATTTGAGTATATTAATTGAGGTTTTGAATTACGAAAAAAATATATTTTTTTTTGTGATAAATCGAAAGATCATATGTAAGTTTTATAACAAAACTGTTTTTGTTTTCTTTTTTTTTCGCAATAATTCAAAAGTTATATCAAAATAAAAATGGGTTTTTGAATCGAGTACCGAAAACACGCCGACGGCTCCCGAACCCGTGTGACGTAATGATGGCGGTTAAGATGCTCCTTTGACCAACGACATCCTACATCGATACTAGATTCTAGATTCCCAGCCAATCGTGAAAATACTTGCTAGTAACTAGTGTATATTTCTTGCAATATAGCCGATGAATGAAGTTTGCAGCTCGAGACGACCTCTACGATCGAAATAAATATATTTTTGAATGTTTGAAATCAGATCACAGATTCCAGTAAGTAAGTACCTAATCAAATATGTCTTGTTGAAACTATCTGGTGCATGTTCGGCTGGCCTAGTGGTTAGAGTGTTGGCTAATGGATCCGATGGTCTATGGTTCAAAGCTCAGCCTAACCAATTTTTTTTTTATTTTTTTTATCAAATAATAATTCATTCATGTGCTTTTTGCACTTGTTACGTACATTTTTTCTACGATCAACATAAATACGTTTTTGAAACAAATTCTATCAGACATATTACTTGCACTGCATAGTGCACAAACTAAGTACAGGACGCGGTGGACAATTCAAAAAATCAGTGCAAATGGTGTTTGTCCGTCAATATCAATCGCCAATATTTTTATTATTCACATCACATGGTTCTTGTAAGAAACTGACGAAGCCCTGGGTTGATTTTATATATTTCAAGTTTTCTTTAGCCAGCTATGGGGCACAGAGTCGAAAGCCTTTTTATAATCGATAAAACATGTATAGAGATTCCGGTGTTCTTTTCTGGTTTGCTCCATGATCACACTATCAATTATAAGTTAACCCTTGCAACCTTGGCTTTGTTTTCTACAGCCTTTTTGTTCTTCAGTCAGGATGCTGTTTTGGGTGAGGTGTTGTTCAATCCTCTTGCCTATTGTTGCTGTGATGATCTTGTATAAGTTGGGGAGACAAGTGATCGGGCGGTAATTGGCAGGGTTCTTGGTGTCTGCGTTTTTAGGTTTTATATACGTTATCCCCTGTGTGAGGAATTTGGGAAGCCTATTGGTTTGGAGTAATGCTTTATTGATTTGGTTTGTGAGCAATTCATAGGTTGCAGTGAATTGCTTGTACCAGAAATTTTGTACGTTATCTACACCCGGGCACTTCCAGTTTGTGGGTATGCTTTATTGTCTCAGCTATTTCCTGTGGTGTAAGAATAACGTGTCCCTGTTCCGGTATGTGTTGTTGTTTTTCCTCTTCTTGTCTGATCCATGGAGCGTTGTCGTTATGTGTTTTGGGTTCAGACCGAAGGTTTCCCCAAAACTCGGTTAACTCCTGTTTAGTTGGAGGTTCTATTCTTGTTATCTGAGTTGTTGACGTTATTTTTTGGTAAAACTGTTTTTCACTTTTTTGAAAAAGATTGTTGGCATCCTTTCTGTCGTTGGATTCATTGTATCTGCGAAGTCTAGCTGCCTAAACTGCAAGTTTTTGTTTAAGTGTATCGGCTATTTCGGGTATTGTGGTGATTTAGATTTGAGTCTATCTATTGTTGTCTGTATGCGTTTTGAGAGGTTGTTATTATTGGTGTATTGCGTGAGGTGTGCGAGATCCTTTCTGAGTGTGCTAATTTTATTTTCGATTCTAATTTGCCATCTAGGTTTAGATCTCTTGTTTGTGTGGTTTTTAGATCGCTTTGGAAGTTTTTGGCCGTTAACTATGAGTGTAGTTGCTGCAGCAGCATATATAACAGTGTGGATATCCTCCAGGCCACTGTCGTTGGTTAAGAATTGTGGTATTATGTTGGCATTTATTGTATGTAATATTTGTCGAGTGTTGTTTTTAAAAATTAGTCTGGGCAGGGTATCTCGCAGTACAGGATTGGTGCCACACCATTTATTGTATTGTGTGCACATCACTTGTTCGGCAGATTGTGTGATGACGGCTGGTATAGTAATATTTTGGTTTTGTATGGTTGTGGAAGGTAAGTTAGTGCATGTTGTTTCTGGTGTATGATCATGTTCTGGATCTATTTCTAAGTGTATGCTGGTGTTATTGGTTGTGTATTTGTTTGGAGGTTGGTTATTTCGGGAATGAATGGCATGTCCTTCTGTGATTGTTTCAATAGCTAACGAATCATTAGGTTGGACAGCGGTGTCTGGTATATCTTGTGTATGCTCATGTTCCGGATCTATCTCTAAGTGTATACTAGTGTTGTCGGTTGTGGTTGTGTTTGAGGTTTGCGGGTCATTCGGATGGGCAGTATTCATTTCACTAGATACAAGAACTTTTATAGCTTATAGTCCTTCAGGTGTAAGGCGGTTGTTTTTTGTTATGACTCGTTTTTGGTCAATGAGCCTCTGTTCAGTTACACGTTCTGCGAGGTGTGGGTATTGTGCTATAAATAGCCTGCGCAGCTCATGTCTGTAGCCTGTAGATATGGTTTCTAGTTTTGTGGCGGTGTAGTAACAGTGCATTACAGATTTGTTGATTTCAGTGGTCCACTGTAAGCGCTGTCTGGGTTTACCAGCTTTGGTGGTTGCCATCTGTGCTGGCAAAACATCCGCAGCTGGGTTGCGTTCTATGGGTTGTTCTGTTTGGGCTTGGGGTTCGGGTGAGTTTAATCGACGTACCCTAGGCCGTCGTTGGTTATTTTTGGAAGTAACTTTATGCATCGTGTTCCCACGAGTAGGGACGATCTAAAAGTCGCTCTCCCGGGTGACGCCCATTCCAGGAGAGAAGGGACTTATATTTACTCCGAAGTTAGCCCAAGGTGCTCCGAAGAATTTGCGACTTTACTGTCGGGTTTTGTTGAGGCTTTCTCCTCACGGGCCGGCCGGTTAAGGCAAGCTCCCCGGTTGCTTACCCCTCACGACCTTTCCCAGCCACGCCCTGCTGAGGTCGTTGATGTGTGGGGAGCAATAACGGTGTGTGACAGAAGGACCGGCGCTCAGCCCTCTGTGGCATATTTTCCCAGGTTTGCCAAACCCCGATCTGACCGAAGTCAGGATAGCTTGGGGAAAGGAGCTTGGTACTAGGTAGTGTAAGATCTACCGAGCGCCCAACTCCCTTGGTGTGCTAGCCTTGGTTGGAGTGACCTTTCGACCACGGACCCTGCTGGTGTGGCTCTGCGGTGGCATAAAAGCCCACCACGAGCCATCCACCGGCGCAACTCGCCTGTCAAAAAGTCACTTGCTAAGCCCCCAAACGAACGACAACGTTCTAGCACCCGATGGGGGGATTATTATTATTATTATCTGACTTTCTAAGTTCCACTCGCATAATTGCGGTAGCAACAAGTGTTGACGGGCTGTGCCAAGTCAACACCCTGACTATTATTGATGGGAATTTAGGAAGGATCGCACAATATTACAGGTCTTCAGGATTACAGACTTTTGGAATACTTTGTGTAACTTTTCGTCCAGGCCCAGCTGTTGAAGGTGTTGTGTAAACGTGTTTGGTGTAAGGCCTTACACAGACATAATGAGGGGGACAATTGTGACTTTGTTTTGTTTCCAAAGTCGTTTTATTTCCTTAGCAAGGTCCGTGTATTTGGATATCTTCCCAGCGTAGGTGTTTTGGATATTCACATCGTTGGGAATGGCAATATCTATCAAATAGGTAATTTTGTCGGCGTATGACTAGCAAACTATATCTGGTCTATTGGCTGGGATGGTCTTGTCTGTATGTATTTCAACGTCCCAGGATAGTTTGTAGTGTTTGTACCGATCGTTTTCGAGTACTGATGTCGGAGTGTAATTGTAGTATGGATCTGTGTTTTCTATTAGTTCGTTAGCTTGTTTGCTATTATTATATGTTTTAAACAAAAAAGTGCAGCCCGGGCTCCGACACACCGAGCTGCTGTTCCATTACCCAATGACTACTCCTCACACCGTGAGGTGAACAATCACTGGGTCCGCGAATCGTGCGCCCTAAGTAGACGAAGGGACCCAAGGATGACTGCCTTCTGCATTCTGGCGGCTAAGATGTGCGCCTCCGCACATCTTATTATTATTATGATTTTCCAAGTTTCTCTCGCATGACTGCGGTAGCAACAAATGTTGACGGGCTGTGCCAAGTCAACGCCTGAACTATTACTGATCTGAATTTAGGAAGGATCGTACGATGTTACAGGTCTTCAGAATTACAGACTTTTGGAATGTTTTGTGTAACCTTTCGTCCAGGCCTAACTGTTGTAGGTGTGGTGTAAATGTGTTTGGTGTAAGGCCTGAGACTGATATAATGAGAGGAACAATACTAACTTTGTCCTGCTTCCAAAGGCGTTTTATTTCCATGGCAAGGTCTGTGTACTTAGATATTTTCCCAGCGTAAGTGCTTTGTATATTCACATCATTGGGAACAGCAATGTCTATCAGGTATGTAACTTTATCGAGCTTTGACTGGAAAACTATATCTGGTCTATTGGCTGGGATAGTCTTGTCTGTATGTATTTCAACGTCCCAGTATGGTTTGTATTGATCGTTTTCAAGTACTGATGTCGGAGTGTAATTATAATATGGATTTGTGTTTTCTATTAGTTTGTTCGTTGTGGCTAGCGCTTGGTGTATGACCTTGGCTGCAGAGTTGTCTGGCTGTGTACTCGGTACCGGCAAGAGTTTTGCACCCGCTTGTTATGTGATCTATTGTTTCCTTTTGTTGGTGACATTTTCTGCAGTTATCGTCTGTTATGGATGGATCTTTAATTACGTATTTTTTGTAGTTTTGTGTCGCAATCACTTGGTCTTGAATGGCAAGCATGAAGCCCTCCGTTTCTGGGAACAGCTGGCTATCATGCAGCCAGGTGTATGACTGTTTTTCGTTAATATGGTCTTGTGTGATACGATACCTATGTTTGCCGTGAAGTGCTTTCTGCGACCAGGTGTTTATTTTTTCTTGTTTGATTGGATGTGATTGTATGTGTCTGCTGCGTGATCTGGACAAGAGAGGTTAAGTGGTGTATAGTTTTTGTCTGCTTTGACTATTGATCTATGTAGGTTTGTCTGTTTGCTTTGGAAAAAATGTCTGAGTGTCTTTATTTGTCTTGAGTGAAGTGACTGTATGTCTATAATTCCTCTGCCCCCCTGTTTTCTGTCTATGGTGAGCCTTTCCTTGCACGCGTTGGGGTGTGCCATTCTGTGTTTCGTAAGTTCTGTTCGTATGAGTATATGGATGTCAGTGTGCGACCACTTGATGATGCCAAATGAATACGTGAGGATTGGTATTGCAAATGTATTAATAGCTTTTGTAAGGTCTCTAGAATTCAGTTTTGTTTTCAGAAGCTTAATGAGGCGGTCTCTAAACACTTATCTAAGTTGTGCTTTGATTTGTGTGTGGTCTATCTTAACACTTTGACTGAACAGGTACTTGTACGTTTCTTCCTTGTCCATGTTATCCAACGTCTGGCCAGTTACTATTTCTTGTTCGGGGTGGTTCTTCCATTATTATATATTAAAAACAAAAAAGTGCAGCCCGGGCTCCGACACACCGAGCTGCTGTTCCATTACCCAATGACTACTCCTCACGCCGTGAGGTGAGCAATCACTGGGTCCGCGAATCGTGCGTCCTAAGTAGACGAAGGGACCCAAGGATGACTGCCTTCTGCATCCTGGCGGCTAAGATGTGCGCCGCCGCACGGCACACCGGTATTTTGCGCAGTGCAGAGAGCAGCGTATTCCTCATTCCACCTAGGGATCCAATAACCATAACCAGCAGACTTACAGTGTAGTCTGGCCAGAGCCTGCGAAGTTGTCCGGGCAACTCCTGATATTTGGTCCGCTTTTCCTCCTCCTTAGAGACGATGTTCACCTCGGCAGGCGCCGAAAACTCAATAACGAACATCGTCTTCTGTTGGTGGTCGAGACTATGTCGGGCTTGTTTGCCTGTACAAGCTCGAGCGTGGCGAACGAGTAGTTCCAGTAAATCCGGCATCTCTCGTTCTCCACAACGGACTCTATATCCCCTGGAGCGTATGGCAGCACCGGTGTCTCATCGATACCGTATGAGTGCCTTAAATGATAGTAGAGCACTCGTAGAGCCGCGTTGTGCCGATGGACGTAAGCCTTCCCAGCGTACGTCTTACACGCCGACAAGAGATGCATAAGCGTCTCTGGCGCCTGTCGGCAAGCTCTACAATGGGTGTCGGGTACATCTACACCCATAACCCTTTTACGGTACACCAAGGTGTTGAAGACACCGTCCTGGCAAGCCATTATAAAGCCTCCAGTCTCCGACTTCAACCCACTAGACCTTAGGAAAGAGAAGGTCAACTGCTCAGACAAACCGTGCTCTTCTAGATGTTTGTAGAAGATTCCATGCATTGGCTTATCTTTATGAAGTCTTAAGAGGAAGTCGACTTCGGCAGTTTTAATGTGGGCTTTTAATTCTGCGGGAGCAAGTTCCGTAATGAACTGCTGACACCTCCGCTTGAAGTCGAGTGTGAGGCTGAGCTCCTCGGCTGCTCGTTTCGCTGCGCTAAAAAGAAAGGCTCCTTTTCCCGCATTCTCGTGCTCTCGCACGAAGCGGATCTCTATCAACGAGCTGTTCCTCATCTACACTATCTCCGCTTCGTCCTTTCTTGAGATGAACCAATACACATTTGTCTCTTCCGAACTCCATTCCGATAGCATGACTGTACTCCTGCACCACCCTCAGCGATTGTTGTAGTTCGCGTTGACCGGAGGCGTAAAGTTTTAGGTCATACATATAAAACAGATGAGTGACCTTGTGCCTCCGGTTATTGGGCGTGCCACAGCTGTATTTCTCAGCGCTATGGACAGAGGCAAAGGTGAGATGCAAAAGAGCAAGGGACTCAAGGAGTCTCCTTGGAAGACACCTCTTTTCAATGACACCAACTCTGTCTGAACCCGAGTTTCACCTGATGTTATAGTGAACCGGGTCTTCCAGAGTGGCATCAGTTGTTTGATGCATCTCACTATCTGATTATCCGCCGAAAGACATTCCAACAGCCGCACAATGAGCTCATGAGACGTGCTGTCGAATGCCTTGCAATAGTCCATCCAGGCCATAGAAAGGTTTCGCTTGTACTGCACGGAGTCCTGCGTGACACATCGGTCAACCAACAGGTTCTCCTTGCAGCCAGCTACTCCTTTCTTTGACCCTCTCTGTTCATACACGTCGAGAAATAGAGGATTCACAGCTTGAAGGATACGCATGTACAAGATTCTGGTGAAGAGCCTGTAACATGCG
Source organism: Callosobruchus maculatus (assembly GCA_951848785.1). Lineage (NCBI taxonomy): Eukaryota > Metazoa > Arthropoda > Insecta > Coleoptera > Chrysomelidae > Callosobruchus > Callosobruchus maculatus. Next base: position 591,215 of record CATOUR010000103.1, read on the forward strand.
TTCAGACATGTTGTTGGCCTGTAGTTTTTGGGATCAGACAAACCTCCGGTCTTCGGGGCAAGCACGGTTCGACCCTCGACAAACCAAGCCGGAATTGGCTGCTCCTGATTTAGCCACGAGTTAAAAACTCTAGCTAAATACCGGTGGCAACTGGGGAATTTTTTCCACCAGTAGGTGTTTGTGCCATCCGGGCCAGGAGCTGCGAAATTCTTTGCGCCTCGTAAGGCGTCAAGAATTTCTTCCGTGTTTATTGGATGACGCAGTACATTCAAGTTAGGAGTCCTCCTACAAACGGACTCGAACTGCGCCAAGGCCGGAGTGTCTGGTGAGAGAGGTTTGGGTCGTTCGTAAATGTTCCTCCAAAAAACCTCCACGCGATCAGCAGTTGGCGGCTGCTCTATGGCTGGTGGCGGCTGTTGGAAAAGGCGAGAAGGTCTTTCGTAGAACATTCTGTTCTGCTCCAGACCTCCCGCCCGCGCCACCAACGATCGCTTAGCAGCGACTAGCATCCGTATCCTGTCAAGACAGTGTTGCTTGACAACAACCAGTACCGCTTGACTTAGTGTATGATGGTTGCGCCTCAACCCGTAGGCTATCTGGCGCACTCGGCGCGTAAAAGGCTTCCCAGCCGATCTATATTCCATCACACACTGGATACGGGATGCTTCCTGGCGAGCCAACTGGATCTTCGCTTCCATTTGGCGCACCCGTCTCTGTGCTCTCTCAACAGGAGAGTCTCTCACTCCCCCCTGTCTAGCTAGCCTCAGAGCCGCAGCGTAAATTTCGCAATTGATGCTCCAAATGTCAGAGGCCTCCGATAGACGTTCACCCACAACCTCATCCTCTCTCTTCAAATCCGCCAGCTTCAAGGACCTTCCGTTGTTATGCAGGGCCCTTCGGTCTCTGAAATCCCCAGGTGAGACGACTTGGTCGATTTCCCTCTCAGCGGGCCTTACCGGCGAACTTTCAGCCTGGTTAACTGGCCTTCCGTCCGCCGAAGCGGCAGGCTGAGCTGGAGCACGAACATATCCCTGCCTCCGAAGGTACGATACATAATCTCGCAAATTTTGGGAGGTAAGCGTGCTATGCTTTGGATGCACAACACATGCGCGACATGTATCCCCTGCGGTGCGGGCTACTGCTCTCGTAGCAGCTCAGCAGGTCATCCCTAAGCTCCGTCGTCCACCTAAAACCATGTCATAGCGGGGGTCGTCAACAGGGCGATCCGATGCACCGCCACCTTGCCCAACGCCGTCTTCCGAAACCGGCTCGGTGTGGGTGCTTTTCTTCCGGGGTGGTCGAACCCGAAGGTAGGGCCCATCAGGTGGATAGCCCTAGGGCCCCCAGACGACATTTCCGGAGGCAGCCGTCCAAATTGCCTCCTGAGGATGCACCTACGAAGGTTGCCGGCTGGCGTACATTATTATTATTATTATTATGTTTTTTCAAGCTTCTCTCGCATGACTGCGGTGACGACAAATGTTGACGGGCTAAGCCAACTCAACACCTGAACTATTACTGATCGGAATTTAGGAAAGATCGTACTATATTACAGGTCTTAAGGATTACAGACTTTTGGAATATTTTGTGTAAACTTTCGTCCAGGCCTAACTGTGGTAGGTGTTGTGTAAATGTGTTCGGTGTGAGGCCTGAGACCGACATAATGAGGGGGACAATAATAACCTTATCTTGTTTCCAAATTCGCTTCACTTCTATGGCAAGGTCAGTGTATTTAGATATTTTCCCAGCGTAGGTGTTTTGAACATTCACATCATTGGGAATAGCAATATCTATTAAGTAAGTAACTTTGTCTGCCTTTATCTGAAATACTACATCTGGTCTGTTTGCATTGATGGTTTTGTCTGTGTGTATTTCAATATCCCAGTATAGTTTGTAGTGATCGTTATCGAGTACTGATGTTGGTGAATACTTGTAATATGGATCGGAGTTTTCGATTAGTTTGTTTTTTGTGACTAATGCTTGATGTATGATTTTGGCTGCTGAGTTATGTTTAGCCGTGTACTCAGTTCCAGCGAGAGTTTTGCATGCGCTTGTTATGTGGTCTATTGTTTCTTTTTGTTGTTGACATTTTCTGCAGTTATCGTTTGTTATGGATGGATCTTTAATTACGTATTTCTTGTAGTTTCTCGTCGCAATAACTTGGTCCTGGATAGCAAGCATAAACCCCTCAGTTTCTGGAAAGAGCTGGCCGTCCTGCAGCCAGGTGTATGACTGTTTTTCATTTATGTGGTCTTGCTTAGTACGGTATCTATGTTTGCCATGGAGTGGTTTCGGCGACCAGGTGCTTATTTTTTCTTGTTGTGATTGTGTGGGATTGTGTGTGTCTGCGACGTGGTCTGGACATGATAGGTTGAGTGGTGTATAGTTTTTGTCTGCTTTTACTATTGCTCGATGTAAATTTGTTTGTTTGTTTTGGAAGAAATGTCTGAGTGTCTTTATCTGTCTTGTGCGAAGCGACTGTATATCTGTAATCCCTCTGCCTCCCTGTTTCCTGTCTATGGTGAGCCTTTCTTTGCATGCGTTTGGATGTGACATTCGGTGTTTCGTGAGTTCCGTCCGTATGAGGATGTGGATGTTTTCTACATCTGTGTGTGACCACTTGATGATGCCGAAGGAGTATGTGAGGACTGGTATCGCAAATGTGTTAATGGCTTTTGTAAGGTTTCTGGAATTCAATTTGGTTTTTAGTAGCTTAATAAGGCGATCTCTGAACTCTTGGGTTAGTTGTGTCTTGACTTGTGTGTGACCCATTTTAACGTTCTGATTGAAGCCCAGGTACTTGTAAGTTTCGTCCTTGTTCATGTTGTTTAGTGTTTGGCCAGCTACTGTTTCCTGCTGGGGGTGGTCCTTCCATTGGCCTTTGTTGATGTGGAGAACCTTGCATTTACTCATTCCGAATTCCATCCCGACGTCTGACGAGCAAGCTTCTGTTATTCTGATTAACTCTCTCAGTTGTACTTCAATGGCGGCATATAGTTTTATATCATCCATGTAGAGGAGATGATAGATTTTGTGTTGATTTAATTTGTCGTGTCTAATGTTGAAACCGCAGTTTGTGTTGTTAAGTGCGTTGGACAGCGGATTCAGACAGAGACAGAACCACAGTGAACTGAGAGAGTCACCCTGGAAGATGCGTAGCTTATCCGTCTTGATATGACCGTCCTGGGTTTTGAGATGTATGCTGGTTCGCCATGTCTCCATGGTTCTTTTAAGGAACTCACGTAGCCCCGGGTTGATTTTATATATTTGAAGAGTTTTCGCTAGCCAGCTATGGGGTACAGAGTCGAAAGCTTTTTTATAGTCGATGAAACAGGTATGAAGGTTCCTATGTTCTTTTCTGGTTTCCTCCATGATGACATTGTCAATTATAAGTTGTTCCTTGCAACCTTGGCTTTGCTTTCGACATCCTTTCTATTCTTCAGTCAGGATGTTGTTTTGGGTGAGGTGTTGTTCAATTCTTCTGCCTATTGTTGCGGTTATGATCTTGTGCAAGGTAGCAAGACAAGTGATTGGGCGATAGTTGGCAGGGTTCTTGGTGTCTGCGTTTTTGGGTTTTATATAGGTTATTCCTTGCGTGAGGAATTTGGGAAGCCTATGCGGTTGGAGTATGGCTTTATTGATTTGGTCCGTAAGCATTTCGTATGTTGCACTGAATTGCTTGTACCAGAAATTTTGCACATTATCCACGCCTGGGCACTGCCAATTATGGGTATGCTTTATGGTTTCAGCTATTTCCTCTGGTGTAAGGATAACGTCTCCCTGCTCCACTATATGTTGATGTTTTTCCTCTTCTTGTCTGATCCATGGAGCGTTTTCATTATGTGTTTTGGGTTCTGACCATAGGCTTCCCCAAAACTCAGTTAACTCTTGTTTACTAGGAGGTTCTATTGCTGTTATCTGGTTGTCGGCTGTAATCTTTTGGTAAAACTGTTTTTCACTTTTCTGAAAAAGATTATTAGCATCCTTTCTGGCATTGGACTCGTTGTATCTGCGGAGTCTAGCTGCATAGACTGCAAGCTTCTGTTTAAGGGTATCAGCTATTTCTGGTATTGTCTGTTGTGGTGACTTGGATTTGAGTATATTAATTGTTGTCTGTACGCGCTTTGAGCGGTTGTTATTGTTGGTGTATTGCGCGAGGTGTGCCACATCCTTTCTGATTGTGCTGGTTTTATTTTCAATTCTTATTTGCCATTTAGGTTTAGATCTTTCAGTTGTACGGGCTATAGATCGTTTTGGGAGTTTTTGGCCGTTAAGTGTCAGTGTGGTTGCTGCGGCAGCATATATAACAGTATGGATGTCCTCTAGGTCACTGTCTTTGGTTAAAAATTGCGGTATTATGTTGACATTTATTGTGTGTAATATTTGTAGAGTGTTGTTTTTAAAAATTAGTCTGGGCAGGGGATCTCGCAATGTAGGATTGGTGCCACACCGTTTGTTGTACTGTGTGTTCATCACTTGTTCGGCAGATTGTGTGATGGCAGGTGGTATAGTAACGTTTTGACTTTGTGTGGCTGTGGAAGGTAAGTTAGTGCATGTTGTTTCTGGTGTATCTGGTGTATGATCATTTTCTAGATCCAATTCTAAGTGTATGTTGGTTTTATTGGTCATGCCTGTGTTTGGAGGCTGATTATTTCGGGTACGAATGGCATGTCGTTCTGTGATTGATTCAGTTGCTAACGAATTATTAGGTTGGACAGCGGTATCTGGTATATGTTGTGTGTGCTCATGTTCTGGATCTGTCTCTGAGTGTATGCTAGAATGAATGAATGAATAAGGACCAGAGGCTATCCAGCACGGAATGTGGCTGGTGCATAGGCCACACGATGGGCCCTTTTGCGCCTCTATCCGCGCTAGTTCCTAAGACCTGCCCTTTTGGCAAAGGCAAGTACATTCTTAGGTCCTATCCGTTTTATCTCTATTGGTTCCAAGGTTCTTGAGCCCAGCATAGTCTGCCTGTGATAACCCAGGGTTTCACAGCGACACAGGATGTGTGCCGAGGATTCTTCCTCTTCACCACACCACGTGCGCGTTGGGTCGTTGACCACCCTCATCACAAACAAGTGACGCCTGAAGGTATTGTGACCCGTTAATAAGCCTACTAACAATCTCAAGTTACTCCTATCCAGAGAGAGACAAAATCGTCCTATTCTCTCTGCAGGCCCTGCTAATAGCTCCCGAGCCTGACGGAGATGACCAGAGATGTTGTTCCATCTCAGAGAGTGTTGATTCTGGATCCACTCTCCAGTTGTTTTCCTAACCAAGTTTGCAGACAGTCCTAAGGCTGGTTCCGGGCCCACAAAACTGTTTCCGGATCCCATCCTGGCTAGATGATCCGCCATTTCATTACCCTTTACCCCAGCGTGCCCAGGTACCCACATCAGTGATACCTTGTGTTTAGCTGAGATGTGGTCAAGAGCCCTCCTGCACTGCAGGACCAGTCCCGACGTTATTTTCCAAGCACTCAGTGCTTTGATGGCTGCCTGACTGTCAGAGCAGATAGTAATCCGCCTCCTAAACCCGTCAATTTCCCGAATACGATTTACACAGGCAAGTATCGCATAGACCTCAGCCTGGAATACTGTGGTGTGCCCCCCAAGGGGGAATGAAAGTCTTGTACGGGGTCCGTAGACTCCCGAGCCCGAGCCCTCTCTAGCGAGTGAACCGTCTGTGTACCAGACCTGTCCTCCTCCTTCGATGAGCTGTCTTTCCCTAGACTCCCACTCTTCCCTTGACGGAAACACCACCGTAGATTTGCGATTGAAGCGATGCGTAGGAGAAACTGTATCGCTCCTCGCCAACAAAATAGGACAATCCTCATGCAACTCTGCTAGAATCGTCGAATGTCCTTTGCCTGGATTCATAAAAGTCCAGCTACCCTGACTCCAGAAACGGAACCCAGTTTTTCTAGCTTCCCCTTGGATTACCAGATCCAAAGGAGGAAGATTCAGTAGTGTTTCAATGGCACTCAAAGGTGTTGTGCGCACTGCACTGGTTATACTAAGACATGCCAAACGTTGGACCTTATTAAGTTTGGCTCTTGTTGCCTCCGTCTTTATACAGGTCCACCACACTATGGAGCCATATATTAGTGACGGTCTGACTATTGTAGTGTAGAACCAGTGCACCACTTTTGGGCTCAGGCCCCAGCTACTACCGACAACTCTTCTGCAGGCTCATAATGAGTTTCGAGCCTTGCTTACCTTATAATCCACGTGCTGCCTCCAAGTCAGCTTGTGATCCAGTATGACTCCTAGACACTTTACTGACTGAGACAATTCAAGTGTCGTTCTGAAAAAGGTAGGCCTCACGAGGCCTTCCATCTTCCTTTTCCTAGTGAACATAACGAGCTCCGTCTTTTCAGCGTTCACTGACAGATCCACCTCATTGCACCACGTTTCCACAACACGCAGCGCGCCATGCATTACCTCGGAGACTGTATTAATGAATCTACCCCTGACCACTATGCTCAAATCATCGGCATAGGCCTGTACGTAGACCCCTGTGTTGCTTAGTCTCACGAGTAGGTCATTCACCACTAAGCACCATAATAGAGGTGAAAGAACACCGCCTTGTGGGCAGCCTCGCGCCACTGCAACGCTATAGTTAATGTCATTAAGCGTTGCAGAAGCCACTCGGCCCTCTAGAGTAGTGAAAATCCACTCCACTAGGATTGGAGCAATTCCATGTCTCTCTAGGGCGCGTCTTATCGAATTGGTAGTGGTACAGTTGAACGCACCCTCGATATCAAGAAATGCTACCATAGCCACTTCCCGTTGATCTAACGTTTTCTCCAGCCTGCTGACCAAGTGATGAAGTGCCAGCTCAGCTGATTTTCCCGCCTGATATGCGAACTGATAGGCATGGATTTCAACCCTTTGTAAGGGCCCATCCCTGATATATCTATCAACCAACCTCTCCAGTGTTTTTAGTAAAAACGACGAAAGGGTAATCGGTCTAAAGTCCTTCGGACGAGTATAGCTACCTCTGCCCGGCTTAGGAATAAAAACGACCCTTGAATGCAACCAGCTCTTTGGTGTGAAGCCAGTAGCCACGTAGGCGCGGAATATCCTAACTAGGTATGGTAGTACCAGATCCTGTCCATGTTGTAGCATGGCTGGAATGACTCCATCCTTGCCTGGACTTTTGTATGGAGCAAAAGTATTTATCGCCCATCTTGTGCGGTCATAAGTGACGACTTCTCCTGCCATCTGCCATTCCTCTCTATGAGGACGGCGGAGTGGCCTATGTGCACCTGTCTGCTGAGCGGCAACCGATCCCGGAAAGTGCACACTCATCAGCAGTTCAAGCGTTTCCTCCTCGTTATTGGTTCTATGACCATTCGAGTCCGTCAAGGTCCCCAACTTGGACTTGGTGTCCTTGCTAAGGATCCTATGCATCCTTGCCGTTGCAGGAATATCATTGATGGACCTCCAGAAGTTCCTCCAAGATTCCCTGGAGGCCCTCCTGACTTCCCTCTTATATTCCTGTAGCTTTATCCTATACTCCTCCCATTCAGGAGTACCTTTCCTGTACCTAACTCTTGTGAGTAGTTTGTGCAGGGACTTTTTCCTGGTTTCTAATTTCTTAGTCCAGAAGGTGGCATTGCCCGCCACGCCCACTTTGCGTAGGGGACAGTTATCCTCAAAGAAGGCTCGGAGGTCCCTACACAGGGAATCAACTGCCGCCTCCAAGCCCTCCCCTTTACTGAGATCCTGCTCTATAGGACGGAGCCTGCTGCCTAGGTCCTCTTTAAAAGAAGCCCAATTTGCTTGCCTAGGATTTCTAACAAAGATTCCCTCTTTTTCCCCGTCAATCCTAAACGTTATATGTCTATAGTCGGACAGTGACGGTTCCAAGGATACTGTCCAGTCCTTGACATCATTACAAATACCGACTGTGCTCAGTGTTATGCCTGTTATTCAGAACCTCTAGGTTCGACGTCCCTAGAAATTCCATCAGCTCTTCACCACGTCTATTAGTGTTAGAGCTACCCCATAGGGTGTGATGGGCATTGCTATCACACCCCACGATAAGCTCGAGATTATTATCTCGACAGTGAGACACAAGGTCCTCCATCTCTTTTGAGGGAGGAGGATCTCCTGAATCATACGGTAAGTACGCTGAGCATACCACTAAACTTCTTTCGATGCCTTGTTCTCTAAGGCGAATCACCACCGCAACCGTGTCCCTAGTTGTAAAGTCCATTAGTTGCCATGCATTCATATTATTACATAATATGCACACTCTAGGCTTTGTCTCCGGAGCGCTGCTAAAAATGGTATACCCTGGAATGTTAAGCCCGCTAATAATGCCATTCCTTATCCAGGGTTCCTGAATAAGAGCTATGTCATAGCGACCCCTAGTGATCGTCTGAGTAAGAACCCTAGAAGCCGCTATGCAATGCTGCAAATTAATTTGAATAAAAGAAATGTAACTCATCATTTTTTTGGCAGTCCACCCTCGTATGTTTGTAGCGAACCAACGTCTAGTTCCCCACGGTGGGGCCCCGTTCGTTGCCGGTACCCTCGCTGTGACTGTGGCGTTGATCTGTCTGCCACAACATCCTGGCTCCCTCCAGTGCTGAGTCGGAGTTACTATCGAGTAGCTGTCCCTCACTCACTGGTGTGCTGCTCTGTGGCCCACTAGTTCCTGGTGTGGGCACATCCCTGCCCAACTCCGGAGACTCCTGAGGAGTCTGTTCCTGCCGCTCGGTCCCCCTTGGAGGAGCCCGAGCAGCAACAACAGCCTCCCCAGGTGCCAGCTGCCCTTGGCTCCTAGGCTCCTGGCTCTCGCCTGGGCCCTGATCACCGCCGGCAGCAGCAGTCCCGCGTTACTCAGAGTAAACACTGCTGAGCTCGCTCCGCAGTAGAGCCGCAGCCCCCTGCCTTCGATTACGCCCCAGCTAATGGAGTCGAGTGTATGCTAGTGTTGTCGATTATGGTTTTGTTTGAGGTCTGCGGGTGATTCGGATGAGCAGTATTTATTTCATTGGATACAAGAATCTTTATAGCTTGTAGTTCTTCGGGTGTAAGGCGGTTGTTTTTTGTTATGACTCGTTTTTGGTCAATGAGTCGCTGTTCCGTTACACGTTCTGCGAGATGTGGGTATTGTGCTATAAATAACCTGTGCAGCTCATGTCTGTAGAGATGGTTTCTAGTTTTGTGGCGGTGTAGTAACAGTGCATTACATGTTTGTTGATTTCAGTAGTCCATTGTAAGCGCTGTCTGGATTTACCAGCTTTGGTGGTTGCCGGCTGTGCTGGCAAAACGTCCGCAGCTGGGTTGTGTTCTCTGGGCTGTTCTGTTTGGGTTTGGGGTTCGGGTGAGTTTAATCGACGTACCCTAGGCCGTCGTTGGTTATTTTTAGAAGTAACTTTATGCATCGTGTTCCCACGAGTAGGGACGATCTAAATGTCGCTCTCCCGAGTGACGCCCATTCCAGGAGAGAAGGGACTTATATTTACTCCAAAGTTGGCCCAAGGTGCTCCGGAGGATTTGCGACTTTACTGTTGGTTTTTGTTGAGGCTTTCTCCTCATGGGCCGGCCGGTTAAGGCAAGCCCCCCGGTTGCTTACCCCTCACAACGTTCCCCAGCTACGCCCTGCTGAAGTCGTTGAAGTGTGGGGCGCAATAACGGAGTGTGACAGAAGGACCGGCGCTCAGCCCTCTGTGGCATATTTTCCCGGATTTGCCAAACCCCTATCTGACCGAAGTCAGGATAGCTTGGGGAAAGGAGCTTGGTGCTAGGTAGTGTAAGTAAGATCTACCGAGCGCCCAGCTTCCTGGGTGTGCTAGCCTTGGTTGAAGTGACTTTTTGACCACGAACCCTGCCGGTGTCGTAGCTCTGCGGGGGCATTAAAGTCCCACCATGAGCCATCCACCGAAATAGCTCGCCTGTCAAAAAGTCACTTTCTAAGCCCCCAAACGAACGTCAACGTTCTAGTACTCGATGGGGGTTATTATTATTATTATTTCACAAAACACAAAAAGTGCAGCCCGGGCTCCGACACACCGAGCTGCTGTTCCATTACCCAATGGCTACTCCTCACACCGTGAGGTGAGCAATCACTGGGTCCGCGAATCGTGCGCCCTAAGTAGACGAAGGGACCCAAGGATGACTGCATTCTGCATTCTGTCGGCAAATATGTGCGCCGCCGCACGGCACACCGGTATTTTGCGCAGTGGAGAGAGCAGCGTATTCCTCATTCCACCTACGGATCCAATGACCATAACCAGCAGACTTACAGTGTAGTCTGGCCAGAGCCTGCGAAGTTGTCCGAGCAACTCCTGATATTTGGTCCGCTTTTCCTCCTCCTTAGAGACGATGTGCACCTCGGCAGGCGCCGAAAACTCAATAACGAACATCATCTTCTGTTGGTGGTCGAGAAGGACTATGTCGGGCTTGTTTGCCTGTACAAGCTCGAGCGTGGGGAACGAGTAATTCCAGTAAATCCGGCATCTCTCGTTCTCCACAACGGACTCTATATCCCCTGGAGCGTATGGCAGCACCGGTGTCTCATCGATACCGTATGAGTGCCTTAAATTATAGTAGAGCACTCGTAGAGCCGCGTTGTGCCGATGGACGTAAGCCGTCCCAGCGTACGTCTTACACGCCGACAAGAGATGCATAAGCGTCTCTGGTGCCTGTCGGCAAGCTCTACAATGGGTGTCGGGTACATCTACACCCATAACCCTTTTACGGTACACCAAGGTGTTGAAGACACCGTCTTGGCAAGCCATTATAAATCCCTCAATCTCCGACTTCAACCCACTAGACATTAGGAAAGAGAAGGTCAACTGCTCAGACAAGCCATGCTGTTCCATGCATTGGCTTACCTTTATGAAGTCTTAAGAGAAAGTCGACTTCGGCAGTTTTAATGTGGGATTTTAATTCTGCGGGAGCAAGTTTCGTAATGGACTGCTGACACCTCCGCTTGAAGTCGAGCGTGAGGCTGAGCTCCTCGGCTGCTCGTTTCGCTGCGCTAAAAAGAAAGGCTCCTTTCCCCGCATTCTCGTGCTCTCGCACAAAGCGGATCAGGGGATCGGTGCTGTTCGTTACATAGCAGGCAGTGGCCAGTACTACTCTGTTGTGCAGACGCTCCAAACTCGATAGTCCACGCCCTCCCACGTGTCGCGGGAGGTATATTCGCGGGACAGAGGACTTAGGATGCAGGCTTCTCTCCATATTCATCCTTTTTGCGGGTCTTCGTGTCGATTTCCTTCAGCTCGTTCACTTTCCAGTGAATAGCACCAAAGGTGTATAATAACAATGGGACCGCAAGCATGTTTGTGGCAGCGACTTTGTTCTTGCCGGACAGTTCTGACGACCAGATCTGCCGGAGTCGGTGCAAATACTTGTGGCGGAGACACTCTTTAACCAATTCTGCCTCTTGGACATGACGCTGCGCCACTCCAAGGTAGGTATAAGTATCTCCGGCATGCAGTTGTCGCAAGATGCTCCCATCAACGAGCTGTTCCTTATCTCCACTATCTCCGCTTCGTCCTTTCTTGAGATGAACCAATGCACATTTGTCTGTCCCTAACTCCATTCCGATAGCGTGACTGTACTCCTGCACCACCCTCAGCGATTGTTGTAGTTAGCGTTGACCGGAAGCGTAAAGTTTTAGGTCATCAAAAAAGATAGGTGACCTTATGCCTCCGGTTATTGGGCGTGCCATAGCTGTATCCTTTAGTATTTCTCAGCGCTATGGACAGAGGCAAAAGTGAGATGCAAAAGAGCAAGGGTCTCAAGGAGTCTCCTTGGAAGACACCTCTTTTCAATGACACCAACTCTGTCTGAACGCGAGTTTCACCTGATGTTATAGTGAACCGGGTCTTCCAGAGTGGCATCAGTTGTTTGATGCATCCCACTATCTGATTATCCACCGCAAGACATTCCAACAGCCGCACAATGAGCTCATGAGACGTGCTGTCGAATGCCTTGCGATAGTCAATCCAGGCCATAGAAAGGTTTCGCTTGTACTGCACGGAGTCCTGCGTGACACATCGGTCAATCAACAGGTTCTCCTTGCAGCCAGCTACTCCTTTCTTTGACCCTCTCTGTTCATACACGTCGAGAAATACAGGATTAACGCTTGAAGGATACGCATGTACAAGATTCTGGTGAAGACCTTGTAACATGCGTTCAGACATGTTATTGGCCTGTAGTTTTTGGGATCAGACAAATCTCCGGTCTTCGGGAGAAGCACGGTTCGACCCTCGACAAACCAAGCCGGAATTGGCTGCTCCTGATTTAGCCACGAGTTGAAAACTCTAGCCAAATGCCGGTGGCAACTGGGGAATTTTTTCCACCAGTAGGTGTTTATGCCATCCGGGCCAGGAGCTGCGAAATTCTTTGCGCCTCGTAAGGCGCCAAGAATTTCTTCCGTGTTTATCGGGTGACGCAGCACATTCAAGTTAGGAGTCCTCCTACAAACGGACTCGAACTGCGCCAAGGCCGGAGTGTCTGCTGAGAGAGGTTTGGGTTGTTCGTAAATGCCCTCCAAAAGGCCTCCACGCGATCAGCAGTTGGCGGCTGCTCTATGGCTGGAGGCGGCTGTTGGAAAAGGCGAGAAGGTCTTTCGTAGAACATTCTGTTCTGCTCCAGACCTCTCGCCCGCGCCACCAACGATCGCTTAGCAGCGATTAGCATCCGTATCCTGTCAAGACAGTGTTGCTTGACAACAACAAGTACCGCTTGACTGAGTGTATAATGGACGCGCCTCAACCCGTAGGCTATCTGGCGCACTCGGCGCGTAAAAGGCTTCCCAGCCGCTCTATATTCCATCACACACTGGATACGGGATGCTTCCTGGCGAGCCAACTGGATTTTCGCTTCCATTTGGCGCACCCGTCTCTGTGCTCTCTCAACAGGAGAGTCTCTCGCTCTCCCCTGTCTAGCTAGCCTCAGAGCCGCAGCGTAAATTTCGCAGTTGATGCTCCAAATGTCAGAGGCCTCCGATAGACATTCACCCACAACCTCATCCTCTCTCTTCAAATCTGCCAGCTTCAAGGACCTTCCGTTGTTATGCAAGGCCCTTCGGTCTCTGAAATCCCCAGGTGAGACGACTTGGTCGATTTCCCTCTCAACGGGCCTTACCGGAGAACTTTCAGCCTGGTTAACAGACCTTCCGTCCGCCGAAGGGGCAGGCTGAGCTGGAGCACGAACATATCCCTGTCTCCGGAGGTACGATACATAATCTCGCAAATTCTGAGAGGTAAGCGTGCTATGCTCTGGGTGCATTTCTCACACATGCGGGACATGTATCCCCTACGGCGCGGGCTACTGCTCTCGTAGCAGCTCAGCAGGTCATCCCTGAGCTCCGTCGTCCACCTAAAACGGTCCATGTCATTGCGGGGGTCGTCATCAGGGCATTTCGAAGCACCGCCACCTTGCCCAACGCCGGCTTCCGAAACCGGCTCGGTGTGGGTGCTTTTCCTTCGAGGTGGTCGAACCCGAAGATAGGGCCCGTCAGGTGGTTAACGTGAGGGCCCGCAGCCGACATTTCCGGAGGCAGCCGTCCAAATTTCCTCCAGAGGATGGACCTGTGAAGGTTGCCGACCGACTTACATCCTTTAGCTTCGGTATACCCTACGGTGTCGCCACGCACCGGATAGCCTGCTGGTGTTGGGTGGCTTCCTGCGGGTGTCTGGTATCAGCCGCCCCTAACGTGGAGTCAGACGCTGTCGGAGTACCGCTCCTTACATGGAGATCCGTCGTGTCCTATTTATTGTGGAATAGCCGATCCTCTGGATGCAGACGCTATTCCACCGTGCTAGTTTTGGTCCGCCCCGGGTATTTCATTTCCCCGGTACCACCCATATCTGGGAGGCATACCCCTATCCGCCACCTTGGGGAGGCGCCACTGAGAGGATCTAGCAACCCCTCGCGGCTATTATTATTATTATTTTGCATTTCTTATTTTTTCTCGCATGGTTGCGTTAGTAACAAGTATTGACGGGCTGTGCCAAGTCAATACCTGACCTATTATTATTCTGAATTCAGGAAGGACCGTACAATGCTACAGGTCTTAAGGATTACAGATTTTTGGAAGGTTTTATGTAACTTTTCATCCAGGCCCAATTGTTGCAGGTGTGGCGTAAATGTATTTGGAATCAGGCCTGAGACCGACATAATGAGGGGACAATGACAATTTTGTTTTGTTTCCATAGTTTTATTTCTATGACGAGATCGGTGTATTTAGATATCTTCCCAGCGTAGGTGTTTTGGATGTTCATATCATTGGGAATCGCAATATCTATTAAGTAAGTCACTTTGTCTTTGACTGGAAAACTATATCTGGCCTATTTGCTGGGATGGTTTTGTCTGTGTGTATTTCAATGTCCCAGTATAGTTTGAATTGATTGTTCTCGAGTACTGAGGTCGGTGTGTAGTTATAATATGGATCTGTGTTTTCAATTAGCTTGTTTGTTGTGGCTAGTGATAGGTGTATGACTTTGGCTGCAGAGTTATGTCTGGCTGTATACTCAGTTCCAGCGAGAATTTTGCATCCACTAGTTATGTGTTCTATTGTTTCCTTCTGTTGGTGGCATTTTCTGCAATTATCATCAGAGATGGATGGACCTTTAATTATGTACTTCTTGTAATTTCGTGTCGCAATCACTTGGTCCTGGATAGCAAGCATAAAACCTTCCGTTTCCGGAAAGAGCTGGCCATCCTGCAGCCAGGTGTATGACTGCTTTTCATTAATGTGGTCTTGTGTAACACGGTATCTATGTTTGCCGTGGAGTGCCTTCTGCGACCAGGTGTTTATTTTTTCTTGTTGTGCTTGTATGTGGTTGTGTGCGTCTGCTGCGTGGTCTGGACAAGAAAGGGCGAGTGGTGTGTAGTTTTTGTCTGCTTTTACTATTGCTTTATGTAAGTTTGTTTGTTTACTGTGGAAAAACTGTCTGAGTGATTTTATTTGTTTTGCATGAAGTGACTGTATATCTATAATTCCTCTGCCCCCTTGTTTTCTCTCTATGGTGAGCCTTTCCTTGCATGCCTTGGGGTGTGACATTCTGTGTTTTGTGAGTTCTGTTCGGATGAGTGTATGGATGTTTTCTATGTCAGTGTGCGACCACTTAATAATGCCAAATGAATATGTTAGGATTGGTATAGCAAATGTGTTAATAGCTTTTGTAAGATTTCTAGAATTTAGTTTCGTTTTTAACAGTCTAATAAGGCGGTCTTTAAACTCTTGCGTTAGTTGTGATTTGATTTTTGTGTGGTCTATCTTAACGTTTTGATTGATACCCAGGTACTTGTACGTTTCATCCTTGTCCATGTTGTCTAGCGCCTGACCAGTTACTACTTCCTGTTCGGGATGGTTTTTCCATTGGCCTTTATTGATGTGAAGCACGCTGCATTTACTCATGCCAAATTCCATCTTGATATCTGACGTAAAAACTTCTGTTATTCTGAGTAATTCTCTCAGTGGCACTTCTGTGGCGGCATATAGTTTTATATAATCCATGTAGAGAAGATGATTGATTTTTTGTTGATTTGATTTCTGACCGAAGTCAGGATAGCTTGGGGAAAGGTAGGAGCTTTGTGCTAGGTAGGGTAAGTACCGAGCGCCCAGCTTACTGAGTGTGCTAGCCTTGGTTGAAGTGACCTTTTGACCACGAACCCCGCGGCCATCATAGCCTCTGGGGTAACATTAAAACCCCCGCTAAGCCATCAACCCACGTAGCTCGGTTATCGAAAAGTCACCTGCTAAGCCCCCAAACGAACGACAACGATCTAGCACCTGATGGGGGGGGGGGGATTATTATTATTATTATGTTAAAACAAAAAAGTGCAGCCCGGGCTCCGACACACCGGGCTGCTGTTCCATTACCCAATGACTACTCCTCACACCGTGAGGTGAGCAATCACTGGGTCCGCGAATCGTGCGCCCTAAGTAGACGAAGGGACCCAAGGATGACTGCCTTCTGCATTCTGGCGGCTAAGATGTGCGCCGCCGCACGGCATACCGGTATTTTGCGCAGTGCAGAGAGCAGCGTATTCCTCATTCCACCTAGGGATCCAATGACCATAACCAGCAGACTTACAGTGTAGTCTGGCCAGAGCCTGCGAAGTTGTACGAGCAACTCCTGATATTTGGTCCGCTTTTCCTCCTCCTTAGAGACGATGTTCACCTCGGCAGGCGCCGAAAACTCAATAGCGAACATCGTCTTCTGTTGGTGGTCGAGAAGGACTATGTCGGGCTTGTTTGCCTGTACAAGCTCGAGCGTGGAGAGTATTATTATTATTATTATTATTATTGTAACCGTTTAAGACTGGCCCTGGGTACCTGGGTACGAACGAGTGCTGTGCTGTTTATTTGGGAGTATTTTTGGTCATGGTGGAGGTGACAGGCCACCTTATCGATACGAGAAAAGGGGGAGTTCAGCGTGACCTGTCGGCAATGATAGACGTATTGTAATTGTATTGTAAACAAAGCCATAATCTGTTTGAGTATACGTTTTGTTGATTAAACCGTGTACATTATTATTATTATATGAATATTATATATTCAGATTATATATATATATGAATTTTGGGTACATCAAAGGACTTAAAACAGCCTTTCACATGTTCCAAATATCAATGAGAATTAATTTTTCCAATGCTTTTATAATTTTTATATGATTAGGTTAGTATTTGGGTTAAAAAAATCTACTTTTATCTCTTTTATGTTTTAGTATACCAGTACCAGCAAAATCTGCTAACAACTGACATCAATATACCTTTAGAAGGCATGCACAAATGCTTAAAAGCTTTTTTTTATTTCAGATGTAACCCCGCAAAACACATGCTTTCCGATTTCATAACCGGGCGGCTTCTTGATAGTAATACAATTCACGTAGTTATAAAAATACTTATATTAAAATTGTCCTCATAGCAATACTTTGTTGACTTATCGCTCACAAATTCATCCCTATGCATAGCTCTCTGCCACAATTTATATTTCGTGGCAAACTAATAAAAAATTCATCAGGAGTGGTCACTGTCGTATTTTCACATTGGGGAACTATACAATATTTATAATTGTTTTCCTCTGTCCTCCTTCCATTATTATACTCAGTATAGATGAATTCGAATAGGTTGGTAAGCATTCAGTGTCGATGAAACAATTAAATAAATTATCCAATAGACGCGTATGCAGTTCACAAAGCATGCATAGCAAGTAGCATGCGCCGCAACGTTATTATTTACCGAAAACTTGTACGATGTGTGGCCAAGATGCCGCGCCGCGCCGGTCGGAGAGGTACAGTGACGTCACCGTCGCACACTCGCAAGTTCCGCGCGTTTTTAATTTGCAGCACTTTGATAATAATTTATTAGAATATGAAATCGAGCTCATAAAATTCTGAAATTTTGCACAGCTGCTAAACTCAACACGCTCTTTTAGAATATGCAATAAAAAAAATATGCTGAACGAGTCTATTGGAAGTGCCCGGGCGTAGACAACATGCAAAATTTCTGGTACAAGCAATTCAGTACAACATAATATATGAAATGCTTACAGACCAAATCAATAAAGCCATACTCCAATCCAACAGGCTACCCAAATTCCTCACAGAATGAGTAACATAGATAAAACCAAAAAACGCAGACACCAAGAACCTTGCCAACGATCACTTGTCTCCCCACCCTGTACAAGATCATCACCGCTAAAATAAACCAGAGGATTAAACAACATCTTGCTCAAAACAACATCCTGACTGAAGAACAGAAAGGATGTAGAAAACAAAGTCAAGGTTCCAAAGGACAACTAATAGTTGATGGTGTGATCATGGAGCAAACTAGAAAAGAACACAGGAATCTCCATACCTGTTTTGTCGATAAAAAAGCTTTTGACTCTGTACCCCATCGCTGGCTAACGAAAACTCTTCAAATACCTATATAAAATTAATCCAACCCTTCGCCAGTTCCTTACAAGAATGGTGGAGGCATGGACGAACCAACATACATCTGAAAACGCACGACGGCCATATTCAAACGGAAGAGCTACACGACGCGGTATATTGCAGGGTGACTCTCTCAATTCATTGTGGTCCTGCCTGTGTTAAAATCTACTCTCTAATGCACTTAACAACAGAAATTATGGTTTCAACATCAGACACCAGAAAGTCAGTCAAGATCGAATCAATCGTCTTCTGTACATGAATGATATAAAACTATATGCCGCCACTGCAGTGCAACTGAGATAATTACTAAGAATAACAGAAGTATGTACTTCGCACGTCAGGATGGAGTTCAGTATGAGCAAATGCATGGTGCTCCACATCAATAAAGGCCAATGGAAGAACCATTCCAAACAGGAAGTGCTAACGCTGGACAACATGGACAGACGCGAAACGTATAAGTACCTGGGGTTCAGTAAGAACATTAACATCGACCACACACAAGTCAAATCTCAAATGACACAAGAGTTTGGAGACCGCCTGACTAGACTACTAAAAACAAAATTGAATTCCAGAAAACTTACAAAAGCTATTAACACACTTGCGATACCGGTCCTCACATACTCCTTTGGCATCATCAAGTGGTCTGATATTGCAAAGATCAACATACTCATGCAAACAGAACTCACAAAGCACAGAATCTCGCATCCGAAAGCGTGCAAGGAAAGACTTAACTTAGATAGGAAACAAGGAGGCACAGGAATTATAGACATACAGTCACTTCATACAAGATAAATAAATAAAAATGTAGTCAAGTTGATTGACTCAGTACTTCCCACACATTCCGATGATACCAGTTTTATTATTTTCCCATAGCATGAAGCTACAGTCTAAGATCCCCTGGCAAACAAATCATCGCCCGCCCGACCAAATAAAGTGTGTTTTTCTACTAGGTACTACTTTCACAGGTCAATGGACAATCTATCATGAATACAACAAATTTTTTTAATTTTACAACCGCCCACCCCCGAACCACCTCAATTTCACCCCCGCCCAAAAAAAATTTGAAAATGATCAGGAACCCCTAAAACGTCTAAAAACGAAGTTTGAGGTGTATTGCCGCGCCGCCACTGAAACGATTTCTAGAAACCATACGCGTTTTCCATCCTCGTCACAATAATAAATCTGTTTCAGAATGTCATTAAAGTCAATTCAAAAGTTTCCACGTTACACAATACAGAACGATCTAAAGTAACACTCGTATGTATTTTGTATACATCAGAAAATTCTATAAGTCCGTTGGTTTCTGTAATAGACAAGGCAATGTTCGGATGGACCTAAAAAAGTATAATTATTATACGGCTAGGTCTTTCTCTCTCTGGTCAATGGACAGCCTATATACAACACATTTCAGTTTTACAACCCCCCACCTCCCAAATACTCCAACTTCGCCCCCATCCAAAAAAAATGGAGTCACGTTGACTGACTCAAAACTTCCCACACGTAACGGTGACACCGTTTGATTATTTCCCATTGCACAAAGCTATAGTCTGAGATCCCCTTGCATCCAAATTATCGCCTGCTCTCCGTGAAAAACATCCAACACAAACACTCTCGTAAATAGTTTGTTTCATCTCTCACCATAAGAAGTGAGACGATACAGTTTCTATTCTGCAAGTTTCAACTGGACGAATCGAAGCAATCGGGAACTTCCAAATCGCTCAAAAACGAGGTCTGGGCAGTTTTCATATTTCTAGTTCTTTGATTATTGCTGCGCTGCCAACGGACCCAATTTCTAAAAACCATACGCGTTTTGCATCCTCGCCACGGTAATAATACTGTGTCAAGATTCCATTAAAATCAATTCCCTTAGTTTCGGTAATAGGCAAAGCAATGCTCGGATGGACCTGAAAGAGTAAATTATGCCCCTAGGTCGGTCTTTCACAGGTCAATGGACAGCCTATTACAAGTACAAAATGTTTTTCAGTTTTACAACCCCCACCCCAAACTCACCCCCACAAAAAAAAGTATAAAATGACCAAAACCCCCTGAAACACATAAAAACGAAGTTTGAGCTGTTTTTATCTTTTTAATTTTTTATTATTGCTGCCCCATCACTGCCACGATGTCTAAAAACCATAGGCGTTTTCCACCCCCGCTACGATAATAATACTTTGTCAAAATTTCAAAAACATTAATTCAATGATTTCCCCGTTACACAATACAGAACGATTTAACGCAAAACTCGCATATGCCATACATTAGAAAAATCTAAGTCCATTGGCTTGTGCAATAGACAGGTAATGTTCGGATCTAAAAAAGTAAATTATGTCTCTGGGTCTTAATTTCACAGTTCAATGGACAGCCTATTATGAATACAACAATTTTTTTTCATTTTTACAACCCCCGACCCCCCAACCACCCCACACAAAAAAACAGTAGAAAATGTTCAGGAACCCCTAAAATGCCTAAAAACTAAGTTTAAACTGTTTTTATATTTTTTGTTTTTTTATTATTGCTGCGTCGCCACTGACACTATTTATAAAAACGATACGTGTTTTCCATCCTCGCCACGGTAGTAATACTGTGTCAGAATTTTATTAAAATCAATGCCAGTCCAGGTTACACAATACAGAAAATTCTAAGTCTCTTGGTTTCTGTAATAGGCAAGCCAATGCTCGGATGGACCTAAAAAAGTAAATTATGGCCCTAGGTCTTTCTTCCATAGGTCAATGGACATACTATTGTGAGTACAATTTTTTCAGTTTTACAACCCCCCATTCCCAACCACCCCAAATTCACCCCCACCCAAAGAAAAGTAGAAAATGACCAGAACCCCCTAAAATGCATAAAACGAGGTTTGAGCTGTTTCCAGGTTATACAATATAGAACAATTTAAAGCAATACTCGTTTGTATGTAGACATCAGAAAATTCCCTTAGTTTCTGTAAAACATAAGGCAAAGTTCCGATGGACCTAAAAAAAGGTAGGTACATTATACAGGGTGGGCCAATAGTGCGTGGACGGAGGATTGTGGGCTTACTAAAAAATATTTCAAAAATCTGTCACTTGACTATGGTAGGCACCCTTGAGGGCTATAAAGTAAAAATATTTTCACTTAAATTCTGACGTTTATACAGGGTGATTCATATCAAACTTACATTTTTTTGAATTGAACCCTCTATATATTATTGCATATTTGGATTCCTTGGTCAATTCTAGTGTGACTTTATGTATCACACATGGAACTTTAAACGAACCGTTTAGGCGCAAATCACCATTTTTGGTATAAGAAGGTATCAGAAGAAAATTGACTATCGCAGCGATTATAAAACTTAGAGGGCCTTGACTTTGCGGTACGACTAAGCATGAAATGCGTCACCTGAGGTCAGACGGCTACATTTGAATTCTTTCTGTACATGAAGAAATCAGTGGATAAATTAAGGAAACATCAATCACAGATAACTTGATTTTTTCAAATGGGAATGCCTATTTTCGTTTAAAGAACCAAATGTAAAATTTGATTACCTCTCTAACGATATAGCATTCTTGATATCAGTCTTTTTTGGTTTTCATTTTATTTCAAATTTTCAGTCAAATCGGCGTTTTTCAATTTTCCTGCATGCAAGCAACCTAGCAGGCCATGAAAAATAAACAAAAGCCCGTTAATATGGAAGAAAGCAACTAACTTAGTAGAAAGATGCAAACTACCTAGAGCAACGGGGCAAGATTATCAAAATTCCTTACAACATATTAGCTCTAACCAGAAACAATAGTGGTAACAAGAACGCTCATTTTTCACAGCCTACTAGCTATTATCCAATTTTCAAAGTCAGTAAAAAAATATTTAATTAAAGGAAAACTACTAGTGATTGTTGCTGGCAGTAGGATATCTATGTCTTCTGAATAAATTTTCACATTTAGTGCTATGAAAAAGTAGCCATTTCTGTAAGTCAAAAGTAATGATACCTCTGACTGGAACCCTTCAAATTCTTCTTCTACTTATTAGAAAAATCGTGGAAAATGAAAATTGATTTGCAGTCTGTTTGAATTGTAAAACATAATTTAGTTTGTAGAAAACTACATGAAATAATCGCAATTACAACATAGCGTAATTAAAAAATTCTAGCAATTATTTCAATAGATGTTCAGAATGCTCCAGTTGGAGATATCTTCACTTTTGACTTAACTAAACGGAAATGACTAATTTTTTTATCCCATTAAATGTGAAATGAAGTTTCATTCTAAACATGTTAGACTGTAGGCAAAAATCGCTGGTAGTTTTCCTTTTGTTTCAAAATTGTTAGTTGTTTTGGAAAGCTGTCAAGCTCCAGTAGACCTCAATAGCTAGTAGGCTGTGAAAAACAAACACTTCTGTCATACCCCAGCTACTCATTGACATTAGATATCTTGCCGCTGCTGTAACCGGTTAGAGCTAATATGTTGCAAGGAATTTTCATAATCTTGCCTCGTTGTTCTAGTTAGTTTGCATCTTTCTACTAAGTTAGTTGGTTTCTTCCATATTAACGAGCTTTTGTTTATTTTTCATGGCCTGCTAGGTTGCTTGCACGCAGGAAAATTAAAAAATACCGATTTGACTAAACATTTGAAATAAAATGAAAACCAAGAAAGATTGATATCAAGAACGCTATATCGTTAGAAAGGTAATCAAATTTTAGATTTGATTCTTTAAACCAAAATAGGCATTCCCATTTGAAAAAATCAAGTTATCTGTGATTGAAGTTTCCTTAATTTATCCTCTGATTTCATCAAGCACAAAAAGTATTCAAATTTAGCCATCTGACCTTAGGTGACGCATTTCATGCTTAGTCGGACTGCAAAGTCACGGCCTTCTAAGTTTTATAAACGCTGCGATATTCAATTTTTTTCTGATACCTACTTATACCAATAATGGCGATTTGCGCCTAAACGGTTCGTTTAAAGTTCTATGTGTGATACATAAAGTCAGACTAGAATTGACCAAGGAATCCAAATATGCAATAATATGTAGGGGTTTCCATTCAAAAAAATGTAAGTTTGATATGAATCACCCTGTATAAACGTCAGAATTTAAGTGAAAATATTTTTACGTAATAGCCCTCAAGGGTCCCTACCATGATCAAGTGACAGATTTTTGCAATATTTTTCAGTAAGCCCACAATCCTCCGTCCACGCACTATTGGCCCACCCTGTATATTCTAATGGAGACAAAGTCTGAACTACCTATATGGGCTGAAATTAATGCCAGCAATGTGACTAACTTGTATGACAAAGCCTGCAAGGACAGGATGGCATCAACTGCTGTAGGTGCTTATATCAGAACTAGCCCATGGCACAGGCAGCCAAGCAGTACTGTATTTGAGAGTCGTTGGGCGCAAGTTTTGCGCACCCTTAAGAAACCTCCTTATCCTAAAGGTAGGAAATAACAGTAGTGACAAGCAAGGTAGATCTTACTGAATTGAAAGTACCATAATATGCAAGCTAGCAACCATTTCTGAAAGGAATTGTAGTATGTTGTACTACTTTGACATCCTCACTAAAGGGATTCAGAGTCGATCTGTTGCAAATGCCACCATAACTTATATCTCTGATTGTACTGCGTAAGTGTGGATTCGGTGATAGAAGCAATCAAAATGTTGA
Organism: Callosobruchus maculatus; assembly: GCA_951848785.1. NCBI lineage: Eukaryota > Metazoa > Arthropoda > Insecta > Coleoptera > Chrysomelidae > Callosobruchus > Callosobruchus maculatus. Next base: position 614,768 of record CATOUR010000103.1, read on the forward strand.
TGGAGGTTTCTGGTATTCCTCCTTAGCCTGAATGGTTAATCCAAACAACTCCGGCCACCAGGGTAACTTTCTTCCATGGAGGATGTGGCTCCGTGTTAACAGACAATAACATGCTTCTCTTAGGATGCAGAATTAATGAAGTACCCTCAATCAGTTCTTGAAATAGAAGAAACCCGAGCTGTGAGATCCAGAGTGGAACGACCACAATACCTCTGGCTCCCTCAGCCTTAGGCTTCTACAACATTAGAAGCATCATCGAAAAAGGGTGGAAAAAAATAAAAATACAATGAACTTCATTCGACGGTAACAAGGTCCACATCCCAACTATCACGCTTCATTTTCCATGACATGTACCTGTCACATTTGACATTGGAAATAATTGAACACCGCCCATCCTGTATATGTTAGCAAACGGCAGTGGTGTTGTCTATATGAAGCAAAATATTAATATGATTTGCATTTTTCCAACATTTAAGACCAAAAAATGCAGAAACATTTCAATATAATTTATAGTGTGAGCTACATCTCTTGATGTCTATAATCCAAATGCCCTCTTGCCCTCATAAAATACACTACGAGCACTGCCTAAAGTACCGGGTTATTCACGTTATTCGACACGGAGCATTATGAAGTATCAGACGAAAAAAAAATAATAATTTCGGATGGATAGGTACCCATTAAGGCTACATTTTAAAAATATTTTCATGTTATACAGGGTGTCCCCAAAACACGAAATTTATCAAAGTTATATTTTTTTAAATAGAACAGCCTGTATATTATTGCATATTCAGATTCCTGAAAATTGAATATCTCAGAAATTGTAAAATTCAGAAGGCTGTGGCTTTGCCGTATTACTAAGCATGAAGTGCGTCACCCTAGGTTGAACGGTTACCTTTGAATTACGTTTGTGCTTGGACCAATCGGTCGATTAATTAAAGAAACTTCAATCAGAGATAACTTGATTTTTTCAAATGGGAATGCCTAATTTTTTTGTACGATTAAATATAAAATTTGATAGCCTTTCTAATGATATGAAGTTGTGAATATCAATCTCTAATATTGAAATATATCTAGGAGACATTAATATCAACTTGCTAAATCAAGAAAATAATGAAACAAATAGTTATCTAAACGTACTCAGTGGAAATGGTTTCTACTCATATATAAATAAACCGACCAGAATAACTAAAGACACGAAATCAACCATAGACCACATATTTATCAGAAACGAGAATTCATTAAAAAATACGCTATCAATCTCTCCCATTATTTTTACTACAGACTCAACCGATCATTTCACTACATTTATAAAGATCTCTTACTTAAATTAGACTAAGACAGATTCGACTAATTATAAAACTTTCAACAAAATTGACTACAACAAATTGAACTCACTATACTTCTTACTGAAAAGTGGGAAACTGAACTTACACAAACAAATCCCCAACAATCTTATGACAGTTTCATTGAGAAACTTAATCACTACATTTCTTCTTCCACTGAAATAATAAGATTTAAACAAAAAAAGCTAGTTAAAATTAAACCCTGGATTACGAATGGTCTTATAAACTCCATAATAGGACGCGATAATCTAAAAGGAGCACTGCTAAAAAACTTTTTACCTGAACTAGACTCTAAATATAAAACATATAGAAATAAACTTTACTCACTATTAAGAAAAACTAAAAATGACTATCATAAAACTAAAATTAATGAGGCTGGAACTAATTATAAAAAAATCTGGAATCTTATTCATAATGTTACTGCAGAAAAAACTAAAAAATCCATAGAAAGTACACACATTGAAATTAGTAACGGTATTATAATTACAGACAAGAGTATAAAAGCTAACGAATTTAATAGATACTTCGTAAATATTGCAAAAGACATGAGTGAAAATATTCCGAATGAACAATTACCAAAAAACTTCTTATCAGATGTATCAAACAATAACTCGATATTTCTTGAACCAGTTACCAAGAATGAACTTATAAATATCATTTCCAGTTTGAAAAATAATTGCTCACCAGGGCCAGATGATATTAGTGTTAAAACATTAAAACATATTCATCATCACATAATTAAATTATTAGTTTATATCATAAATCAGTGTTTTTTAACAGGAATCATTCCCCAACAGTGGAAAATGTCAAACGTCACTCCAATTTTCAAAGCTGGTAAAACTTCGAATACTGAAAATGCGATAATGATCTTTGTAAACACTACAGTGCCAGTGGAGGCGACGGATAGATCGGAAAAGAGCTTAGCCATCTTCCTTGACCTGGCTAAGACTTTCGACACGGTTGATCATAAATTACTAATCGGAAAACTTAATAATTATGGCATACGGGGAGTTGCCTCAGAGTTAATGATCAATTATTGATATGAGTTCAAAGAGCAATTTTAGTTCCGAGTCCTTAATACAAATAGGGGTGCCCCAGGGTACTATTTTAGGACCCACTCTTTTTCTAATTTATATTAACAGCATTACTAAAATAAACCATTCATAGGTGATATAATATGATATGCAGATGATACTGCCGTTATTTTTAGAGGTCCTAATTGGGAAAATGTTAAAACCGTTGCTTAATCCAGTAAGAAAAAAATCAATATTTGGCTAATTAGCAACAAACTTTCCTTAAACATCAAAAAAACTAGATATATCACATTCTCGCCTACAGTTACTAGTCAACCAAAAGAAATTGATATGAGATTACATGAGCCATCATGTGATGTTACCAAACAATGTAAGTGTTGCATAATAGAAAAGACCAAATCTCTTAGGTATCTAGGAATTATAATTGATCAGCATTTAAAATGGGCAGAACATATTACCTATGTCTCTAAACGCTTAAGGAGTATAATCCATCAATTTTATGAATTACGGGACATTCTGTCAAGAAAAAATCTAATACTTCTGTATACAGCACTTGCTGAATCCATTATCAAATACTGCATTCCAGTCTGGGGTGCAGCCTTTAAATCAACTATGTCATCTCTACAAGTTGCACAATACATTCTGCTAAAGATAATCTTGAAAAAGAAAGGACTTTACTCCACTCAGCAAATATATCGAGAAACTAAATTGCTTAATATACATTGCTTATATATTTACAGCTGTTTAACCAGAATGTTTCATGACCAAACCAAATTTTCCTTAAATTTTATAAGAAATACCCGGTCGAAAATGAACCTTGATTTTAAGACGGAACTTATCCATAAAACAATTACACAGCACTCCTTCCGATGGGCCCGGACTCTTCAACAAGCTTCTTAAAGATTTAAAACTAATAACGAAATTTCACTTATTTAAAACAAGGGTTAGAACTTTTATACAAGATAATGAAGACAAATTCAACATTTAACTTTACAGCTGATTTTTTTTATCCCTACTCCCTTGCCGCTTCGGTCACTTGTTCCTTATAAGTAGGTAAATTATATTATATAATTCCTTAAATTTGTTTTAAACTATTAGAATATTTAACCGCTGAAAATAGGTATTTAGTTTAATTTATATAGCTGTTATTCTATACAATGGGAACGAGCAATGCAGTTGCTACGACTTTCGAGCCTATGTAACAGCTGTATCAATTTCAGTTTCCACTCATTATGACCTTTATATAGGTACTTAATCAATTTTCAATGTTATAGGTACTTAATCAATTTTCAATGTTTAAGTTATTTTTGTATGGAATATTATACTTGTATTTATAGTAGCAACATATAGATATTGGGAAACAGTACTTTGAAAACGTATTGGTTCGCCATCTATCTACCAAAGCCGGTACCTGAGCGTTTAATTTGAGGAACCGAGTGCTGTTTATGTGACCCGTTTAAAAGCATCAGGTATAGAAAGTTGCGGGACCGACAACAAACTCTTTTTTGTGGAACACTCATTTAACACTCCCGACATTCGGTTGAGCTTTAATAAAAGCGAAACGACGTCGTCTGTGATTGGTTTCGGATGAATGAATGAAATTGCTACTCTTTAATTGAGTTAAGTTGCTTTTTAGCATAAACCGAATGTCGGGAGTGTTAAATGAGTGTTCCACAATAAAGAGTCTGTTTGTTGTCGTTCCCGCAGGTTTCTATACCTGATGCTTTTAAACGGGTCACATAAACAGTACTCGGTTCCTCAAATTAAACGCTCAGGTACCGGCTTTGGTAGACAGATGGCGAACCAATACTTTTTCAAAGTACTGCTTCCCAATATCTATATGTTGCTACTACTAGTACGAGTTCTTCCAGCTAGGCACTATCATGCAATTTCATTTATTCGTCGGAGACCTAAATCACACTGACGAGCTTTAATAAAAGCGAAACGACGTCGTCTGTGATTAGTTTCGGATGAATGAATGAAATTGCTACTCTTTACGTGCATTTGTATGGACAAATATATGGAACATGGAATATATCTGCAAACTGTTGATGGGATCAGCTTACCTTTCTTATAATTAATAATAATTCCAAGGCATGTTAACAACTTTGCAGTCTCAGAAATGTTTCCCTGCAGCAATGTGTCATCCAGGTAAATAACAGAGAGAAACCCTTCTTCCCACAAATTACTCATTACCGGCTTCATTACTTTAGTATACATATATAGACAAAACAAAAACAAAAAAGGTGCAGCCCGGGCTCCGACACACCGGGCTGCTGTTCCATTCCCCAGCGACTACTCCTCACACCGTGAGGTGAGCAATCACTGGGTCCGCGTATCGTGCGTCCTAAGCAGACGAAGGGACCCATGGATGACTGCCTTCTGCATTCTGGCGGCTAAGATGTGCGCCGCCGCACGGCACACCGGCATTTTGCGCAGTGCAGAGAGCAGCGTATCCCTCATACCACCTAGGGATCCAATGACCATTACTAGCAGACTTACAGTGTAGTCCGGCCAGAGCCTGCGGAGATAGTGAAGATGAGGAGCAGCTCGTTGATGGGAGCATCTTGCGACAACTGCATGCCGGAGATACCTATACCTACCTTGGAGTGGCGCAGCGTCACATCCAAGAGGCAGAATTGGTCAAAGAGTGTCTCCGCCGCAAGTATTTGCACCGACTCCGGCAGATCTGGTCGTCAGAACTGTCCGGCAAAAACAAAGTCGCTGCCACAAACATGCTTGCGATCCCACTGTTGCTATACAGCTTTGGTGCTGTCCACTGGAACGTGGAAGAGCTGCGACAAATCGACATAAAGACCCGCAAAAGGATGAATATGGAGGGAAGTCTACATCCTAGATCCTCTGTCCCGCGAATATACCTCCCGCGACACCTGGGAGGGCGTGGACTATTGAGTTTGGAGCATCTGCACAACAGAGTAGTACTGGCCACTGCCTGCTATGTTACGACGAGCACCGATCCCCTGATCCGCTTTGTGCGAGAGCACGAGATTGCGGGTAAAGGAGCCTTCCTTTTTAAAGCAGCAACACGGGCAGCCGAAGAACTTAGTCTCACGCTCGACTTCACGCGGAGGTGTCAGCAGTCCGTTACGGAACTTGCTCCCGCACAATTAAAAACCCGGATTAAAACTGCTGAAGTCCAATTGCTTTTAAGACTTCACAAAGATAAACCAATGCACGGAATCTTCTACAAACATCTAGAAGAGCATGGTTTATCTGAGCAGTTGACCTTCTCCTTCCTAAGGTCTAATGGGTTGAAGTCGGAGACTGAGAGCTCTATAATGGCTTGCCAAGACGGTGTCTTCAACACCTTAGTATACCGTAGCCGGATTATGGGTATGGATGTGCCCGATATCCGCTGTAGAGCCTGCCTGCAGGCGCCAGAGACCCTTACGCACCTCTTCTCGGCGTGTAAGGTGTACGCTGGCACAGCCTACGTCTATCGGCACAACGCGGCTCTACGAGTGCTATACTACCATTTAAGGCACTCATACGGTATAGATGAGACACCGGTGCTGCCATACGCTCCAGGGGACATTGAGTCCGTTGTGGAGAACGAGAGGTGCCGAATTTACTGGAACTACTCATTCTCCACGCTCGAGCTTATACATGCAAATAAGCCCGACATAGTCCTCCTCGACTACCAACAAAAGACGATGTTCGTTATCGAGTTCTCGGCACCCGCCGAGGGGAACATCGTCTCTAAGGAGGAGGAAAAGCGGACCAAGTATCAGGAGCTCCTCGGACAACTTCGCAGGCTCTGGCCGGACTACACTGTGAGTCTGCTAGTAATGGTCATTGGATCCCTAGGTGGTATGAGGGATACGCTGCTCTCTGCACTGCGCAAAATGCCGGTGTGCCGTGCGGCGGCGCACATCTTAGCCGCCAGAATGCAGAAGGCAGTCATCCATGGGTCCCTTCGTCTGCTTAGGACGCACGATACGCGGACCCAGTGATTGCTCACCTCACGGTGTGAGGAGTAGTCGCTGGGGAATGGAACAGCAGCCCGGTGTGTCGGAGCCCGGGTTGCACCTTTTTTGTTTTTGTTTTGTTTATATATATATATAGACATATATATATATATATAGACATATATATATATATATATATATATATATATATATATATATATATAGACAAAACAAAAACAAAAAGGGTGCAACCCGGGCTCCGACACACCGGGCTGCTGTTCCATTTCCCAGCGACTACTCCTCACACCGTGAGGTGAGCAATCACTGGGTCCGCGAATCGTGCGTCCTAAGCAGACGAAGGGACCCATGGATGACCGCCTTCTGCATTCTGGCGGCTAAGATGTGCGCCGCCGCACGGCACACCGGCATTTTGCGCAGTGCAGAGAGCAGCGTATCCCTCATACCACCTAGGGATCCAATGACCATTACTAGCAGACTCACAGTGTAGTCCGGCCAGAGCCTGCGAAGTTGTCCGAGGAGCTCCTGATACTTGGTCCGCTTTTCCTCCTCCTTAGAGACGATGTTCCCCTCGGCAGGCGCCGAGAACTCGATAACGAACATCGTCTTTTGTTGGTAGTCGAGGAGGACTATGTCGGGCTTATTTGCATGTATAAGCTCGAGCGTGGAGAATGAGTAGTTCCAGTAAATTCGGCACCTCTCGTTCTCCACAACGGACTCAATGTCCCCTGGAGCATACGGCAGCACCGGTGTCTCATCTATACCGTATGAGTGCCTTAAATGGTAGTATAGCACTCGTAGAGCCGCGTTGTGCCGATAGACGTAGGCTGTGCCAGCGTACACCTTACACGCCGACAAGAGGTGCGTAAGGGTCTCTGGCGCCTGCAGGCAGGCTCTACAGCGGATATCGGGCACATCCATACCCATAATCCGGCTACGGTATACTAAGGTGTTGAAGACACCGTCTTGGCAAGCCATTATAGAGCTCTCAGTCTCCGACTTCAACCCATTAGACCTTAGGAAGGAGAAGGTCAACTGCTCAGATAAACCATGCTCTTCTAGATGTTTGTAGAAGATTCCGTGCATTGGTTTATCTTTGTGAAGTCTTAAAAGCAATTGGACTTCAGCAGTTTTAATCCGGGTTTTTAATTGTGCGGGAGCAAGTTCCGTAACGGACTGCTGACACCTCCGCGTGAAGTCGAGCGTGAGACTAAGTTCTTCGGCTGCCCGTGTTGCTGCTCTAAAAAGGAAGGCTCCTTTTCCCGCATTCTCGTGCTCTCGCACGAAGCGGATCAGGGGATCGGTGCTCGTCGTAACATAGCAGGCAGTGGCCAGTACTACTCTGTTGTGCAGACGCTCCAAACTCAATAGTCCACGCCCTCCCAGGTGTCGCGGGAGGTATATTCGCGGGACAGAGGATCTAGGATGTAGACTTCCCTCCATATTCATCCTTTTGCGGGTCTTTATGTCGATTTGTCGCAGCTCTTCCACTTTCCAGTGGATAGCACCAAAGCTGTATAACAACAATGGGACCGCAAGCATGTTTGTGGCAGCGACTTTGTTTTTGCCGGACAGTTCTGACGACCAGATCTGCCGGAGTCGGTGCAAATACTTGCGGCGGAGACACTCTTTGACCAATTCTGCCTCTTGGATGTGACGCTGCGCCACTCCAAGGTAGGTATAAGTATCTCCGGCATGCAGTTGTCGCAAGATGCTCCCATCAACGAGCTGCTCCTCATCTTCACTATCTCCGCAACGTCCTCTTTTGAGATGAACCATGGCACATTTGTCTATCCCGAACTCCATACCAATAGCTTGACTGTAATCCTGGACTACCCTCAGCGACTGCTCTAAATCGCGTTGTCCGGAGGCATAGAGTTTGAGGTCATCCATGTAAAATAAGTGGGTGACCTTGTGCCTCCGGTAATTGGGCTTGCCACAGCTGTATCCCTTAGTATTTTTCAGCGCTATGGACAAAGGCAGTAGCGAGATGCATATATATATATAGACAAAACAAAAACAAAAAAGGTGCAACCCGGGCTCCGACACACCGGGCCGCTGTTCCATTCCCCAGCGACTGCTCCTCACACCGTGAGGTGAGCAATCACTGGGTCCGCGTATCGTGCGTCCTAAGCAGACGAAGGGACCCATGGATGACTGCCTTCTGCATTCTGGCGGCTAAGATGTGCGCCGCCGCACGGCACACCGGCATTTTGCGCAGTGCAGAGAGCAGCGTATCCCTCATACCACCTAGGGATCCAATGACCATTACTAGCAGACTCACAGTGTAGTCCGGCCAGAGCCTGCGAAGTTGTCCGAGGAGCTCCTGATACTTGGTCCGCTTTTCCTCCTCCTTAGAGACGATGTTCCCCTCGGCAGGTGCCGAGAACTCGATAACGAACATCGTCTTTTGTTGGTAGTCGAGGAGGACTATGTCGGGCTTATTTGCATGTATAAGCTCGAGCGTGGAGAATGAGTAGTTCCAGTAAATTCGGCACCTCTCGTTCTCCACAACGGACTCAATGTCCCCTGGAGCGTATGGCAGCACCGGTGTCTCATCTATACCGTATGAGTGCCTTAAATGGTAGTATAGCACTCGTAGAGCCGCGTTGTGCCGATAGACGTAGGCTGTGCCAGCGTACACCTTACACGCCGACAAGAGGTGCGTAAGGGTCTCTGGCGCCTGCAGGCAGGCTCTACAGCGGATATCGGGCACATCCATACCCATAGTCCGGCTACGGTATACTAAGGTGTTGAAGACACCGTCTTGGCAAGCCATTATAGAGCTCTCAGTCTCCGACTTCAACCCATTAGACCTTAGGAAGGAGAAGGTCAACTGCTCAGATAAACCATGCTCTTCTAGATGTTTGTAGAAGATTCCGTGCATTGGTTTATCTTTGTGAAGTCTTAAAAGCAATTGGACTTCAGCAGTTTTAATCCGGGTTTTTAATTGTGCGGGAGCAAGTTCCGTAACGGACTGCTGACACCTCCGCGTGAAGTCGAGCGTGAGACTAAGTTCTTCGGCTGCCCGTGTTGCTGCTTTAAAAAGGAAGGCTCCTTTACCCGCAATCTCGTGCTCTCGCACAAAGCGGATCAGGGGATCGGTGCTCGTCGTAACATAGCAGGCAGTGGCCAGTACTACTCTGTTGTGCAGATGCTCCAAACTCAATAGTCCACGCCCTCCCAGGTGTCGCGGGAGGTATATTCGCGGGACAGAGGATCTAGGATGTAGACTTCCCTCCATATTCATCCTTTTGCGGGTCTTTATGTCGATTTGTCGCAGCTCTTCCACGTTCCAGTGGATAGCACCAAAGCTGTATAGCAACAATGGGACCGCAAGCATGTTTGTGGCAGCGACTTTGTTTTTGCCGGACAGTTCTGACGACCAGATCTGCCGGAGTCGGTGCAAATACTTGCGGCGGAGACACTCTTTGACCAATTCTGCCTCTTGGATGTGACGCTGCGCCACTCCAAGGTAGGTATAGGTATCTCCGGCATGCAGTTGTCGCAAGATGCTCCCATCAACGAGCTGCTCCTCATCTTCACTATCTCCGCAACGTCCTCTTTTGAGATGAACCATGGCACATTTGTCTATCCCGAACTCCATACCAATAGCTTGACTGTAATCCTGCACTACCCTAAGCGACTGCTCTAAATCGCGTTGTCCGGAGGCATAGAGTTTCAGGTCATCCATGTAAAATAAGTGGGTGACCTTGTGCCTCCGGTAATTGGGCTTGCCACAGCTGTATCCCTTAGTATTTTTCAGCGCTATGGACAAAGGCAGTAGCGAGATGCAAAAGAGCAAGGGACTCAAGGAGTCTCCTTGGAAGACCCCTCTTTTAAATGATACCAACTCTGTTCGAACCCTGGTTTCACCCGATGTTATAGTGAACTGAGTCTTCCAGAGCGGCATCAGTTGTTTGATGCATCCCACTATTTGATCATCTACCGAAAGACATTCCAACAGCCGCACAATCAGTTCATGAGACGTAGTGTCGAATGCCTTCCGATAGTCGATCCAGGCCATAGAAAGGTTTCGCAGGTAATGCACGGAGTCCTGTGTGACACAGCGGTCAATCAACAGGTTATCCCTGCAGCCAGCTACTCCTTTCTTAGACCCTCTTTGTTCATATACGCTGAGAAATACGGGATTTACAGCTTGAAGGATACGCATGTACAAGATTCTGGTGAAGAGCTTGTAACATGCGTTCAGACATGTTATTGGCCTGTAGTTTTTAGGATCAGACAAATCTCCGGTCTTCGGGAGAAGCACGGTTCGACCCTCGACAAACCAAGCCGGAATTGGCTGCTCCTGATTTAGCCACGAGTTAAAAACTCTAGCTAAATGCCGGTGGCAACTGGGAAACTTTTTCAACCAGTAGGTGTTTATGCCATCCGGGCCAGGAGCTGCGAAATTCTTTGCGCCTCGTAAGGCACCAAGAATTTCTTCCGTGTTTATCGGGTGACGCAGTACATTCAGGTTTGGAGTCCTCCTACAAACGGACTCGAACTGCGCCAAGGCCGGAGTGTCTGCTTGGAGAGGTTTGGGGTGTTCGTAAATGCCCCTCCAGAAAGTCTCCACGCGATCAGCAGTTGGCGGCTGCTCTATGACTGGTGGTCGCTGTTGGAAGAGACGAGCAGGCTTTTCGGAAAATAATCTGTTTTCCTCCAAACCTCTCGCCCGCGTCACCAGTGATCGTTTAGCAGCGATTAGCGTATATATATATATATATATATATATATATATATATATATATACGCGATTTAGAGCAGTCGCTTAGGGTAGTGCAGGATTACAGTCAAGCTATTGGTATGGAGTTCGGGATAGACAAATGTGCCATGGTTCATCTCAAAAGAGGACGTTGCGGAGATAGTGAAGATGAGGAGCAGCTCGTTGATGGGAGCATCTTGCGACAACTGCATGCCGGAGATACCTATACCTACCTTGGAGTGGCGCAGCGTCACATCCAAGAGGCAGAATTGGTCAAAGAGTGTCTCCGCCGCAAGTATTTGCACCGACTCCGGCAGATCTGGTCGTCAGAACTGTCCGGCAAAAACAAAGTCGCTGCCACAAACATGCTTGCGGTCCCATTGTTGCTATACAGCTTTGGTGCTATCCACTGGAACGTGGAAGAGCTGCGACAAATCGACATAAAGACCCGCAAAAGGATGAATATGGAGGGAAGTCTACATCCTAGATCCTCTGTCCCGCGAATATACCTCCCGCGACACCTGGGAGGGCGTGGACTATTGAGTTTGGAGCATCTGCACAACAGAGTAGTACTGGCCACTGCCTGCTATGTTACGACGAGCACCGATCCCCTGATCCGCTTTGTGCGAGAGCACGAGATTGCGGGTAAAGGAGCCTTCCTTTTTAAAGCAGCAACACGGGCAGCCGAAGAACTTAGCCTCACGCTCGACTTCACGCGGAGGTGTCAGCAGTCCGTTACGGAACTTGCTCCCGCACAATTAAAAACCCGGATTAAAACTGCTGAAGTCCAATTGCTTTTAAGACTTCACAAAGATAAACCAATGCACGGAATCTTCTACAAACATCTAGAAGAGCATGGTTTATCTGAGCAGTTGACCTTCTCCTTCCTAAGGTCTAATGGGTTGAAGTCGGAGACTGAGAGCTCTATAATGGCTTGCCAAGACGGTGTCTTCAACACCTTAGTATACCGTAGCCGGATTATGGGTATGGATGTGCCCGATATCCGCTGTAGAGCCTGCCTGCAGGCGCCAGAGACCCTTACGCACCTGTTGTCGGCGTGTAAGGTGTACGCTGGCACAGCCTACGTCTATCGGCACAACGCGGCTCTACGAGTGCTATACTACCATTTAAGGCACTCATACGGTATAGATGAGACACCGGTGCTGCCATACGCTCCAGGGGACATTGAGTCCGTTGTGGAGAACGAGAGGTGCCGAATTTACTGGAACTACTCATTCTCCACGCTCGAGCTTATACATGCAAATAAGCCCGACATAGTCCTCCTCGACTACCAACAAAAGACGATGTTCGTTATCGAGTTCTCGGCACCTGCCGAGGGGAACATCGTCTCTAAGGAGGAGGAAAAGCGGACCAAGTATCAGGAGCTCCTCGGACAACTTCGCAGGCTCTGGCCGGACTACACTGTGAGTCTGCTAGTAATGGTCATTGGATCCCTAGGTGGTATGAGGGATACGCTGCTCTCTGCACTGCGCAAAATGCCGGTGTGCCGTGCGGCGGCGCACATCTTAGCCGCCAGAATGCAGAAGGCAGTCATCCATGGGTCCCTTCGTCTGCTTAGGACGCACGATACGCGGACCCAGTGATTGCTCACCTCACGGTGTGAGGAGTAGTCGCTGGGGAATGGAACAGCAGCCCGGTGTGTCGGAGCCCGGGTTGCACCTTTTTTGTTTTTGTTTTGTCTATATATATATAAAACGAGCTAGATGGCTGGGTAGCGGCAAATAAACAGCAAAGTGTACTCTTAAAACTCTATTTCCAAGCTTTCGGGATCATTTGATCCCTTCTTCAGGGCTACAAAGACAATTTAGCAATCAGCAACATTCGAATAATATGGTTGAACAAATTTTTACTTACAACAGTTTGTGAGGATGTTGCTCGATGATGTTAATATAAATGAAGCCAGGAAAGCAAGTATCGACACATATCTTGTATGAATCACGTTGACTAACACTCAGGAATTTTACAAAACGGTACAAAAATTACAGTTAAAGATTAAAAACTTGGTAAAACATTTAAAATGTCCGTTCGAAATTTTTCATAGCCGGCATATTACGTCTTTATCGAAACGGCCAAGCACACGTGTCTCAGCGGAAAAGAGAGGGAGAATGTATTCATTTGTCATTTGTCATTTATGTCATTCGTCATTAATTGACGCATGCGCCAGTGATTCAAAAGGAATAATTTTTGTATAGGGTGATTCAAATTACTATTATACCATGTGAGCCAGAATGATCTGGTACTCAAAACAATTTTTCATAATGTTACAAAAATGAGACAATGTGCGTGGTTAGCAATGGAAACGTTAAATAGCTTATACAAAGGGGGAATTTTAATGTGTGTAGTTAGTAATAGTTATAGTAAGTAAGAGAGAATAGTATTATATATAAAATATTCAATAAGTGTATTATATTAAGGGAAAATCTAAGAAATATTGTATAAATACGCTATGAATTTGGTTTTAAATTAGTGAGTTGTCCAAAAAATTGTCAATGTGATATTTTTCACAGTTCAATAAATATGAATAAATTATACTTAAATTGTTGATATCTGTTTTTTTATTCATACAATTCTCACATTGAAAAATATGTGCCATTTCAAGGAAACATCTCTTTTTTAAATTAGACTCACTTGCCAAAACTTTAACTGAGTTATAATCAATATTATGATTGGGAACATTGGCATGTGCTGCCAAAGCACACCTGTTAGGGTGAAGTCTGGCATCACTTTTATGAGATGTAAGTCTACCTTTTAAAGACCTGGATGTTTGACCAATATATTGTGAACTGCAAGTACTGCAAGAGATGCTATAAACTACATTGGTTAAGCTAAGCAATGGTACTTTGTCTTTCAGTTTAGAAAAAAGATTGTTGATTGTTAAAACTGGTTTAGAGGCAATTTTACAGTTTACATTCCTGAAAATCCTGACCAGTCCTGGAGTTAGTTCCTTGATAAAGGGCAATTTTGCATATATTGTTATTTCAGGATTACTAGGTTGGGCACTTACCACTTGTGAGTTATTATTGAGAGCAATGTTCGCGTTAGTATTGGTAATTAGGGGTGGTATATTGTTATCAGAATTAAAGAGGATATTGTTCACCAAGTGTTTAGGGTAACCATTGTTGATAAATAATTTTGATAAAGTGTGAAGATTTGGATTGTGGAAAGAATTATCAGCTATTTTTAGCACCCTGTTTTTCATCTGCTTAATAAGGTTTATCTTAATTTGCATCCTATGGTAAGACATATAATTAAGGAACCTACCAGAACTGCTAGGTTTTCTGTACCAGTCTACCAAGAGGATATTATTATCTGAACGAATAAACCTTGTGTCAAGGAAAGGGACTGATTGTTTAGAGTCCTCCTTCTCAATAGTGAATTTTATGTAAGGGTCATAGCTATTGAAGGTGTCCACTATCCAAGTGTTACCTTTTAATCTTTTCTTTATAAAAAAATATGTAGACGATATAATAGTCTGTCTACCATCTGAAGGCTTGGATGTAATAGTGGACACTGAATTCTAAAGTATTTTCCAGTCATCACAGATCACCCTGTATAGGGCTGCTCTGATAACTTCTCCTTACGTTAACAGAACATGTGATTTTTTTAACCAAGCTGAGCATTTACTTTGTTGATAGGACATATAATTAGCTCTGCATTATGACGTGATCATTTTTTCAGTTTTCAATATTGTATGTATGATTGCTCCTCTACATTTTTCTCAAGTTAGGAGAACATGCATTGGAACATTTAAATTCTTTATAGGGTATTTAGTTAGCCTTTAAATAGCTCTTCATTGTGTGATTATCATGTTTTTTTAACCTTCGATTTAACTTGCAATGTATGTATGTATGTATGTTCGGGTGGAATCTTTAAACTCGATTTTGAAGCAGAAGTCATCAGCCGATTGAGCTGAAATTTTGTATACATGTTTTGTTTGGATGACAATACACGATAAACTGTGTGATGTGTGACGTCGTTCTAAATCCAATAGTGGAATAGTTATTTAATGCATTTCTATAATATGGGTATCCAATTAATATGAGAACGCCCAGTAGATGGTAAGGGGAATGACAGTCTAATGAGAGGGATGTCATGGCTGACAATAGATCCACTGATGTCATTTTTAGTCAAAACGATGAATTTTGTTGTAAGAGTTTGGGAAAACTGTTCAAAGTTGGCAAGTTGTTTTATCACTGCATGAACCTGACGACCTGAGACAAGAGAGTTTTTGCATTTGGCGCCCAACTAGAGGCTTGTGGTGTGAGCAAGGATATGGCAGCAGTCACGGGAGATTCTGGATCGAATTGTACGAGTTCCTTTATATAACCTACTCAGTGGTCATCGCCATGTTGTATCGACGACGGCGACGACATCGACATGAGGTTAGGGGTAGCTAACGAACCGCTGGTGCAATGTGAGTGTGTCTGTGATGCGGCGTGAGTGGTAAATGATCCGCGGTAAGGATTTTCCAAAAATAAGTTGTAAAGGAGGATTTGGGTTACTGGACTGACTTTGGGAAAGTAATGGGCATAAAACCGTGTTGTTAGTGAACTCTTATTACCAACACAGTTTCAAGGTTATGGCTAGAGTAGTCTATATTTTTGTATATTTTTAGTTTACTTAGTTTAAGGTTTTCGTGATGTCTAATAAAAGGAAATCTGCGAAAATGAGTGAGAATCAGGATAGCGCAAATTCTGAATTACAAACTGTCGTCCAAATGATGCTTTTATTTAAATGTTCTAAACAGAAGAAAATAAAATGTTCCTTTAAAATGGAGATAAGCCTTATGAACTTTTTTTACAAGTAAGCTAGAAGAAAGTTATGTATTTACCCTTGTTGTTGATCTTACAATGTACAATGACTTTGTTTTAAATATTATCGTTGACTAGAGCAAGATCCTGAAAGTTATTGCCCATATTGCATGCTGCAGCAGCTTACCCTCTGGAAGTGCGTACCTGAGAATTGACAATTTACATTTTATTTTTATAAAAATATATTATAAATCATAATTTTGAGGTATTTGCTTTGTTTCCATTATCCATTTCCCCTCCAAATGCACCAACTACAATCACTAAAACGCATTCAAAGATGTAGAAAAATTGGAGAAAATTAAAAAGAAATCCAGTGGTAAAGAATTGTTTTGCTACTTAGAATTGATACTACTTATATTTTACGCTATGATTGTATAATTGAAAACATATTTTCAAATGTCAGAACCACTGCAATAAGGTCTTTACCATATTGGCATTTTTTAATTTCAGTTAAACTCAAATAAGGAATTTGCAGTAAGACAATTTGTATAGTTTGAAGTCATAGAATCGTAAATTATGTGTAAATAAATGATGTTTTACACATTTAGAAAGAACCGATTTCTTTAAATATATAGAAGTTACTAACATGGTAATGAACCTATTTACATTTGATTACCTAATTATTTGCTAGCATATAAGATAAACAATACCAATTCAGCTAAAAAAATCTCGTCATTGTATCAATTCACATTTATGAAAAAGTAGCAAGCACTATTAATAAAAGTGTTTGAACTGAAAGTCAGTTTCCTTTTATTTTATCTCGTTTATCTGTTAAGTATAAACAAGTTTAATTTGGAATTGAAGTATCTCAGGATCAATTATAATTATGTCGTTGGTTCGACAATAGGTTATAATTAGTTACCAAGTATCCTATTATATACTATAAATATAATATAGCCATTGGATAAATTACTGTAGTTGAGGAATACTGAATGTAAGGTCTTATTGAATCAAAGCGTGAGTATTTCATGAAACGAGAGATTGTTCTATGTGAGTTATTTAAAAATAACAAGCGGGGCACTTAAATTATTATGTCTGGTTGCTCTGCTAACTTTTCTTAATCAGGTGGAGTATGCGAAATATTTTAAAGCGAAGAAGTCCATGAGAGCGCAGCGTTCACCAACGCATGCACAACGGTCCGACAAGCGTAAAGTCTATATGCCCAGCAGACGGATTGCCATAAAATATCATGTTATCATGATTATTAGCAGTCCCGACGTTGCCGATGTCACGGGGGACTCATCCACTGTAATTTGAGAACAGACTATACACGGGGTGACTGATCCACTGTGACACGGTTAACGAGCATAGAAGCGGACGAAAGTGGCGCCGCTGAAATAAGCGGTACCTGCCGTGAACTAGACTATACGAGCCAACCAAAAAACGTTCATCGGTCACCCTCGCCAAATTTTGTATTTAGGTACAGTACGTTATAATAAACGATTTTACATGGCATGCGATAGGTCCTCCGTATACGGATGACCTATCGCACCGGATGACCTAGTGCATGTAAATTTTGTGTTGAAGGATGACCTATCGACCGTAGGATGTAAGTAATGGTCATTGGATCCCTAGGTGGTATGAGGGATACGCTGCTCTCTGCACTGCGCAAAATGCCGGTGTGCCGTGCGGCGGCGCACATCTTAGCCGCCAGAATGCAGAAGGCAGTCATCCATGGGTCCCTTCGTCTGCTTAGGACGCACGATACGCGGACCCAGTGATTGCTCACCTCACGGTGTGAGGAGTAGTCGCTGGGGAATGGAACAGCAGCCCGGTGTGTCGGAGCCCGGGCTGCACCTTTTTTGTTTTTGTTTTGTCTATATATATATATATATATATACCCGAACCCGTATGGGTCCGGGTTTAGAATGTTCCCAGGGTTTAATCTGCCTGTCGTAAGAGGCGACTAAAAGATTGGTAGTCCTTGCCTTAAAAGGGCCTATGGTGGTCACCGGCTGTGAAAGCAGGCGTATGAACCACCATAGTGAGGAAGCGGCTGCACCTATGTTAAGGACGGCTTCCCGACAGCGTCTGACCCCAGGTTAGGGGCGGCTGATAGCAAACCTGGCAGTAGGTATAAAATGCGCCCCCAGGAAGCCGACCAACATCAAACGGCTATTCGGTGCGTGGCGACACTGCGGGGATAACCCAAGCCAGGGATGAAAGCCGGCCGGCAACCTGTACAGGTCATCCCTAGGAGGCAATGTGGTCGGCTGCCTCCGAAATGTCGGCTGGGGGCCCTAAGGCTAACCACCGGACGGGCCCTACCTTCTGGTTCGACCGCCCCAGAAGAAGAGCACCCATACCAGGCCGGTATCGGAAGCCGGCTCTGGGCAAGGTGGCGGTGCCTCGGATCGCCCTGACGACGACACACGCAACGACATGGACTGTTTTAGGTGGACGACGGAACTGAAGGATGACCTGCTGAGCTGCTACGAGAGCAGTAGCCCGCGCCGTAGGGGATACATGGCCCGCATGCATGGGAGGTGGTGTGAAATGCATCCAGAGCATAGCACAATTACCTCCCAGAGCTTGCGGAACCAGGTATTTTACCTTCGGGGGCAGGGATACGTTCGTGCTCCAGCTCAGCCTGCCCCTCCGGCGACTGAAAGGCCTGTTAACCAGGCTGAAAGGTCGCCGATGAGGCCCGCTGAGAGGGAAATCGACGAAGCCGTCTCACCTGGAGATTTCAGTGACCGAAGGGCCTTGCATAACAACAAGAGGTCCTTCAAGCTGGCAGATTTAAAGAGAGAGGATGAGGCGTTGAGTGAACGTCTATCGGAGGTCTCTGACATTTGGAGCATCAATTGCGAAATTTACGCTGCGGCTCTGAGGCTGGCTGGACAGGGGAGAGTGAGAGACTCTCCTGTCGAGAGAGCACAGAGGCGGGTGCGCCAGATGGAAGCGAAAATCCAGTTGGCTCGCCAAGAAGCATCCCGTATCCAGTGTGTGATGGAATATAGAGCGGCCGGTAGGCCTTTTACGCGCCGCGTGCGCCAGATAGCCCGAGAGCTAAGGCGCGACCATCACACGCTCAGTCAAGCGGTACTGGTTGTTGTCAAGCAGCATTGTCTTGACAGGATACGGACGCTAGTCGCTGCTAAACGATCATTGGTGACGCGGGCGAGAGGTTTGGAGGAAAACAGAATGTTTTCCGAAAAGCCTGCTCGTCTCTTCCAACAGCGACCACCAGTTATAGAGCAGCCGCCAACTGCTGATCGCGTGGAGACTTTCTGGAGGGGCATTTACGAACAGCCCAAACCTCTCCAAGCAGACACTCCGGCCTTGACGCAGTTCGAGTCCGTTTGTAGGAGGACTCCAAACTTGAATGTACTGCGTCACCCGATAAACACGGAAGAAATTCTTGGTGCCTTACGAGGCGCAAAAAATTTCGCAGCTCCTGGCCCGGATGGCATAAACACCTACTGGTTGAAAAAGTTTCCCAGTTGCCACCGGCATTTAGCTAGAGTTTTTAACTCGTGGCTAAATCAGGAGCAGCCAATTCCGGCTTGGTTTGTCGAGGGTCGAACCGTGCTTCTCCCGAAGACCGGAGATTTGTCTGATCCTAAAAACTACAGGCCAATAACATGTCTGAACGCATGTTACAAGCTCTTCACCAGAATCTTGTACATGCGTATCCTTCAAGCTGTAAATCCCGTATTTCTCAGCGTATATGAACAAAGAGGGTCTAAGAAAGGAGTAGCTGGCTGCAGGGATAACCTGCTGATTGACCGCTGTGTCACACAGGACTCCGTGCAGTACCTGCGAAACCTTTCTATGGCCTGGATCGACTATCGGAAGGCATTCGACACTACGTCTCATGAACTGATTGTGCGGCTGTTGGAATGTCTTTCGGTAGATGATCAAATAGTGGGATGCATCAAACAACTGATGCCGCTCTGGAAGACTCGGTTCACTATAACATCGGGTGAAACCAGGGTTCGGACAGAGTTGGTATCATTTAAAAGAGGGGTCTTCCAAGGAGACTCCTTGAGTCCCTTGCTCTTCTGCATCTCGCTACTGCCTTTGTCCATAGCG
This sequence comes from Callosobruchus maculatus, assembly GCA_951848785.1. NCBI lineage: Eukaryota > Metazoa > Arthropoda > Insecta > Coleoptera > Chrysomelidae > Callosobruchus > Callosobruchus maculatus. The sequence continues at coordinate 634,673 of CATOUR010000103.1, forward strand.
CTGAAAAATACTAAGGGATACAGCTGTGGCAAGCCCAATTACCGGAGGCACAAGGTCACCCACTTATTTTACATGGATGACCTGAAACTCTATGCCTCCGGACAACGCGATTTAGAGCAGTCGCTGAGGGTAGTGCAGGATTACAGTCAAGCTATTGGTATGGAGTTCGGGATAGACAAATGTGCCATGGTTCATCTCAAAAGAGGACGTTGCGGAGATAGTGAAGATGAGGAGCAGCTCGTTGATGGGAGCATCTTGCGACAACTGCATGCCGGAGATACTTATACCTACCTTGGAGTGGCGCAGCGTCACATCCAAGAGGCAGAATTGGTCAAAGAGTGTCTCCGCCGCAAGTATTTGCACCGACTCCGGCAGATCTGGTCGTCAGAACTGTCCGGCAAAAACAAAGTCGCTGCCACAAACATGCTTGCGGTCCCATTGTTGTTATACAGCTTTGGTGCTATCCACTGGAAAGTGGAAGAGCTGCGACAAATCGACATAAAGACCCGCAAAAGGATGAATATGGAGGGAAGTCTACATCCTAGATCCTCTGTCCCGCGAATATACCTCCCGCGACACCTGGGAGGGCGTGGACTATTGAGTTTGGAGCGTCTGCACAACAGAGTAGGACTGGCCACTGCCTGCTATGTTACGACGAGCACCGATCCCCTGACCCGCTTTGTGCGAGAGCACGAGATTGCGGGTAAAGGAGCCTTCCTTTTTAGAGCAGCAACACGGGCAGCCGAAGAACTTAGTCTCACGCTCGACTTCACGCGGAGGTGTCAGCAGTCCGTTACGGAACTTGCTCCCGCACAATTAAAAACCCGGATTAAAACTGCTGAAGTCCAATTGCTTTTAAGACTTCACAAAGATAAACCAATGCACGGAATCTTCTACAAACATCTAGAAGAGCATGGTTTATCTGAGCAGTTGACCTTCTCCTTCCTAAGGTCTAATGGGTTGAAGTCGGAGACTGAGAGCTCTATAATGGCTTGCCAAGACGGTGTCTTCAACACCTTAGTATACCGTAGCCGGATTATGGGTATGGATGTGCCCGATATCCGCTGTAGAGCCTGCCTGCAGGCGCCAGAGACCCTTACGCACCTCTTGTCGGCGTGTAAGGTGTACGCTGGCACAGCCTACGTCTATCGGCACAACGCGGCTCTACGAGTGCTATACTACCATTTAAGGCACCCATACGGTATAGATGAGACACCGGTGCTGCCGTATGCTCCAGGGGACATTGAGTCCGTTGTGGAGAACGAGAGGTGCCGAATTTACTGGAACTACTCATTCTCCACGCTCGAGCTTATACATGCAAATAAGCCCGACATAGTCCTCCTCGACTACCAACAAAAGACGATGTTCGTTATCGAGTTCTCGGCGCCTGCCGAGGGGAACATCGTCTCTAAGGAGGAGGAAAAGCGGACCAAGTATCAGGAGCTCCTCGGACAACTTCGCAGGCTCTGGCCGGACTACACTGTGAGTCTGCTAGTAATGGTCATTGGATCCCTAGGTGGTATGAGGGATACGCTGCTCTCTGCACTGCGCAAAATGTCGGTGTGCCGTGCGGCGGCGCACATCTTAGCCGCCAGAATGCAGAAGGCAGTCATCCATGGGTCCCTTCGTCTGCTTAGGACACACGATTCGCGGACCCAGTGATTGCTCACCTCACGGTGTGAGGAGTAGTCGCTGGGAAATGGAACAGCAGCCCGGTGTGTCGGAGCCCGGGTTGCACCTTTTTTGTTTTTGTTTTGTCTATATATAGGCTAGTAGCCAAACTAACAGAAGGTACACCTTCCCTTGAAAACAAAATTTTAGGTATTTTCTAGACTGTGGGTGTACCCTAACGAGTAAATAAGCATCCATAATGGCTACCATTGCGACGAAACATTTGAAGAAAATGAAGACGAACAAAAAAATTCTAACCTGAAACTTAACAGCAGCCAATCTTTCATCCCATTCCAAAAAAACTAAGACTCAGTCATTCACAGCTACTTCTTAATTTAGGTAGAGAGCAGCTACTAGCTTACAACTGGCCATAGGCAGATACTTTTTTATTAGTTTAGACTGAATGGAAGAGCAGCTATTCCTCAGCATATAGTCCCAGCATCTTCTCATCATCCAGATGTTTAAGAGTCATACCACTTAAAGAAAGTATTCTCTGAAAATAGACGGGAAATATATTTCGTGCTGAGCACCCAGTCGCAGTAAAATCTTCCATGGAGCAATGCTCCCTCTCCTGTACAGTTGTAATGTTCTATGTGTACAATACATGAAAGCATAAGATGAATTTTTCATATTATTTCCACAGCAGCAAGTATAAAATACCTCCACAGGAGGTTCTAACATATAGGCCTCCACAGGAGGACTTCCTAATTGATACAGAAGAGTCGTTACCTGAGTTACCTCCACAGGAGGGTTTTTTGCCTCCACAAGAGGGCTTTTTGCATTTACAGAAGAGCCTTCTGCCTCCACGCGAGGGCTTTGGTAAATTTCTCCACAGGAGACATTTCGCAGTGTGTGTGCAGAAGAAAGTGATTGTTCCACAGGAATATTTCTTAGTAGCTAAATAATATTCGTGCTCGTGCATCGGGGACGATTACTAAATCGGCCATTTCTCTGCTTTATTTCTTCTGCAATTTCTCCACTTTTGCGCGTAAATATCGCGTTTCATCCTCACTTGAGCTATTCATATCTGAGGACTCAGATATTAGTTGTCGTTTGTCCATCGCAAATCGATGAAGGCCAGAAAATAACTTGAAATTGGAAATCTAAAATAAAATCATCAATAGGGCTGCGTTGCCACCAGAGATGTTCTAGAAAAATGAGCGCAGCGAAGATGTGTACCGGAGCTGTGAACTGGTGCGGGTGTTTCCACCAGAGAAGTGCTAGGAAGATGAGCTGTGTCAACACATGTGGCGGAGCTGTAAAACGGTGTGCAGATGAGCGTTGCGAGAATGTGTAGCGGGGTATTTTCAGATTTGTCTTTTTGCTCGTCTTCCTCCACAGCACAAATCCCTCGCCCACTGCGCTAGCACACATCCCTCGAAACATATTCCTAGCACACATTTTTCGCCAACATGCCTTCTTTTGTACGTACAAAAACCTCGGTCCGCTAAGCCGTTTCCACCAGAGCTGTGCTGAGCGAGGCGAGGTAGTTCAAGCGACTCTATTGGTTCGTTAAAAACGCATCCCTCATAACACAGCCTCACACATCTCTGCTGGAAACGCAGCCTAAACGAAAAACGCGTGTGGCGACACATGCACAGAGATTAGTAATGACAATCGCGGCCCAGTCGCGGCGGTGAGATCATAGAGCATAATTATTGACCGGAGAGGGCCCCTTCAGGTTTGGCTTTAAAAATTTGTGGCGATTTCATGCGGGAAGTTCGGGTACTAGTACTACATACGTGATAATTGAGGACGCGACGTGCAGTATAATTTATGTTACGGTGTATAAGGTATTCCACAATGTTTTATTTTTTACGTGTTCGCTTGCAGACAGCTAGGTGTGCAAATTTGCTTTTTCTTGTCACGTTTCATCTACAAATACCTGTACCCCTATTAATCAGTAGTCACCTATATCCTATCCTGATTGGTAGTTGATGGACAGTAAATTTTGTTCTTAGGCTTTGCGCTTTGTGCGCCCATAAGAAAATATAATTTATTGGCTCACCCCATCGTTATGCTAAGAATTCATCCGATGCCACTGGAAGGGAGGATGCTTCCCGATTAGCTCTATTTTTGCTATGCAGTAACAATAATATCAGGCACCTATATGCGACTTAATACAGTACAACTAATTCAGTGTATTGCCTTATTTGACCAATAATTCTCTTTTTTTCAGACGCACTGCCAGAGATAATAGGAAATAACTGCCGATCCTGTGATCCAAAACAAGCTGCGAATGCTAGAAGAATTGCAAGCTTTGTTCAAACAAAGTACCCTGATGTTTGGAATGCACTGATCAAGAAATATTCAAAACAGTCTGCTTGAACAATCATCTGCTCAGCAATACATAATCATATTGATTATATTACTTCTGTAATTTCATATTTTGTTATTAAAAATATGCTTGTAGTTTGAATAAACTGGGATTTGTTAAAAAATCTGGAGACGTAGATCACGTGAAGATTCCAGTTCGAGATAAACGGCCGCTTCGTCGACTACGCAACGTCAAACTCTACGGAAAATGTGGTTTGCAAATAATAAAGGGCAGCCCAATAGTATTAGTACTATAGATAAGCTCATTCTGGATCTCCCTATTCTTTGGAGGTCATTTAAATGGGATGGGTAAATATATCCTATTACTTGAAAAAATCAAGCAAAAACGTGCCTCACACATGGGCGGACAAATTTGAAAGGCAGCCGCACCGACAGCGGCGCACTGCAGTAAAAGAACTCGTTTAAACATTTTTTAGCCAAAAACCATTTCCGGCATATTTTAGTTTTGTGCGGATATAATGGCGGCATCCCAATGAACGGAAAACAGCAATCAATTTGGTCTTTGTCAGCGTTGTTTCATGTCACGCTATCTCTTATCGAGTCTTTTTCGACTTTCACTTGTTCTTTTTAGCGTTTTAGAAGTATTCAAGACAAAGTTTGGATTCAGTATGTTGTATGCATGTAAATTTTAAGACGGATGATAAAAATGATACTCCAAAATATAAGCAGTTTGTCAAAATATGTTTGATTTTGATATAAATTTAGAAAAATCTAAGAGTTTGGTATGTGTTTATACATTATATAAAATCGAAAATGCTCAATTTTTTTAAATACTTATATCGGTTCAGAACAACCTACTAAATCACAATCTGTAATATTATCTGGCACCTGTTTGTTCACTTAGCTATATACGTCTATTGTTGCATAATGTACTTACCAAAATGAGGACCGCGTCAATACATGATAAGAGATAATGTCTGCAGCTCCAAGCTACATTTGTGGTAGATATGACAGTGATAACCTTCCTGAGAATTTTATGCGACGAACTGAGCAAAAAGTTAGAGCATTTTTTTATTATCTCATAAAGATGGAAAGATAATAACAGAACCCTTTCTTTTCCAAACAACACTATTATAATTTTTGATAGCCTCTTCTAGCACTGCTGCGACATCACATTACTAATTTTGATAAACAGCCATGCGCATTGCCTACTGATCATTGTCAAACATACACCTACAATTGTTGCTCGAAACTGCAACATCAGCTGAAGCAATGTGTTTTCCGTTCACTTGGGATGTTTCCAACATATCGTGCGCAAAATTTATTCAAAACGAAAATGCACCGGAAGCCTTACTGCCCAAAATTTAGGGGTTATCTTGTACCACAGTGCGAAAAGCTTGAAATGTTTAATAAATACACATTTCGAACTATAATTTTCATTTATACATACCAACCCACCACCAACTAAAACCTCTCTTGAACGTATAATAATGTCATTCATATAATAATAATAATAACGGTTACACAAAATATTCCAAAAGTCTGTAATCCTGAAGACCTGTAATATTGTTCGATGCTTCCTAAATTCAGACCCGTAATAGTTCAGGTGTTGACTTGGCACAGCCCGTCAACATTTGTTGCTACCGCAGTCATGCGAGAGAAACTTGCAAAATCAGAATAATAATAATAATAACACAAGATAACATAAATGAAAAACAGTCATACACTTGGCTGCAGGATGGCCAGCTCTTTCCAGAAACGGAGGGTTTTATGATTGCTATTCAGGAGTTCAGGTGTTGACTTGGCACAGCCCGTCAACATTTGTTGCTACCGCAGTCATGCGAGAGAAACTTGCAAAATCAGAATAATAATAATAATAACACAAGATAACATAAATGAAAAACAGTCATACACTTGGCTGCAGGATGGCCAGCTCTTTCCAGAAACGGAGGGTTTTATGATTGCTATGTTCAGGACCAAGTAATTGCGACGAGAAACTACAAAAAATACATAATTAAAGATCCATCCGTAACCAATGATAATTGCAGAAAATGCCATCAACAGAATGAAACAATAGATCATATAACAAGTGCATGCAAAACCCTCGCTGGAACCGAGTACACGGCCAGACATAACTCTGCAGCCAAAATCGTACACCAAGCCCCAGCCATAACTAACAAACTAATCGAAAACAGATCCATATTATAATTATACACCGACATCAGTACTTGACAACAATCAATACAAACTATACTGGGACGTCGAAATACGCACGGACAAAACGATCCCAGCCAATAGACCAGATATAGTTTTTCAGCCGAAGGCAGATAAAGCTACCTATTTAGTAGATATTGCTATCCCAAATGATACGAATGTTCAAACCACCTACGCTGGGAAGATATCTAAATACACAGACCTTGCCATAGAAGTAAAACGACTCTGGAAACAAAACAAAGTTGTTATTGTCCCCCTAATTATGTCGGTCTCAGACCTTACACCTAACACATTCACACCACACCAGCCAATGGCGTATATAAGGGGGGGGGGCCCGGGCCAGCCACGCATTCAGTTTTGACGTCTGGGGACGAAGCTGAAGTAGTTGTCAAAAAATATAGTACTGAATAGAATTAGCAGCGACATCAAAATCTAATCTAATAAGAAAGCAAATAGGGCAACTTTAACGATCATAGATGTCTCATTAGGAAGCACATCTTGGTTTCTTTGCTTCAATTTATAATTATTATCTAGAAAAATAGAAATTTACATTTCTAGTATGCATATATGTGTTATATATACAGGGTGGTCCAATAAGCGCGCGGTGCTCTCTAGAGGCTATACCGTTCAAATTAAATTAGACAAAAAAACTTTTATTTTCAAATGCTCTATATTTGGAAAAATCATTTCAAAGATGGTGGACTTTCGGATATACCGGAAGTAGGCATCAGCTTCCTTATTTTAAATGGAACACCCTGTATATTATTAGGTTTTTGAAATCAACATCGATTTTTAGGTCCAGACTGTCAACCATTGTTTATGTCTACGAAGCCTATTTTCGAAGTTATGCAGCAATTTTTACAAAATTTGACGTTTGTAGTACTTTACAAGAAAAGTTAATGTCTCGCAAACTAAACGCGATAGAAAGATGCAGTTTTCGGTTTTGAAACAAGCAAGAAATGTACTTGTGTTTCAGTAAGATTATTGTTTCAAAAGAACATTAAATCTAGTCTTAGCAGTTTTCAAATTTGAAAAGTTAAAAACGTTAAAAACTTCTTTTTTCAAATTTTGAGAGGTTTGTTGCCAACCAGCATGGAGTCTAAGCATTTGGAGTGGTATTATTGGAATTTAATTTTCCAAAATTTTCTAAATGAAAATTTAGAAAACCTGCTGGAGAATTTACCATTTGAGTTTTTCAGAATAATGTGGTTACAGTAAGATGGAGCGAAAGCATATTTTAGAATTAGAGACAAAACACCTGCCCATTGTTTCGTCTGCCAGCTACGCCACCTACGATTTTTCCGATTCCTAATTACAAAACCGTAAATATCGGGAAAACAATCAAAAATAGAACCACATCTGCCCAGATAAAAGTAAAAGAGAATTTAATTTCGCATCCACCGATGTGAAACTTATCATAGCATCCCATTTGAAAAAAAAAGTTTTTAACGTTTTTCAAATTTGAAAATTCTATAGTCTATAGTCTATTGATTTAATGTTCTATTGAAAAATTATCTTACTGAAACACAACGTTTCTTGCTTGTTTCAAAACCGAGAACTGCATCTTTCTATCGCGTTTAGTTTCAGAGATATTAACTTTTCTTGTAAAGTCCTACAACGTCAAATTTTGTAAAAATAGCCGAATAACTCCGAAAATAGGCTTCGTAGACATAAAAAATGGTAACAAGCTAGATCAAAAAAACGATGCTGAATTCAAAAACGTAATAATATACAGGGTGTTCTATTTAAAATGAGGAAGTTGATGCCTACTTCCGGTATATTCGGAAGTCTGCCATCATTGAAATTATTTTCTAAACGTAGAGAATTTGAAAAGAAACGTTTTTTATTTAAAACATTTTCGTCTAATTTAAACGGTATCACTGCTAGAGAGCACCGCGCGCTTATTGGACCACCCTGTATAATTATTTTCGTTAATATTAGTACATTGTTATTTTATATTTAGGTTAGGATTATAATATGCCAATATTATACAGTATGAAATAAACTTTAATTTTTCCGATTGGGCCCCCCCCGAAATCCATTTCTATATACGCCACTGACACCAGCACCAGCTAGGCCTGGACGAAAAGTTACACAAAATATTCCAAAAGTCTGTAATCCTTAAGACCTGTAATATAGTACGATCTTTCTTAAACTCCGATCAGTAATAGTTCAGGTGTTGACTTGGCATAGCCCGTCAAAATTTGTTGCTGCCGCAGTCATGCGAGAGAAACTTGAAAAATCAGAATAATAATAATAAGCAATAGACAGCAATAGAAACTCCTAGTAAACAAGAGTTAACTGAGTTTTGGGGAAGCCTATGGTCAGAACCCAAAACACATAATGAAAACGCTCCATGGATCAGACAAGAAGAGGAAAAACATCAACATATAGTGGAGCAGGGAGACGTTATCCTTACACCAGAGGAAATAGCTGAAACCATAAAGCATATCCATAACTGGAAGTGCCCAGGCGTGGATAATGTGCAAAATTTCTGGTACAAGCAATTCAGTGCAACATACGAAATGCTTACGGACCAAATCAATAAAGCCATACTCCAACCGAATAGGCTTTCCAAATTCATCACGCAAGGAATAACGTATATAAAACCCAAAAACGCAGACACCATCATTTTAAACAACAAATATCTCTTGAATTTTTTGCCCAAAATAAACCAGTTCGCAGCAAAAAAATTATTTTACGAACAACTACAGAGATACATACATCGTCATAAACTATTTTTTTGCTGCGAACTGGTTTATTTTGGGCAAAAAATTTAAGAGACATTTTTTGTTTATAATAAAACAGGCTATCGGAAATAAATTCTCAAATGGTAAACAATAATAAGACAAAAAGTTGCATTTGAAATCAATTTTAGGGGTTGCGTTTTCCGCCCCTTATAACCATGGTGCAAACCAAATAAATTACTGCCTAAGCGTCTTTTTGGTAGTAGAAAATGTCAGGTTAATGTCAATATTGTACCTTTTTTAGTGCTTATGAAACACATTGTTGAACAAATTTTATGTAGCCCCTTTAAGATCCTAGGTATATTTTTTCGATGAGGAATCATCCCCTTAGGTGTTTTACACTTATTTAGTTACACCCTGTAGAAGATTTTCAAGATGATCTTGAGGGTTTTGGTCAGGGCCGCCACATCGCAAGGATGGGCCCAGGACCAGATTCTGGCCACGGGCCCCCAATACCATAGCCGTCTCAAGTGATGAGGCCAATATCATGTTGAAAAAGTATTGATTTCCTCTCTCCACACAAAACGTCATTGGTACTTGCTTTCAAGTTTTAGTGACTGAAATGTCTAAATTTTTACTGAACTGTGTTTTTCATCTTTCATTTTTTCAAATAAATTTAAGAAACTGTAACTGAAAATTGGAAATACTAGTATTCACGTACGTTAAGTAGTTATTAGTTACAGGATTTTGTTATTTTTTCGTCTTGGAATAGTACGAATTGCAAATATTAAGAAGCCCTATTTAGAGAAATTTATAATCACTCATTTCTTAAGAGTACCTAGCTGACAGAAAACAATGATTGACTAAATTTTATAATCAACACATTCAATCAGTTATGTTCAAATTAAATTTTGTAGACTGATTGGAAAAGACTCTATGTACAACATGCCTGAAGGGTTTGATCGAAACAGCACTTGAAAGAATATAGAATGTGAAAAAAATGTTAAGTGAAAAACCGGAACAAAAAATAATTGCTACAAATATGAAGTTGCTTCATTATAGTTTATTCACAATTCATTATAGTTATTTGTAATAAAGTTACCCAGAAATGAATTCGATTATTAACAAAACAAATGAATCAGTGAAATATGATCTTCGTTTTGTTGAATAACATAACATACACTGTTAAAAAACAGTCGCTCGCGCGACAGCGATTGCTAAGATTCAAGCCCTACGGGGCCCGGGCCCGGGGCAACAATACCCAGCTGCCCCCCCCCCCTTGTGGCGGCCCTGGTTTTGGTCATATTGCTGACTTTAATATTGAGCTCGATGAAGTTTAGTCTGAGAGGTTTTTTGTAACGTTTCCCTCATGTACTATCTTAATGTAATGAATAAGGTTTGTTCTTTAATTTTTTTTCATTTCTTCAGTTTCTTCAAGCAGAACCCTGTAGTCTAGGATCTGTTTCGACTAATATCTCGCGTCTACTTATTTATTGAAAAAGAACCATCCGCCAAAAAAGCTATGACTTTTGAGTTTCGACATTTGTGAAAAAGTATGTTGAGTTGACGCTAATAGGTATTCATTTTGACCCATACGTCACTTACGAAGAAAAAGCAATAGTATGGTAAATATTGAGCAACGTTTATTTTCAGCGTTAACGGCTGATAACTCAAAATACCAATTTGGCGCCTGGTTCCTTTTCAATTATCATCATCCATCTGTTCGACAAACGGCAGATGTAAGCCAGTGGGTCATATCAATACAGTGCTTTTGAAAATTGAGATACTTTGAAATAAGCGTATTAATTGATTCGCTCAAAAATATTCCCGAAGAGAAAATCATATTTTACACGTGATGCCTTATGCTCCCAATTGCAAGCATTACAGTGAAAAACAATGATGTAGATTCTTTGTTTTGTCCAAAGATGAAACGGAAAGGAAATATGAATATTTCGTTACTTCGGTAAGTAATCGAATATTAAATATTATTATATATTGTTGAACCTTGGTTGTATTGCCTTGTCTGTTATTCCCACCGACGATAAAAAAACATGGACCACGTCATTCATTCATAATTCTCACAGATTTTATTGCCAACATCAACGACGCCTAGTTTGTTGGCCAGGAAAGCGGAAGGACGCGAGGGGTATGGAAAAATGGCCGCCACCCGTAAAAACAGGTCCGCCTTTCTAGCGGTACAAAAATCACTACAGGAGCCATAAGCGTATCAAACCAAATTTATTGTAAGGTTCAAAATGATGTTCGTACCATTTTTTTTCAATTTCTTTGATTTGAGCATGGAGTTGTAATACTAGGCTAACGAATTTTCATTTAGGTAATTTAGATTTAGATATAGATTTTGTGCCAGAATAAATCTGAACATTCTAATTGAGGTACTGGTTTAATGATAATAAATTATGAGGACAAAAAAGGGCTTGCTCGCAGAACTCGTGGATTAAAACAAAGTCGAGAGATCCTACCTGGTGGACAGCAATCCAGCTTCTTGGAGGATCCTCCTGGTTGTTTTATGGCTTCTCGTAAGTTGTAACACAGAAAAACGGAAAAACGTAAAGATAAAAATGTTTTGAAACAGGAGCACAACCGTTGAACCGTTCTGCGACGCCGTCGCGTTGCTTCTCTCGGATCTCTCTCGAGTCCACACGAAATTCATACGAGCAATGCTATTGGTCGAGCCTGTTTGAATATTTTCTATGGGGTAGGCAACCAGGTATACTTAAGTTAAAAGTAAAGTATGAGGCATTAGTTATGACTAAGAAAATTATAGTAGAAAATAAAAATGCGTTTCCTTAACAGATTTAAATATGAACAAAATGTGCCAGTAGTTGCACTTATACAAGTAATATAATTTAACTTTTTTGATTTAAAGTTAATTTTTACGATCATACCTATTATCAATTAAAATTTTGTTAGGTTGAATTTTAAATAAGAATGTTTTTGAAGATGAAGCGTAACAATATATTTTTAATTAGGTGATGGACTTTGTTATTTGCAATGCGAGCTAATTTTGAGCTTATCTGAAGGTACATTTCATGATTATTGAGTCCAGTAAACATTTTAAGGTTGGCTCAAATAACAAAACAGCAGTAGTACAACATTTCATTCTCTTATCGATATATAAAAATACATCCATACAAAATATTATCTTAATATCCTACACCTTGGAAGATTTGATAAACAAAATAGAGCCTGCAGATTAGCGAGACTGTCCTTTAAATTCTAGATTTTAGTAAAATAAAAATAATAATGAAATAGCCTTTATTACACAAAGTTATAAGGACATCAGTTACAGAACAAGCCTGAACAAACAAATAATTCTGAAATATGGGTAGGTTAAATAAATGACAAGAAACAAGCTAATCAAAAAAGATTAAACATGTACACATACATACACAAAAATTATCACAAACGAGAAAACATAGATAGATTGCTCAAATGGATTTCAACTACTTCAAAAACACTGCTCAAGCTATTAGTATGTATCTGTCACAATAACTGCAAATACTAATATACTATATCACACATGACAAATATGAGAAATTTTCATATAAATTAGTGCATGGCCTGTCACAATAAGGCCCCGGGTTGTAAACCAAGAAACATAGAAATTTAACTGTACTATAAGTTAAATCGTCTATCTAACAATTTAGCAGTCTATATAAGAAAACTATTGAGGCATACTTCCTTCTGGTGCTCAAAGATTGAATTCAGAACCTATAAAATAGCACACTCTAAGGAATGCCCTTTGCAGGATATACACCACCAATTTTGTAAGCTTATAAATTCAAAAACTTACGCTGAACATATTCAGAGTTTACATAGCATGAGTAAACTGAGTACAAATTGGATGGTACATATTCCAATTCCCACCACACGAGAAGTAACTGATATTGACACCATATAAGGTATAGTATAAACCAGAACAAATACACATTATCTTAGTCACCACCAACTTTAACATATCTGCAGATACATTTCATGGTATTGAGTCGATTAATCATTTTCGGAGGGTAATTTTTGTATACAAATATCTTCAAAATCGTCTAAAAATTCCAAATTGAAAACAAATTATATATATAGCAGTACAGCACTGTATTAACTTATAACTATATAAAAACACATCCATAAAAAATATTATTATTTTAATATCCTGCGCCTTTAAAACGTTCAGTTAATCATTTCCAGCACACCAATTCGTCGAGTTTGACCAACCGGTCAGTATCTTGGTTAGCATCACATTTCGTAACAGTTGCAGACTCTATATGTTCTTCTATATCTGAAGCTGATAATGTAAAAGATAACATGGATACAGTAATACCTTGGTTTTCCAGATGTTGGGCTTCTCTGTAAGAAAAGGAGTCTGGTGGATTGACTCAGTACCTCCTTATAAAAAAACGTTTGGTAATACTCACATTGTAAAGAATGTAGAACTTTCAAAATATATTTTTTTTAATGTGAATTACGGGCTTATTGAGATTTAATCTAATCTAGCAATGTACAGAGCAAATCAACTGCTTGTCACATAAATAACCATTGCATGAAAGTTAAAGAATATAAAATCATATCTCCTAATTGACTTTTAATGTATTAGGATAACTATACCTTGCTCTGCAACATAGGAATATTCCAAATCAGGTACTAGGAGGTCTATTATTAAAAAGACCTTTACACTTACATTACTTTATTCAAAATCTAACTACTATTATAATTAACCAGATCTATACGTAATAAACAATTCCAATCAAAATAATTTCTGACCTACTTCTTTTCAGTAAATGGTCCTTTACTATCATCTGTGTATGATAATAAAACAGTTGAAATATGGTGTCACCATTATCCCTTATGATTAAATGCTTAGTGAGAGAGGCGATGAAGTTGTTTCTGTTCTTGTGAAGGGGAACTCATTGTGAAACTTGTGCTAGAATATAAAAAATAAGTTAGGTAATTCCTGAGCCTGATACCAATTATGTAATTATTGTGATGATGAATTAAAATAAAATAAAAAATTTCTACCTAGGCAAACTTTTACATAATTATGATCGTTTTCAAAAACTGAAATTTACAACAGTAGGTTTTATAGCTTTTATGAAAATTTTAAGTTTTAATCGGAATTGTGCATACTGCACATCAGAATTTTACCAATAAATGCTTGTGAGAAACATAATTATATCAATCACCAATAATTAACAATCTCGTGTAACTAACATGATAGTTTGTGTTTGAAGTAGTTCACATCTTTTTTAACTATAAAAATTGTTTTTTTCCAAGTCTATCATATCATTCTATTAACTCTTGTAAATCCACTCTCTTTACCTACCTTATGTTTGAGCAGGTTTCAACTCGCTTTGAAAAATGGTGTTCCGCCTCAACACCAAGAAGATAAAATCATATTTTCCTTCCTCCAGCGTCAGAAGGCAATCTGAAGAAATATTTTATTGTATTCACTATATCTGTTTATTTATTTAAATATTGAAGAACCTCAGTTCCTCAGTACTACGCCTATGGCCTTTGCTACAATAATTTTATACTCACATGTAAAATGTTGAAATTCCCTGCTTGATGTTGAAGACTACATACTTTACACATGTCTTTTTGTAATAACAAATGTCTATTATACAACAATTAGCACTGGAAAACGCAAAATAATCGCCAAAACTTCAACTCAATTAACTTGATGAAACAGCTGATCGCACGTCGCCTGAGTATGATCTGAGTCACCACTACCAGCTGAAATACAAAAAATATCCTACGCGTTTACTACGCTTTTACTACGTTACAGTTATGAATGAAACAATGTTGTCATACGTATATTCTCGCGGTGCCATACAATTACATCAATTCTTTACAACATTAATACACTATTATATCATAATTATTTCTATAATTATAAAAATAAAATGATTTAGATCGAATGACTTTTCAAAAAACACGCCCAGTGACCCCAAATTTGGTAATTTGTTTTTGTAAGTTGTAAATACTGAATATGAATCTTTTTTTCTCTTTATTCAATGACAGCTTGTTATATTTGTCATTCAGATATATTTTTGCAGCATGTATCTGATAATATTGCCTTGATAGTTTACTAGATGGTTTATATATAATGTCAAAATGATTAGTCCCAGTACTATGACCATTTAATGACTCTTGAGTCGCTCATAGCACCATCAGTATTGTCAATCAAACATTGTATTTTTTATATTTTCAGTTATATAAGATTATTAAAACCCCATTGACTTTTTTTATCGATTTATTTTTTTATATTAATAAAACTTATTCATTGCTATTACAAATAAATTAATAATATAGATAACATAATAATAACAAATACATGTGTTTGCAGATTATAAAAAAAATATCTTTTTTATTGACAAAATATCATATACTGGTACCAAATTAATATTGATGTAGGTATTTTATAATGGCATAAACAGGGTTAATAAATAATATTTTTTTAAATTACTTGTATTTTTGTTATCCCTTAGCACTACACAGGATGGCAATGTCATCTGCAAAATTGTTTTTTTTTAATATAGTGCACTAAAAGTTATCTAGATCACAACAAAGCACAAGTTTACAATGAATTTACTTAAAACTACATTTATAGACTTGTTTCCAGAATTCTACAAAGATTTTTATACTGGAATAATAGGAAGGCCTAAATTTATGAGTACACAAGAGACAATGACAATTTTTTCAAGCATACTATGCTTTTCAGACCTACTACTTTTTTTCGACATACTGATTGGACTAGTACCCCTAAGTATTCTAAATTTATTTTTTAAAGACCGATAACCCTTTGAACATGTATTCGTACATGATCAGTTTGCCTAGTCTCCTTGATTTCTATTGGATGGAGTTGATTTTTTTCCCTTTGTGAATGTTGGAATCACAAGTTTTGCCCTGTACATGCTCAAAATATTGCTGATTAAAAATCCCCTATCTGCTAGAACAATGTCACCTGGCTTGATGCTATCTAAATTTAATTTATTGTCTGGTGATGTTTATAATCTGACCAACAAGTCTGTTCGGTTTTTCAATAAATAACCCTAAAAAATTTATGATGACAGTTGTTTTATCATGAAAAACTTCCCTGAAGCATTCGGGGATATTAATTTTAAAGTAGAATGACCTGGCCACCTTATTAAAATAACAAATTTGTTATATAATAAGTGAATCATATTTTCCAGATCCTTAAAATCTACATCCAGTTTCAATTTAATAAGCATTAGTATTAGTAAAAGCAAATGAAGATAGGGTAGTTGTACTGCTAGAAATAACAAAATCTTTAACATTTTGGAAAATTATACAATTCACTATATTATATAATATGAAAAACCTGTATAATATTTCCGTTTCACTTCATCTGCACCAATAAGACAAAATGAAATGAATTTTCCACTTTCTCTTCTAGTTCTGCTTTTTTTTGCTTTGCGAAGTCTTTCAAATTGTTTTATCAATTCCTTCATTGCCATGTCAGTCTGTGAAGAAACTCCACTTTGCTTGCTCGCCCTACTCTTTAGTTGGTACAACACTGTCCGCCACACTGTCACAGCTTTGAGTTTTTCTAGAAATATAATTAGTAACTTTTAGGCCCCTTCCCTTTTTCTCACCATTTTCCAGTAACTAATACAAATATAAAACCATTTAATAGTCTATTACATCTATAAATAATAGCCTTCTATACAAGAAAACAAGACAGAGAGCCAGGCACGTAGCCAGGATGGGGGGGCTAAGGTTGCAAATTATCTTAGTGATTTATATATTTCTAAACTGTTGAATCTTTTATGCTAAAATTACTGGGCTACAAGCTTAGAAGAAACCATCTCAATATTATTTATTGGGTAAAATATTCAAGGGAATGAAACAAATTTAAACAAAAATTTTGGGGTTTCTAGGTATCAACTATCTAAGTTATAATAACTGGTACTATGTCTAATGATATTATTAACTAGTGAATTTGCATCTTATACCAAATTCCCTTCTTTTGGTGTTGATAAAAATAAGAAAATTCTGAAACAGTTGAATTTATGTACTACTATTTATGTATTATGATGCATAAAGTTTTCACTCAGAATTCAGAGAAGAAATCATTTTTATGTTTCACCTTTACACCCAAGTAGGCTATAATGAATATTTTTTGAGTTTAGTTCCTTGATAGTATAAAATATAAACACCCTTAAAACATGCATTATTTTCATATCCTCTGATAATTCTACAGGGTTATTCACGTTATTCGACACGGAGCGTCATGGCTAAAGTATTTGATAAAAAAGAAAATAATAATTTCGGATCGATAGAGACCCATAAAGGCTACATTCTAAAAATATTTTCATGTTATACAGGGTGTCCCAAAAACACGAAATGTATCAAAGTTATGTTTTTTTGAATGGAACACCCCGTATATTATTGCATATTCAGATTCCTTGGTGAATTCTAGTGCGACTTTATGTATCATACATGAGACTTAAAGCAAACCGTTTAGGTGTATACCATTTTCGGTATAAGTAGATATCAGGAAAAAATTGAATATCGCAGAGATTATAAAATTTGGAAGGCTGTGACTTTGCTGTATTACTAAGCATAACATGCGTCAGCTTTGATGAGACTGTCAAATTTAAGTTACGTTTATGCTTGGAGAAATCGGTCGATTAATTAAGGAAACTTCGATCAGCGCTAACTTGATTTTTTCAAATGGGAATGCCTAATTTTTTTATACGGTTAAACGTAGAATTTGATAACCTTTCTAATGATATAAGGTTGTGAGTATCAATCTCTGGTAGTTTTCATTTAATTATAAACATTCAAACAAATCGGCGTTTTTCAATTTTCCTACCTATAAGCAACGTAGCAGGCCATGAAATATAAACAAAGATCTGTTCAGGTAGAAGAAAACAACCAACTTAGCAGAAACATACACACGAACTAGACTAAAGGAACAAGATTATAAAAATTACTCACAACAAACAAAGTCTAACCAGAAGCAACGGCGGTAACATCTCTAAGGTCAAAGCGAGCTGGAGTATATCAGTAACAGATATTTTTTAGTCTACTGGCTACCGCAATTTACTAGAGGTTAAAAATTTCCAAGACAATTAAAAACCCTGATATGAAACAAAAACAGCCAGCGCCTGTTGCTCCAGCACGCAATTATCAATCATATGTAATGGTGTAAAAAAGTAGTAATTTGCGTCGAAGTCGATACCTCTGAATGGAGCCCTTCTATTTTTCAATATTCATTAGCAATATTGCAAAAAAGGAATACTGACAAATCAGATTTAAATTTTCTGCCATTTAAGTTATGTTTTGTGTAATTTGAACAAATTTTAATTCGTTCTTTATTTTCTGCGATCTTGCTAATACGTACTGAAGAATTTCCAGAACTCCAGTCAGAGGTACTTTTCACTTGAGTTTTGACAGAATTGCATACTCTTTTATATCATTAAATGTGAAATTTTATTATGAAAATAATAAACTGCCTACAACATTGTCTAGTAGTTTTCGTTTCATTTCAAAATTTTTAATGGTTTTGGAAATTGCCAATCTCTAGTACATTGCAATAGCTAGTAGGCCGTGAAAAAATCCATTTCTGCCATAAACCAGCTTCTCTTTGACCAAAGATATGTTACCGCCGTTGTTTCTGGTTAGACTTTGTTTGTTGTGAGTTATTTTTATAATCCCGCCCCTTTAGTCTAGTTCGTGTGTATTTTTCTGCTATTAGTTGTTTTCTTCTACTTGAACAGGTTTTTGTTTATATTTCATGGCCTGCTACGTTGGTTATAGGTAGGAAAATTGAAAAACGCCGATTTGTTTAAAAATTTAAAATTAAACGAAAACTACCAGAGATTGATATTCATAACTGTATATCATTAGAAGGGCTATCAAATTCTACGTTTAACCATATAAAAAGAATCAGGCATTCCCATTTGAAAAAATCAAGTTATCGCTGATCGAAGTTTCCTTAATTAATCGACCGATTTCTCCAAGCATAAACGTAATTTATTTTGACAGTCTCGTCAAAGCTGACGCATTTTATGCTTAGTAATACGGCAGAGTTACAGCCTTCCAAATTTTATAATCTCTGCGATATTCAATTTTTTCCTGATATCTACTTATACCAAAAATGGTGATTTACATCTAAACGGTTCGCTGTAAGTCCCATGTATGATACATAAAGTCACACTAGAATTCACCAGGGAATCCGAATATGCAATAATATACGAGATGTTCCATTTAAAAAAAAAAACATAACTTTGATACATTTCATGTTTTTGGGACACCCTGTATAACATGAAAATATCTTTAAAATGTAGCCTTTATGGATGTCTATCCATCCGAAATTATTATTTTCTTTTTTATCAAATACTTTAGCCATAATGCTCCGTGTCGAATAACGTGAATAACCCTGTATGTTTGATATAGTTTATATTTTATTTCAGAGAATGGATAACAGCCAGCAAAAATATATTGAGCTGAAGAAAAATAATCACAAATTAAAGTATGTTTCTCAGGTAATAAGATTTCGCCTTTGGTTAATTGTGCTGTGCAAGGATTCAAGGCATCAAGTAAGCAGTGTTTTTCCAAATTTCATCACCTCACTAACAGTAACTAACGGTATTGGGAAAACGATAGTGGAATATTCTAACCTATTTA
The DNA here is from genome assembly GCA_951848785.1 of Callosobruchus maculatus. Classification (NCBI taxonomy): domain Eukaryota; kingdom Metazoa; phylum Arthropoda; class Insecta; order Coleoptera; family Chrysomelidae; genus Callosobruchus; species Callosobruchus maculatus. Next base: position 654,190 of record CATOUR010000103.1, read on the forward strand.
TCGCCGATAATTTGAACGTACACAGTACGCAGTGGCGCAGCTCAAGAATCTTTGTATGTTCTAAAGTATTCTTTATATCGTTAACTCTGCCATGCCTTCGACCACTATTTGTACCTGCTGCAACAAGGCCTTTAAAAATAACCTAATAATTCAATGTTCGTTATGCAAGTAGAAGAAATGAAGGGATCGGAAAAGGAGTAAGTTGGTCTTGCCTTAGTTGCCGTGAGATCGGAAATGACGTGAAGGAGCTAAAAGCCTTAATAATTCAGTTACAACAAGACATTAAAGCAATGAAGTCCAATAGTAGTACTTCAACGCTCAATTCTGCGCAGTTTGAAGAGATTATTCAGGAAATCAACGAAAGGAATCATCGTAAATGAAATATACTTATTTTTGGTATCGTTAAGCCAAATCAGCAACAACCGCTTCAAAAAAGAATTGATGATGACAAGGCAACTGTGTCTAAAGTTTTAAATGCTATTGATTCACAGATTCCATCTATTCAAACTTCGCCTATGAGGTTGGCTGCTTATGCTGAAGGCAAGATTCGGCCAATAAAAATTCAGATGGACGATGAAGATACAGTCCATCGTGTAATGAAAAATGCCAGGGTGTTAACGACCCATAAAGATTTCAAAAACAAAAGAATCTCTGTGCTTTTGATCGTACGCCTCGTCAGCAGCAAATGTACAACGAAGTGAAACAGGAGCTAATTCGTAGAGAACAAGATGGTGAAAGCAATCTGCGCATTAAATATGTCAAGGGTGTACCTACAATAGCTTTAAACTAATACCGCCCAACAGTTCTGAGAGTATCTCATTGTACTATCAAAACGTTCGTGGACTTAATACCAAAATAGCTCAGTTCTATGCTTCAGTGTCAGATAGTGGATATGATGTTGTCGCCCTTACACAAACTTATTTGCATAGTGATGTGTTAAGCAGTGAGCTATTCCCTAGTTGCTACGAGGTGTTTCGAAGTGACAGAAAATTTAATGCAGCCAAACTTGTAAGTGGTGGCGGTGTTCTTCTGGCGACGAACAGTAAGTTTAGTTCTAAAATCATAAAGACAGCCGTGATGGATATAAATGTCCCTTGAATAAACCTTCTTATTGTTAAATGTACTATCGCTCACAAGTGTATCTATATTGCTGTGGTGTATATTCCGCCTAGTGTTGATTCAAACCAGTTTGAACTTTTTTTCGAATCTTTTGACCATTTGGAGTGTTTTGGCTCTGATGTAATATTTGTAGACGACTTCAGTATTCCCGGGTTCGTAGAATCCGAGTTCAATGATAGAAAGTCAGTAGCCTTGAACAACTTTTCAAATGTGTACAAACTTGGGCAGTTTAATACCATCGTGAACAGTATGTCAAGATTACTTGATTTAGTTGTATTAGACACCAATGTTATCAGTGTTTCACATGATAGCACCCCTATGGTGGCAGAAGATTTATATCATCCAGCTCTAAGTGTTACATTTACAGTCGCTAACGGATATCAGGCTTTCAAAGGTAATGGGGATAATAGATCATTTAACTTTAAGCGTGCTAATTTTCCATCCTTGTATAATGCACTATTTTATGTAGACTGGAGCTTTCTATATCAATTTGAAGATGTTGATAGTAGTGTGGCAGCTTTCTATGATAAACTGTATCATATCTTTCGATTGTATGTTCCTAAGTTCAAGGTATATAAGAGAACCTATCCCAAGTGGTATACTCCTATTCTAATACAAAACATCAAGTTAAAGGCTAAATATCATCACAAATATAAACTTACTAAAAACCCAACATTATTGCAGGAGTTCAAAAGTCTTCAAAAAACAGTTAAATCTCAAATTGATGCTGCCTATAAAAGCTACATAGATAAAGTTCAGCCGCTAATACATAAAGGGCCCCTGAGGAATTTTTGAACTCCTTCAGTAGCTACTTCAAAAGTGTTTTCTCCCAATCTAGCAATACAGTTATTCAACCTGAGCCATCATTCAGTCCCATTAATATTTCTCTTCCTATTATCTCCGAAAAAGCAATATTTGCAGCAATCGAAGCTGAAAGATAAGCACACAGCTGGACCTGACGGAATCCCTTCTTTTTTAGTGAAGGATTGCGCTGGGGTTCTTACACCTGCTTTATGTATTATATTCAATCTTCAAATAACCGACTACAGACCGATATCGATACTATCAAATTTTGCGAAAGTATTCGAGATTTTATGATAACATCTACTCACTTGTTGGTACTCTCTCTATAACGCAGCACGGATTTTTAAAACGTAGGTCAACTGTTTCAAACCTAACAATTTTCACGCAGTATGTTTCTAACTATTTGGATAAACACAGTCAGGTGGATGTGATCTACATCGATTTCTCGAAGGCTTTCGACAAGATAGATCATACTATCCTTTTAAGTAAACTATCCAGCTTTGGCTTCACTGACAACAGCATGAGATTTTTTAAGTCCTATTTAAATAATAGATTGCAGTACGTCTTTTATAATGGATTTAAGTCTGAGAGGTATGTAGCTTCATCGGGAGTTCCTCAGGGTTCCAATCTGGGTCCACTCTTGTTTCTACTTTTTATCGATGACTTCTCTCAGTCTCTAAATTGTGATAACCTATTGTACTCCAATGATTTAAAAGTCTTTTCTCTTGTACACAATATGGATGACTGCTCCTCTCTACAATCTTAAACCATATAAATGCATGGTGTACTATTAACAAACTCTGTTTAAACGCTAATAAATGTAAAGTTATATCTTTCTCGAGGAAAAAGTGTTTGAGTACACATATAAAATCGGTAATATTTCCCTCTGTAGAACAGACAATATTAAAGACCTTGGGGTATGGTTTGACAATATATTAAGCTTCAGTCAACACATAGAATGGAAAATTTCAGAATCAAGCAGGTTTTACGGGTTTATAGTGAGGAACTGTAAATTATTCAAAAATATAGATGCTTTAAAAACTCTCTATTATTCCTACATACGTTCAAGGTTAGAATACGCGTCGCTGGTTTGGAAGCCATTTTACGTCTGTCATAAACATTCAGTTGAAAAGGTGCAGAGAAGATTTCTGAAATACTTATGTTTGAAATCGGATGGTGTTTATCCTGAGCAAGGCATTTGGGAAGACCGTCTTTGTAACAGGTTCAATACAACTAACTTAGAGCTAAGACATATCCTGTTTTCGTTGTCTTATGTGTATACGTTACTACATAACAAGGTTGATTGTACTTGGCTAGTGAGTGAATTTAATTTCAATGTCCCTACAGCTAATTTGCGATCCACATTGTTCTTTAGGCTGCCTCGTATAAATACTAACTTAGGCCTCAAGTCCCCTGTTTATTATATGATGAAGAATTTCAACACAATATGTGATTTTTGTGACATTAACAATGATCCCTTAACATTTATTTTAGACAAAGCAGTTGCATTGTATTGTTACCCGATACTTTAAACTGTCAGCTGTGTCAACAGCGAACAGCTGCTCGGCTAGTGATAACTAAAAACACCCCAGATTGAGTCATGACATATCAATTTTAACCTTTGAAGGAATACAGGGCTGTACTGAGTGCAAGCCACTAGTGATGCAAGCTATTCACTGAATAGTTCTTAAAATACAAATGTTCTTGTTTAAAAAAATAGTCATTACTTTTTGCCAATGAGATATTTAGTAAGAATATTACAAATACGGTTCTGATCGCAGGATTGCCAATCAACACCATTAGTGCAAAATTAAATTTGAGATACACTTCTCCGTCAGCTGAAACCTATCAAATAGACGTCAAGCCAGTTTAAAGTATCAGGTAACAGAGTATATTCATATGCTTTTTAGGGATATACATATATTATATTTTTTGCCTTTGCGTGTTTGGCGTTTATCTCCTTTAGTCTTGTTGTAGTTGATTAAGATTTAGTTGTTAGTTCTTGTAGTAGATTTTCATTTTGTTTTCTGCTTGTTTACGAAATACCTGATGTTTATTTTATTATCTGTTCAATACATTGTCCTGTTAATGGTTTATGTTGTTGGGCAAATAAAGCATATTGTATTGTATTGTCAAGTCCTCCCAGGAGCTTGGGAGGTATGTAGATAAAAATAGGCCTTGAATATTTCGAATACACAATAGGATGCCCCTAGGCAGGGCCACCACCTGTACAGTTATTTCATAGCAGGTAGGAGCCATACAAGCTTTGGTTTTGCTGTAATGGTGATGCTTCTCTACTGCTCCTCCACACAGTTTGAGAAACAGAAACCTAACTATCCGGTCCACTGGTGCCACCAGAAAATTGTACAGTGGCGGCGACTTACTTAAATTGCGTGCTCAGATCAGGGGCAGAGGAGACAACTTCGGTTTTTGGTTATACAAGTCTTTATATTAGCTGCTCCAGAAGGGGGGGCGGGGGGCACGGCCCCCACGGCGAAAAATGGTGATACTCAACAATGTCCTACTCCTGCTACCCATTACGTCCTTCAGTAAGACGTTTGTGATACCTGACTGCTCCCAGTTTTTAACCCCCCCCCCCCCCCGACGCAGAAAAGAAAATTAAGATAGTGAGCCCCCGAAGTGAATTCCTGGCTACGGGCCTGCAGAGAGACACCTTACAGGGCTCAGACCCCAAAGCATAAGCATTCCCGTAAATCTATGAAATGAATATCTTAGTATACCAGTATGAAATGATCCCTGCTTGGTTTGAACAATACAGGACAATATTTTCTGCTAATTTTATTACTAAGACTGACCTTAGAAGCTTGCAGTTTTCTTCTTTTCTCTAGCCTCTCCTTTCTTTTAATGTCTCCATGTCATTTTAAAACCTTTAGAGCAGTGTGTCTCATGTTCTGTGATGGTACCCTATCAGGATGGTTTTTATCCTCCAAATCTGCAGGTCTACCTGAATTAATTTGAAGGATAAGCATAACACAAACCACATTTACTATACAGTGTGGTCCAAAGAGTGTGCAACAAATGGGATTTTTTTTTATTAGCTGCACAATCAAAAATCCAATATTGCCAAAAGTTGGTGCATGTCCGATAACTAATTTAGGTGCACTTAGAATGGTTCCAAGTTCATCAGTATACGGGGTGAATCAAAAAATATAAAAATTGTACAAGAGTAAAGTACCCTTATTATCAAAAATTCAGCAAAATGTTATTAACAAAAGTTGTTTAGAATTAAGAGTTATGCCTAAATACCAAAACTTGGCCTCCTCTGAGAAAAAAAAAAATTTTGAAAAAAGTGCAATAACTCTCCCAAAAAAATTTTTTTTTTTTTAGTAAAACTGTTTGATACACTAATTGAAATTGAATTAATTTTGTATAACTTTATTTAAATTCAAGCATTTTTGTGAAATTTACCTGAGGTTAAAATTTTTTTGGGAATCACAAGCTAAATGTTTGTTGCACACTCTTTGGACCACACTGTATATAAACGAAACAGTAAAACGACTGCCTTTGTAAGGCGATGAGGGCCTTACCTGTGATAAAATGCTTGCTGAAGATTGTTTGATGTTTCAGTTTTGATTCCGTGAGATCATCTCGTTTAATTGCAGCTATAAACAAAGCGTTGTTGGGATAGTTCATTTTTGTGAGTCAAAGGGTCAAAGCTAAGTTTTTCTCGGTTAGATCAAGATCCACACCCAACCACCAGACACGCATACTATAGCATAATTATGTTTTAATCAAAATGGTTCTCAAAAACCCTCCACAGTCCACATGAAGAAATTCCCAAAAAATGAACACAAGAACACGTAATACAAACCACTTAACCAAACGGCTCAAATCAAAAAACAGCTCAAATGACAAATTGACAACAAGCCATTTTGGATTATTTTATTTTGACACTTTGACAGATCGTAGGATCGCCCGCCTTTAGGGCTGTTCCAAATTACGGTTCTATTACCGTCCTAGAACTGTTTTCACCATGCCCCGCCTATTTTGTGATTATAGAATGGATGATTAGTTGGTACGCTGGCAGACCAACCAATCACCGTTTTTAGAACTGTAAAATGGGCGGGGCATGATGAAAACAGTTCTAGGACGGTAATAGAACCGTAATTTGGAATAGCCCTTATAAATTCCCTGAAGCATGGCCGACTTTACTCACTAGGCCGGAGCATTGAAATTATGCAACACTGAATCGGGGGCCGAGCTTGTGTCATTAGTGTAATTCTTCCAGAGTAAACAATAAGATTGGAAGGTGATTTTTAATGTGTTTCTAATTATTTACCTGCACAAACGAAACTATAGAGATACAAAGATGCCTGCAAAGTGTGTAGTATCAGGTTGCAATAGCAATTGTGCTTCCAGTAGAGGACATACCAAACCATGGCCGAACATAACCTTCCAGAGTAAAAAGAACATTGCAAGGTGATTTTTAATGTGTTTCTAATTATTTACCTGCACAAACGAAACTATAAAAATAACAAGGTGCCTGCAAAGTGTGTAGTACCAGGTTGCACTAGCAATTGTGCTTCCAATAATGGACATAAACAGAAGTGGGTGAACGGTATTCCTCGTAAGGGCTGGTTATATTTATAAGAATAAAGACAATAATTTACAAACATTTCAAAGGATAATACCTATTTTAAAGCACAAGGTGGTACCTACAATGTTTTCTGGACCTCCCAAATATCACAGAAAAATACAGTTAATAGAACTCATCTGGGCATGCATCTGGGCATACCTACGAAAAGATTTGATAGTGAAAGGGAATCAAGACCAGCAAGAATGGCTTCACAGTGACCTAATAGTGAATTTTTCTAGCTTAAATGACAATTTACAAAGTAAATTGAGTATTCATTAGCAATTCTGCTTCCAATAAAGCACATAAACAGAAGTGGGTGAACGGTATTCCTCGTACGGGCTGGTTATATTTATAAGAATAAAGACAATACTTTACAAACATTTCAAAGGATAATACCTATTTTAAAGCACAAGGTGGTACCTGTACAATGTTTTCTGCACCTCCCAAATATCACAGAAAAATACAGTTAATAGAACTCATCTGGGCATGCATCTGGGCATATCTACGAAAAGATTTGATAGTGAAAGGGAATCAAGACCAGCAAGAATGGCTTCACAGTGACCTAATAGTGAATTTTTCTAGCTCAAGTGACAATTTACAAAGTAAATTGAGTGTTCATTAGCAATCGTGCTTCCAATAAAGCACATAAACAGAAGTGGGTGGACGGTATTCCTCGTATGGGCTGGTTATATTTATAAGAATAAAGACAATACTTTACAAACATTTCAAAGGATTAGGATAAGACCTATTTTAAAGCACAATGTGGTACCTACAATGTTTTCTGGACCTCCCAAATATCACAGAAAAATACTGTTAATAGAACTCATCTGGGCATGCATCTGGGCATACCTACAAAAAGATTTGATAGTGAAAGGGAAATCAAGACCAGCAAGAATGGCTTCACAGTGACCTAATAGTGAATTTTTCTAGCTCAAGTGTCAATTTACAAAGTAAATTGAGTGTTCATTTAAGTGGAAGTCGCCGCAGGAAACAGGTTGCGTTTATTTTTATTTTGTAGTGTTTGACTACGATGAACCAGACATCAGATGTAAGTTGTATTAGTAATAGTAGTTCTAAAAAGTATTTTTCTTAATTTATTAATCGAGATGAACTCTAATACATATAAAATGTAATAATTATTCTGAAGCTATAGCCCCACTATTTGACAGCTAAGCCACGTTGCCACATCTAAGGCTCCGGCCTGGTGTAGAGTCGGCCATGAGCCGCTACATCGCAATAGTTGGCGTTCTACTGAAAAGCATAATTTGTACGACTGTCAAATGAGTGGTCACATTAGAGGTTATCAAAAATAAAAAAGGTATGTCAAATTGTATCAAAGTTTTGGACTGTGTAAGTCGTAGTGTGAACTTTTTCTTTTAAATATGACAACATAACCTATAACCTATAACACAAGTGTCATAGCATGTGACATTCACAAGGTCAAAAGTAGCTTATTCCGCTCCGCTCCAAGTGAGCGTACTTTTCTATCGCTACAAAAAATGGCGACCGCTGGAGCGGTAGCTGCTAGGTAGCGCACGCGTTCGGCAGAAAATTTGGTAGCTGCTCCGCAACTGTTGAGTCTGCTGAATCATGGCCGACGAGGCTGGATTATCTGAGACTCATTATAGAGACACAGGTCATTTTACTTCTAGCAAGGGGAATTTTATTTGCTTTTCAGGTAAATCTGATGAAAGTGTTAACGGTGTTGACTTTAGGGTGGCGAAAGCGCACGCAAGGACCATTCTTGGTTAAAAGTGTATTAGTGACAGAATTATAACAATACGTATCAATGCGAACCCTACACCGATCAACATTGTGCAAATCTATGCACCTACGTCAAATTCGGATGAGGAAACGATCGAATCTTTTTACAACGATCTTGAGTCTGCACTTGAATCTCTTTCGAATCGGGAAATGGTCCTCATTTTAGGCGATTTTAACTCAAAGGTTGGTCAAACCATTGATGATGAACATCTTAGGGCACATATTGGTAAATTCGGTCTTGGTGTCAGAAATGAAAGGGGTCAACGTCTGCTTCAATTCTGTATTGACCATAATTTCTCAATTGCCAACACTATGTTTTCACAACATCCACGGCACCTGTATACTTGGACCTCTCCCGACGGACGATTTCGTAATCAAATTGATTACATTTTAGTTCGTACACGGTGGAAGTCATCTATTAGCCTTTGTAAGACTCTACCAGGCTCAGACTGCGGCTCAGACCATCAATTACTCCTGTGCGAACTTCAGTTAAAACTGAAGGTATGTCCACGTTCTAAGCGGATAGTACGGATGGAGATCGCTGACCCTTCTTCTTTTCGGACAAAATGTTCAGAGCTTTTTCGGGATGCCTCCATAACAGATATGTCAAGTTCAAATGATATGTGGTTATCATTCAAAAATGTGCTTTTACATGCTGCCCAGATAAGCCAACCAAGGGGTAGCACTCAACCAAGACAACAATGGATTAGTAGCCACACACTGTCCGTTATTGAGGCACGTAAAAGCCTTAAGATTTCAGGTCTGGATTCAGATACAGAGCAAAACACATATAGACAGCTCTCACGAGAGATTCAAAGATTATGCCGGAAAGATAAGAACTCTTATCTACAGCAATTTTGCAGGGAAATAGAGATGCATGCCAATACTAACCATCCGAAAGAGATGTTTTTTATGGTCAAATGCCTCAGTCGGGATTTTAAACCCAAATCTTGGGCTGTTAAAAATCCTGAGGGAGTGCTAATTACCAACCTGCATGAGGTTGTTGAGGTATGGCGAAATTATTGCGAAAATCTGTACCATGAGGATGGCCTTCACGCACTCTCATTGGATTTTGAACACGAACCGGATATTCTTTTGTCTGAAGTGGAACATGCCCTCAACAAGCTAAAAAATAACAAAGCTACAGGCATTGATGCTATTTCTGCTGAAACGTTGAAATGCTTGGGTGACGACGGCATCTCCCTTTTACATAATATTTGTAAGAGTGTCTGGTCGTCCGGTGTTTGGCCAGACGAATGGTGCACATCAATTCTTGTTCCACTTCATAAAAAGGGATCTCCAACAAATCCAGACAATTATCGCCTACTTTCGTTAATCTCTCATGCAAGTGAGGTTCTACTGTATATTTTACAATCTCGTTTGGAGGGTTTTATTGGCTGGCAAATTTCTCAGACGCAGGCAGGTTTCGTGAAAGGACGCGGTACGCGTGAACAGATCTTAAACTTAAGACAAATTATTGAAAAAGCCAGAGAGCATTATTTTCCTGTTTTTATCTGCTTTGTGGACTATTCTAAGGCGTTTGATAACGTAAAGTGGCCTAAACTGTGGGAAATCATCATCTCTATGGGTCTAATTCGGCTCGCGTAAGAATTGATGGTAACCTGTCTAGTCAAACTGCAACCAGAACAGGAGTTCGTCAGGGATGTGTATTATCTCCGATGTTGTTTAACATTTACTCTGAATTTGTGATGAGACAGGTATTAGACAACTGGAATGGCGGTGTAACTATTGGCGGAAGCAAAATATTCAACTTAAGATTTGCTGACGATACAACCCTTATTGCAGCTTCTCAGGAAGAACTAGTAGCTCTATTAAACATCTTAGAACAACAATGTGCAGAGTATGGTCTTGGTATTAACTACAATAAGACCAAGATTATGATCGTAGATAGAGAGCATGATAATTATCGAGAAATAAAGTCAATAGGCCGTTGTGAAGTAGTTCAAAGTTTTATATACCTCGGTTCTTTGATCGATAATTCGGGTAGCTGTGAAAATGAGATTCGACGGCGCATTCAACAGGCACGTGTGGCCATGACAAAGCTTACTAAAATATGGAGTGACCATAACATCACTAAAGCTACAAAAATGTCGCTGGTTCAGTCTCTTGTGTTCTCCATATTTTTGTATGCCTCGGAAACTTGGACCTGTTAAAAAGGCAGCTCGAGCTCGCATAGACGCTTTTGAAATGTGGACATGGAGGAGAATGCTGAGAGTTCCTTATACCGCCCATCGAACTAACGTCTCCATACTGGATGAGGTCGGTAATCCAAAGAGACTATCCTCCATTGTGTCGACGAGAATGCTTACATTCTTCGGACATATACACAGAAGCGATAATATGGAGAAACTTGTAGTTCAGGGTCATGCCCCGAGTGGGCGGCGCCGTGGCCGTCCCCCTACACGCTGGGTGGATACGACGAAACAGTTGCTGGATATGAGTGTCAAGAGCGCCACTAAACTGACAACAAATCGAGAACGATGGCGAGCTACAGTGCTCAAAACTATTGATAATATTCGTGTCGGCAATGCTCTAGCTCCGACTTAATGCATTTTACGAGTTCACAACATGTCTGTTAAGACATTGTGACTATGATGATGAGAGTCGGCCATGATATAGGAAATCCTCAGAGATATTATGCTGGTTGTTTATTATGCTGTGATAAAATCCCGATCCGATAGTAGATAGTACTATAGTACAGAGAAACACGTTTCTAAGTTACAGAGTACCGGCACTGGTTGTGAGTGGCAACCATTATTCATGGCTAAAATTACCCAAATAATCGTCATTTTTTGGTTGTGGTTGGACTAACACCAAAACATCGTCAGAAAACTGAGGCCCCGATCAATTTTAACAAAGCTCTTGGCGTCGGCTTTTGACGATGGCTTTTGAAATGAAATCGAGGTTAGTTTTTTTTATAGCTGTCAGAACTGACACGAGTCTAGCGAAATAAGACAAGGAACCGTTTCAACAGAACCCTTGCAGGCGCTAGGAGTGACCGTTGAACGACTTTCCTCTTGACGTGATAAAACTCCTACAAATAACGTTTTTCCAGTTATGTGCTGCTTTGCTAACCAAACAGCGCTTTTTTAAAGCGCTTACCAAGCTGACTGGCGCTTTTTTGACCGCTTGTCGTTCATCCGTTAGCGCAAAGCGCCCACAAGCGCTGACGTCCGCTAAGTCCCGTTGAACACCACACGGTTAAGAAGGCACAATTCCCTGTTATTTGACTGGAAACACGAATGACTTATGTCAATGTCAGCGGCCATTATTTTGGTTTGCAACATGGCCGCCGCAGGGTTGCCAGATGTATCAAGAATTCGAGGCGATGTTGCCACATCGTTGCGCAAATCTGTAGATGCTCTACCTTTTTATGTCAAAATTATCATAATTTTTGATGTTAGCCAATCATTGGCTGATTGATTGATGTTTGATTTCAATCAGTCAGTCAGTGATTGGCTTAAAAATTGGAGCAAAACAATGAAAATATCTATCCATTCATTCATTTATTTGCAAGAAAATATTAAATATGATTAATATATTATGATTATTGTATGTGTAATTTAAAAATGATATAATACAAATTGTCTTAAAATACATTCAAGTATAATAATAATAATAATAGTCTTCTTTATTGAAGTTCCATCAAGCGTATGGTTTATGTTTTCATTCCTCACCTCGTCTCAGTCTGACATACAGTGAATAAAGTAACCACATGAAACAGCACCGACTATTGAAACAGGGTAAAAAATATTAGCAAGAAATGCAATATGCTACTAAACTAGAGTATTCAAGGTCCATGCTTTTCAGTCTTGCACCTGATTACTCTAGTATATAAAAATTTCCACACCACCTCGGAGGTATTGTTCTGGCACATTACCCTTTATTTTAAGTGGTGGTATGCCAAATAAAAAAAAATTAATATGAAACTAACAATCAATAAATAAACGAAAATCTCAGCTATCTCTTCCACTTTATAAAAATTAACATCTGTATTTATGAATACCAACCAAGATAAGTCAAAATAAATACTTTTTATTGATCATGAAAACTATAGTATATACCTAATAGTTGTCACAGATAGAATATTAGAATTAATTGAAATGTAATCAATATCCACAATTTCACAGCCTAGCAAACCTGCAGCGTAACCTATTGAACCATATGGAGCCTTAGCATTTAACTTTGTCAAAACTATAGGATTAAAACAGCAACACATGATATAATTTTGTGTTATTTATGATTTCAAATTGTACAATCAATAAATAAATAAATAAATGAAAACCCCACCCATATCTGCCACTTTATAAAAAGGAACATCTGCATTTATGAATGACAACCAAAATAAATACTTTTTTTTGATCATAAAAACAACAGTAATAGTTGTCACAGATAGAAGATTAGAATTAATTGAAATGTAATCAATATCCATAATTTCATATCCTAGTCAAATCACAGAAATGCTTATGAGGAAAACTTTGAAATGCAAACTTTGAGAGTATAGATATGAAATACAGCAAATAGGTTCGAGACATAATAAAGGTGAATTAGTTATAAAAATTTTAACTTTTAACTGTACCTGGCCATTTGTACAGTTAAGTCTTTAGGCTGATCAACTGTAGAACATCACTGGCTTTTTCTTGAAGTAAATAGGATGTACTTACGACTTAGCTTTGCTGTAGAATACTTCAAGCACCCTAGCCTCTGCAAGTATTATTTTCTATTTTCATCTGTGTTGAGCATCTTGTTGCCAATCTGTCAAATCCATAACTGAGAAGGCACTGCTTAATATTGGTTTCTCCATCTTTGTTGGTCACTTGTATGTATAAGCTCGTCCACTGAATAGCTCGTCTCTCACTGCAATAATATTCATCAAAATTATTAACATGAAGGTAAACACTGCAGAAAACGCAGCAACCTACAACCTATTATACCTCAGATGTGGTTGTGTATGATCTAAAATAGAAGAATAGAAAATTAAAGTAGTGAGAGTGTATGAATGACTAATAAATAGTATTGCACAGAAATTCAGTAATAAATATACTTACGCTTTCGACTCGCTCATTTAACTAAAGTTGCACTTCATCAGCAGCTGATAGTGTTTGAGCCCCATTAAGGTATTTCTTGCTTCTTGGCTGTACTTCATACCTACTTTGTGGTTGTAAAGTTTGAAGCCTTCAAACAGTTCAAACTCCATAACAAATTCATTCACATATGAAATGGTTTCGAGTATAAAAGATAATGTTTAAACAAATTTTCCATCAACAGTTTTCCATTAACAGTTTCACAAATAAAGCCCAAAACAACACTCAAAGAAAAACGAGGTTAATGTCGGCGGCGCTTGGAGGGAAATTCGAATGTTCTTCTTCTGGCTATACGGTATTTGCCACAAAATATGTTCGTATTTGATCTATGAGGGCAACTGGTTGACGCGTTTGGTATGCCTGCAAAATTTTTGTCATTATGCATTATTACACTCACTTTTTAATTGCTTAAAGTTAATGTGTCGCTTTTAAAAACTGAAGACATCATGAAGAACAGCTAGAGAAGACCATTGAATTTCGCGCCGTTGTCAACCACGGATCACTGAAATGCGGGCTGATCCAGTGTTTCTGTGGTCTGGGCCGCCATTATTTTGGGTTGCAATATGTCCTCCACATTGGCCCCGCCCTGTTTCCCATTCTGTAATGCTAGTTGCCCCCACGTGTTGAACACTACCATCACAAACTAACATTTTCCTCTTTGTACGGTCACGAAGCCATCCAAAATCAACGCATGCGCACCACAAACCATCCGAACAGTTTCGTGACGGTTCAGTGGACCAGGGTTCCCAGTTCTCACGATTTATCGTGAGATTTACGGATTTTGCATGTCATCTCACGATCTCATGATTTAACCCAATTATCTCACGATTTTAGAATATCACCGATTTTTGTCTATATTTCATATGAAAATATTAGATTTTAGTATTTTTTCACATTTTTAGTGGAATGTGGCAAAAAATTCGAAAATTTCCTTTTATCAAATTATCAAGAGAGATGTCACTGTGCATAGTACCAGTCGTTCTGGGGTGCGATCACGAGCACGACCGAAGTAGTCGAGAAATTTGAAATTAAATGCACAAGTCCAAGATTTGTGAACGCATTTATTTATGCGGGTATGCCGGTATGTTGGTGGTTCAACAACTACAACAACGACGGCTAGAATACGACCAGTTGCTTATGACGCGTATTCGGCGTATTAGGTATTCTAGTTTGGGGTTCCCCTAAAAATATTTTTGTTTTTATTTTATGTAGGCTATTAATACTTAATTTTTACTTTTTGTTTTTAAGGAATTTTATTTTATTTTTCGTTATAAAGAATAAAAGTTTGATTTACTTTTGTATTTTTTGCCATTGGGTTTAATTTCGAAGCAAATGACATTTTGCTTTTGGCTCTTTCCTCTGCGCCGGCACTGGTTATTACATTAGAAATCAAACGTCAGCTGTCAAAAACGTTTTTTACTGTTAAATTTAATGAAGCATGGCTAATTTATAAAATTTTATAATACGACAATATAGGATATTGCTACAATAAAGGTTTTATTAAAATTACAAGCGCGAAATAAGAATAGTTATAAAATCTCACGATTTCTCACGATTTTTGATGAATGCATCTCACGAAATTCAATCGGCCCCATCTGAGAACAGTGATGTGGACGATACAAAATATGCTGTGGGAAAGAACCTCTAGTGAAATTGTGAAATTCTAGTGATTCTTTTAAACGTCACCTAGTGAATTCTAGAATTTTGACCTGACAACACTGGCCACAGCTGATCACTGTCAGTGCTGTCACTGCGTCACTGCTGTCGGCTCATCGGCTGTCGGTTCTCGTTAACTCGTTTTGTGAACTCGTTTCAAATAGCAGCAAGACAAAAAACCTTTGTGATGTTTAATAGTTTAATAGTAGTCAACTTTGCATTTTCTTGATAACGCTTCAAATAAAATACAAGATATTTCATTTTTTGAGCAAAGACATGTGAAGTGTTTTTTAAGTGAATTCAAATAAATGTGAATTTGGTGCCGTGCCAGAAATCATTAGAAAAATGCAGGTAATTGTACTGCAGTTTTGAAGACCGCTTTATTGATAATTTAAAATAAGTGCGATTCTACTGATAAATAATTGAACAAATGAAATGAATCATGCTTAGTATAATAATTATAGGTGATGGTATAGTTTATGTACCCGTAAATTTCCACGTGATATAATTTTTACCATTTAGGATAGAGAATGCCACTTTACAAAATTACCAGATTTATTTAATTCAGGACAGGCTGGAAAATATCGATACGTGCCTAAATGTCCGATAGCTCCGGCAATACGTTTGTTAAAATAAAAAAAAAAACGGAAAATAAACTACTGTGCCAAATTTATGTTTTTAATATATCACAGGAATATGTATCATGATTATTGATTCATGAAGCGTACCAAAACTGTTATTCCTGCACTTTTCTCTAAAGAAGAACTTGTCTATATGTGTTTTTCCACACAAATTTACCTTTGATACTAGGTACATATTATGTTTGCTTCATTGTAAGTGTGTGATAAATGTACATACTATACTGCAAAGTCAACTTTTATTAAAGCAAAGTTCATAATGAACCATATCACCTGATAATTAATTTTAAACACAGCAGTTAGTACTTTGATACATATATCTACCATACACTGGTAATCTACTGTAACTACAAATTCTATGTGAATTTTTTATGTAGGTACATACTTTTATGACCTTACAAGATATCATTACTTTATTATAAAATGTGCTTAGTGCATACTGTTTATTTTCCCTTGTTGGCACATAGGTATTGCAAATCTCTGCCCTTTATTCATCTTTTATAAAATGCTCAAGCATTTTTATGTATCTAAGTATGATTTTCTACGGTACATTTTTTCATATTTTCCTCTTTTATGCTTTTGTGAGGCAAAAATAAATTGACTTTCATCAATACAAAAAAAAAAACGAGCTGCCTCTTTATTGGAACATTCATTTTTTTATAAAACTTCATTTAGTTATTATACAGTCAATGTTTATCAAATTATTCTTAGAAAGCTTATTATTCAGCTTCTTTTCCTCCATTCACACACAATTTCAAGGATTCCTGAAACACCAGGCCTTCTTTCATAAAATAAATAAATATCAAAATAGCTCCACGACTGATGAATGTATTAGACTAGGTACTGGCCCCTGTCAAAAAAATGATGGGTCATTTGAACTACCAGGTGACCTATCTAGAATGATGTAAGAGCATAAAATAATAAGATTTAGCACTATGCTGTCACTTGTAAGCTGTCCAACTGAGTGCAGGTATGAATTCAAAAGTACAGGTAGAGTGAGTAAATTTTCCATAAGAAAACATGCAGAGCCATACAAAAATGGTGTGCCACAAGGTCTGGATTTTTTTTATTTCCCGACAATTTCCACTGTAAATTTGGTCACTTGATTTTGTATGGCATCAGTTTCATACTATTTA
The DNA here is from genome assembly GCA_951848785.1 of Callosobruchus maculatus. Taxonomy (NCBI): domain Eukaryota; kingdom Metazoa; phylum Arthropoda; class Insecta; order Coleoptera; family Chrysomelidae; genus Callosobruchus; species Callosobruchus maculatus. The sequence goes on from CATOUR010000103.1 coordinate 671,009, forward strand.
AGTACTGCTTCTAATCCATTATTCCGCAATGCCGTACAAAAATCATGGGACAAGTCGAAAAAATCGAGGGTTGCAACCCACTCTCATTCCATGGCTCAGGGGGTGATTTGACACAACATAAAATTAATTTATATTGAAAGTATTTTATGCATAGATAATAGTTTTTCATATGCCATACATTTTCGTTGGTCCAAAGGGAAAAAACAGAAAAAGAAGAAATTAAAAAAAAATCCATATAATGAAATACAAGGTGAAATTCATCATCATTCTTTTATAAAGCATTTAGATAATTTATTTGTACTAATTTTCATAGTCTTTTCGTGATTCTAGGTCCCTAGTTAGGAAATACGTAAATATGGGTTTGTATACTATACGGAGTGTCCATTTAGTTTGTAATTCTTCGATATCTTGCAAGGTATACCTGATAGTAAAAAATTTCAAATACAATAGTTATTTGGTTAAGACGCATATCCTAAAAATATCTTGAAATGTATAGGATGTTGCGGAAAAAGGATAGTGATCAACTTGATTTTTCCATATGAAACCATAACTTTTTTTAATTTGTCTAGTTTCCATCATTGATCTCAATTCAACCCTAAATTATTTTTGGGATCATTTACTTGGGGGTTTTTGAACATACAGAATTTAAAAATTCATCGGTGTTGTCCGATTTCCCAATTTTACCTTTCACGTCATAATTTTGAATGGAATGCCCTATTTATTGAGTCTAACGTAAGAGTGGTAAATCTGACAACAGTGATGCTAGCACTTTTGAATTCTATCTGTGCAAAAACCCCTAAGTATTGAATTTCACTGCTCCAGCTATGGCAGTTTTGGAAATATTTAAGCGTTCTGGTATTGTTTACTGAAAAAGCGGTGTTGCCGTATCTCAGTAATTAATAGAAACAAAATTTTGCAATTGTGAGATCTTACTAAATTCGACATGCGTAATTCATTGCAATAAAAATAAGTAGAGGTTTCTATTTAAAATAACAAAATTATGACGTGTAACGTAAAAGAGGTAGATCTGGCAACACTACGGTTAGAATTTTTGAATTCTGCCTGTTCGAAAACCTGCAGGTATTGATTTTCTCATTCCAGCTGTGCAAGTTTTGAAGATATTTAAGCGTTATATACTGTGTGAGGCTTTCGCGGCGATCGTCCAATGAATTTGTGGTTCTTGGGTTTTTAGGCCGGCGTCGTTTAGCGTTAAAGCTTGACGTTTCGCCATCCACTCCCAAGAACCACAAATTCATTATTTAAGCGTTCCTGTACCTTTTAGTGACTTGGTATTTGAAATAGATAGTATGAGCAAGGAAAACGGTTTTATTATTTTAGAAACACCAGTTGAAACTTGTTCATGCCGTAAACCATTACTAGGGAGTACTTCTATGTTAAATTAAATAACAGTGTGTTCTATTAATAAAAATCGGAGATATTTGTTTGAAAATAATTTATAACTTGGCAACGTCGCAAACGCGAAAAAAAATATTACAAGGCGAGATACGGTAATAGTAGATATTTCGATTTAAAATAAAAGATACAGGGTGTTACATTAAAAAAAACAGTAAAATTGCCGTAATTTAAAATTTTGACAAAAATACCCTATAGATGCACATTGCTGATAACATCCAAAATAATATTAATTTAATATTCAAGTAACTCGCTGTATAATATTATTGAGAAAAGTTAAAAGAATATATCAATTTGGACGTATAACTTGCGCTCTCGCAAATCCGGAAATTAATAGAAAATAAATTATAACTTGGCAACGTCGCAACTGATCCCAAAAATATTTTAGGGCGAAATAGAGATCGATAATGGAAACTAGAAAAAAAAAGTTATGTTTCCATATGAAAGAATTAAGTTGTTCAGTCTCCTACTTTCCCGCAACACCCTGTATATTTCAAAATATTTTTAGGATATGCATCTTAAGTACCCAAATAACTCTTATATTTGACATTTTCTTCTATCAGGTATACCTTGCAAGATATCGAAGAATTACGCACTAAATGGACACCCTGATCCACCCATTCTAGAATCTCACGTCTCCGGTCTCAGTGCAAAAACAGTTTATTGCCAAACATATAACAATATTAACAATGCGATCTATCACGGCCTGCTTTTGCTTTGCACTAGTCGGCAAGTCGGCATCCCTCGCCCATGGCCTACATAAAACTGAAAAACTCAAAACCAACGCGATGATGTGATGTCATCGAACTGACGGACAGCGTTGAACAACTAAATACCCAGGTTTTTAATTTAACCAATATTCTTAATAAATGTATGCCCAATGACAGTTCTTCCAAATTGTCAAAACGTAGACATGATAGCCCAACCAGTGACCAACATACGGAGACTGAAGATGATATACAGGGTGGTCATTTCACTACTGCCCGTCGTCGCAAAACGCGAACTGTTCGTAAAAACGACGAATTTCCACCTTTACCGACGCAGAAATTGCCAACTAGTGAAACTTCATTAAACCAAATACCGTCTTTGTCCGTTCCTTCTCTGCCAGCCAGCCAATGGTTATACAAGCTCCAAAAAAAGGTTAACACGCCTATGCCACTATCTCCTACTGCTCCATCGGCTGGCAGCAACATCGCTGCTTCGCCGTCTCAAGCCACCATTGATACACAGTTTGAACAAGCTCGCCAAGGCCGAGTAACTCCTGTTGTATTGAGGGATGCAACGAGATGGCGCACTATTAACTATTCTTTCATTAGCCTTGGCATAAAGATTACGCGTGCAGTAGCTATTGATGCTGGGATACGTATAGTACCCAAAAGCGAGGACGATTATCGGAAGATAATCCGACTTTTTAAAGAGGAAAATATTCCTCACCACACATTTCCTCTACCCTCCGAGAGAAATATCCACGCTGTCATCAGAGGGATCCCAGCATCAACTAAAGAGCAGGAAATCAAAGAGGAGCTCGAACAGAAGGGTTATGCTCCCCACCACATAATTCGCCTGAAGCGCAACGGTGGCGTGCCCATGCCTTTGGTAGTGGTGATTCTGCGAAAGTCAGAAAAATCTCAACAAATTTTTAATGAACACGAATTTCTAGGACTGTCGGTCAGAGTTGAAGTTAGTGTCACCGCTGCCAGAAGTATGGACACGCTCAGTCGTACTGTACTGCTTCTCCAAAGTGTCTGAAATGTGCTCAAGACCACATGACACATCTGTGCCCTCAAACAGAAAAAGAGGTGCGCAAATGTGCGCACTGTAGTGGGGATCATCCGGCAAACAGCCCCACTTGTAGGTTCATTCCTAGGCGGAATCTGCAAGCCATCGCACAAAGGCGAACCTCATACGCGGACGCAGCTAAGGTTGCAACCTTGACTACTCCTGCTGCCTCGAGCTCACCTTCAACTGCTCAAAGCGTGGACTTGGCAACAGCGCTCAAGACCTTGCGAGCAGACAGAAGGAATTCTGCCGGTGCGCCATCTAGTACCCGAAGGTCAAGTCCTTGCAGCAAATAATTAGTCCTCTGATAAGCGCCACACAGGCCTTGCAGGCGAATTTTCCGGTATATGTCTAGGTACAATAATAGACAGCCTGAATTTATTAAAATTCTTTTTTGGAATTGTTTAGGTCTAAGGGACATTCCCAAAAAACGGAAGTTTCACCAAGTTCTTTTGGATTAATGCATAGAAGTAGCTCTGCTGCAGGAAACATTACTTAATCCGGGAGATCGCCTAGCTTTCTCGAATTATGATGTCATCCGCGTTGATAGACTGAATGGACGGGGTGGCGGCTTGGCGGTGCTGATCAAACGTGGTATTGACTACTACAGAAGCTCAAATGCTGAGATGCAAACCATCGAGGCAGCTTCTGTAGTGGTCAATATGACAGGAGGCATCCCGTTGTAGATCACATCGGTGTATTTCAGGTGTGGTGCCAGGCTACGTGAGGCGGACTTGGAGGTCCTCTTGGACTACTCGGGTCCTCTTCTCGTGGCAGGGGACTTCAACTGCAAACATCGAGCATGGCATTCCAGGCTAAATTCTACTAGTGGAATTCGGCTGTATAACCATGTAGTACGAAATGGATGTCTCATACATAGCACTGAAGAGCCGACACACTATCCATTCAATGATCTTCAAGCACCAGACGTGATTGATTTTGCAATATCTAGAAGCTGTAGATATAGTATTACTTCTCGTGTCATGTATGACATTTCAAGCGACCATCTTCCTGTAGTTTTGGAGGTGGGTGATGGGAATACTTTGGAGGAGGAAACTCTTCCAAAGAAACGCGTTGACTGGGAACTATACAAGTCCCTTCTCAGAGAGTTTCCAAATAACCCGATCATAGATGATGAGAATGAAATAGATGCCGCTCTAATGGAATGGACAGGGTTTGTTCAACAAGCTTTGCAATGTGCAGCCGTTCTTCCTGTACGGAGACCGGGCAGACCTTTTCTCCCTGCCGACATTTAGGCAAAAAATTTCGGACAAAAGGTCAGCAATCAAACAAGCAAAAAGATCTTGTCATCCCGACGACATCCGTAGGGCAACGAATCTTGTCCATGAAGTGAGAAACGCACTTCATGAATTCCGAAACGAGCAGTGGAGCGACTTTCTGGCGGGAATGCTTGACTCAAGTGCTCCTCTTTGGAAAGTAGCAAAATCGCTCAGAAATGGCAAACCGGAACAACTTCCACATATCCATGGTCCTGGGGGTATTGTCTTCTCGACTGAGGAAAAGGTGGAGGTTTTTGCTGATGCCATGGAAAATCAGTTCTCACCCAACTACGATCTGTATAATGACCTCGAAGGGGAGCGACAAATTGTAAGATCCGTCAGGAGATATTTTAGGACCAATGGCGTCAGTGGCTATGATGCTTCTATTTCTGATTCCTCTTCTGAAGATTCTTCGGAAGATTCTTCTTCAGAAGCTCTACATAGCACACCCGAGGAATCACAAGTGATTCCTCATTGCACACCAGCAGAGCTTCAGGGTCATATTAAAGAGCTCAAGGTGCGTAAAGCACCTGGAGAGGACCATATCACAAATAAGGCGTTGAAGTTACTTTCGCCAATGGCTTTGACATATCTGGTGGTAATAATTAACGCAATTCTCAGAACTCAGTACTTTCCAAAGGCGTGGAAGGTTGCTGATGTCATCATGATTCCAAAGAAGGTGGGTTCAATTTTTCCGCAGGATTATCGTCCCATTAGTCTGCCGTCTGCGCAGTCTAAGCTTGCCGAAAAGGTGATTAAACGTCACCTCAAGAATTGCTCGTCAGATCACAACATGATTCCTGACGTCCAATTTGGGTTTCAGTCTGAGCATAGCACGGAGTTGCAGGGAGTCAGGCTGGTGGAGCGTATAACCAGCGGATTCACCCAAGACAAAAGTACTGGCATCTTGTTTCTGGATGTATCAAAGGCTTTTGACAAGGTGTGGCACGAGGGCCTCCTCTATAAATTGATTCAAAAGGGGTTTCCATTTTGGCTTCTAAAACTTTTAAAATCCTTTCTTGAAGGAAGGAAATTTAGAATCAAAATTAACAATACCTTTTCGACATTACGGCCTATAAAGGCCGGAGTTTCTCAGGGTTCGGTCCTTGGGCCAATCCTTTATTCACTTTTTATACACGATGTCCCTTGCCCCCGCAACTGTGAAGTCTATCTCTACGCTGACGACACTGCAATTGTAGCTTAGTCGCGGACTGGAAATCTAGTTCGCGATGAGTTGCAGCTCGCGGTGGATGAAGTGTTAGAGTGGGCGGATCGTTGGCTCATCAAAATTAATCATTCGAAAACGCAAACTATATATTGTACCAAAAAACGTCGTGGTGCCCCGTTAGAGGTCTTAGTGGACGGTGCTAGGATTCCATGGGAAAATTCTGTCAAGTACCTAGGAATTACCCTCGACAAGGGCATGACTTGGCAGAAACACACTCAAGCGTTAAAAACAAAATTCGAAATTACGTTTCCTCAACTCAACCCTATGTTATGTAGAACTTCAAAATGGAGTTTGGTAAATAAAATTCGACTTTACAAGATGATTATTAGACCAGCAATTACCTACGCATGTGCGGCTTGGTGTTTCCTCGCCAAGACGCACATGCGAAACCTGCAGGTTCTGCAGAGCAGGACATTGCGTACAATAACTAACGCCCCATGGTATGTTTCTAATAAAACCCCTCACAGGGACCTTGACATCCCTTACTTGAAGGATTACATTAAACAACAGGCACAACGACGTTATAGTCCAGCAGAATCGCACAGCAACCCTCTGTTGCGCGAGTCAGTGGACTACACAGTCGAGCAAGTTCGCAAGCACACAAGGCCGCGGCTCGCACTGTGATCAAAATCAAATCGTGCAATTTTGGAAACAACTAAATTTTTACCCTTTTAGATACCGAACCTTAAAATTAACCCTTTTGGTTAAACCCAAAAATTACCGAACTCAAATCGACTATGTCAATAAGCTATACTCTCCTACCGACACACTTCCTCCTCTTTGCTCTTCTCCTTCCTTCCTCTCTTTTTCTTCCCTTACTTCTCCATGACTTTGTCTGGTCTCTGGGTAACCAGACCTGACAGGCCGATCGACCGACACGACTGCAATTAAGAGCAAAGGTCCTCCGGACCGCTCTGACTAACAATGACGAATAGTAGTCAATGATACTGATGTGCATAGACTTCTCAAAGCATTTGACTCTGTTGATCATGAAATACTATGCAGGAAGTTGGAGCCATGGTATAAGAAGAGTATTGCTGCAGCTCATAACGTCATATCTTTACAAAATGGTTCAAAAAGTCGTGGAATGTGGAAATGAAGAGACTTTTCAAATCAAAACCGCCTCATATAATGAAAGGTGTTCCCAAGGGTCCATCCTAGGTCCACTTTTTTTATATTGTGTATACAATGATCTAGCAAAGTTGAAGCAGACGATTAACATGTATGCTGATGATACCTCCATTTTACGATCAGGAATTAATAAAGTTATCTATCATCTATCTATCATAATACCGACACGACGGCAAACCGTGGTCTGAAATCAGTGCAAAAGTACATTGTAATCAGTTGAAATCACATGGAAATCTTGTAATCACATCTGACATCCTATGTAATCATTCTGTAATCAAACGAAATTGGTCCGCATGAAACTAGCATGATTTGCAATCAAAATGGGGAATATCTCTGTCCTCTTGGCAACAGAGGATGTCTTACCCTTAACAGCATCATATGATCAGCCTGTGTAGAATCCAAAATTCCATTTTTTATGTAAATTTTAGTGCAAAATAAGGTACTTCACTATTTATAAGTAAGAGCAACGTAAAATTATAACAAAAAATTCACTTATTTGATCATTCCGTTATATCGGTGTTCCTTAACAAGTTTTTAAAAAAGGTTTGGGTGGGATTTGTTTTGATTCTTTTTTTAGTTCAGGCGTAAAGAAATTTAAATGTGCGGTGTTGAAACTAGCATTTAATTTTTTATGACGCTATAGTATCAAATTTGACGACAAATGTTTGTGCATTTGAAAAGCATATGCTCACCTATTTGAGCAAAAAAATCAAGTAGTTATCTCTCTCTGTGGTCATAAGTGATATCGAAAAAAGCTTCTCATAATTTATGGAGCGAAAAAAATTCTGCATAATTTTGAACTTTGGTTTTTTTTTCGATAGCACTTACCGAAATGACTATATTTCGAAAATCTTCTCGAAACATAGTTTTCACCCTTCCACTCTCCTCGACCGGTAACCCCCCGAGGTCGCAACCTTTGGTGTAGGTCTACCATCCCAAAAAATGTCATTTCTTTCCGACCGTTTGCGCTCAAAAGATCTTTGTATGACTTAACGATTGGCTAATATCGGGAGTAGGTAGCGATGTGTAGCTAAATGTCGTACTTTTTTCAGTGTGTTATTTAGGCAGCTACAGATAATAGAGATATGAGACCATACAGAGACCAAACATCAACAAAGAACTCACAAACATAAGTAAAACAGATACCCCAAGCCCAGTAATACTACAAAAGTTCCAGGAAGTAATCAATAAATACAGAAACTATGAAGATATATATACACAGACGCATCAAAAACAGACAACAAAATCGGAACAGCTGTTGTGACTTCCACCACCACTCTGAAAATGAAACTACCGGGCACAGCAACGATTCTGACTGGAGAATTATACGGAATACTTGAAGCAGTGAAACTGGTAAAAGATAGGAATATTCAACAATCCATGATTATAACAGACTCATTAAGTTCTTTAGTTCTCATCGAAAAAATATATACAAATAACCATATAGTACAGGAAATCAAACAATTACTACACAAGGTACAATCCCAAAATCTCAAAGTAGTCTTCATTTGGGCCCCGTCGCACGTAGGGATCAAAGGCAATGAAAAAGCGGACATGTATGCAAAAATGGCAGCGAACCTGAACGATACATCAACCATAAGTATTCCAGCCTCAGACATTAAGGCATCTTTAAAAACAAACTAATCAACACCTGGAACAGCAACTGGCAAAGCCACCCATCAAAACTACTGGAACTAAAACCTCAGTTCAGACCATGGACCACAGTTACAGCAACTAGAAGGTATCAAACACTAATTACCCGGCTTTGTCTTGGACATACCTGGACTACGCATGGATATTCAATAACCCAACAACCAGAACCTATGTGTGAAGTGTGTGAAGTGAAACTGACTGTGAAACACATATTAGTGTAATGTCCTTTACTAGAGAGCTACAGAGTGCAATGTAATCTCACATCCCAGACTTTAACTGATATATTGGGACTAAACTGTAACATTCCCGACCTATTAAGCTATTTACAACAAACGAATTTCTTACAACAAATTGTAACACAACAGATATGCCGCTAATGGCCAACAGGTTGATGCGGTAATTTTTGAAATAAAAAAAAGAGATATGAGAAATGTTTTCTCTTAGGAAAAAAAGTGTCACAGTACTTTTTGATAGTGTTCTTCGACTTATTACGCGATAAAATTCTGATTTTAGTAAAAATCAAAAACCACCCCCTAACTTTGGGGCACTGTAGAACGGAAACTATTGGTCAAACAAGAAAAATGTAAAGGCCAAAATTGTGAAGAATTTTATTGTCTCCATATCTGCACATATCAGTAGTAGGTAGCGGTGTGTTCTTCATTGTCATAATTTTTCAAAAACCAAATGGGTGCGTTGAGGCAGCTGCAGATAATAAAGAAATAAGGAGATGTCATTCTTTTAGGAAAACAAAAATGTTACACGACTTTTTGCAGATCCAAGTTATTTGTTATTTCCTAATATTACGGAAAATAAATATTTTAAGATGATTTCTATAAAAGACCTGAAAAACTGAGCAATGCACTTGACACCATTTTTTCAACAGTATCTTTCAAAAGCTTATGTAACATGTTTCCAATCACTACTAAATTCTAAAATAGATGTATTTGTCACTCAAATATTTACTTAACGAATTCTATAAATATTGTAATATAAATATGTACAGTAAATATTTCGGCCTTATAGCACAATCAACAAAGTTTACTAGCATAATAAATATTTATATTACTTATCATTTTGTGCGCAGGAAATATGTCCCCATAAAATTAGATGGCTCCTGTTCATTCCTCTATGTATTATCATAACTTACTGGTACCACAATTCATATGCTAGATTAATTTGCGAATTAATAAGTATAGTTAAAAAAAATAAAAACACGCTTTTAGAGAACATCGAACTAAAAAGTTAAAAATAATTTTAAAATTCCTAAGCTTAAATAATAAAAATACTAGTATGATTGTGAAAAACGCGTCGAGCACTCGATTTACGAATAATGTGGTATAAAGCGCCCATTATTATTTAAGCTTATTTTAAAAATTATTTTCAAGTTTTTAGTTCGATGTTCTTTAAAAGCGTGTTTTTGGGCGTTTTATGATATCTACATAACAAAAATCCACGTCACTCATTTCCGTCGGTCTGTCTGTCGGTCTGTCGGTATGTTTGTCTGTCTGTCTGTCTAGACCCGTAACCTCAGCAACTGCTGCATGGATGTTCCTATAATTTTGAAAATCGGTGCTTGGGCGGCGGAGTAATTAGCAAAAAACAGATAAAAATTGAATATTTTAGGCGTTTTAGGGGTTACTGACCATTTTCTACTTTTTTTTGGGGTGCTGATAAGGTTAAAATAACTACTATTTAAATTTTGTATGTCTTGTTTCTTGTTAACAGTATTAAATTTTTTTATATTGATCATTTCAAGAAACAGACGTTTATTTAAATTACTTTGTTTTGATAAAATGGTTGTATTGTCAAAATCAAAATTGTGATGTAAGTCTTGAGCATGTTGCATCAAGGCAGTTTTATTAGTATCATGAAGGTGGGTGAGTCGTTCACTCCTTTTATGTTCTTCTACGCATCTTTTAGGTATCTGCCCGTCTGTCCTACATATACTTTATCACAATTACAGCAAGGTATGCTATAAACAACTTCGCTTTGTAGTTCCTTGGGAGTTTTATCTTTCATGCAGCCGTGCAGCGGGTAAAATACTTTTTTATCGTATTGTTGCTTTTGAAAGCAATTTCTACCTTGTCACTGCTTAGTACCCTAGCTAGGTTCTCTGAGAGGTTCTTTGAGTAAGGAATTTTATAGTACCTCTTTAACGTCTATTGTTCTTCTTTGTTAATGGAACTTATTGGTTTTCTTAGTAATTTATCTACAAGTTTTACTGGATAATTGTTTTTTAGTAGGTAAGTCTTTATGTTTTGTAAGTTCTTTTGATGGAAGGATGGGTGTGACAGTTCAGTCGCTCTATGTGTTTTAAATTATTAATAGTATTAAATTTATGTTGGAAATGGTGTTCTGAATTAAAATTTAAAAACCTCTCCGAAAAGGTAGGTTTATGGTACCAGTCAGTGACAATTACTCCATTTGAATTGATAATTGAGACATCTAGAAAAGGGATCCTTTTATTAGCTTCTTTTTCAACAGTGAACTGAATTTTGTTGTGAAAACTGTTAAAGACCTGCAGCATGGAGTCTATTTCATCTTCTGGAATACAGGTGCAGATATCATCTACGTAACGTTTAAAACAAGTTGGTTTGAACGACAGTTTATTTAAACACTGTACTTGTAATTCAGACATAATGATGTCTGCACACACTGGTGATAAACAATTTCCCATTCCTAGACGAAAAATTTGTTTGTAAAACTCATTGTTAAATATAAAATAGCTGTTATCGAATACAAACTTTAAAAGTACGAGGAACTGAGTTAAAGACAAGTTAGTGTGTGTCTGTATCTTACTCCATCTCTGGGTAACTATCTCAATCACCAAGTCAGTCGGAATATTAGTAAAAAGTGATGTAACATCTAAAGACACCAATACATAATTTGTAGGTATAGTCATCCCTTGAATTTCTTTGACTAGTTCAAACGAATCCTTTACGTGATATTCATCTTTGTCAAAAGCATAATTGAGTAACGTACCCAGATGCTTGGATAACTTGTAAGTAGGAGAACCTACGAAACTGACTATGGGTCTAAGGGGAACGTTCGTTTTATGAATTTTAGGTAAAAAATATAATTTTGGAAAGACCGACCTAATTCTTTACTGAAAACATTATTTTTTAATAGTTCATCTATGAGATTATTGATTTTGTTCTGAATTGTAATTGTAGGATCTTTTTCTAATGGTAAATTGGTAGAAGTGTCTGAGAGTAGTTCTTTTGCCTTACTGTAATAGTCATTCCTAGTCATAGCTACTGTCACGTTTCCCTTGTCGGCTTTGGTAATAATGATATCACTGTTATTTTTTAGGAATCTTCTAGTGCATTTTTCCATGTTATGTAGTTTGGGGTTTACCTTGAAGTTTGTTTTATTTTGCACATAATTAGTAATAATATTCATAGTTTTGTTTCTTTTTTCGTTTTTGTTTTCTTCTGATTCTAGGTTGTCAACTATATATTGTATATATTGAAAAGAACTACTCTCAGACACTTCTACCTATTTACCATTAGAAAAAGATCCTACAATTACAATTCAGAACAAAATCAATAATCTCATAGATCTTCTTTCTTCTTCCAAAATTATATTTTTTACCTAAAATTCATAAAACGAACGTTCCCCTTAGACCCATAGTCAGTTTCGTAGGTTCTCCTACTTACAAGTTATCCAAGCATCTGGGTACGTTACTCAATTATGCTTTTGACAAAGATGAATATCACGTAAAGGATTCGTTTGAACTAGTCAAAGAAATTCAAGGGATGACTATACCTACAAATTATGTATTGGTGTCTTTAGATGTTACATCACTTTTTACTAATATTCCGACTGGCTTGGTGATTGAGATAGTTACCCAGAGATGGAGTAAGATACAGACACACACTAACTTGTCTTTAACTCAGTTCCTCATACTTTTGAAGTTTGTATTCGATAACAGCTATTTTATATTTAACAATGAGTTTTACAAACAAATTTTTGGTCTAGGAATGGGAAATTGTTTATCACCAGTGTGTGCAGACATCATTATGTCTGAATTACAAGTACAGTGTTTAAATAAACTGTCGTTCAAACCAATTTGTTTTAAACGTTACGTAGATGATATCTGCACCTGTATTCCAGAAGATGAAGTAGACTCCATGCTGCAGGTCTTTAACAGTTTTCACAACAAAATTCAGTTCACTGTTGAAAAAGAAGCTAATAAAAGGATCCCTTTTCTAGATGTCTCAATTATCAATTTAAATGGAGTAATTGTGTCACTGACTGGCACCATAAACCTACCTTTTCGGAGAGGTTTTTAAATTTTAATTCAGAACACCATTTCCAACATAAATTTAATACTATTAATAATTTAAAACATAGAGCGACTCAACTGTCACACCCATCCTTCCATCAAAATAACTTACAGAACATAAAGACTTACCTACTAAAAAACATTTATCCAGTAAAACTTGTAGATAAATTACTAAGAAAACCAATAAGTTCCATTAACAAAGAAGAACAACAGACGTTAAAGAGGTACTATAAAATTCCTTACTCAAAGAACCTCTCAGAGAACCTAGCTGGGGTACTAAGCAGTGACAAGGTAGACATTGCTTTCAAAAGCAACAATACGATAAAAAAGTATTTTGCCCGCATGAAAGATAGAACTCCCAAAGAACTACAAAGCGAAGTTGTTTATAGCATACCTTGCTGTAATTGTGATAAAGTATATGTAGGACAGACGGGCAGATACCTAAAAAGACACGTAGAAGAACATAAAAGGAGTGTCCGACCCACCCACCTTCATGATACTAATAAAACTGCCTTGATGCAACATGCTCAAGACTTACATCACAATTTTGATTTTGACAATACAACCATTTTATCAAAACAAAGTAATTTAAAGAAACGTCTGTTTCTTGAAATGATCAATATAAAAATTTTTAATACTGTTAACAAGAAACAAGACATACAAAAATTAATAAATAGTAGTTATTTTAACCTTATCAGCAAAATACCCAAGAAGAATTAACCACACATTTGCTTCTTCTTTTTTATAATTAACACTGTTCTACATTACCCCATCCCACCCCTTTTTCTACATTTTCTGTTTTCAACTTCGCCCTGTATTCCATGTCTATTCTTATAAATATTGAAATATTATGTTTCTTGCTAACCTTTTTGTGCCCCTATAGAATTTCTTCAAAAATACCTATGATTTTTGCCAGTCCGGCGTACACATCGATTGTGAATAGACAATCTCAGTCTTATTTTCTTATTTATTTATTACGTGTCGTTTTGCCCTTATAGACTTTTTTATACTACATGTGCCTTTTCACCATATTTGACTCAAGGAGTCCATCACTGGTGTAAGTACTACCCGTTTATTGTATATTGTATATTAGGTTTTTTTTTTAATAGCAATGATCACCCTCCTTTTTAATTCGTCATTGTATATTGTCATTTTATATATTCAATTTTTATAACTGTAATGTATATTTGTCTGTTTAAGTATAAACAAAAAACATTTTTTTAGTGCCCTGAAGATGGCCTAATAAAGGCCGAAACGTCGGCAAAACAGTAAAAGAGACTACCTCTTTTTCGTTGACCTAAACCCAACCATCTGTTTCCTGGATAGTATACAGTAGGTCACTAAACAATTGAGGTTTTGAATAAAGAAAAAAATATATTTTTTTGTGATAAATCGAAAGATCATATATAAGTTTTATAACAAAACCGTTTTTGTTTCCTTTTTTTTCGCAATAGTTCAAAAGTTATATCAAAATAAAAATGGGTTTTTGAATCGAGTACCGAAAACACGCCGACGGCTCCCGAACCCGTGTGACGTAATGATGGCGGTTAAGATGCTCCTTTGACCAACGACATCCTACATCGATACTAGATTCTAGATTCCCAGCCAAACGTGAAAATACTTGCTAGTAACTAGTGTATATTTGTTGCAATATAGCCGATAAATGAAGTTTGCAGCTCAGGACGACCTCTACGATCGAAATAAATATCTTTTTGAATGTTTGAAATCAGATTACAGATTCCAGTAAGTACCTAATCAAATATGTCTTATTGAAACTATCTGGTGCATGTTCGGCTGGCCTAGTGGTTAGAGTGTTGGCTAATGGATCCGTTGGTCTGGGTTCAAAGCTCAGCCTGTCCAATTTTCTTTTATTTTTTTTTATCAAATAATTCATTCATGTGATGCTTTTTGCACTTGTTATGTACATTTTTTTCTACGATCAACATAAATATGTTTTTGAAACAAATTCTATCAGACATATTACTTGCACTGCATAGTGCAAAAACTAAGTACAGGACGCGGTGGACAATTCAAAAAATCAGTTCAATTGGTGTTTGTCCGTCAATATCAACCGCCAATATTTTTTTTAAATGTAATAGTTGGTTAATAAAACAAAATCCATTTATTTTTTAGGTTTTTAATATAAACATAAAATAAAACTCGTAATCACAACAGTCTTCTGTTTATCACTTGGTATTTTTATTTATTTAACTTTGAGCAACGAAGCTTAATAAAAAAATTTTCATAAAAATTTAACAAACAAAAATATATAAACGCAATGCAAACAAACAAAACTTATTCTTCTATGAGTTTCAATGTTATAATTATCTTTACTGTACGTGGATGCTTTTCTGTTAAAATATTTGTTAGTAGTTTCATCTTATATGAAATGAATCCAATTTTTTTTTATAAATTATTAATATGTACATCCCAACGTAAGTGTGAGTCTAAATATATTCCTAGATATTTTATACTTTTTTCTATGTTCGGGACTAAAAAATATAGTTTTATTTTTGTTTACTTGAAGTGCTAGCTCTTATGTAAAATAATTATACTTATAGTTTATTTATCGTATAAGTATTTATTATCAATAATAATATTAAATAATAAAATAATTATTTTAAGTTTTGGTCAAGAAGATAATTATAACATTGAAACTCATAGAAAAATAAGTTTTGTTTGTTTGCATTGCATTTTTATATTTTTATTTGTTAAATTTTTATGAAAATTTAATTATTAAGCTTCATTGCTCAAAGTTAAATAAATAAAGATATCAAGTGATAAACAGAAGACTGTTGTGATTACGAGTTTGACTTACTTTATGTTTATATTAAAAACTTAAAAAATGAATGGATTTTGTTTTATTAACCAACTATTACATTTAAAAAAAATATTGGCGGTTGATATTGACGGACAAACACCATTTGAACTGATTTTTTGAATTGTCCACCGCGTCCTGTACTTAGTTTTTGCACTATGCAGTGCAAGTAATATGTCTGATAGAATTTGTTTCAAAAACATATTTATGTTGATCGTAGAAAAAATGTGAATAACAAGTGCAAAAAGCACATGAATGAATTATTTGATAAAAAAAAAAAAATAAAAAAAATTGGACAGGCTGAGCTTTGAACCCAGACCAACGGATCCATTAGCCAACACTCTAACCACTAAGCCAGCCGAACATGCACCAGATAGTTTCAATAAGACATATTTGATTAGGTACTTACTTACTGGAATCTGTAATCTGATTTCAAACATTCAAAAAGTATTTATTTCGATCGTAGAGGTCGTCCTGGCTGCAAACTTCATTCATCGGCTATATTGCAACAAATATACACTAGTTACTAGCAAGTATTTTCACGTTTGGCTGGGAATCTAGAATCTAGTATCGATGTAGGATGTCGTTGGTCAAAGGAGCATCTTAACCGCCATCATTACGTCACACGGGTTCGGGAGCCGTCGGCGTGTTTTCGGTACTCGATTCAAAAACCCATTTTTATTTTGATATAACTTTTGAATTATTGCGAAAAAAAAGAAAACAAAAACAGTTTTATTATAAAACTTATATATGATCTCTCGATTTATGACAAAAAAAAATTGATTCAAAACCTCAATTGAGCTGAAAATTGGTGAAGTTGTATAATTAGCTTACTGTTCGTACAACTTATGCATCTGCATCACTGTTTATTAAATTTTGGTCTCTCTCATAAATAAAGTAGTATAGTACCTTCCTGCTTGCCTTTATTGACCACAAAATTTATATTATTATTTGAAAGTCTGTAAGGTCTTGGATGCTTTCAACCACTGCACATATAAAAACTGTCATCAAGGCTCAGATGTTTGCAAAATCCATAATACTAGCTTTTTGTAAACAACTTGTATCGCCGAAATCCGTAAGTTCAAGAGTATAAGGCACAGATCCGACCATCGTTAGAGTATTGCTCCCGTGTGTGAGGATGCGCTGCGAAGCATACTATATGAACACTATACAGAAGAGAGCAATTACACTAATCGATAAACCTTACCTCACAAAGGACCTCCACAGCCTGGAACATCGAAGAAAGGTGGCTGACCTATCCCTGTTTTACAGATTCTATCACGGACGATGTTCGAGTGAGCTTTCCTAGATAGTCACACCGAAGGCCGTCCGAACGAGGAACACTAGAGAAGGTCTGCGAGCTCATCCTTGCCAGGTCGAGGTCCCTACTCTTCGAACTAGTCTTTTCCAGCATTCCTTTTTTTTTGGAGAACTTCGACGCTGTGGAATGAGCTGCTGGGAATTTATTTCCCGGCGACTACAACCTGCAGCGTTTTACATCTAACGCGCATAGGCACTTATCCTCCCGCAGCGTTTCTACAGCGCCATAGGCTTTCAGCCTTTGCGGGAGGCTGACCATGAAAGAATATTGATCAATACCATTAATAACTCTTTAGATTATCTTCGTGTTGGTACTCTGTTTCACCATCTAAGGATTTATCAAACAAAAAGTTTTTTTAAACAGATCGTAAAAAACGCCTGTACACCCACCAGTCCAAATGACAGATCCGTGTCAAAGTCACATGTTCGAAAATGATCTATAATTACAGAGATTACACAATTGCCAAGATACACGATACTCCCCTCACCCACTCAGGATAGGTTTTTAAAATATAGATATCATCAAAGGCAATCTATAGGGTATTGGATGGTCTTTTACGAATACAAACAAATTTGGAGTTCCTCTCCTCAACCTACCACCGCAATTGTATCCTATCCCGGAAAAGTATGAAAAATATTCAGTACCAATTTGACTAAAACGAATTTTGAAGCAATTCTAAAAATGTTCAATTTTTCTAAAGGCTCTAACATCTGCACCAATTTATAAAATATAGAATATAGAAGCACGTACTACGACAGTATAGTTCAAGTCAAAAGTGAACCGATTACTGAGATTACGCTGTAAGAAAAATGACGTGCAAACAGACCGACGAAAATGAGTGATATATATTTCCTTTATGTAGACCTCATAAAAACGTGTGAAAATGCTTTTTCCCTCAAAATCGGAAATTTTCTGGATTACTCTAGCCCTCGTCTACTAATACATCAATAAATTGCAATTGCAAATTTCAGTGAATTTTGTAGAAGAGCTTAATAATGTGCCAAGGACGTTAAAAATTGATGCAGTGTTGGTGGGCACATATGGTAAAAAAATGAATAAGAATCTCCCATATTACGTTTTTAGATGCTTTAGAGTCTATTGATCAGGGCCAATGCGTTGCCGACTTTTCTTATCGTGGTCCCGTTAACGGTTACGGGACAACCATAATAAGGTGAAAACGGTATGCTATGCATAACGAGAATGTGCTGGAAGCACTGAGTCAGTGAACTTGACTCCATTATTTGACTTTATTTTTTATTGCAGGAGCAATTTTTGAGGAACCGATTCATGGAACATCTGCCCACAACCGCACCATCAAGAACTTTACAACATGATGAAAAAAAGGCAAAATACTACAAACCGTTACCTTGTATCCATTTTTTTGCGTTACTTTTCTTGATATTTGTGGTATTCACATTAGTCATAATCATAGAAAAACAGTTGCCCCCTGGTCTGAAGATTGCCGACGAAGCTAAACATCCGGATAGTTTTATAGCCGAAAGAGCGTACAGGATATTGAGTAACCTCACAAAAATTGGTCCTAGAACTGCTGGAAGCTTCGAGAATGAAGTCGTCGCGGTTAATATACTGAAACAGGAGATTGAAGGTGAGAATTATAATTTTAAAGTTAATATCACAGGCAACAAAAAATGAATTTTATCCCTAGTGCAATCTTTTTTACACAGAATCTTAAAACAAGTTTTGGATGGACTGCAAACACAATAAGTTAACTACTTTCGATCCTTTCTAACAAGAATCAGGAACCTTCAAACATGCGCATTAGGGTGGAGTGAAAAATGGCAAAAAAATTGATTCAGATTTCTAATAGTTATGAAAAGTTGCTCACTAGCCCAGTCATTAAAAAAAACTTATACAAATTAATAAAAAAATGCTTGAGGGTCTGCCGGGCTGTCAAAATATAACTCTTTTCAGAAATTTGTTTTCATTCATAAGAAAATGTCAAGACCACCGACAAGGCCACAAGAAATATACAGGAGTATTTGAGAACGGTGAAGAATAAAAGAGACCCACTCACAACACCGGGGGTTTATCGCATCCCATGCACCTGTGGGAGTGTATATATACAAAGGAACAACGAAGCGATCGATAAACACAAGAATTGCAGAACATAAGGCTAGATGTCGACTAGGTTATACGGACAAATCAACGGTAGCCGAACATGCGATTAAGGAAGCAGGCCATAAATCAATTTTGAGAAACTCATGTTCTTGCCGCAACGTCTTCATACTATACCAGATTTAACAGAAAAGCCATCGAAATACAAAAACACCACAATAATTTCAATAGAAATGAAGAAATACAGAAATAAAACCGGACATGGGTACACATCCTAAAGAACCTGAAGACACTGCCATATCACAAGGGGACGGGGCTACCAACGCTACCTGGTTGGGCCACGTCACCGTTAACAGGTATAAATACAGGTGCAGATCCTCCAGCTGTCAGTATTTTGGAAATACCGAAGAGAGATATAGGGTGCCCCAATAAGAACGATAGGAAAGAAAAATTAAATAAAACAACAACGGTTTGAGATATCAATTGGTTTTGGCTTTATTCTGAAGCTGCATTCATGACATTATGTATGGAATAGGGCAACATTCAAATATCTGCCTCGGGCCCGCTGGCAGTGCTTCAAGCAGTCGGTCCCATTTCGGATGACATTTTCGAGCATTTGCGGCGTTATGGCGTTGATGGCTACTCCAATATTGTTTCCGAGGGCATCCAAAGTGGCTGGTTTGTTGGAGTAGACCAATGATTTGACGTATCCCCAAAGAAAATAGTCGAGAGGTGTCGAATTACGCAATCGCGGTGGCCAGTCAATGAACGCTCGTCTGGTGATGATCCAGTTGCCAAACTTCTGTCGAACAACTTCGAGCGTTGTGTCGCTTATATGGCCCGTGGCTCCATCCTGTTAGAACCACATGTCGGTAATATCGAGGTTGTCGAGCTCTGGCCACAGAAATTCTTCCAACATCGCTCGGTAGCGTGGCCCATTGGTTGTAACAGTGTCTCCTTCCTCATTGCGAAAGAAATAAGGACCGATGATGCCGCCATGCCACAATCCGCACCACACATTCAATTTTTCCGGGTACTGGACCACTTCTTCGGTCATCTGTGGATTGTAACGACAATTCTGCTCGTTGACACAGCCACTGAGGTGAAAATTAGCTTCGTCTGAGAAGATGATTTTTTGGCCAAAATGAGGATCTTCGTCCAACATTTGTAGCGCCCAATTTGCGAACTCACGGTGTCTGCTATGGTCGTCCGGCTTCAATTGTTGCATCAGCACGATCTTATTTGAGTGGAGTACCAAATCCAAACGCAAAATTCGCCGAGTTGTCCCTTGGGAGAGGCCCAATTCCACGGCTCGCTGTTGGTACGACAAATTTGGGTCGTCGTGAACACTGGCCGGCTGGCCGCTACGGCGGCGATATTTTCTTCACGTCGACCAGTCCCGATTCGGGTTGGATTCTTTAGGTCCAATAGAGTGTACTCACGGTCAAACTTTTCCACGTTGCGGCGAATTGCCTGCTTACTGAGGCCATGATGAGGGCCTAGTTCACGACGAAAAGCGCGTTGCGTATTTACAATTGAGCGGGAATTTCCGTAGTACTTTTTAATAATTTCTAAACGATCGATAAGCATGAAACGATCCTTGATGAATTGTCAAACCTTACTGAATATTCTGACAGCTGGATGACGTTTGTACATTCGACAGCTGTCTAGATATCCCTTTTAGAAAACCTATCACTTCTATTGGGGCACCCTATAGCTTCTGAAGATGCCATCTACTCGTGGTGGCGAAACGTCAAGCCTTAATGCTAAACGGCGCTATCCTAAAAACCCAAGAACCACAAATTCATTGGACAATGGCCGCGAATGCCTTACACAGTACGTGTATTATGTACAATTCTTTCATCTGCGACTAATAAGTAGATTACCGTTGCCTGTACATGGAAGACTTTCAATTTTTGAAAAACAACGGAATATACAGGGTGTGCTAGGTTACACAAAAGATGCATAGCAGTTCTTCTCTTACATTGTTCAAATTGAGAACAATGATCGCCAGGTATAGATGGCTACTGATCGAGCTCCACCCGATACCAGTCACTTCCCTCAGCTTCTGCTAGGACCTATACCCTCCAGGAATAAATATAAGCACAAATTTGCTTGCTGTTAGATTTTATATTCCAGTTCCCGAATAGTTGATCTTGGATCTGTTACCGTAGTCACAAGCAGATTTTCTGGATGTGCAAAATATGCATTGCGCTGAATTACCGGATCTATTCTATTTAAATACTCCTTATCCATAATTCCGAAATATTTAACAAGTTTACAAAGATTTTGAGCTCCATTCGAACATATATTGTTTTTCTTTATAACAAACCAAACTGGTGCATAAACTTTAACAATATATTGTGATAGAATCACACTGCGTGAATGATTTTCAGCTGCAATCGCAATATACGATTTGTAAGTGAGAACCACCTAGCAAGGTTTAGCGTTTAGATCTACTAATTCAGGAGGGCATTTACCTTTGATAACAGCATAACAGATTTCTAACAAGTATCACTGGTCGGTGCTAAAATCCAGCGAAGGTAAATCCGCTTTGGTTTCGATGGGCTCGTATTTAATTAGTCTGAAAGTTTCATATTTCTGCAACCAAATGCCTATTGGTCCAGAAAAGTATTTGGTCCCTGTAGTTTTTCCATCTAGATACTGAAACAATTGCCTCCAAGGAAGTATGTTGTCGTGTAACTGACACAAACCAGTGAAGGGATCATCCTAACGTTGATTCAATTAGATGTATTATTCCACCTTTGGGACCGGAGTTGATAGGGGTGCCATTACACCCCAAAGCCACAGGATCTGACAAATTACATTTATCTGCCAAATAATCTAAAATCCTTTTTGAACGTTGCACTGCGAATCAGGAACAACATGTCCTATATATCTGGACAAAGGCTCTTCGATTAGAACTAAATGTTCTTTGATAAGCCATCTTTTATAAAGCCTATCATCAATATTTTCTCCCATTAAAGTAAATTGATTTCAAAACCACCGATTTTTTTCCTTCTTGCAGTGCTGTTCTGAATTTTTCTCCTTTTCTCCTAATTTCTCCTAATATTAGTTCCAAATTTGTCAAAACAGCTGTCGCTATTTTGGCTACAGCACGATCAGATATCGATGCACGATCGCAAGAGTTGGCAAGTTGTCCTCATTTGTTTCTTTGAAAGAGAATAAATTTTTTTCAGCTGATGCTGTTTGGTCCATCTTGTTCTTTAAGACAACTCTGTGGTACGTCGAAAAATTCATCTCAAAATCGTCGTCATCATCAGAATCCGAGGGAGGTTCCATCAAATCTTGTGCCTTGTATGATATTACACTTTCAGTTGTTTCTTCAACAGGTTTTTCTTGAAGTTTCCGCTGTTCTGTTTGTAATACCTTCAGCGTATTTTATTTTGTCAACGCCTATCAGTTCTGTGGTATTTTAGAAAAGCTTGTTCGACGGCGACGCGAGGAATTTTTGCGTTTTTTCCACAGCGGCAAGCAGACCAGTCAACACATTTGCAACCTGCTAAATCAAACAGTTTAGTTTTCGCCTCACTGACAAAGAGTTCTGGTTTATGTTTAAACATATCTTTTCGATGGTTGGACTTTTTCAAGATCATTATATTTGTTATGATAGTCTTTGCATTCTGTTAGCACGACTAAAAGTAACAATCGGAATTGATGCCTTTTTCCATATAGGTATTCTGAAAGCTTGGTTACAACTATTTCAGCAATTTCATTGAATTTTGGTTCTTTCGAATTAACATTAGGCATTAGTTAATCACACACGTTAATATAGCACTTCATAACATCGAAAAATGTAGGCAAAACGCGTAAATCAAAGTCTTTGCCTGGGCCAAAAACTGGACACGAAGATTCGGTGCGAGTTTTTGCAGCACTAGCAATTTTACTAGGAAATCAACTCACTTTAATACACCTTACGAGATAAAATTGTGGACTACGTAGACGATCTTCACACGATAATAGGTTAGCCGTGACGGAGCCTCAAGATAACTGATGACCATAATTTTAGTATTTTGTAGTACCGTTTATAATACAAATCTAACCAAAAGTGTTGCTATTAGGTAACTCCTAGACCTAAAATAACGTAGGAATTGCGCATTCATGAAGATGATGGAAACCGCTGGTTTATTTGATATTTGATCTTCTGGCGGACCCACTAAACAAAACGCGATCTAAAAAAAAATGATGTAAGTACTGTGTAATACTAGCGAACACTTTTGGTAACTACCTACTGGAACAATGAAATCGAAAAACATTTTTTTCGCTTCACCCTAATGCGCATCAGTGCAGAACCCTTTCAAATAAAATCAATAAATAACTATCAGAATAGTACTAAGGATTCTTAGTGACATTTTGCAGTATGCATGGTCATCTCAATTCCAGTTTGTGTTTAGATAATTTTTGGTAAAAAGCCATAAGATAAACTTTACTTCTCTCTACTCCCTCAGATTCCACTGGCCAGTGGCGAACCCATCGTGGAATATGAAGGACAAATATTTCGGTTCTATACAAAACCTTTATCAACTAACCTCTTTTTTGAAAACTTAAACGTAGCCATAGAGCGCGATGGAGCAGAACCAATCACAGGATAAGTTACAGTATTTCCATTGATTTTCTTGTTTGACAGTTCTATGAAAAATCAATTGGCAATGAGTCATCCAAAATTCATTAACTACAACGCCACATTCCGAGACTGATCAGAGACCGATTTTAAATTGAGGAATATGGATAAGAAGCACTCGCACACCCGAAAGTGTGAGAGAGAGCCTGCCCGCCCGACGTTTAACCAACTTGAGTCCTCTGATCACATGTCCCACAGACCCAAACGCGTCGATCCGACATGCCGTTACGGCCCGACCGGCTAAAACCCGTTGCTTCTTTCTTACCTCTTCTCTATATCCATCTGCACCGGGAATGATGGTGAACGATATTCTTCGCAGTGCGAGATTAGGTAATGGTTCTACCATTTAGGAATACCTCCTTATCTTCAGCTAATCTTGTGATCGTTCCTCCTTCTCCTTTGCAGTGAGTATTTTGTTTACCATCTTATATGTAACGTTCCATGCCTCTACGCTGGATAGTATCAGCGGAACTATAGTCTCTGGGGTTAGCTCACCCTTCTGTCTGCATAGCCCACATTTGTGGCACAAAATC
This sequence comes from Callosobruchus maculatus, assembly GCA_951848785.1. Classification (NCBI taxonomy): domain Eukaryota; kingdom Metazoa; phylum Arthropoda; class Insecta; order Coleoptera; family Chrysomelidae; genus Callosobruchus; species Callosobruchus maculatus. The sequence continues at coordinate 695,171 of CATOUR010000103.1, forward strand.
AGGGCATGTTCGGCCGTGTCTTCTACGTCGCAGTGTAGGCATCTCTCGTTCATCATCCGTCCTATCCTTTTCCATTCGAAAAGGTCCGTGCCTGCGTTAGGAAATAAGACTTATATCGATGACTGCATTCCGACCATTCTTTTATTTACGGTATTAGTCGTTTCGTCCACTGTGCGACATCAGTGGTCTGGTTCCATAGGCTTTGCCACTTTCCTGCCTTCAATCTTTTAGCTTCAGGGAGGCATATCGCATTGCCTGCTTGACCATGGCGGATCAGTGTCCTCCCTTCGACCAGCAATTATAATGGTGGTATAGCCGGGTATTGTAGATACCGCGCTATAAGCACAGGCCACCCTTATCAGATACTTTCTCTGAAAGCTGTCTAAGACCTTCTGATACCGTTTCCTTTCCGTGACTTTACACAACACAGGAGCTCCGTATAGGACGACCGACTATATAACCTGGCACAGTATTGCCCTTTTCTTGCTACTGGACCCTCCTACATTTATCATCAGTCGTCACAGTCTTCTTGTAAGCCTTTTCCACTACTCTTTTAAGGTTTTATCCGTAACATTTCTTGTTATCCAGTGTGACTCCCAGGTACACTATGGACTTGCTTGATGGGACATTCACTGGTTTTAGTTGGAAGACCACGTCAGCTCTCTTGCTCCTTGGACCGTGCATTATAATTACTTCTGGTTTCTTTCCTAAGAAATCAGAGGTAATTAAGCATGCATGCAAGCATCATACCATATGATCGCACATCCCTCTGTCAATCTTGCGCAGCGATGCGTTGGCTTTATGAACCAGCTCTCCCTCGTCATTTGCCACGATAGCTAGTGCAAGATCGTAGGCGTATGCTACTGTCTTTACGCCGCTGGGCAGCGAAAGCTTCAGCACCCTGCCATACAGGGTGTTCCAGAATAACGGTCCTGACTCAGATCTCGGATCCGACTATGCAAATTGATCAGGGGTCTATGTAGCTGCGTATAAGATTCCTTAGGTGTTTTCCTATTCGTCAATACCACCCTTGACCAGAGAGGACAAATCCATCGCTTCTGCTCCTAAAGAAAAAGCAGATATCTTGGGGAAGCTCTTCGCAGCCAATTCTACTGTAGACTTTCAAGGAAGTACTCCGACCACCACCATCAGCGTGAACTCGAGAATGGCAGAGGTCAAATTTTAACATCGAGATGTAAAAAGCATCCTCCAAAAACTGAACACCAATAAAGCTACTGGTCCTGACCAAATTCCAGCCATTGTCCTTAAACGCTGTGCCGCTGAGCTTGCACCTATTCTTTGCAAGCTTTTCAAACTTTCGTACCAACGAGGCGTGTTTCCCGCTTCGTGGAAGATTGGCTGCGTACAACCCATCCCTAAGAGAGGCAAAAAAACTGATCCCACCAATTATAGACCTGTGGCTCTTCTCAGCATCATATCTAAGGTTATGGAGACCGTCATTAACACACAGCTCCTGAAATACCTGGACAACAATAACATCATAAATGATCGCCAGTATGGCTTCCGTAAGCACAGGTCTACAGGTGACCTCCTTGCTTACGTCACTCACTTGTGGAACAGGGCAATAGACAATCATGGCGAATCCCGTTTTGTTGCACTTGATATATCGAAAGCTTTCGACAGAGTATGGCATGACGGACTTCTGGCCAAGCTTGCTGCTTATGGACTACCACCTGGCCTGCGCCAGTGGCTGAATAGCTTTTTGAACGACCGATCTCTGTTTGTTGTAGTCGAGGGCTGTTCATCAGACGTATTTTCAATAAACGCCGGTGTTCCTCAGGGATCTGTCCTATCCCCTACACTGTTTCTGCTGTACATCAACGAGCTGCTGGAAATAACATCCAATCCGATCTACAGCTTCGCAGATGACAGTACATTAGTGTCGTGCATGGAACCAGGCAAGCCACTATCATCCCAGGAGACGGTACGTCAGCGACAGCAGCATGCCTCACAGATCAACGCTGATATCAAAACAATTGTCGAGTGGGGATTAGCAAATAAAGTACAGTTCAACGTACAAAAAACTCAGGCAACAACACTTACAAAGAAGTCTCACGATGGCTTACCAACCGTGGAAATGGAGGGCCACCCCATAGTCGAATCACCTTCTGTCAAGCTTTTGGGAATCAACATCAACAATAACATGTCCTGGCACGACCACGTCGTCAGTATTGCTAAAACGGCATCCCAGAAGCTTGGAGTTCTGTTCCGCTGTAGGAAGTTGTATACACCAGAGCAACTGCTGCTGCTGTACAAGGCACAGATCCGACCATCGCTGGAGTATTGCTCCCATGTGTGGGGATGCGCTCCGAAGCACTCTCTAAAGCATCTGGACACTATCCAGAAAAGAGCGATTGGACTAATCGATACGCCAAACCTCACAAAGGACCTCCACAGCCTGGAACATCGAAGGGGGGTGGCTGACCTATCCCTGTTTTACAGATTCTATCACGGAAGATGTTCGATTGAGCTCTCTCAGATAATAACACCACAGGCCGTCCGAACCAGGAAAACTAGAGAAGCGCTGCGAGCTCATCCTTACCAGGTCGAGGTCCTTACTCCCCGAACTAGTCTCCTCCAGCATTCCTTCTTTTGGAGAACTTCGACGCTGTGGAATCAGCTGCCGGGGAATTTGTTTCCCGACGGCTACAACCTGCAGCGTTTCAAATCTAACGTGAACCGATACTTATCCTCTCGCAGCGCTTCTACAGCGCCATAGGCTTTAAGCCTTTGCGGGAGGCCGACCATAAAAAAAAGATATGCTTCAGGAAAAAGACTGAAATGTTCTCCAAACTAAAGGGTGGGTGAGAACATTTTCCAGGTTTTCTTATACTTGTTGGTCCTGAATGCGGTATTTTCTCGTCTGGGGGTTGCAGTTTGTTTGATACATTATTCCCTTTAGTACAAAAATGCAACCTTCTCAGAAAGTATGAAAAAGTTTTATGGATCTCGACGTGAAAAGGGTCATTCATGTATTTCCTTATATTCTGGACAGAGACCTTAAATCGGACTGCCGGGCTACATTTCCATTGCTGGTGTTAGAAATTTCAACGACAGAATTCAGTACGATCAACTGAGCGCCTTCATGGTCCATAACTGGTGTTAAAATTGGACTGTTGGGTCATAAACGCTACCTCAAAGATCCTATTCGTATGTCGTCGGGTACTTCAGTGTGTATATTCTTTCTGCTGGAGTATTTTCAAAACATTTTTTCGAATCTCTGCAGATAAGCTTTTTTCTCTTGTGCCATTTTTCCACGTCTCAGGCTAATTTTTTTCCACGAATGACCTTTTAACTTAATGGTAAAATTTTTCACCATATCGTTTTCGGTGTGTAGGATAGGACCTAACTTCTAGGGAAGTCGGTTTATACGTTTTTAGATTTGAATTTTTACAGGTTCATACGTTAGGTATGAAAATTATGAGAAATTATTTGCTTTCAAATTTACAATAACAGATATATCTTCTATGCCACAGTTTTGCTTGGTGTTTAGAATACCCCAAAAATAGTGCTGAGAAATCGACACATCAATATTGTCTTGTTGTCTATGGATGATGGCATCGAAAGACAACATCGAAATATTTACAGCCGCTACAGTAGCACGCTTTTAAAAAATAATGTCTATGGCCTATAGAGGAAACCGCGGCACCATCAATTTTGCTGCTCTGAGCGGCATTTTGTCACCCCCCCCCCCCACCCCCATTAAATTGGTCCCTGACCAATATCAATAAAAACATTCGTTATTCCCTATAATATTATTCAAGGTATTATAAGAGAGGCGGATGACCATCATGTGATAGAGATCGACATTCAGAAGGCGTCGGGAGCCTTCAATCTGGAATTTCTTGATGGGATGACGAACGTGTATCAGGATATGCAAAACGTCATAGTGAAGATTGGCTCCAGGATCGCTTCTCCTCACAGTTTGCTGATCAATTGTCACTTTGATTCAGTTATAGATAGCCCAGGTAACATTTTTAAACATTATTTCAGAATCATAGCTTTTCATCTAAATCTATGTATAAAGTTGCGAAGATAACGTAAAAAGCAGTTTTGCAAAAGATGTCGAACGAAGTTGACACACATAAGATATAAGTTCGACGCAACGAGATCGCTTTTTAAAAAAGTTTATTCTACTCAAAAATACATTCCAAAAATACGTTCAAAAGGAATACAAAAATAAGATGTTAACGGTACAACGGAATATCTCTGACTGAATGTGAAATGATTTAGAACTAGCGAAGTAAACTCTTGCTCTTCTCGGGAAACTGCTAGCGTCGTCAGCTCTATTCTTGCTGCATCGGCCTTCCAAGCTGATGTAACTCATATTTTTGACCGCTAATAAATCCACAAGACAGGTCTAATTGTGTCCATTAGGAATATTATCTATATATCCCATCATATTTAAAATAAATCAGCTGTTATCAAATCACTCTACAAAAATGGAGAAAGAGTAAAACTATATAATTATAGTTTATTTGACGTGTGTCTCCAAAGTCTTTGAAAAAATACTAAAAAAGACGATTTAGTGATTTCCTTAATAAATATAACATCTTAGCTAATCAACAATACGGCTTTCAACAAGGTAAGTCAATTCAAGATAATATTGTTGATCTGACAACAAAAATATACGAAAGTTTAGATTGGAATAAACCATCAGCTTGTGTTTTCATAGATTTGGCCAAACCCTTCGACACGTTTGATCACACGGAACCATTAATAACCTTTGGAAATTTGGGTTTTCGAGGAATAACATATGAACTAATAAAGAGTCATTTGAGAGGAAGACGGCAATGTGTAAACAGCAATAATAGCCGGAGCGAATATAAAGACGTAAATTATGGTAAACCGCAGGGGACAGTCTTAGGGCCCAATGCTGCATAATTTGTATATTAACGACCTTTTTATACTGAATACAATTGGAAAAATAATTCGTTGTGCAAACGACTCTGCTGATTTTTAGAGTGCACATATTTGAGAGGATTTGAAATATACAGGATGGGCCAATAGTGCATGGACGGAAGATTGTGGGCTCACTAAAAAATATTTCAAAAATCTGTCACTTGATTGAGGGCTATAACGTAAAAATATTCTCACTTAAATTTTGACGTTTATACAGGGTGATTCATATCAAACTTACATTTTTTTGAATTGAACCCCTATATATTATTGCATATTTGGATTCCTTCAATTCTAGTGTAACTTTATGTATCACACATGGAATGTCTCATACATGGAACATTAAACGAGCCGTTTAGGCGCAAATCACCATTTTTGGTATAAGTAGGTATCAGAAAAAATGATTGAATATCGCAGCGATTATAAAACTTAGAAGGCCGTGACTTTGCGGTACGACTAAGCATGAATTGCGTCGCCTTAGGTCAGAGGTTCTTCTTTTTGTACTTGGAGAAATCAGCAGATTCATTAAAGAAACTTGAATCACAGATAACTTGATTTTTTTCAAATGGGAATGCCTATTTTGGTTTAAAGAGTCAAATGTAAAATTTGATTACCTTTCTAACGATATAGCATTCTCGATATCAATCTTTTTTGGTTTTCATTTAATTTCAAATTTTCAGCCAAATAGGTGTTTTTCCATTTTCGTGCATGCAAGCGACCTAGCAGGCCAAGAAAAATGAACAAAAGCCCGTAAATATGGAAGAAACCTACTAACTAGTAGAAAGATGCAAACTAACTGGAGTAACGAGGCAAGATTACGGAAAATTCCTTACAACATATTAGCTCTAACCAGAAACAATAGCGGTAACAAGAACGCTCATTTTTCACAGCCTACTGTGGTTCCTGCATAAATTTCGTTTTGGTGCAAGATATATATTGAAATAATTCAACTCTACTACTATATCTGGAGGATTGGTCAAATATCTACGAAAAGGAGTATTCCAAGGGCCCTACAGTGAGGTTTGAAAAGGAGCGCGGCCATATAATAATTCTTCTGACATTTTGACAATTGGGTCAATTATTTGAAGTATTTACTACAGGATGATATGAGGTAATAACATGAGCAAAAAGAAGAAAACTAAGTGTACTACCGCATCACAGGAAGGACACTCAGACTGCTCAATACTAAACTGTATAACACAAACGCCAAATATAACAGAAGTGTTAAAGGAGAAGGAGGAGTTGAAACAAATACTAGAAACAACAAAAATCTTACTCATTGAGAAAGAGAAATTAAATGAGCAACTAATGTTAGAAAACGAGAGGCTAGTTTCGCAATATAACCTTATAGCTTCCAATATAGTTGAGAAAGGTAGTATTGTTGAAACAATTGACAAAATAGCTCAAAGACTAGAAAACCTAGAGTGCAATGCGACAACGAAAACCTACTCACAGGCAGTAACCGGCAAATCGAGGGCACATAAACATGTAACATTAAAAAATCTTACAATCAAACCCAAACATAAGCAAAATTGTATAACAACAAAGAAAGACCTTAGTGATAAGATAAATTTATCAAAGTTACAGTTGAAAATTGAAGATGTAACTAATACCAAAGATGGAAGGATAAATATAAAGATGCGTAAAGAAAACTACAATAAGTTTAAAAATGAGGTAGAAAATCAACTATCAAAACAGTACGAAGCCATAGGGAAGAAGATGTTGCAACCAAGAATTAAAATTGTGGGGTACAGAACACACGAAGAGCCTTCAGCAGAAAAACTCAAGAGAAAAATCAAGATAATTATTACATCAAGGAACAAGACATCAAAATTACATTTATGAAATATATAACAGAAAAAAATTATTATACCATATATGCAGAGGTGAGTGAAAGAGTTTATAAACAAATTTTCAGTGACAATGGGGCTAAACTTCTTGTCGAATTTCAAAGTCTCGGAGTATATGAAAATAACTTTATGACACAATGTAAGAATTGCTTTAGATTTAACCATAGTACAATTAAGTGTAGAAATACAAAAATTTGTTATAAATGTGGGAAATGACATGACAGTAGAACTTGCACAGTTGAGAATGTTTCATGTGGAAATTGTATATATTCTAACCTAAAATATAATAAGACAGACAATATAAACCATTCGATCACAGATAAAAATTGCCCAGTATTTCAATACTTTCAAAAAGAATATTTAACGAAAATACAATACAATTAGAACATACATCAGTTCAAATGTTTTACTATATAGAGTTGTGTATATTTTATACTGTTTTAAATATAATTACATAATGCGCGCGTGATAATTCAATGAAATGGAAACTTACGTAAGACAATTTGAAAACAGACAAATTGAAACAAAAATAACCAAAGATCCTTATGAATGTAAATTATTGCTTAATAATGGCCTAAATAAAAGTATGAGTTTTCGAATATTTCATACAAATATAAGGAGCCTAACGAAAAATTTAAACAAGTATCTTTAAATGAACTGTCTTTATCTTTTGATATTATAACTGTAACTGAGACATGGACATTATTCGAAGCAGATGCGCTAAAGATCCCTGGCTATGATGTGATTCACAATGAAGGAAATATAAATAAATCTGATGGTACAGTGGTATACATACATAAAACAAGAACAAGGAAGCTTATGGCCAAAAAACTTAATTTACATGAGAAAATCTTGGGGTTGTGGGCAAAATTTTGTTTTGACTTCCCACACCGATAGGCTGTTAGCACCAGAGTCTCCTCCATGCTGTGACCCAGTCTCTTTGTTCAAAATTTTGGCCACAACCCCAAGATTTTCTCATCTAAAATAAAACAAGAACTAAATTCTGATAATGAAATAGTTTATATCGGTAACATAAAGGCAATAAAGAGTAGTATACGATTTGCATCAAAAAGTGTGTGTGTTGTTTCACTATATAGATCTCCATCTCAATGTCCAAAAAAAATTAATGAAAATTTAGACACATTTCTAAAAAATTCCTGTGATAAAGAAGCTGATTTGAGTGTTATTGTGGGGGATACTAATATAGATATTTTGGATGAAGGGCCAGACTATGTGAATGATTATATGAATATTATGGCAATATACCTCTGCTATAAATAAGTATACGAGAATTTAGGGACAATCAAAATCTTGTTTGGACCATATTTTTGTTAAAACCAAAAATGAACAATGTTGTTTACCTGTAGTTTTAGAGTCACCAATTACTGACCACTTTCCTGTTCTGTATTCAGTATTCTGCAATACTGCCTCGAATCCCAGTCACACGAAAATAATGCTTGTAATTATAAGTACTATGTGAACCACAAAAAGTTAGAACAACAATTTAGACACGAAACCTGGCTTTCAGTATTGCAGAGTAATATAGAGGATGCTGCTGATTCTTTTGTAGGTATAATCTCTGAAAAAAATTAAGATATGCACAAATAAAGTAAAAATTAAGCGATCTAAAAAAAAAAACGATCTCCATGGATATCAAGAGCCCTGGTCAAGTCCATAAATACGAAAAATAATATGTACAAAAATTTGCAACGAGATCCTGAAAATAGCTCACTGATAAACGATTACAAAAATTATAGAAATAAGCTATCACATTTATTAAAAATTGCAAAAACTAATTATTATAGAAGCATAGCTAAATATTACGCTGGCGACACTAAATCTTTGTGGAAACACATAAAAAAAATGGAGTCAAGTTGATTGACTCAGTACTTCCCACACATAATAATGATACCATTTTATTGTTCTCCCATTGCATGAAGCTGTAGTCTGAAATCCCATTACAACCAAATCATCGCCCACCCACCCGCAAAAGAACATCCAACACAAAAACTCTCGTAAATAGTTTCTTGCGTCTCTCTCCTTAGAAACCAGGACGCTACAGTTGTCATTCTGCATGCTTCAACTGAACGATGCGAAATGATCAGGAGCCTTTAAACCGTTTAAAAGCGAAGCAGTTAGTTTTTTAGTTATTGTTGCGCCGCCACTGACACGATTTTTCAGACACTGGCGCTTTTTCCACTCTCGCCGCGATAGTCAATTCTGTGTCGAAATTTTATTAATTTAATAATTTTTGCTCTATTCAATATACATAGAACGAAACTAAGCAATACTCGTGTATGTATACATCGCAAAATTCTAAGTCCCTTGGCTTCTGTAATAGGCAAGGCGATGGACATGGACTTAAAAAAAATACGCCGCTACGTATTTCTTCCATAGGTCAATGGGCAAACTATTATTAATACAACAAATTTTCAGTTTTACAACCCCCCACCCTCAACCACCCCAATTTCACCCCCACCCAAAAAACGTGGAAAATGATCAGGAACCCCTAAAACGCCTAAAAATAAGGTTTGAGCTGTTTTTATATTTTTAGTTTTTTATTATTGCTGCACCGCCACTGACACGATTTTTCCAAAACATACCCGTTTTCCATCCTCGCCATGGTAGTAATACTGTGTCAAAGTTTCGTTAAAATCAATTGAATAATGTTCGCTTTACGCGATATCGAACAATCTAAAACAATACTCATATGTATACATCACAAAGTCCCGTGGTTTCTATAATAAGCATGCAACGTTCGGATGGACCTAAAAAAGTGTATCATGCCGCTAGGTTTTTCATTCACATATCAATGGACCCCCCACCCCCCAACCACCTCAAATTCACCCCCACTCAAGAAAAAGTAGAAAATTATCAGGAACCCCTAAAACGCCTAAAAACGAAGTTTGAGACATTTGAAATTTTTCGTTTTTTGCTAATTACTCCTCCCCCCGTATAACTATTTCCAAAATTATAGGAACATTACCTACTACGACCCCACAGCACAACGCTGCCCAAATTTCATCACAATCCATGCAGCGGTTACTGAGATTTTGAGGGTAGAAAAACGCGACAGACAGACCAACGGAAATGAGTGACGTGGATTTTCGTTATGTACACATCATAAAACGCCCAAAAAGCGTATTATCTCAAAATCGAAAATTTTCGCGATCACAATACTCCCCTCACCTATCGGTGTGGGAAGTAAAATGCATGGTAGAAGTAGGAATAACACCATAAAAGAAATTAAATCTGTTACAAACATTACAAATCCTGTGGGCATAGCAGAAATTTTCAATGAACATTTTAGTACTTTGGGCAAGAAGTTAGCAAGCCAGATTAAGGACAGCTCATTGTTGACGCATAAAATCTACTCAAATTCTATATATATTACGAATACAACAGAAAAAGAAATACATTAGATAATTCACAGCCTAAAGGCCAATATATCTCCTGGCATAGACGATATACGTACGGAAATTTTAAAAAAATATTCACCCTACCTTACTGGTCCTCCTACCTACATCATAAATAGATGCTTAAATGAAGGAGTCTTTCCAAAGTGATTTAAAGTCTCGAAAGTAAAACCTGTATTCAAATCAGGAAATAAATGGGATGTGAATAACTACAGACCTATATCGCTTTTGTCAAGTATAGCAAAAATTTTTGAAAAAGTTCTAAAGTCACGCTTTTTGGAATTCGTAACAAAATATGTTATTCTGTCAAATAAGCAGTATGGCTTCAGAGAAAACAAATCTACGCAAGACGCCATTCCACTTTTGACTACCAAAATAAATGCTGCCATAGATAAGTCTCAGCCATCTTTATGTATTTTTATTGACTTGGCCAAGGTATTTGACACAATTAATCACTCCGATCTACTAAATGCGATGGAAGCTATGGGTTTCAGAGGAAATACTTATACTTTAATGAAAAGTTATTCAACAAACAGAACACAATGTGTAATGATAGAAGATGTTGTGAGTAGTGAAACACTTGTAACATATGGCGTACCACAGGGATGTGTCTTGGGTCCGTTATTATGTCTACTATATATCAATAGCTTGTTCGATCTCAACACATCAGGTGAAATTATAAGTTTTGCAGACGATACTGCTATTTCTTACCAGCATAATAATTGGACAGATTTGAAAAGCCTAGTTGAAGGAGATTTCAAATTAATTATGAATCACTTTAACGCAAAAAAGCTTACTATAAATTGGGAAAAGACTTGCTACCTACCGTTTACTTCATATGAAATACATCTACCAGGATATAACACTTTAAATATAGGTAATAAAAGCATTTCCTCTGTTCGTAATATCAAATATTTGGGTGTTATACTAGACCCTCATCTAAGATGGTCAGAACATGCTAACTGCATAGTGAAAAGACTCAGAAGCTTGATTCCAAAATTTAAAGTTTATAAAAATATTTCCGATATAAAAACATTGAAAATCCGATACTTTTCGTTGGTGCACTCCACCTCACTTACGGAATAATGGCAGGGGGAGGCCTTTGAGATACTTACCTGAGATTTATTGATGTCACTCAAAAATGGCTAATCAAGGTTATGTTAGGTAAGCCAATATTATATGCATCTGATGCACTCTTTAATGATGCTCAGCTAATAGATGTACGGCAGCTTTTCTTTAGAGCCATTGCGATATTTCAGCATAAACAAAATTAATCAAGACTTTATTTCACACACATATAATGCAAGACAAAGTGGAGTCAACCTGAAGATACCAAAAACTATAAGTCCATTGATCAAAAAAATCATAGTTACCTTTGTCCAAAAAATTATAATAAGTTACCCGAAAATACAAAATCATTGAAACCATTGTCCCTTTTCAAAAAGCATCTTGATTTATGGTTATCACAAGTACCACGAAGAGATATTCATAACATAATTATAAAGAATAAGTACTTTGAAAATTACATTTAAAGTCAGGATGTTATAAGACTTACTAAGAATGTATATAAAATGTAATATGTAATATTATATTTATGTATGAGTACGAGTATATTATATGTATATGTAAATTTGTTTATTATAAAATATTATTCACCATTTTTTTAGATCATGTAGAAATGAGTAATTATAAGCAGTTGCATAAGCCACGCACAAGGCAATGCCTTTTGTGGGTATACTATATTTATTGATATATTTGTTTATACGTTCTGTACATTACATGTATGCATATGTCAATAAATATTTTGTTGTTTAAAAAAAAAACAAAGAAGTGCAGCCCGGGCTCCGACACACCGAGTTGCTGTTCCATTACCCAATGACTATTCCTCACACCGTGAGGTGAGCAATCACTGGGTCCGCGAATCGTGCTCCCTAAGTAGACGAAGGGACCCAAGGATGACTGCCTTCTGCATTCTGGCGGCTAATATGTGCCCCGCCGCACGGCACACCGGTATTTTGCGCAGTCCAGAGAGCAGCGTATTCCTCATTCCACCTAGGGATCCAATGACCATAACCAGCAGACTTACAGTGTAGTCTGGCCAGAGCCTGCGAAGTTGTCCGAGTAACTCCTGATATTTGGTCCGCTTTTTCTCCTCCTTAGAGACGATGTTCACCTCGGCAGGTGCCGAAAACTCAATAACGAACATCGTCTTCTGTTGGTGGTCGAGAAGGACTATGTCGGGCTTGTTTGCCTGTACAAGCTCGAGCGTGGGGAATGAGTAGTTCCAGTAAATCCGGCGTTTCTCGTTCTCCACAACGGACTCTATATCCCCTGGAGCGTATGGCAGCATCGGTGTCTCATCGACACCGTATGAGTGACTGAAATGATAGTAGATGATAGTTATTATTATTATTATCTAAAATGGTAAAACAAAAAAGTGCAGCCCGGGCTCCGACACACCGAGCTGCTGTTCCATTACCCAGTGACTACTCCTCACACCGTGAGGTCAGCAATCACTGGGTCCGCGAATCGTGTGCCCTAAGTAGACGAAGGGACCCAAGGATGACTGCCTTCTGCATTCTGGCGGCTAAGATGTGCGCCGCCGCACGGCACACCGGTATTTTCCGCAGTGCAGAGAGCAGCGTATTCCTCATTCCACCGAGGGATCCAATGATCATAACCAGCAGACTTACAGTGTAGTCTGGCCAGAGCCCTTCCTCCTCCTTAGAGACGATGTTCACCTCGGCAGGCGCTGAAAACTCTATAACGAACATCGTCTTTTGTTGGTGGTCGAGAAGGACTATGTCGGGCTTGTTTGCCTGTACAAGCTCGAGCGTGGGGAACGAGTAGTTCCAGTAAATCCGGCATCTCTCGTTCTCCACAACGGACTCTATATCCCCTGGAGCGTAAGGCAGCACCGGTGTCTCATCGATACCGTATGAGTGTCTTAAATGATAATAGAGCACTCGTAGAGCCGCGTTGTGCCGATGGACGTAAGCCGTCCCAGCGTACGTCTTACACGCCGACAAGACATGCATAAGCGTCTCTGGCGCCTGTCGGCAAGCTCTACAAAGGGTGTCGGGTACATCTACACCCATAACCCTTTTACGGTACACCAAGGTGTTGAAGACGCCGTCTTGGCAAGCCATTATAAAGTCCTCAGTCGCCGACTTCAACCCACTAGACCTTAGGAAAGAGAAGGTCAACTGCTCAGACAAGCCATGCTCTTCCAGATGTTTGTAGAAGAGTCCATGCATTGGCTTATCTTTATGAAGTCTTAAAAGGAAGTCGACTTCGGCAGCGACTTTGTTCTTGCCGGACAGTTCGGATGACCAGATCTGCCGGAGTCGGTGCAAATACTTGCGGCGGAGACACTCTTTGACCAATTCTGCCTCTTGGACATGACGCTGCGCCACTCCAAGGTAGGTATAGGTATCTCCGGCATGCAGTTGTCGCAAGATGCTCTCATCAACGAGCTGTTTCTCATCTCCACTATCTCCGCTTCGTCCTTTCTTGAGACGAACCAATGCACATTTGTCTGTTCGGAACTCCATTCCGATAGCATGACTGTACTCCTGCACCACCCTCAGCGATTGTTGTAGTTCGCGTTGGCCGGAGGCATAAAGTTTTAGGTCATCCATATAAAACAGATGGGTGACCTTGTGCCTCCGGTTATTGGGCGTGCCACAGCTGTATCCCTTAGTATTTCTCAGCGCTATGGACAGAGGCAAAAGTGAGATGCAAAAGAGCAAGGGACTCAAGGAGTCTCCTTGGTAGACACCTGTTTTCAATGACACCAACTCTGTCTGAACCCGAGTTTCACCTGATGTTATAGTGAACCGGGTCTTCCAGAGTGGCATCAGTTGTTTGATGCATCCCACTATCTGATTATCCACCGAAAGACATTCCAACAGCCGCACAATGAGCTCATGAGACGTGCTGTCGAATGCCTTGCGATAGTCAATCCAGGCCATAGAAAGGTTTCGCTTGTACTGCATAGAGTCCTGCGTGACACATCGGTCAATCAACAGGTTCTCCTTGCAGCCAGCTACTACTTTCTTTGACCCTCTCTGTTCATACACGTCGAGAAATACAGGATTCACAGCTTGAAGGAGACGCATGTACAAGATTCTGGTGAAGAGCTTGTAACATGCGTTCAGACATGTTATTGGCCTGTAGTTTTTGGGATCAGACAAATCTCCGGTCTTCGGGAGAAGCACGGTTCGACCCTCGACAAACCAAGCCGGAATTGGCTGCTCCTGATTTAGCCACGAGTTAAAAACTCTAGCTAAATGCCGGTGGCAACTGGGGAATTTTTTCCACCAGTAGGTGTTTATGCCATCCGGGCCAGGAGCTGCGAAATTCTTTGCGCCTCGTAAGGCGTCAAGAATTTCTTCCGTGTTTATCGGATGACGCAGTACATTCAAGTTAGGAGTCCTCCTACAAACGGGCTCGAACTGCGCCAAGGCCGGAGCGTCTGCTGAGAGAGGTTTGGGTTGTTCGCAAATGTCCCTCCAAAAGGCCTCCGCGCGATCAGCAGTTGGCGGCTGCTCTATGGCTGGAGGCGGCTGTTGGAAAAGGCGGGAAGCTCTTTCGTAGAACATTCTGTTCTGCTCCAGACCTGTCGCCCGCGCCACCAACGATCGCTTAGCAGCGATTAGCATCCGTATCCTGTCAAGACAGTGTTGCTTGACAACAACCAGTACCGCTTGACTGAGTGTATGATGGTCGCGCCTCAACCCGTAGGCTATCTGGCGCACTCGGCGCGTAAAAGGCTTCCCAGCCGCTCTATATTCCATCACACACTGGATACGGGATGCTTCCTGGCGAGCCAACTGGATTTTCGCTTCCTTTAGGCGCACCCGTCTCTGTGCTCTCTCAACAGGAGAGTCTCTCACTCTCCCCTGTCTAGCTAGCCTCAGAGCCGCAGCGTACATTTCGCAATTGATGCTCCAAATGTCCGAGGCCTCGGATAGACGTTCACCCACAACCTCATCATCTCTCTTCAAATCTGCCAGCTTCATGGACCTTCCGTTGTTATGCAAGGCCCTTCGGTCTCTGAAATCCCCAGGTGAGACGACTTGATCGATTTCCCTCTCAGCGGGCCTTACCGCCGAACTTTCAGCCTGATTAACAAGCCTTCCGTCCGCCGAAGGGGCAGGCTGAGCTGGAGCACGAACATATCCCTGCCTCCGGAGGTACGATACATAATCTCGCAAATTCTGAGAGGTAAGCGTGCTATGCTCTGGGTGCATTTCACACCACCTCTCATACATGCGGGACATGTATCCCCTACGGCGCGGGCTACTGCTCTCGTAGCAGCTCAGCAGGTCATCCCTGAGCTCCGTCGTCCACCTAAAACGGTCCATGTCATTGCGGGGGTCGCCAACAGGGCGATCCGAAGCACCGCCACCTTGCCTAACGCCGGCTTCCGAAACCGGCTCGGTGTGGGTGCTTTTCTTCCGGGGTGGTCGAACCCGAAGATAGGGCCCGTCAGGTGGTTGGCCTTAGGGCCCCCAGAGACATTTCCGGAGGCAGCCGTCCAAATTGCCTCCTGAGGATGCACCTGCGAAGGTTGCGGGCTGGATTACATCCTTGGGCTTCGGTATATCCTGCGGTGTCGCCACGCACCGGATAGCCTACTGATGTTGGGTGGCTTCCTGCGGGTGTGTTATCAGCCGCCCCTAACGTGGAGCCAGACGCTGTCAGAGTACCGCTCGTCACATGGAGATCCGTCGTGTCCTAGTTATTAAGGGATAGCCGATCCTCTGGATGCAGACGCTATTCCACCGTGCTAGTTTTGGTCCGGCCCGGGTATTTGATTTCCCCGGTACCACCCATATCTGGGAGGCGTTCCCCTATCCGCCACCCTGGGGAGGCGCCACTGAGGGGATCTAGCAACCCCTCGCTTATTATTATTAGCCAATTTCCAAAGTCAGTAAGAAATTCTTTAATCAAAGAAAAGCTACTAGTGATTGTTGCTGGCAGTAGAATATCTATGTCTTCTAAATAAATTTTCACATTTAATGCTATAGAAAAGTAACTATTTCCGTAAGTCAAAAGTAATGATACCTCTGACTGGAACCCTTCAAATTCTTCAGTAGGTACTTTTACTTATTAGCAAAATCGCGGAAAATGAAACTTGAATTGCAGTCTGATTGAATTGTAAAACGTAATTTAGTTTGTAGAAAGCTACATGAAATAAACACAATTACAACATAGCGTAATTAAAAAATTCTAGCAATTAGTTCAGTAGATGTTCAGAATGCTCCAGTTAGAGATATCTTCACTTTTGACTTAACTAAACGAAAATGACTACTTTTTTTATCCCATTAAATCTGAAATGACATTCTAATATGTTAGACTGTAAACAAAAATCGCTGGTAGTTTTCTTTTTGTTTCAAAATTTTTAATTGTGTTGGAAAGTTGTCAAGTTCTAGTAGACCTCAATAGCTAGTAGGTTGTGAAAAACAAACACTTCTGTCATAACCCAGCTACTCATTGACATTAGATATCTTGCCGCTGTTGTATCCGGTTAGAGCTGATGTGTTGTAGGGAATTTTCATGATCTTGCCTCGC
Organism: Callosobruchus maculatus; assembly: GCA_951848785.1. Classification (NCBI taxonomy): domain Eukaryota; kingdom Metazoa; phylum Arthropoda; class Insecta; order Coleoptera; family Chrysomelidae; genus Callosobruchus; species Callosobruchus maculatus. Next base: position 711,936 of record CATOUR010000103.1, read on the forward strand.
TACTCTAGTTCGTTTGCATCTATCTACTAAGTTAGTTGGTTTCTTCCATATTAACGGGCTTTTGTTTATTTTTCATGGCCTGCTTGCACGCAGGAAAATTGAAAAACACCGATTTCACTGAAAATTTGAAATAAAATGAAAACCGAAAAAGATTCATATCGAGAATGCAATATCGTTAGAAAGGTAATCAAATTTTGCATTTGATTCTTTAAACCAAAATAGGCATTCCCATTTGAAAAAATCAAGTTATCTCTGATTGAAGTTTCCTTACTTAATCTACTGATTTCTCAAAGTACAAAAAGAAGTCAAACTTGGCCGTCTGGCCTAAGGTAACGCATTTCATGCTTAGTCGGACCGCAACGTCACGGCCTTCTAAGCTTTATAATAGCTGCGATATTCAATTTTTTTCTGATAGCTGCTTTTACCAAAAATGGTGATTTGCGTCACACTAGAATTGACCAAGGAATCGAAATATGCAATAATATATAGAGGGCTCCATTAAAAAGATTTAAGTTTGATATGAATCACCCTGTATAAACGTCAAAATTTAAGTGAAAATATTTTTACGTTATAGCCTTCAAGGGTCCCTACCATAATCAAGTGACAGATTTTTGAAATATTTTTTAGTAAGCCCACAATCTTCCGTCCACGCACTTGATATATCGAAAGCTTTCGACAGAGTATGGCATGACGGACTTCTGGTGAAGCTTGCTGCTTATGGACTACCACCTGGCCTGCGCCAGAGGCTGAATAGCTTTTTGAACGACCGATCTCTGTTTGTTGTAGTCGAGGGCTGCTCATCAGACGTATTTTCAATAAACGCCGGTGATCCTCAGGGATCTGTCCTATCCCCTACACTGTTTCTGCTGTACATCAACGAGCTGCTGGAAATAACATCCAATCCAATCTACAGCTTCGCAGGTGACAGTACATTAGTGTCGTGCATGGAACTAGGCAAGCCACTATCATCCCAGGAGACGGTACGTCGGCGACAGCAGCATGCCTCACAGATCAACGCAGATATCAAAACAATTGTCGAGTGGGGATTAGCAAATAAAGTACAGTTCAACGTACAAAAAACTCAGGCAACAACACTTACAAAGAAGTCTCACGATGGCTTACCAACCGTGGAAATGGAGGGTCACCCCATAGTCGAATCACCTTCCGTCAAGCTTTTGGGAATCAACATCAACAATAACATGCCCTGGCACGACCACGTCGTCAGTATTGCTAGAACGGCATCCCAGAAGCTTGGAGTTTTGTTCCGCTGTAGGAAGTTGTATACACCAGAGCAACTGCAGGTGCTCTACAAGGCACAGATCCGACCAGCGCTAGAGTATTGCTCCCATGTGTGGGGATGCGCTCCGAAGCACTCTTTAAAGCTTCTGGACACTATCCAGAAAAGAGCGATTGGACTAATCGATACGCCAAACCTCACAAAGGACCTCCACAGCCTGGAACATCGAAGGAGGGTGGCTGACCTATCCCTGTTTTACAGATTCTATCACGGAAGATGTTCGAGTGAGCTCTCTCAGATAATAACACCACAGGCCGTCCGAACTAGGAACACTAGAGAAGCTCTGCGAGCTCATCCTTACCAGGTCGAGGTCCTTTCTCCCCGAACTAGTCTTCTCCAGCATTCCTTCTTTTGGAGAACTTCGACGCTGTATCAGCTGCCAGGGAATTTGTTTCCCGACGGCTACAACCTGCAGCGTTTCAAATCTAACGTGAACCGATACTTATCCTCTCGCAGCGCTTCTACAGCGCCATAGGCTTTCAGCCTTTGCGAGGGGCCGACCATAAAAAAAAATATTGGCCACCCTGTATAATGGAAAAGGACCATATTAAAATTTTTTTCTCTAGCGAAATGTTTACTGTCAACTATCAAAAATCAAACATTATGATGTATTCTTGCGATAAAAGATGTTCCCCTAGCTTTAATCAGGTGGAAATTCAAATTCCAGCAGAAAAAATAGAAATAAAATCAGTTGAAAAAACTAAATATCTAGGCATCATTATTGACAGGCACATGAAGTGGAATTATCACGTGGAGGATTTAGTGAGGGGATTGAGGAGTCTGATCAGCAAATTTAATTTTTGTAAGGTCATGTTGGATAAAAAACAATTATTAACAATGTATTTTGCACTAGTTCAGTCTATACTCAGCTATGGAATTCTGGCATGGGAAGCAGTGTTGAACTGCTATCATCAACAAATAGAAATTGCTCAAAAGTGGATTATATTAAAGTTTATTTCAAATAAACATATGTCATTCTCAACCGAAAACTTATACAAAGAGTCAAAACTACTTGACTGTAGGCAGTTATATTTCAGCATATATCAAATTAAACTCAAACAACATATGAATCCAATAATTATCATACCAGAGCCAAGGCTTCTTCAGTCAATATACCAAAAACATCAAAAACAGCGAGACAACGTTGCATTTCATATTTGGGCCCCAAAATCTACAATGGCATCCCCGATATTCAGTAACAAATAAACTCCACGGCAAAACTTAAAAAACACCTCAAGAATTGGATTTTTCAACAACCAAGGCAAAAAATACTTAAGGTAATAGATATAGAAAACGAGTATATACTGAACTAATAAACTGACAATAGTATGCTATTTTCTCACTGGTTAGCAGATAAAGAGAACGATACTGAAGGTAAAGATGAGAATAACAATCATTGCAGTTGGATGGTGTTCTTGTATGGTTGTATGGTATAATCCACGACGGAGAAAGGGTAGATGTCCTAATCTACAACGTCAATGAGAGTGCCCTACGTCATGATGAAGCGCCTCAATGACTGTCTGCAGGATACATATGGGAATTGGAAAACCGGAGGTCTTCCATAGAGATGATCTGTGGCCATACAAAGATCGAAGTGAACTGTACGAAACAAAATTCTACTTTTTTCCACCCACTTTCACCACCTTAAAAACGATCCTAAGAACGGAACTCATGAAACGATGACACTTTGTCGACCAACACTATAATATATGTTAACTCAGTTTGTTCACAGAACTTAGGAAAGAAAACAAAACTACTGCCACGTTATGTCGTCTTTGATGTTATAGCGGAAAACTATTGAATATCCTACTTGTTCCAAAATTCAGCCTATATTATTTTGATAACTAGTTTACTTCTTCGGGGTATCAACAGTATCAACACGTTTATGACAATAAAAAAAAGCTCGGTGCCGAACCGTCAGTGTTATATTCTAAGAAGCGCCATTATATTCCTTTAAACTAAGACTATGAGTATGGAAAAGGCATGCTCTTCATCTGCACAAAGTATTCCTTTTCTGAATTTGTGATGATACTTCCAGACTGTCTATATATTTTCACCATTGAATGTTTTAGGTGCAAGTGACGATGGGGCCAGCTGTGCAGTTATGTTGGAAATACTGAGAGTCCTCTCAAAATCAACCAAAATATTGAGGCACAATGTTATATTTCTGTTCAACGGAGGGGAAGAGAACTTCATGCCAGCATCCCATGGGTTTATAACTCAGCATATATGGGCGAAAGAGGTGAGGCAGTTTCATGTGTTCCTTAAGACAAATTTCCGCACTGTGAATCAGCTGAGCAATATAGAGAGTAATTGCTCCAAGGTGCTGTCCTACTGCGCAAGTTACTTCAATATTTGTGGTGTTATAAGTCATTTGCCACGCAGATTATGTCATAGGTGATGAACTACAGTTTATTACAGTTGATAATTTACAAGAGCTTATATTACTTAATGGCTTCTATTCAAGTGCAATTTGCCAAGGCTAATAATAGGGATAAAATATGCTACCTACTATGTGGCCATAGTAGGTAAAGCCAGTGAGGTTCATTGGCGGCGGAGTAATAAGCAAAAACCAAAATTTTCTGTTCTTAGTTGTATTAGGGCCTGATTCTTATTACCTTTTTTTATAGACGAGCCAAATTGGGTTGGAAGGATGTCAATATTATTTTAATTACTTATCACCCTCGATAATTCCATATCCAACTTGATAGCAATGCAGTGTTGATACCTAGTTAGTGCGGAGAATGTGGAAGTACTGAGTCAATCAAATTGACTCCATTTTGATTTTCAGGTCGCGAAAATCCGTGTCCCAAATTTTTTTAGTTACATTGTTGTCATAGCGCAGGTAAAGCCATATTTTTGAAAGTATGTGCCTCGGGGGCGAAAGAAATGAGTAAACAATTGAATACTACCACTAGCATTATAAGGCCCGATTTTATCAACACAGGAATTTTAACAAAGGTTTTAATCCATCGGAGAGTCTAAGGCCCGATTTTATCAACATGCATATAACAAAGACTTCGACAAAGCTTTTCTATTGGATGTTATTTAGCAAAAGCTTTCTATTATGTATTGAGGGCTAAGTTAATAAATATCATCCAATAGTATTTTATCAATATTGAAAACAAAATGTCAAAGCACTTTTTATCACATCGTATATAAGTTTTGTAACAAAACTATTGTTGTAGGCTAGGCCAGCATCTTGCGGAGCGGATCGCCTCAACGAAACATATTTGGTTAGGTACTTTATTACTGAGATTAGCGATCAAACATTCAAAAAGATATTTATTTCGATCGTTGACTTCGTCTCGAGCTTCAAACTTCATTCATCGCCTATGTTGCAACAGATATACATTTTATAGCGTTTTTCACTGGTTGCACTCGGCCTGCACTGGATTTTTGTTTTGCATTCACTGGCAGTTCCAGTGCAAAATGTTTTAAGTGCACTCATTTCACTGGCATTTCTGCACTTGGAACGGTCGAACTGAGTGTAATAATTTCACACCGATTTCAGAGTGAGTGTCGTGGAAGTGAACCAAGAAAATGACAGAGGGTTTGAGCGGGACATTTCAAATCAGAGAATTGTGTTTCACCTGTTTAAACTTCCGATCTCTGAATTTTCAGTCAGAATGAGTAGAGTGAACAAAAATCAAACGTTTAATTTCCTTGTTTGAATTGGCAGAATCCAGCTCATCTTTTAGGATGAACAAATAATGTGTTTAGGAAGAAACTCGGGAGAAAAAATTCCCAGAATTAGCAATTACATGGAAACTGTTGAACAGTTTTCAGACAAACGAGTAAGTGGTATATAACATTATGCAAAGATTGTTGTCAAAATAAGTTGTTGTTTGTTAGTAGTTTGAGGAACATTTTGCGGAAACTACCAGATTTTGAAGAAACTGGAAGGTCCTTCAGCGGACAAAGAAGAGATTGGCAATAGCGCAATAGATGCTGGCTGGCTAATATTCAAATTAGACTCCCTCTAGAGATGTTTACTCTGAGTTTCCAACGGTGAAACTACCTCCAGAGTTTTGAAATAAAAATTCAAAACTTTTGCAACATACTGTTACAAGTCTTTAGTCCGATTGGGCAAGGAAGCACTTGGTACGGATTTCACTATTTATTTTCATTAACTATGTAGCCTAATACTTAATAGTCTAATTTATCTAAAGTCACTACACTAATTTATATTGGTCCTTAACTTCACTAATTTATGTGACAGTTCATTTATTTCGCGCGAGCCACTGGAACGTCGTCGCGTATTACTACCGAGCACTGACTGCTGCACTCTATTGACACTAACTGTAACTGTCTCTCGTGCGACGGCTCTTTTATATTAGGCGGCGCCATCTCTGGAACGTTCGCGACAGCTCGCGATCATCACCGACAGAACGAGAAGGAATTTTTCTAGACCTCACACATATACACGGCTGTCCAGGGCCGGACTGGCACACTGCCCCCTCCTTAAGGCCGTTTCGTCCCCGGAACGTTCTTCTCTGAATGGACACAGAACGCCCTTCTTGCAGCCAGAAGTTTGGTAAAAGAAGCAATCCACGGTTCTGTGTTCTGTCGGTCCTCTCGGGTTCCAGCTGCAGACCAGAATTTCGATTCCCGTGAACCTGAAGAGAACTTCTAGCATGTTTCGGATGATCCGCCAATCCAGGCCGTCCCGTCCGCAAGCTAGCTTAGGAATCGCCAGCTTCAAAACATTTGCGGTCAGCAGCTTCTCTCTGGGGTCCAGGAGTGCCTCCCATACAGTCCGGTACGTCGATTTCTGATAGGACTTCTCCTTTGAAATCAAGTAGTAGAGTCGCCTCTGGTCACTTCGTAACTCCAGCGCTTGTCCGACTCGTCGACCCTGTCTCTTCAGCTCGTCCACTTGGCCAAACAGATGTTGTAATTCCCCGGCAATCCCTCGGGACATCCGGAGGTCTCTTGCGACACAATGAGCCAACGCGTACTCATCCGGCACCGTGAACAAATCTCGATGTTGTTGTTGGCCAAATAGCGGTTCACAGTCCTGTTCGTCCTCTCCACCATCCTATCCTAATCCCCAAAGTTTTGCACACGTTCTGGAAGAGCGCAGACTCGAAGTTCCTTCCCTGGTCCCAATGCAGCTCGAGGGGGACTCCAAAACGGCAAATCCAGGCCTTGACCAGAGCGTCAGCAACGGTTGCGGCCTCCTGGTTTGGCAGAGCGTAAGCTTCGACCCATTTGCTAAAGTAGTCGATCACCACGACGATGTACTTTGTAATGATGAATTAAAAGTCCCACTATGTTGAGACCTCCAAGCCATCAAAAACTGGGGTGCCTTTGGGCTGCTCAGTTTTCTTACGGTGGGTCGTGAATCCTTGGCAACTTACTCTTTTCTTTTTGTAAGAGATGTCAGGCAAAATCACTAACTTTAACGCGAAGTTACTCTTAAAGTCCAAAAAAAAAAAAACACAAGAAAAGGGCGCCAGGAGTTTTCACCTCCAAACTCCAAGGAACTCAGTGAAATTACCCAACCTCTCCAGAAACACTGAAGGGATAGGTGCAGAAAATATACTAAAAGTAAACTGTAACAAAGTATATTGATTTTAAAATATAATGAGTAGTGAGTTGTAATATGACTATAATGGGATGACTGCTGGCCAGGAGAGTGAAATGATAAAACTTGGCTTGCTTCGGCTAAGACTGATGGTGCTGGGTCAGTATGTGTGCTCGTCCAACGGCTCCTTCAGAGGGTCCCCTTTTGCAGACTGGCAGCCTCTTCAGGTTCCTTAGGCCAGACTACTCCTGCTTGAGCTCTCCCTTTTTAGGGTGTAAGGTCTCAGGGTCTGCGTCGGCCACCACTTCAAGCCGCCGTCATGCAAAGTACCAAAAAAAGAGGATTAGTGTGTGGACCCTCTATAGAAAAACCCCAGGATCTATTTAAAATTTTAAAAACCCCTAATAAAGATACAAATGCTTATATTCTAAAATTTTCCCTTAAAAGTTAAGCACAAAAACTATAGCAGATAATCCCCAACAATGGTTCACAAACAAATCTGCTAAATTTTCCCCTTTAAAAGTTAAATACAAAAACTATAGCAGATAATCCCCAACAATGGTTCACAGATAAATCTGCTAAATTTTCCCCTTTAAAAGTTAAATACAAAAACTATAGCAGATAATCCGCAACAATGGTTCACAAATAAATCTACATATGTAAAAATAAATCTTAAAATAAAGTGTCAGTAAAGTATCACCTAACCTAGATACTTGATAGGCCTTTCAAGTCTAATGCTTAAAATAAAACTTAACTAAGATCTTGAAGTGAGCAAGACAGTTGAAGACTTAAGTTCAAAGCAATTTAATTGATTCTAAAAAAAATCAAGGCTATGATTCTATTAAGTTGCTGCTGGCTCTAGATCTAAAGTGCTCCAAAAATTTAGAATCTTGAAAGGTATTGCAATCAAAAGAAAAAAAATTATCAAGCCCACTAATCATTATAAAAATGACTCAAAAATCAAATATCACAAATAATCAGAAAATTGAAGCTATATTAACAGTAGCTGCAAGGTACGAGCAACTATGTCTCAATAAATACACTCAATGTTAAAAGAATAACTCAAAAAGAAACAAAATCTATGAGTACGTTCAAAGTCTCACAGAAATGACTAAAATATGTACTTCGGTGTACTGTATCGGTTGCATATATGGAAAAGTGCTAAATCAGTACAGCTAAATTACAGCTCAAAATTTAGGCAAAATGTGTTATGAGCACACTAAAAAACTATCAAAGACTAGACCAAAAATAAAGAAAGGTGCTTCTCTCTCTCTAAACTGTACAAAGGACAAAAAACTGAATAAGGTTAGACACCTATGCAAAAATGCCCATTAGCTGCCTAAAATGGCGGAAACAAGAAGATAAGCAATTTTTACACAGACCTATACCCAAAAAGTAAAAGAAAAGGTGTGCTTCTCTCTCTCTCTCTCTCTCTCTCTCTCTCAAAAATGTACAAAAGAACAAAAAAAAAACGGAATGAAGGTGACACTTGGAGGTGACCACAAACTCTAGATGTGAAAGTACGTAAAATAGCTCAATAGCTGCCAAAGTGGCGATCAGAAATGAACATAAGCAAATTTTACGTACCTTCTATATCCAAAGTACCTAGCAGGAACGGCTTGCAGTCACACTCCTGTGAATCCTTCCAGGGTGCAGAAATGGGTGGAAAGGGACGTGTATTCGCTTATATCGACATCAGCACCAGGTCAGTTCCTTCGGGAAGCAGATGCACACACTTGGCCTGAAAATACATATCAAACAGTATGGCATTCACAACCTAACTAGAAAATGGAACAAAAAAAAAATCAATGATATCGATTCTAGATGCTAAAGGTTCGATATCAACGGCAAAACGTTAGCAAAATCCAAAAGAGTCGCTGGTTGTAACAACGCAGAAACTATACTCAGCCAAATCCAAAAATGGCGGATTATTCACAAATAATTGCCCGTGTTATAGGGTTAGGTACTTCAAATCGGACCCTCGCAGAAGGAGAGTGAATGAACTTCAAAGTAACCCCACGGCCATAAAATCGGAATTATTTCATGAAAACTCACTACCAAAAAAAAAATATATATATATATCAAAGATGGCGGAACGCCAAGAGGATAACTTCAACTGACCTGTCGCTTGCTGCCGAGAAAAGAGGAAAGAGAGAGCTCTCCCTAGTGGATCGAACGTATTTACAAGATTTAGTCGGATGTGCATAAAAAATTTGGGATAGAGAGAGGGCTGTAATGTCATTACTTCATTACTGCCAACCCAAACTCAAAGTAACTATAATCTTAATTGCAGATCGGGACAGAATTACTATTGTTAACGAAATAAACTCATAATAGGAAACGGAAATGCACTAGAAGAATTAATATAACGACTTTGCAAGGTTAAATTGTACAAATAACGCAATAATTATATTTACTAATTTCTCATACGTAGGCAACTCTTATCGCGTTCACGTGGCAGAACCAGTTATAGTCCAGTTAGGCTAGAGAGCAAATACTATGAGTATTATGGGTATCCATAGGCGCGGAAAAGTGGTTCTTTTAATAGCGTAATGGTAAAGCATAAGGGAGGAACATATTATATTTACCTGTCAACCGAATATTACTCTAGAAGAATTGATCTATAAAAGGAGTCACAGACGACGTGTAACGAAATTAACAAAAATTTCGTTACAACTTGTTCCCAGCTTCGCTCTCTGGAAAAGGTCCTGCTACGTCGATAGCGATCCTGTCGAAGGGACTTCCGACGTTGTACTGGTGCATGCGAGCTTTCTTACGTCGCTGTGGACCGTTGCTAGCGGCACAAACTAGACACTTCCTGCACCATTCCTTGACGTCTTCCTTGCACCTAAACCAGTAGAACGGTTCTTTTGTCTTCCAGGATTCGTCTCAGGATGCCATCCTCCATCACCAGACTGTCCCTCTGAGCCCAGTAGGACTTGACGGTAGGCGAGTAAGGTGAAACCTCCTGCCAACTCGGTCGTTGGCCTTCCCTCTTCCACCGGATGATCAGTTTCAGGCTGGGATCCTCCTCTTGGCCTTTCTGGAGTTCGGTAGGCTGCCAGCGATCATCCACGAGGGTGGTTCTTCTTGTCATGGCGTCCTTCGTCTCGGCTCGGTTGCAGTGAGCACAGTCGTCGGGACACGGTCTCCTCGAAAATGCATCTGCATTCCCATGAGACTTGCCAGCACGGTGTTCAATGTCAAAGTCGAATTCCTGCAACCTCTCGATCCACCTGGCCACCTGCCCCTCTGGGTTCTTGAACCGAAGTAGCCATGTCAGGGATGCATGGTCCGTCCTCAGCAGGAACTTCCTCCCGTACAAGTACTTATAAAAGTGCTCCACGGACTTGACGATAGCCAGCAATTCTCTCCGAGTGACGCAATAGTTTCTCTCGCTCTTAGATAACGTCTTGCTGAAATAGCCGATCACCACCTCTCGACCATCTTGTATCTGCGACAGAACTGAACCTATCCCCACGTTGCTCGCATCGGTATCTAACACAAATTTGCCAGTAGGTAGGGGATAGTTTAGCACTGTAGCCGTCGTGAGAGCCTTCTTCAGCAGGTCGAAAGCTTGCTGGCAGTCATTTCCCCACTGGAACCTGCGGCCTTCCTCCGTAAGGCTGGTCAGCGGCTTGGCGATGGTAGCAAATCCAGCCATGTATCGACGTTAGTATGTACACAGACCTAGGAAGCTTCTCACATCATGTTTGTTTTTGGGTACCGGCCATTCTCTTACTGCTTCGATCTTCTGAGGATCCACTGCTACGCCTTCTTGGGAAACCACATGTCCTAAATATTGCACCTTCTTCTGAAACAGGTGGCACTTCTTGGGGCTCAGCTTGAGGCCTGATTGGCGCAGCCTCTTAAATACTTGTTCCAAGTTCTTGAGGTGATCGTCGAAAGATTTCCCAACCACGACGATGTCATCTAGGTAGACCAGGCAGGTTTCCCAAGACAACCCCTTCAAGTCAGTCTCCATCAGCCTCTCAAACGTAGCTGGCGCGTTACACAATCCAAACGGCATAACCGTAAACTGCCATAACCCTGAGCCGACGGTGAACGCGGTCTTCTCCTTATCCCCTGGGTCCATCTCCACTTGCCAGTAGCCACTCTTCAGATCAAGCGTGGAGAACACCTTCGAACCCGCCAAAGTGTCTAGGGTGTCGTCGATTCTTGGCAGAGGGTAGCTGTCTTTCTTCGTGACGATTGAGCTGGCGATAGTCCACGCAGAATCGTGTCGACCCGTCCTTCTTCCTCACGAGTACGACCGGCGATGACCAAGGACTCGCTGATTGCTCGATCACCCCCTCTTCTTCCATTTCCTTGATGATCCTATCCGCTTCCTCTCGCTTGGCCAATGGAAGCTTCCTTGGTGGTTGCCGAATAGGTGGTACATCGCCCGTGTGGATCTTGTGTCGGACCACATTTGTCCTCCCCTTCTTTCCAATGCCAACATCGAAGATAGCCTGGTATTCTGTGATGAATACCCTCAGCCTCTTCTATTGTTCCCTGTTCAAGCCTTCGGACGAATCAGCCACCAACTCAGTCAGCTTCTCATGCAACCGTTCATTCCGTTGGTCTGATGCATTTACACTTCTCACCACTGATGAGACTGGAGAACAACGATCCAGTTGTGTTCCCTTCTTGAGGTGTACCGGAAAGCCATTTGCGTTCAGCAACCTCACCGGCAGCCTAATCACAGAAGGAATCGCACAGCGGCTGCTAGGCGGTAGCGGATAAACATCCACAAAACATCCTCAAAACATCCACAAATCAGCGAATGCGGCAGCAGCAGCGTTTGTATCTCCTAATTCTGCGGCGTGCTGTCACATGACAGTTCTGGCCACAAAACGTTCTGGCCAACTACTGACTTCATTCAGCCTACATTAAGAGGGGGTAGTCTCGGGCCTACATTGTAGATTGTAGGTTATGTCCGTGATATTATTATATTTTGAGTGCGTCGTTTTAGAATTTAGAAGTAAATAGGGAACATTGAGTGTTAAATGGTCAAATAAACAAGCTTTTGGACATTTTGATGGAAAATATATCGTTGGTGCAAGGCGTGGGTCTGGATCTTAGGCTGCATGTGGCAGGAAATTGCAGGCAGGCTCAATGCCCCTGGATTTGGGTATTCAGATATTCAATCGACAGTGAGCCGACATCGGAGTGATCATATTTATATTGCATCTGCTTATGGTGAGTAAAAATGTAATAGAACATTAAATATTTTCAAAAGTGTAGAGGTCAACTAAACACATCTTTATTAAACCTTTAGTCCATGTTAAAGTAGAAAAAACGTTTATTCGGTATTTAATAATTGTTAATTTTAGATGTATATAAATGTTCAAGGAATGGATCAATTAAAACATTCATCTTTTGATATCCAATATCCAGGTGCCTGCAGATATGTGCAATAAAAAAAAATATGTTTATTATGACTTTAAACACATTGTATATTCACTACTTCAAAAATGCTTGTTTTTGGCATTATAGGTTTGAAGAAAAAATTCATCAGCATCCCAAGTATTCAAGACACAAAAGGCAGACTGATACCAGAAGGCGAAGAGCACAGATGGTTACGAGTTGAGAGCCTCCATCATGATGACTTTCTAAAAATGTAGATACAGACATGTTCCACAAACTGTGTATACTAAAAGCACTAATAAATGCTTATGTTATCTGTCAATAAAAGGTATAGAAACATTTATTGTTTGTAATCAAATAAAAAGTATTTCAAATTATAAATAGTTTCATACCCATATTCATAATTTTTTCCAAATATGTAACCTTGAATAGTATCTAGTTAAAGTATGCCTAGAAAAAACATGTATTTTTAGTAGAAGTTTGCTAAACATGAACATAGAGGGTGATTAATTTCTTAATGTTAGTGGTTATCTAAAAAACACTTATTGGGTGATTGTAAAATTGCACACACTAGAAGCTGAGGATTATTACTTGAACAAAACTATTGTTGAATTTTGCTATATTTTTATTATACATATTTTCCTTTGATATCCAAGAAGGGCTGATTCTGAACAGTAGGAAATTCATTGTATCGGAATCGTGATTGTCGAAGTGGAATGGTGGAGTGCCCAGGCAATTTGATCTCCGACTCTGAATACTTTGAATGTATTAATGTAAATCCTTCTGAATTATGTTAAATACATGGAATATTAAAATGTTCACCCATCTTTTTCTGCCGCTTTTGGTTATTTATTATTTTTTATAATGATTTTAATAATGTTTAATTTTTTACCCTAGATGAACATATACTTTAATATTTCCATAGTATATCCATAATAAAGTGAAAATTGATATTGAGCATCGTCTTCTACAAATGCACAAATATTTGAATTTATTTATTGCTTAGAAAATTTCAAAAAACGGACTAAAATTAATAATACGTAATTTTACAATAACATTGACAAACATGTATCTAGGGACCCTAATATGACATTAACAATGCGGGCTTTTGGTACAAAATATGAGATAAAAATTTCAGTACGATTCATTAAATAGTTTGACAAACATGTTCTTTCCAATGCTATATAGCAGAAAATCTTAAAGATCCAGATCCTATGGGCAGAATATCAAAGAAGAAGGCCCAAACTTTGTACCTAATTGAATGGCAAAAAATAATTTTACAACATTGCAAAATAATGTAATGCTCTATATAATTTTGTACTTATAAACAAATAGAATAACAGTTTACATAATTTTTTTCATATGCAAAAAGCTGGCATTACTATACATACTTTAAATTGAAAAAAATATATATCATAATTCATAGGTTAATTTGGGCCAAAGTTATCATTTTTCTTTTAAAATTTACAGCTCCTTTGTTTATGACAATTAAGGAACCTAATTTGCGCCATTTAAAAGATATATGTCAAAAGCTTTCATGTATTTTGTTAAGACATTGCATGTTTCCAGATAAACCAGCAAAGCTTCAAAAATGCAGCTCAAATGAAATTTGCTTAGAAATGTGTGCGCTCAAAAAATTAAATATAAAATAATTAAAGTTGGATCAGTTTATTATATCTCTGCATAATTATATTGACAGATTTTAACGATTATTTTTTTAATGCATATGAATATGCATGCACATATATGTTCCCTTCGCGTACATTACAAATATGAAATTTGTTTACAAATTTAATATCTATTTACTCGTGTAAATTATTTAAATAGTTTTTTGCAGAAAAATCATTTCTTTGCATGTTCCAGTTGATCAATGTTGAAATAAGTGAACAAAGATATATTTGTTATAAATAATCCATTAGGGTAACAAAATAAATGCAACAAAACTTATCATTTTTTTATCATGCAATTTTCATTAAAAAAAACATTTTTTGTTTATTAAATTTATTTCATATCAAACCATTGTTAATTAGTATATAAATATAATTCAGGATAATATACATATATTAATGGTAATATATAATAGTATCTCAATCCTAGATTTTATTGAAATATCTTCATAATACAGAACTTAATTCATCTAATCAGTAACAAAATAAACATAGGTACATAGTAATGAGATTGGAGACTTCAGTAATATCAATATTAGGTTTGGCTCTAGGTGACTTGAATGCAACATTATCTTGAGTGGTATAAGGAGGCACAACAAAATGAACTTTTTCAAGAATTTAGGAACAATCTGTAATAATTTTTATAAAAATAATCCTGCCTCAAAATTTCTTCTATGTTCTAGACTTGACACTTCAAATCATAATAATGCTGTGTGTGTGTATGTGTTGTTGTTATATGCATCTCGTTTTTAGTTTAGTGTAAATCAGTTTTGTATAATTTTGCATTATAATTCATGAACTTATATAACTGAACTCTAATCTTTAAAGGAATAAATTGTTGTTTTGATTGCTATTTGTGTAAACTAATCTTGTTATTAACATAATACAGCATTCGAATATGAAATAGAGTTTACCTTAATAATCTTATTCCTATATTTATATTTTTCAGAAATAATTTTGTACATTGGACAAAATTATGTCTCATGGAAAAAGTCCAGTAACACCATTCTATTCCAAATAATTCAATGTACATTATCAAGCAACCTGTTTAACAACAAGCTTAAAAAAATACTGATATTACTGTTCTAAGTGATAAAGACAAGTTATACATTTAAAGTATTTAAATCCTACATACAAAAGTAATAAAGACTGTAGTACAACAAACAGAAAATCCGTTATCAAATTATTATTATGTATTCCATATATTACAAAATCAAAGTCACTTAGGTATATTATATAAGAGCATAATCATTGCTATAAAATTTCAGAGCAAAAACATACATATTTGATATTTATAAACTAACAGGCTTAACAAATATAAAACATCTCATTACCTGAAGGGATTTAAAACCAATGTGTCATGTAACTGAAACATTACTATATATTATATTATTATTACTATTGTTGAACAGGCAAGCTGCATAGCCGATGATGTTGTTCACTCTTATGCTGTTTATGAAAAAATTGGTAATTAAATATGATGGAAGATGGAGCTTATAAAATAGCATATAAAACAATATAGAATATAACTTAAAAATAGATTAAAAATATCACAAGTGCTATCACAGCATTATCAAAGATGTGTACGAATTAATTAGGTGGTCTAAGACATAAAGGTTATTCCACATGTACACTGCTCAGTGACACATTTTTTGTGTCTTTATGGCTTGATATATACAGGGTGAGTCCTAAGTTGATCCTTTTTCTAAACTGTGTAAAAAAATCGTTAAAACAAGCAATTTTTTCTAAGAACTTTTTACCGAAAACTGATAAATACACGAGGTACAGAATCAAAAAAAGTAAATCGGGGCTTGTGCACCAAGACGTACCTAGCTGTTTATAATAATGCGCCACTTTTAAGATTTGCCAGTTTAAAAGTAACAATTATAAACAAAAAGTGGGTACTACAATATCTAAGAGGTACAATGCCTAATCGATTTGACAAATCCGAGCAAAAAACTAAACATAAACAGACTAGGTAGTCTTGATACACAAGCCCAGATATACTTTTTTTATTCTGTATCTCACTTATTTTTTAGTTTTCTGAAAATTTGTTTATTTTATCGACTTTTATACACAGCAAAAAAATATCAACTTGGTACTCACCCTGTATATGCAACCAATATAATTATGTAATCTAAACTTCTGCCAATCAATATAAAACTGTGATACTTCTCTAATCAATGGATATTGTAAATTTGTTAGAGCACATACTGTCCTGAATATCATTGAACTATAATCTGGTTCTAGTTCTGGTATAAAAGATAAAATTTAAAAACCTTGGATTCTACATATTGCCCTTTCTACATGAAGTCTTGCTCTTGCAATACTTTTTGTCTATTGTATCTGCTCTGATGTTAATTCTGGAGTACTGAGAAATGGTGGAATATTTAAACTTACGGCATTAGGTACAATATCACTTATAAGAAAACCTTGATCTGCCAATATTAGATCTCCACTTTGTGTCAAAATGCTGCTGAACAATATTTTTATCGATATTAGATCCTGGGTGGAGCATACTAGCATAAGTCAGTATGCCATTAGGACCACACCAACTAAGCTTTTGAAACTGTTTCTATGCTTATAACTACTATAAGTAAGACGCTAGTTCTTCATTGATTATCATGATTCTTGGTACAACACAAAATACAAGTACAATCTATTATTATTCTACAATTAGTGAATTTGGTAAACAAGAATGGTTTTTTGATCTTTTAGAAATGTCTTTCATAAACCTCAAGAACAAGACTTCATATAGAGTTTGTACAAAGTAACGACAATATTTGTAACAGCAACTTCAGATATTTTGAATCTGAACGCTAAATCTGTACAAGTAAAATTATGGTGCAGTTTCAAAGTTTCATTAATGTCAAGAGTAGCTGACCAAATCACTTAATTTTTTGAACATTCCATTTCAATTAATAATTTATCTTAATATCTTTGATCAATTCATACACTTTCAAATATTGTGTGACTTTGCAATCCAGTGTAGTAAAAAATATACTTATCACTGTCACGAATTTATACATAGCTCATACTTATACCTAGAGATTTGATTATCTTATCCTTTCGCTCTAGTCGTAATCCTTGCCAATAATTTTCTTCGTCCAATAACACATTCGAACCTTAACATGAGGGAGTAGCAGTACCTGCATCAATAACATCTTGGCCACACCTAGGCCTATCTGAGGCTAAAGAAGAACGTGGTTGGTCTAAAGAGGATATGCTTGAGTTTCTGTAAACAGAAATCATAAAAAATCATACAGTATGTCATATATTATTTGTAATTATAATAATAAAATAACAAATCTTTATTGCAAAATAACTCTGCAAAATACATAATGTCCTCACAGAATTAGGTGAAATAGAGTCAATATAACAAATGGGAACAACAAAATTTAAATAGTCTTCAAGAGAATAGGGTTCCAAATTGACTAAGATTTTGTGTATCTTTTTTTTTTGAAAGTTGTCAAATTTTACAAGACCAGATGGTAGATAATTGAAGATTTTCATTCAACTATACTCTACATTCTTCTCAGTTAAGGTGAGGTGATGAACTGGATACCTATAATTAAAGTTCCTTGCAGGGTACGATACGATTTTTTTTAGTGGCCTCCACATGAGATGTCCACCTAAGCGTCTCATCTATAGATTATATATACTCCAAGGAATTTGGTGTTGTCTACTACTGTCTACTAAATGAATTTGAACATCTTTTCCCAAGCTCATTTTAACTGGTGGACCCTGGCATCTAGGATTTTTTGATTTGAATAATAAGAAGTTTGTTTATGTAGCATTTAAAACTAAGGTGGCCTTTTGTTCCAACTAGCTTATAAATTATTGGAGCAGTAACAAGCACACTAGTGTCATCTGCATATTGGGTAACTATCATCTCAACTGAACTAGAATCTAGGAACAAATCATTAACTTAACATATATTATAAGTAAAAGTGGACCTAGGATGCTATCTTGTGCGATTCCTAATGATGTTTGTTGATTGCTTGGTATTATAATTTTTTGTAATCATAATTTTTTGTTTTCAACATGTGAGGTACGATGTATTGCACTGCAAAAACGTTCCACCTATTCCATACTTTTTCAGTTTAAATAGTAAAAGGTCTACATAGTCAAAAAGCATACCAAGGGGAATATTTCCTTTTTTTAAAATAGCAATAATTTGGCGATTAAAATGATAAATATCTGTAGTAGTCGACTTGCCTTTTATAAAACCATGCTATGCTTCAGTTATTAGGTTGCAGTTGCTCAAATGCTTCAATACCTTTGTTTGAAGTACAAGTTTCACAAATGCAGAGAGTAAGCTTATCGGCCTATAGTTTAACATGTCTGCTACATATCCTCTTTTGTAAACTGATATTATTACTTACTTCTGTGTCATCGGCATAGACTGCTCTGGTCATCAGGCCCATGTTCTGTATAGGCTTTTTTACTGTTTCCTGGCGTCATTCTAGGAACAGCACTGTATTGCTGATTTTAGTTTCTCTGGAAATTTACCAAATTTTAAACAATTATTGATAATGAAAACCAATGGACTAGCAATATGGTAAATATAGGATATCAGCAAGGTTTTAGGAAAATTATCCTCACCACTGCTGAATTTATTTGTTGGTTTATTTTTCAAATTTGGCTCAACTCCTGCAGTTTTTCAGTTGTTATTAACTCTGTACGTATTTATATATTAGGTTAGACTATATTGTATGAAAAGGGTATAAAAGGGAGTCCTTGGTTACATTTGAAATATATATATGCCTTTGCAACACTTTCTGAATTTCCAGGAATAAGTACATCTGAATCAATTGCATACCCCTTAATTTCACTGACTATGTTCCACACACACACACACTTTATCTTGTTATCAGAGGTAACAATTCTATTAAAAATATTTTTTCTATCACCTAATAGTTTGTTGTAAACATTTCACACATCATTGTAAGCTTCTTTAGACTTTTTATCAGCAAAACTTGAAACATAGAGTATATCCAACTTTTGTTTACATTCTTCAATATCTAGCCAGTTTGAAAAATTTTTCACTGCACACCAACATCACTTTCCAATACCTCCCACTTTATACTATGTAAGTCCTCTATAAAATTATCTTTGTTATTTTTGCTGAGATTTCTACATAATTTTTCAATTTTTGATAAATGTGTATTATAATTGTTATCTTTTTGGTGGTATGGTCAGACATAATCAAATATATATATTTAAAACAAAACTGTAGGTATTGCTGGGAAGCAACAAATTAAACAACAATATCTACTTCTTTCTAGCTTTTAGGATTGTATACCACTTTCTCAAGGCTACCAAACATAAAATTATATATCAACAACAAAAAGTTACATGCGCTTGTTACTGAAAGATATTTGGTAGAAATCCAAGGAGCATGGAGACTCATCATTTTGTAAGACAACCTTGAGTGCAATATATAATATATAAGTATTTACCTAGGTATCTGTGAAGATGTTTTGCCCCATTTCTGGTCTCTGTGGAGAAAGATGATATAGGTTGAACACTCCTCTACATTATGTGTTTACAATTCTGGCCAATTAGTCTTCTCTGCTTCACAGAAATAGCAATCACAACCTCTTGCTTCTGATCCACTAAAAATTGGATAGGTTAGATAACAGCTAGTGAGTAGCCACAATAAGGCAAACAATCACTTCAGAATGTATAAGAAATTTCTGTAACTTAGAAAACTCAACTACTTCTGCAAGTGTCTTCTTTTTGGGAAACCTGTAAAAACTGCAGAAATCTCTCTGATCGTTGTGGGCCCAACCTGGGGCCCAACTCGGCAATAAAATATTATTATTATTTATTTGTACTGTTGATTACAGTTTTCAGGAAATAAACATATTCACATAACCTCAAAATGAGCGAGTATATAATATTCCTGTTTTTACAAAGATTCCACCGTTAAATCGTGATTCGGCATTAGATTAGCAAGCGGTTAAAATATTAGTTCACTTACCTGTTTTTATACTTTAGGTGGTCAAGTTTAAAAACTTCTTACGGAGGATCGAGGATGAATCACTCACTGTTACATTACAATATCAGTTCACATGCTATGGCGTATGTATTAAATGGGGCATGGGCGTAGGTAATAGGTATTATATGGTCTCTGACCGTTCTACGCAAAAAGCACTTCGACGTCTTGTCCGCTCTCATATTTTCATAATTGTAGCTCTGAAATTTAAAAATTTTAGAATACAATATGTCCGCTGTAATGTCGCTTCCTGCCGCATATTGTGCTGCTGAGTGCTGCGGCTGCGGACATGCTGCTGCATCTGCTGACATTACATGATACGAATTTGACTTTGACAGAAGCAAGCGCCAAACATGCGGCTGCCGCATAGCGTCTACGACCTTAGATGATACGGGGGCGGAACTGCACCATCAGCTCGTACCAGGCATTTTCCAATGGCGATGCCACGGTCAATCAGCTCATCATCCGGTTTAGGTTCGAACAACATGACGCTCCCTCGAACAACGCCATCAATCAGGCAGGCATCAATCACCACCTCGCACCTTTCTGGGATGATAGTTTCTTCTGAGAGCACAACCTGGACAGCCTCTTCTTGATGTCGGTGGAGGACTACCTCTTCCTCTTGGACTAGCAGGGTACCGTGCCTCAGGTCAAGTTGGAATCCATAGGTGTCCATGATATCCATTCCAACTATCGCCTCGTTCTCGATTTCGGCTACCAAAACTCGATGTTTGATTTTGGTGTTCCCAAACTGGAGCTGTATGTCGGCTTCCCCACGGATACTTGCGGGCTCTTCGATAGCAGTGCGAAGCCGCCATCTTGTTGGCCTTACATCAGCACTCTTCTGGAGCACATCAGGTCGCACGATGGTCTTCGTCGCACCCGTATCCAGAAGCATCAGCTTCTGCCTGCCGTCCACGAAGCCATCTACATACAGACTGGTCGCCTGCTGCCCAACGTGGGCCACACGAGCAGTTCTTCTGCAGGTCTTCCGGACGCGGGTGGAGCATCGCCTCTGCTCTTCGACTCGACTTAGCATCGGATCTCCTTTCTTCTTTGGACGGGACTCACTAATAACCCGCCGCAGTTCCTCAACTAGGGCCGCCACATCTGTCCTACCTTCACACTCCCGAATTCGAGCCTGGCACTGGTAAGCCTTTTTCACTGCCTCAAATTCTAAAGCTCTGGCTAGCACGTCCACCAGACGTTCCGGATGTGCGAAAGCTACAGCTTGACGCATTTCGGCATTATGAAGACCACCCACAAATGCCTCCACAGCTAGTCGCTCCATTAGATCTTGTGGTGCCGTCGGATATTCCAGTCGAACCAAGCGGGCTATATCTGCTTCAAATTCCTGCAGCGTCTCGTTTGGTCGTTGGGAGCGATTCTTCAGCTGAGCGTGGAAAACGTGACCGAATCTGGCTTGACCAAACCTCATTTGCAGATGTCTGACTAACTGTTCGTAGCCCCGTCGTTCTGTCGGTGATAGCGTATGAAGAACATCCGTAGCTTCGCCTCGCAGTGCTAACGTCAGAGCTGTCGCCTTCTCACCAGGTAACCAACCATTGGAGTTTGCGGTGGCTTCAAACTGGAGGAGGTAATTCTCCCAGTATGTTTTCCCATCATACTGAGGAGGTTTTAATCTCAGCTTACCCGAATCTCCCGCCTTCAGATCGCTTGGTGTGGTTACGCTTGCAGTCTGGAGCTCAATTCGCAGCTTATCCATCTCTGAGTCCAGGCGTCGGATGTTGTCTTGCAGATCTTCTTTTTGTCTTTCCAATCCCTTCTGGAGATCTTTTTGTTTTTCCAATCCCCTCTTGAGATCCCCTTTTTGTTTTTCCAATCCCCTATCGAGATCTTCTTTTTGTTTTTCCAATCCCCTCTTGAGATCTTCGTTTTTCTTTTCCAATCCCCTCTTTGCTCTACCATTTTCGATTCTAAGATGTCAATTCTAGTGCCGATTCTTTCTTCGATGTCCTTTTTTAGAGCAGTAATCTCCATCTTCAGGGCAGATTCCGACTGTTTCGACTGCTTCGATTTTGGCTCGAGCGACAGTCGAGCAGATTCCGACTGTTTGGAGCTTTCTTCGATTTTAGCTTCGAGCTTCTTGGCCCACTCGAATTCAGGTGACTCGAATTCGAAGGTAACTGGATCCTCACCCTCTTCAATCATTATTCGTCGGAGTCGATCCTGTAGAACAGCCTTTAGCCCGTTGCTATCGGCACCGCGTTCATCGATCTCTCGCCTTAAATCCACAACCTTCAGTTCACTGAATCTCACCATCTTGACAGTTTATTCACTTAACTGTCCGTACCACGTTGCCCAATCAATCAGTCAATCGCACTTCTGACACCACTGTTACAAGTCTTTAGTCCGATTGGGCAAGGAAACACTTGGTTCGCGACAGCTCGCGATCATCACCGACAGAACGAGAAGGAATTTTTCTAGACCTCAGACAAATATACACGGCTGTCCAGGGCCGGACTGGCACAATACGTTAAATATGGGAGTTGATTGTTAGCTCTGTTACATCAAAGTACTTGTGAATGAAATACTATACAAGGTAACCATTTTACTAACCTTTTAAAAGTAATAAAGTAGCTTACAGTTGAGGACAAAAAAATCAATGAAATCATCATAGTATATCAGCCAACATTAACAGATATAATTTGTGTTAAAACAGAGACAGCAGAGCACTGTATCTACAATCAAAAGGATATACCTAGATAGAAAGATAATCTTCATTGATTCCAAATGACCCTATTAGGGTATAGAATATGTCAATAGAAGAAGACATACATAAAATAAAATTAATTAAATATTAGGGAGTGTACACCAATGGTCAAGGTTTGATGTGCTTTCCGATTTGTGGTACTATTCAGGCGGGTGGTCCTGGGACGAAGTTGGTATCGACAGGTGATACGTAGACAAAGATTAAATTGTGAAATGACGCCTGAACGCTGGCCAGTTAACCTCTGTCTCTTCCTTCGTTGACAGACAAAGTGTTATTAGGAAAGGACCAGTTAGTCTACCAATTAACTAATGAAAATCGTAGACTACAAGATCAACATGACCTCATTACGTCAAATATTATGGAAAAAGGCTCTGTTGCGAAGACCCTCGAAAAACTAAATGCAAGAATTGAATCAATCGAAAAAAGAAACAATATCTCATCGTATTCAAAAGTACTCAAGAATAATTCTCCTGTAAACATCAAACAAAAATCACTGAAGACCATGATAATCACACCTGCTTAGCAGCAATACAACAACCTTACCAGAAAAGACCTCATCAAAAGCGTAAATATATCGAAGCTCAACATAAAAATTGAAAATGTTAAAACTTCAAGAAATGGTGGCATCGAATTGAATGTAGAAGATAACATGACAAATTAAAAGAAGAAACTAAAAAAATCTATCACAACAGTACAAACTGTCAGAACCCAAGATGTTTAAACCCAAAAAAATTCGTTGGCTACCGCTCCGAAGATAAAATCACTGAGAAGGAAATAGATCATATATATCATTCGACAAAATCAATTCGTAACGAAAGAAGACCTACATATAACCTATATTAAGTGCTTTAGTCAAAAAAAATTAATATAGTATATGCAAAGGTTTCAGGTAAACTATTCAATCGAATTTTTGATAATAATAATGGAAAAATTTTAACTGCTTTTCAAAATTTACAAGTCTATCCTAACAACGAAATTACTCAATGCAAAAATTGTTCAACCATTCTGAAAAAAATGCTACAACCAAAAAGTATGTTCACAATGTGGACAAAATCATGACAGCACTTCAACGTTCAACGTTAAACATACATGTTGTAATTGTTCATACTCTAATAATAAATATCATAAAAACTATGACACTGACCTCGCTCCAACAGAAAGAACTTGTCCAGTTTTTAAATGTTTATAAGACGAATACACTCTACGAATATTATTTTAAAGCTTTAACTTAATTTTACGTATTTTTTTTAATCTATAATCAGGAATATGTTTGAATACATAAACAATTTCCAAATCCAAAATACTAAGACAAATGTTTTACGAGACGTTGATGCATTTAATAATTTTCCAATAAATTCCTATGTTAGTCTCAAGATTTTTAACATGAATATAAGAAGCATTAGTCATAATATTGATTCATTGAAAATTTTATTAACTAGAATAGATCATACTTCCGACATTATAGTTTTAACTGAAACATGGAAGCTGATTGATATATCATTATTTCAGTTACAGGGATATGACACCTTATACAATTTTGGCACATATAACCAGAATGACGGGGTGATAGTATATGTAAGAAACAAACTCAACTACAATCACCAAATATTTACATTGAAAATGAGATCAAAATTCTAAATTTATTCATTACTTTTGATAAGAAAACAATTAAAATATCACTAATATATCGTTCTTCATCCTTAGCTTAGCACCTCATGAGTTCCTAACCGATATAGAAAATTTCATCAATAATCATGACAACACCCTTTTAAACCAACATATGCTCATAGGTGATATTAATATCAATATTTTGGAAGAAAATTCAACTACAAAAAGATACCTAGACATGTTAAATACTAACGGTTATTTATCATACATTAATGAACCGGCTAGAACAATTAACGGGACATGCATAGATCATTTTTTTATCAAGAACTTTGCAACAAATTTTTTCTATATTCCATTTATTCTCGAAACCGATATTACGGACCACTTTTCCAATATTCTATTTTTATGCTCATACGCAAATATATCTAATAAGCTAATAACGGATAAAAGCAACACAAATTACAAATTTTTTATAGATAATTCTAAATTGATCTCCAATGCAAAAAAATCATGAGAAGGAATATATTCCTCGAACGATATAGATCAAATATATTCATATAAAATTATAAATTTGATAACTACAAGCACAAATAAAGTTAAAATCAACCACAACGAAATAGATGTGGATAACCAAGGGACTTACCAAATCAGCAAATGAAAAAAATGCCTTTCAAGTCAAAAATACGACCACTAATGAATTAAAAATAAGCTCTGGAAACTTATAAAAGATCAACAAATCATAAGTGACGATTTTGTAAAGTTTTTTACTGAAACTGGTGAAAATTTGGCAAACCTTCTACAAACAGTCCTGAACATAGAGAAAAGTAACGAAAAAAGATCACTAAATACATTTGTCTTGAAGGAGGTAGACTCCAAGGAAGTATTAAATGTAATTATGTCATTAAGAAATCAAAAATGTCCCGGATTTGATGGAATTAGCGCTGAACATCTCATATAGTCCGGGATCCCAGGCCCATTTTCACTACTTACTACTAACAAGCTAATTTTGCGTGAGTAGCTTCATTTTGATGAGACGCCCAACTTTTTCCTTTACAAAAATTCTCGATTGTGGTAGCTAACAGGGGTAGCAGGGATGAAATATGTAAATTTGACGAGTGTCAAAAATTAATTACTAACAGTTAGTTTTTCGACTAAATCTTAAGAATGTGATCAACCTTATTAGAAAAAATGTTTGTCCTACAAAATCATGATTTGATCACATTGTCCCCCTCCATCCAACATGTACCAATAACAAGGTCATACAAATTTATTACTAACAGCCTGATTTTTTCACTATTGCTCCGTTAATATTTATACAATTTGACAGCAACATTGTCCTACAAATCACGTGGTATGTTATCCTGGTCCTACGCTCAGAAGTCGTAGTACAAATCCCGTGTGTAGAAATAATTACTATCAAGTTTAGTTAATGTTCGTGGACAGCTTCGTTGCGATGAAACGTCCAACAATTTTCTATACGAAAATTCTCGTTTGTGGTAGCTGACAGGGGTAGCAGGGATAAAGTATGTCTATTTAACGAGTCTCAAAAATAAATTATTAACGGTGGGTCCTTTTAATCAAATCTTAAGGAAGTAATCAACATTATAAAACAAATATATGTCTTAACAAAATTCAGCACGTATCAATCAGGGGGTCATAAAAAATGATTACTAACTTATATTTCACGGTAGCTTAGTTAGTACTTAAATAATTTAACAGCCACATTGTCCCACAAATTGATTGGTATGTTATCTGGGTCCTACGCTCTGAAATGATCCTTATTACGAACTGCAGAGCATTGTGTATCATGTATTCCAAGTTGGTGTTGACCATAAGGGTGCCCATGCAAAGATTTGCTTGAGCAGTTTTTTTCCAGCATGTGATCAGAGCAGCATTATTTAGATAGATACGTTCGTTTCCGTAAGAATGTATAGAACATTGTGTAAAAGGTCAGACATGAAGCAAAAATAGTATACACAATTTACAGCACAATCGATACATTAAATATATAACAAACATATATATAACAAACAAGTTGAAATTATTATCGCAAGAAGTCATCCATATAGTAAAATTCCTTAAGGAAGTTTTTTCTTAGAAACTAATAGGCTCGAGGAACAGTTCAAATCACATTATATCCTTTGGACAGAGAACACAGTTAACCTTTTATGTGATATTTTGTCTTACAGTTAGTAATGAAAAAGTGTGGTATTGACAACTTCTGAGCGTAGGACCGGGATAACATACCACGTGATTTACAGGACAGTGTCGCTGTCAAATCTTATAAATATCAACGAAGCAATAGTGAACAAATCAAGCTGTTAGTAATAAATTTGTATGACCTTGTTATTAATACATGTTGGATGGAGGGGGACAATGTGATCAAACCATAGATTTTGTAGGACAAATATTTTTTCTAATAATGTTGATTACATTCTTAAAATTTAATTAAAAAACTAGCAGTTAGTACCTAATTAATTTTTGAAGCTCGTCAAATTGACATATTTTATCCCTGCTACCCCTGTTAGCTACCACAATCTAGAATTTTGGTAAATGAAAAAGATGGGCGTCTCATCTAAAGGAAGCTACTCACGCAAAATTAGCTTAGTAGTAGTAGTTATTTATTATAGATTTCGGCAAAGATTACATTTATAATACAAGTAGAAAAATCACAATTCTTGTCGGACTAATGATACATACCTGTTTTCTTGTAGGACATTATTTCGTTTGGTCAGAGAACACAGTAACCTATTATGTGAGATTTTGTCCTACAGTTAGTAATGAAAAAAATGGTCTTGTGGTATTAACAACTTCTGGTCGTAGGACCGGGATAACATACCACGTCATTTGTAGGACAATGTTGCTGTCGAATTGTATAAATATTAACGAAGTAATCGTGAAAAAATCAGGCTGTTAGTAATAAATTTGTATGACCTTGTTATTGGTACACATTGGACGGAGAGGGACAATGTGATCAAACCATAGATTTTGTAGGACAAACATTTTTTCTAATAAGGTTGATCACATTCTTAAGATTTAGTTGAAAAACTAACTGTTAGTAATTAATTTTTGACACTCGTCAAATTCACATATTCCATCCCTGCTACCCCTGTTAGCTACCGCAATCGAGAATTTTTGTAAAGGAAAAAGTTGGGCGTCTCATCAAAATGAAGCTGCTCACGCAAAATTAGCTTGTTAGTAGTAAGTAGTGAAAATGGGCCTGGGATCCCGGACTAATAATCATAGCACATGAAATATCAGAACCATTTGCTTATATGATTAATAGCTGTTTTCGGTTAGGAACATATTCTTCTCAATTTAAAAAAGCTGTTTACAAAGCGGGCGTGTAAGACGTACGCTGGGACGGCTTACGTCCATCGGCATCCCCAGGTGGAATGAGGAATGCGCTGCTCGCTGCACTGCGCAAAATACCGGTGTCCCTTCGTCTACTTAGGGCGCACGATTCGCAGACCCAGTGATTGCTCACCTCACGGTGTGAGGAGTAGTCATTGGGTAATGGAATAGCAGCTGGCTGCACTTTTTTGTTTTTTTAAATAATAGTAATAGATAGATAATAATAAAAAAGAAAAAAAAAGAAAGATTTAGTGCGTGATAAGGGTTACCAAACCAAGAAAGAAATTATAATAGCTGGCTAAGCACGCAAAGGGAAACAACTATAGCTGCCGACACGTGTTTCGGAATTATTGGACCTCTTCAGGGCAGCGTAATCTAAGTCAAGGATGATAGGACTCAGAGATGAAAAATACCAGGATGTCGTAACAGGGGACCAATGACACATTTGCGGCTTCGGCTAGACACACCCTCTACTTTGGAGAGCCAGAGTACCAGCGTCGCCGCGGAGATCAGATAATAATATATACCGTGTCACGCAAGACCACATTAACGAAAAACAGTCATACACCTGGTTGCAGGATGGTCAGATGTTCCCATAAACGGAGGGTGTCATGCTTGCCATCCAGGACCAAGTGATTGCAACACGAAACTACAAAAAATACGTAATTAAAGATCCATCCATAACAGACAATAATTGCAGAAAATGTCGCCAACAAAAAGAAACAATCGTAATAGAAAACACAGATCCATATTACAATTACACTCCGACATCAGTACTCGAGAACGATCGATACAAACTATACTGGGACGTTGAAATTCATCCAGACAAGACTATCCCAGCCAATACACCAGATATAGTTTTCCAATCAAATGCCGACAACATTACCTATTTGATAGATATAGCCATTCCCAATGATGTGAATATCCAAAACACCTACACAGGGAAGATATCTAAATACACGGACCTTGCTATGGAAATAAAACGACTTTGGAAACAAAACAAAGTCTTTATTGTCCCCCTCATTACGCCGGTCTCAGGCGTTACACCAAACACGTTTACACAAAACCTTCCAACAGTTGGACCTGGACGAAAAGTTACACAAAGCATTCCAAAAGTCTGTAATCCTGAAGACCTGTAATATTGTGCGATCCTTCCTAAATTCACAGCTCAACACTTGTTGCTACCGCAATTGTGCGAGAGGAACTTAGAAAGTCAGATATCATAATAATAATAAAAGTTGTAGCTAAGGATATGCTCCTTGCTCAGAAAAAATTTTTGTTTACACAGCGTGATCCATAACTACGTTTTGATGCAAACATATTTTTTTTTAAATAAGACACCTTATATTATCCCATATTTAGATTCTAATAATAATCCCCCTTCTTACAATATAAGGTATTATAACATTATACAGGGTATTTCAGAAGTGATGACGATCTTTATATCCAAATCGCTGTCAAATGAACGTACTGTATATCAAAAAATGAAGTCAAGTTAATTGACTCAGTACTTCCCACATATTACGCTGATACCAGTTTATTATTTTCCCATAGCATGAAGCTTTAGTATGAGATCCCTTGCAACCAAATAATCGCCAGCCCCCCCCCCCCCCAAAATTGTCTTACGCCGCTAGGTCTTTCCTTCATAGGTCCATGGACAGCCTATTATCGATGCTACAAACTTCTCAGTTTTACAACCCCCCACCCCCCAACCACCTCACTTTGACCTCTACCAAAAAACTTGTAGGAAATGATCAGTGACCCCTAAAATATCTAAAAACCGAATTTGAGTTGTTTTCATACTTTTCGTTCTTTGATTATTGCTACGCTGCCACTGACACGATTTTTAACAAGTATACGCGTTTTCCATTCTCACCACGGTAACAATATACTGTGTCAAAATTTCATTAGAATCATTTTAATAGTGTTCACGTTACAAAATACAAAACAAAACGATTTAAACCAATAAATTCTCCTATGTATACAGAAAAGTCCCTTAGTTTCCGTGATAGGCTAGGCAATATTCGGATGGACCTAAAAAGGTCGCTAGATCTTCTTTCACCGGTTAGTGGACAGCCTATTATGAGTACAAGAAATTTTTTAATTTTTCATTCACAGGTCAATGAACAACCACCCCAAATTGACCCCTACCCAAAAAAAGTACAAAATGATCAGGAACCCCTAAAACGCCTAAAAACAAAGTTTGAGGCATTTTTATTTTTTTATTATTGCTGCGCCGCCACTGGCACGATTTTTCCTAAACATACGCATTTTCCATCCTCGCCGCGGTAGTAATACTGTGACAAAGTTTCATTAAAATCCATTCCATAACTTTTACGTTACTCAATACAGAATGATCTAAAGCAATATTTTCTATGTATTTATCAGAACAGTCCCTTGGTTTCTGGAATAGGCAAGGCAATGTTCGGATGGGCCTAGAAAAGGGTATTATATCGCTAGGTCTTTCTTTTATAGGTCAACGGATAGCCTATTATGAGTAAAACACATTTTTGAGATTTACAACCCCCTACCCCCCAAACACCCCAATTTCACCCCCACCCAAAAACGAAGTTTGAGGAATATTTAATTCTTTTTGTTTTTTGCTAATTACTCCGCCACCCCTGCACCGATTTTCAAAATTATAAGAGCATTACCTACTATGACCCCACAGCATATCGCTGCCCAAATTTCATCACAATCCATGCAGTGGCTACTGAAATTACGAGGCTATAAAAACGCGCACAGACCGACAGACAGACAGACCGACGGAAATGAGTGACGTGGATTTTCGTTATGTAGATATCATAGAACCTCCAAAAAGCGTGTTGTCTCAAAATCGAAAATTTTCGCGATCACAATACTCCCCTCACTTATCGGTGTGGGAAGTAAAAGTAATAAATCACATATCATTTTTCTTACATGGAAAGATAAAAAATATCCTCTAGTTTTAAAATCGGCTGTAAAAAAGTTGACCACACATATTCATATACAGGGTGTGTAGAATGCAAAATCTAGATTTAGGACCGGTTTCTCAATGTCCAGTTAAGTATTTATCTGCAAGATAACAGCAACTGTTAGATAAATTGTTTAAACAATTGAAAGCTAAACTTAGGAAGTAAATCTTATCCGACAGTTGTATCCATAGCAACGCTATCTGGCAGATACCTATCTGACACTTTAACTGGGCATTGAGAAACCGGCCCTTACTCTTTTTTTTAAAATGTAACCCCGAATAATTTATGATACCAAAGAATTGCTTTTAATATTATGCTCTTTCATCTTTGTATAGCACTTGTTATAGCTACATTCATTAGTTTCTGAGATATTTCATTATTTCTACAAAATTTAAATATACCTTCTACAGGGTGTCCCACGACGATTAAGACAAGCATTATATCGGAACTGGGCAGTAGTAACGAATTATAGTTTTGGGGGTTAGTTATTTTGAGAAAATACTATCAAATTTTGTTTTTACTTAACGAACAACTAAAATATAAGGCCATAATAGTATTTGATCAGGTCAAAACACTGAATTAACGAGATAATTTAAGTCAAGTATGCTGAGGAAACAACTTTATAGACGTCATGCATAATTATCAAGCAAATCTATCAGGTAGGCTATGACATATTAAACGGCACAGTCCGAATAAAATAATTCTTCAATCTTTCGAACGCATTAGTTTTAGATTGCCTACGTTCTTGATGTTGCTTTTGATAGTTGATATATTCTAGAGGCATGAAGGGAATTTCTCAAAGTTTCTCCTAAATACCCTCAATGGAAAAATTTATTTTTAAAGCAGGTTTTTCACATAGTACGCAATTATTGAGCAGGTTATGAAATCTGTTAATTTTTCAAAGCCTACGTAGATAAATCTGCTCCAGAATTATGCATCACGGCTACAAAATTGTTTCCTCTGCATACTTGACTTTATTATCTCGATGATTCAGGGTTTTTACTTCATCAAATACTATTATGACCTTATTATAATATAGTTGTTCGTTAAATAAATAAAAAATTCGATAGTACTTTCTCAAAATAAATAAATTTCTGTACACAAATAGAAGGTTTATTTAAAATCTACATAAAAATCGAAATATCTCAGAAACTGATGGATGTAAGTACAAGTGCTATATCAAGATGAAAGAGCATATTAAAAGCAATTCTTTGGTATAATAAAATATTGAGGGTTACATTTAAAAAAAGAGCAAATTTAGATTTCGCATTTTACATCACCCTGTATCTGTTATATATTATAAGTTTGTGTTTGTTATATACAAAATATTAAATGTTGTATTTTTGTGACTGATCGATGCTGACGCTTTTCCACACTGTTATATATACATTCTTATGGAAATAAAATGATCTATCTATCTATCTATCTATCTATCTATCTATCTATCTATCTATCTATCTATCTATCTATCTATCTATCTATCTATCTATCTATCTATCTATCTATCTATCTATCTATCTATCTATCTATCTATCTATCTATCTATCTATCTATCTATCTATCTATCTATCTATCTATCTATCTATCTATCTATCTATCTATCTATCTATCTATCTATCTATCTATCTATCTATCTATCTATCTATCTATCTATCTATCTATCTATCTATCTATCTATCTATCTATCTATCTATCTATCTATCTATCTATCTATCTATCTATCTATCTATCTATCTATCTATCTATCTATCTATCTATCTATCTATCTATCTATCTATCTATCTATCTATCTATCTATCTATCTATCTATCTATCTATCTATCTATCTATCTATCTATCTATCTATCTATCTATCTATCTATCTATCTATCTATCTATCTATCTATCTATCTATCTATCTATCTATCTATCTATCTATCTATCTATCTATCTATCTATCTATCTATCTATCTATCTATCTATCTATCTATCTATCTATCTATCTATCTATCTATCTATCTATCTATCTATCTATCTATCTATCTATCTATCTATCTATCTATCTATCTATCTATCTATCTATCTATCTATCTATCTATCTATCTATCTATCTATCTATCTATCTATCTATCTATCTATCTATCTATCTATCTATCTATCTATCTATCTATCTATCTATCTATCTATCTATCTATCTATCTATCTATCTATCTATCTATCTATCTATCTATCTATCTATCTATCTATCTATCTATCTATCTATCTATCTATCTATCTATCTATCTATCTATCTATCTATCTATCTATCTATCTATCTATCTATCTATCTATCTATCTATCTATCTATCTATCTATCTATCTATCTATCTATCTATCTATCTATCTATCTATCTATCTATCTATCTATCTATCTATCTATCTATCTATCTATCTATCTATCTATCTATCTATCTATCTATCTATCTATCTATCTATCTATCTATCTATCTATCTATCTATCTATCTATCTATCTATCTATCTATCTATCTATCTATCTATCTATCTATCTATCTATCTATCTATCTATCTATCTATCTATCTATCTATCTATCTATCTATCTATCTATCTATCTATCTATCTATCTATCTATCTATCTATCTATCTATCTATCTATCTATCTATCTATCTATCTATCTATCTATCTATCTATCTATCTATCTATCTATCTATCTATCTATCTATCTATCTATCTATCTATCTATCTATCTATATGAATATACGTAGTCGACTTTTTTCACATCCGATTTTAAAACTACAGGATATTTTTTTATATTTTCGTGTAAAAAAATAGTTTTTGATTCATTACTTTTTGATATACAGTACGTTCGTTTGACAGCGATTTGGATATAGAAATGGGCATAACTTTTAAAATACCCTGTATAACATTACAATACCCTATATCAGAAGAAGAGAGATTACTACTAGAATCTAAATATGGGATAATATATAGGGTGTCTCATTTAAAAAAATGCATGTTTGTATTACCACGTAGTTATGCACCCTGTATAAATAAAAATATTTTCTGAGCAAAGAGCATATCCTTAGCTACAACTTTTATATACAACTTTTCTTGCTATCTTTTACAGTAGTGGAGTTATCGACCGATCCGGCATTAAAAACTCACCCTGTATATGTATAAAACGAATTCAAGAATGTTGATCCCGTTGTATGCGTTCCATGCAATCCCTATCTAAACATGGTGCATATACAGTATATTGTTACCGTGGTGAGAATGGAAAACGGGTATATTTGTTAAAAATCGTGTCAGTGGCAGCGTAGCAATAATCAAAGAACGAAAAGTATGAAAACAACTCAAACTCGGTTTTTACATATTTTAGGGTTTCCTGATCATTTCCTACCAGTTTTTTTGGTAGGGTGAAATTGAGGTGGTTGGGGGGTGGGGGGTTGTAAAACTGATAAGTTTGTAGCATCGATAATAGGCTGTCCATTGACCTATGAAGGAAAGACCTAGCGGCATAAGACAATTTTTTGGGGGGCGGGAGGCTGGTGATTATTTGGTTGCAAGGGATCTCATACTAAAGCTTCATGCTAGAGGAAAATAATAAACTGGTATCAGCGTAATATGTGGGAAGTACTGAGTCAATCAACTTGACTTCATTTTTTGATATACAGTACGTTCATTTGACAGCGATTTGGATATAAAAATGGTCATCACTTCTGAAATACCCTGTATAATGTTATAAACCTTATATTGTAAGAAGGGGGATTATTATTAGAATCTAAATATGGGATAATATAAGGTGTCTTATTTAAAAAAATATATGTTTGCATCAATGGATCACCCTGTATAAACAAAAATATTTTCTGAGCAAAGAGCATATCCTTAGCTACAACTTTTATATACAACTTTTCTTGCTATCTTCTACAGTAGTGGAGTTATCGACCGATCTGGCATTAAAAACTCACCCTGTATATGTATAAAACGAATACAAGAATTTTGATCCCGTTGTATGCGGTCCATGCAATCCCTATCTAAACATGGTGTATATACAGTAGAACAAAAGTTGAACTGTTATAAAACCGACGACTGACATGAGGATTTCTTTGTTGGTATAGATTCATATTCACTATGAGGATAAAGTAACTTAAGGGCTGCATATGCTCTTTCAATACTCATAGAAATATGGTCACGGAATTTCACACTATCATCTATGATCAACCCTAAATTTTTTGCTTTGCCTTATCAACAGTATATATGCTATCATCTTTAACTTTAATTTAAAGCTGGTTTTGTAAAACAGGTTTAAAGTTACTTTGAAAAAAGCAGTCGAGTGAAAAGCAAACGAATGATACACTTGAGTATAATGCACATACATGTGCGTGGAGCAGTACATAATTGACTTTGTGAGTTGACTGGCGTATAAAGAAAAAAGCAAAAGCCCCAGAACCAACCCTTGAGGTTACCGGATGACAGTATTCTTGACTGAGATACCTTACCTCGTAGATTGACAACTTGAGTTCGATTCGTTAGATATGACGCTAATAAATTTAAAAGCTGGATACACATTCCGCAAGATTTAAGGATTGCTACCAGTGTCTTGTGATTGATGGTATCTAATGCCATTTGTAATCTAGCATCACCAACAATGTACAGAAGTTAAGGAATATGTCTATAAAGCCCAATCGCGATATTAATTCTAAATTGTCAGTATATTGTGACCCAGATTGGTAGATATGCTTCTAGGAAGAATCTAATCACTCTTTTCAAAACAAGTAGTGGGCCGTATATTTTTGGCTTTCTTATGATTATTTTTAAAATTCCAAATGAAATGTCTCATTGTCTTGGAATATTCTGTGTTGCATCATTCTCTCAATTAATATTGCCAATACATTAGTGGTTTTCGCTTTCGATTTATCAAAATTGTATTGTATTATTATTTGTATTGTCCCCACTTTAGCTTCTCTAAGGTTTATGTGTATTTTGATAAATCCTATTTTTTATAAGGTGCGGGTCTTCATAAATCTAGAAGCCTGTGGTGCTGGAGGAAGGGAAGTCCTTTTTCAGGCAGGTCCTAACCACCCCTGGATTTTGGAGACTTATTCGGAGGAAGTGCCTTACCCTTATGCTTCTTCACTGGCGCAAGAGATATTTCAAAGTGGAGTTATACCAGGGGATACTGATTACAGGATATTTAGGGATTTTGGTAATCTGTCAGGTAACTCTTTTATGTCTTTTTTGTGGAATTAGGAAACTTCCGTTAGAAACACTTTGTTTTTACTTCCCACACCGATAGGTGAGGGCAGTATTGTGATCGCGAAAATTTTCGATTTTGAGATAATACACTTTTTGGGCGCTTTATGATGCCTACATAACGAAAATTCACGTCATTCATTTCCGTCGGTCTGTCTATCTGTCTGTCTGTCGGTCTGTCTGTACGCGTTTTCTAGCCACGTAATCTCAGCAACCGCTGCATGGATTGCAGGGGCGGCGGAGTACTTAGCAAAAAACAAAAAAATTAAATATTCCTCAAACTTCGCTTTTAGGTGTTTTAGGGGTTCCTGATCATTTTCTACTTTTTTTGGGTGGGGGTGAAATTGGGGTGGTTGGGGGGTGAGGGGTTGTAAATCTCAAAAATTGTGTTATACTCATAGTAGGCTATCCATTGATCTGTAAAAGAAAGGCCTAGCGGCATAATACCCCGTTTTAGCCCCATCCGAACATTGCCTTGCCTATTCCAGAAACCAAGGGAATTTTCTGATAAATACATAGGAATATTGCTTCAGATCGTTCTGTATTGAGTAACGTAAAAGTTATGGAATGGATTTTAACGAAACTTTGTCACATTCTATTAATACCGCGGCGAAGATGGAAAACGCGTATGTTTTGGAAAAATCGTGTCAGTGGCGGCGCAGCAATAATAAAAAAAAACAAAAAAATAAAAATGCCTCAAACTTTGTTTTTAGGCGTTTTAGGGGTTCCTGATCATTTTTTACTTTTTTTTTGGGTAGGGGTGAATTTGGGGTAGTTGGGGGGTGGGGGGTTAGAAAACCGAAAAATTTGTTGTATTCATAATGGGTTGTCCATTGACCTGCGAATGAAAAACCTACCGGCATAATACACTTTTTTAGGTACATTTGAACATTGCCTTGCTCATTATAGAAACCGAAGGACTTAGAATTTGTGATGTATACAGACATACGAGTATTGTTTAGATCGTTCTATATTGCCTAACCCGAAAATTATTCAATTGATTTTAACGAAATTTTGACACAGTATTACTACCGCGGCGAGGATGGAAAACGTGTATGTTTTGGAACAATCGTGTCAGTGGCGGCGCAGCAATAATAAAAAAACTAAAAATATAAAAACAGCTCAAACCTAGTTTTTAGGCGTTTTAGGGGTTCCTGATCATTTTCTAGGTTTTTTTGGGTTTGGGTGAAATTGGGGTGGTTGGGGGTGGGGGGTTGTAAAACTTAAAGATTTGTTGTATTCATAATAGTTTGTCCATTGACCTATGGAGGAAATACGTACCGGTGTCCATGTGAACATTTCCTTGCCTATTACAGAAACCAAGGGACTAGAGTTTTGTGATGTATACAATTATACATAAACAGTATCGCTTAATTTCGTTCTATGTATATTGCGTAAAGCAAAAATTATTAAATTGATTTTAATGAAATTTCGACACAGAATAATTGACTATCGCGGCGAGAGTGGAAAACGCGGCAGTCTCCGAAAAATCATGCCAGTGGCAGCGCAGCAATGATTAAAAAGCTAAAAATATAAAAACAGCTCATACTTCGCTTTTAGGCGGTTGAGAGGCTCCTGATCGTTTTGCATCGTTCAGTTGAAGCATGCAGAATGAAAACTGTGGCGTCCTAGTTTCTAAGGAGGGAGAGCAAGAAACTACGTGAGTTTTTGTGTTGGACTTTTTTTGCGGGGGGGTGGGCGATGATTTGGTTGCAAGGGGATTTCAGACTATAGCTTCATGCAACGGGAAAACAATAAAATGAAATCATTATTATGTGTGGGAAGTACTGAGTCAATCAACTTGACTCCATTTTCTGAAACCAACTTTCACTTGATTGAACCAACCATCTCTATTCTTAATGTCTAAACATTGATGTAATTTTAATAACTTGAAATCACCTCAGTAACTCAAAAAAATACTTGACCCAGTACTTTCCACATGTTTGCGGTACTAACAAAAGTTTTGGAGTCAGCCTCCCTCCCTCCCTCCCTCCCTTTATCCACCACCCCAAGTTCACCCTATACCGACGAGCATTATCTCTTTTGAATAGTCGAAATATATTGGACCAGTCGATATACGACATGCTGATGTACAAAGAGACTTCGTAGTTCTTGTTACGCCACTGCAACTTGTTTCTGAAGTTTTGAATATATTCGGAAGCGTATTAGCAAAAAAGCAAGGTGCCAGAAACTTCAATAAGCATATAAATGTATAGATTTGTATGTGATGCTGAGATTTAGTTATTGGTTTATTTGCAATAATATATGAAAGGGGTATATATCATGATGCTAATGGCGCTTTATTGGAAGAAAAATCGGGGTGTTGATGTACAGGATTTCTCCGCTGGCCTCCCTCGCCTTAGTTTAACTCCTCAAGAAAAGGATAATGATTAGAAAACTTTAAAACTAAACAATAAGATAAAAATCCTAATGTGGTTCCGTTTTTCAAAAATGAAGCTGCATCACCTAGGCTACTTCAGAAGCTTCAACACGCAGACAATAACAGGTTATATGTAATTATCTAGGACACTAATTATTCAACAAACTATTGGCGTGTTTCTAGCCCCATATCCTCTACCAACCTCAAATCTGTCCTGGAAAAAGAAGATCTAGAATAGCTAAAAATAAAGGAATGTTCGTCGTTTTTTTTTTTTTGATGATTAAGTAGTCTAAATTTATATACTACTCGCAAGTGAAATCCGAACACCTAGAAAAAAAGGGATATTTGCATTGAAAAGTTGTACAAACCTTGGCAGTACCGTCTCTAGTGCACATGTAACACTTTTTGTCCATTCAGACGCTATTTACCTACACGGCACCTCTAAAAAACTCTAGACGTATAAAAACAAAGCCTGGCATTTTGTCGATTAAAAGACGATGATATCTGTGAGTAAGACCGAAGGAATTCTGCCGGTGCGCCATTTAGTACCCGAAGGTGACGGCAGCCAAAGAGAGAAACGCTACTAGCAGCAGTAAACTCTCCTTGGTGGAACGACAAGGCTCGTTCGCTTTTTGCCACTAGAGGCGCGGATTTTGACGCAAGCAGCGTAAAGCCGATATACGAGGGTTGCTCTATACCTCCGTCAATCCACCAGTACGCAGACAGCTGTTTCACTCTTATTAGCGATCATCAGTGCGCCATAGGTCGATTGACGGAAGTAGAGAGCATCAATTTTTCCATGTTTGATAAACATGTGAAAGATGTGCGAGTAAGACAGAATATCGTATATCGGCTTTACGCTGCTTGCGTCAAAATCCGCGCCTCTAGTGGCAAAAAGCGAACGAGCCTTGTCGTTCCACCAAGGAGAGTTTACTGCTGCTAGTAGCGTTTCTCTCTTTGGTTGCCGTCACCTTCGGGTACTAGATGGCGCACCGGCAGAATTCCTTCTGTCTTACTCGCACATCTTTCCCATGTTTATTAAACATGGAAAAATTGATGCTCTCTACTTCCGTCAATCGACCTATGGCGCACTGATGATCGCTAATAAGCGTGAAACAGCTGTCTGCGTACTGGTGGATTGACGGAGGTATAGAGCAACCCTCGTACGATGATATCTGTTGCGAGAGTTTAGTTGGCTGAGTGAAGATGCCCCCTATAAGACGACAGCTCCAGTTTACGTAGTTAAGGCCTTTGAATCGGATCGAATCGGCGTGTAGGCCAACGAGGACGTTGTGCTTATTTCAGAGCAATTGGGCCATGGGGCGTAGTGTGTAGCGTGGCTACAGTTGTAGCAGCATGGTGCGCATGGATCGCAGAAGGGCGAATGTAGCGAGCTAGAGGTTCTGGAGCGTGTATAAGAACTACAGACCGGCAAGGTCGTCATCTAGGACTACCGGCCCTTCGAGACAGAATGCGATCCACTCAAGCTGTTGCTGACGCTTGGTATGCAGCTATAAAGGCCCATTCGAATCCGCACGGTGTACTACAGATTGAGTGAAACGGGCTTAGGATCATATCGTCCGCATCAAGTGCTTCAACTCACTGCAACTCATCGTCGCCAACGGTTAGATTGGTGCCAAGAACACCGACAATGACATGCTGCCATTTATTAAGCAGTCTTATCATCTAAATTCGTTAGATAACAGCCTAGATGAAACATATTTTTCTGTAATGTTTGATATTCTTTATTTTTTAGGTCTCGATTTTGCATGGTCGTCGAATGGGTACGTTTACCACACGAAGTTTGATACGATCGAACAAATTCCCTTAGGCTCATTACAAAGGACTGGCGACAATATTCTAGCTTTGGCTAGGGGGATGGCTCAAGGTTACCATATATCTGACGTTGACAGGTATAAACAGGTACTTATCTAAAATCTTAAAATCTTACTTTGAAAAAGTCAAACAGTGACGCGATTTTATTCATTGACGAGAGAAGTAGTGCGCCTAACCTGGCAAAAAAAGATTTGGGCCAGTAAAGGTCACCAGCACATCCCGATATATTTGGCTGAATGCGAAAATCAGGTAAAATTAAAAATCAGTCACTACCAAAATATTTTTTATGGCCAACAATTTTCTAGATTTAGTTAAAACCTTATAGGCCAATCAAATAGAGTCGAAAAAAACCGGATTCTGGAATTAATTCCCAGCCGGCCGAAAATTGTCTTAATACCTTTATTGTGTCCTATGTACCTGTAATCTGAGTTTACACCGTCGCAGGTGGTGAGTTTAACTTTTGACAGCTCAAAAAATGTCGAATTTTTGCACTTTTTTTTTGTTTTTTGCTTGTAGCTGGAAAATGGTGCATCGAACGGAAAATTTAGTTCCATTCAATAATGAAGAAGACTAAATTCTGCGTCAAATGGTATATAAAACATCAAATTTGGTTCAGTGATATAGCCGAAATCTAATGCTAAAGATGCTAAAAAATCGTATTTCAGTGCAAACTTACATTTTGCGGCTTTCAAAGACCACAAATCTTGAAAAGAGATACTTCCATCAAAAGATACATAAAATCAAAGTTGTAGAGAATGAAATTTCACGTTAAATAGATACCTTAGTTATTAAATTTAGTCGTTTATAATTCTAAATTTGGAATTAATTTAAAATCGATTTTTTCGTTTCGAATCATTTGAAGTCATGTAAGGCAAAATCATATCAAAATTTTGTACCAAAACAGCACATCCTGACTAAGATTATTAAGTTTATTAATGTATTGTATTACCATTAAATCTAGAATAAGTATTATTAATAAGAATTCAGTAATAAGTAAATAAATCATAGTGCTTAACAGTTTAGGTGCAATGAAATAACAAAATCACTTACAAGTTTATTAATTAAATATAAATGTAAACACAGTATAAATAAATATATAAATAAATAAATTAATAAATAACTAAACAGGAGTATCGGCAAAAGCTGATATTAATACGAGGCAGGGCCAGAAATCCGTGGGGACACAGAAAAAAATGTTGTTGTGCTTTCAATTAATTGTTAGTATTTGGATGCCTTTCTGTCACTTCAACTATATTTACAGTTGTTCTAAAACCGTGACATTTAAACAATTTACCTTTCAGGATTGAGAAAATCGCAGGTGAGCTAATAACTTCAAAATAGGTTGTATTCGTTCTAATGATATCTACTATCATTCCAATAGTAATATTAGCGTATAATGCATTTAAAGCATTCTTTTGTTTTCAATATACACCTTAGGTTTTGTTTAGTCAAAGCATATAATTAATTGCTAGAAAAAATTATGGTCACAATAGCATTTCTTGATAACTAGTTCAATAAAAAGATTCACCTTGTCTAAAAGGCAACTTTTATAGACACAACAACTCATGCCTTTACCACATTGTCTATGCTATTTGAGACATTAGTAAGCACTATTTGAACTAAAAGTATCTTATACTGAATTCAATGATCCTTGTCGTTAGATCGACAACAGGCTATAGTTAGTTATCAAATACTTT
Organism: Callosobruchus maculatus; assembly: GCA_951848785.1. Lineage (NCBI taxonomy): Eukaryota > Metazoa > Arthropoda > Insecta > Coleoptera > Chrysomelidae > Callosobruchus > Callosobruchus maculatus. The sequence goes on from CATOUR010000103.1 coordinate 753,596, forward strand.
TCCCATTGGATAAAACATTGTTGTATTTTAAGGAATACTGAATGTGAGATCTCATTGTATCAAAGTGTGAGTATTTGATGACACGACATATGTTTCTGTGGCAGCATTCATATTCGTATTTTCTTAGACGTTGATGGTGCTTCATCTGAAAAGCTCTGAAAGCACGGTTGCATATTGAGGTCCCCTTAAGCTAGATCATCTTCAAAGGAACTATTTTCAACTTTTTCTGGCTCTACGGCAACGTCATCCTCAAAGGGTGCTAAATTAGAGCATGACTGGCCGTTGCATTTGAGGCATATTACTGAGCATTTTATGCCAACTTTTCGGCAGCTGCACTTCCCTGTACATTTGCAGGATACAGTATTAAAAATTTCAGCTCAAGCTGGCTCCTTGGTATTTGTGATGGGGATAAGGCCAAGATCCGTCCTCCTCCAACCCCAGCTATAAGAATCCTTCGGTCTATTAGACCCGCCTGGATTTGAAGGTACACCCGCAGAATACGTTGAGCGGCAGCAGCATTTGTTGGAGGTAGGGAAGCCAGTTCGAAAGTTGGCTTTGTTAGAGATTGAGAAAATATCTCGTAACGGATTTGATCCAAGGAGGTCACATTTGCCTTAGGCGAATAGAGGGCTGCCAAGAACAGATGACCTGCTGAAGTAAGAACCTCAGGATCTTCATCTTCATCGCGGAAGACTTGCGATGTCGGGTTCTTTTCAAGAATCTTGACAAACTTCAACTTACCTTGGCGATAGAATGCAGAGGTTGTATCACATCCATTGATCGCATGTAAAAACAGGATATTTTGTTTGACAACAGACGAGAAATTGAAGTACTTGGGAGGGTAGAACGTATTCTGAGAGTTTCCCCTTCCAGGTTTCATAACGAAAATGTTGGACCAATTTGATGCTTTGGCGGTTAATAGGATCAATAAGTCGGTGACCTCACCAATTATAATGACCGTCGCAAATTTACCAGCCAATTCAATGGCAGTGTTGACAAAAAGGATGTCAGCATCCTTAACACTTTGCCTTACTTTAGGCCCCTGTAGCAACTTCTCACACAGCATGGAAATAAGCCGCCCTTTGTTCTTTTCGTTGGAGAGAAATTGTTCTTTCGGCATGGTTGCATTCATCACTTCAGTGAAAACATTTGCAGAAGAGTACTTGCTTCTACGGCGAAGCTGCTCAGCTGATTTGGTACTCTTTGCTGATGCCGCATCAGGGTAACCATCAAAAAAGATGGTTAAGGTGGCCTAGGGGCCAACTCAGTATCTCAAATATTAGGTATCATCATTTTCAAAGAGCAAAATATGAGGGTCTCTGTTGCTTTAGAGTAATGAAATATCATGGTGAGATTTTTTCTGCGGACATTTGTACCTCCAGGTATTTAGTAACGGCGCCTGCATAAGCCGAATTCAAGCTAAGCTAACCTGATGTTGTTTCCCCAGTAGTTTATTTATTTATTTAATATAAAAAAATGGAATATATCATAATTTTTTTTAACTTTCACTTCCAGGAGTCGCGATTGGTGTCTTTGCTTATTTTTTCCATAGATATGTACGATGAGTGCTGTAAAGTAAATACTTAGGAATTCAAAATAGCATAACTTTTTCATTTTCAGATGTTACGTCTGGTATCATTGTACTATACTCGTAAAATGCTTTCGAAAGATATATAGCTTGACCATATATCAGGGGTGAAATGAAGTCCAGCCAAAAGGGTAAAGTAAAAGCAAACAGATCTGAAATTGTTGTAAAATTATATATGTCAATATGATTGAAATATAAAACTGGGTATCTATGTAACGTAAAATTCTATTATCTACATTTTCTATTCCATTGGCATTTTCAATAGGAGCATCAGCTTTAAATATCTTCTTGTCTTAGATAGCCGTGAAATGTTAGTTTGCACTGAAATGAAAAAAATTCCCCGCTCTAACTATTGATTTTGGCTCTAGTGCTACACTGACTTAAAAGTTTTAGAAGTCATTCGACGTGAAATTTAGTCCTTTTCAATATTGCATAGAACGATATTTTCCTTCTGACCATTAACAAAAAATCTCGGAGAGATTGTTAAAATTTTTCAACTTAACGCTTAAGGTCTTAGCAGAGCTAAGTGTGATTACATATCAAAGCTCTTGCTAGACAATAATATAGACTTGGCCATTATCCAGGAAACTCACATAGAAAATGAGGAGCAACAACGTCAAAGAGGCAAAATTCATGGATATGATCTACTTGGAGCCACCTATCATCGTTCATACGGTCTTGCAACCTATGTCCGGAATGACATTGACAACGCTAAACTCGTTTCCTGCACAACTTCAAACATCGAACAGATAACAACAAAAATAGGAGACATCACCATAGTCAATGTGTACAAGCCACCGCAGCAATCTTGGCCTGATAATACACTAGAGGTACATCAACACCCTGTGGTATACGCCGGTGATTTCAATAGTCACCACACTATCTGGAAATACCGGAGCACAGACGAAAATGGAGAACACCTGTTAGACTGGGCTGATTCCAATAATTTCAACTTAATTTTTGACGCCAAAGAGCGTAAAACCTTTAGATCAGCTGCATGGAACACCGAGTCTAATCCAGACCTGTGCTTCGCATCAGTTGACTCTCAAAATCGTCAAATATCGGTTTCAAGGAAAGTTCTGGACGATTTTCCACACAGTCAACATCGTCCGATTATCCTCGAAGTTGGAACCCAAATTCCAATCGTCCGCTCTACACCAAGACCGAGGTGGAATTTTGGAAAAGTCCAATGGGACAAGTTTGCTGCGCAGCTGGACTCAGCCGTTCGATGGATCCCCCCAAAAAGTAGCAGCTACGACAGATTCATTAAAGCTGTTATAACAACAGCTAAAAGGTGCATCCCCCGAGGTTTCCGAAGAGAATATGTTCCGGGATGGAACGATGACATAGAGAGGCTTTATCAAGAGTTTAAGAACAGCGGAGATTCTGAAATAGCTGATGAACTCCTTCACTCTCTAGATGCAGAACGCTGCAAAAAATGGGAACAAGCAGCCAGTAACATGAACTTCAAAAAGTCAAGTAGGAAAGCTTGGAGCCTTCTTAGGAAACTAGGGAGCTCTAACCCACCCACACGCCAAAATAATGAAATATCGGCTGACCAAATCGCAGCACGAGTTGTAGCGCTCTCTAAGGTCCCAACTAATAGACAGCACTGTAAAGATGTTAAGAAACAACTGAAAGAACGTCGTCAAGCAACATTAGCTCACCCTGTATACTCCACACCATTCACTGTTGAAGAAGTAAATAAAGCCCCTGGATTTGATGGAATTCACCCTGAGTTTCTCAAAAACTCTGGGAAACATACCAGAATGTGGCTGAGCAAATTTTTCAGTGACATCTTACAAACAGGAAACATACCAACGAAGCTTAAAAAATCAAAAGTTATTGCAGTGCTGAAACCATACAAACCAAAGAATCTACCTGAGAGCTATCGGCCTATATCCCTACTGAGTTCATGTTATAAACTTCTTGAAAGGATGATACTAAATCGGATAGGTCCAACAATACTGGAACATATTCCCATTGAAGAGGCTGGCTTTAGGCCACACCGTAGCTGCACGGATCAGGTACTCAGCCTAACAACCCACATTGAGGCTGGGTTTCAGAAACGGCTGAAAACTACAGTAGTGTACGTCGACTTGACTTCAGCATACGACACAGTCTGGAGGGAAGGCCTTCTTTTCAAATTCCTGAAAGTAGTACCGTGTGGCCGAATAATGTCGCTATTAAACAACATGCTTTGCAATAGGCCCTTCCAAGTAATAACGGGTGACAGCAGAAGTAAAATGAGGCACCTAAATAATGGTTTACCCCAGGGCTCAGTTCTTGCTCCAGTCTTATTCAACCTATACATTTCTGATATACCCAACACCATTTCAAAGAAGTTCATGTATGCCGACGATATTGCTCTAGCCGCTCGTAGTAATACAATAGAGGAGGGCAGTAGTATCTTATCGGAAGACTTTAGTGTGATGGGAAGATATTTTGCAGACTGGAGGCTGATTCCAAATATGATGAAAACTGAAGTGTTATGCTTTCACCTCAATAACAAGCAAGCTAGAACTGAACCTCAGGTATACTTCAATGACAACTTAGTGCGCTACAATCCTCACCCAAAATACTTGGGGATAACAATGGACCGAACATTATCATTTAGAAAACATCTAGAAAACACAGCAGCAAAGCTTAGCACCAGAAACAATATTATTCATAAATTGTGCGGTACCACTTGGGGGGCAAACGCAACCACCCTCAGAATATCTGCCCTCAGTCTTGTTTATTCTACTGCTGAATACTGCGCCCCAGTATGGTTAAACAGCCCTCATGCAAAAATGATTGACACCAAATTGAATGAGACAATGAGAATAATTAGTGGCTGTCTAAAAACTACCCCCCTACCGTGGCTGCCCGTTCTGTGCCATATCACTCCTCCTCATATTCGTAGACAGGATAAACTGGTGAAGGAATTCAACAAAATACTATCCAATCCCCAACTTCCACTGCATACTGACCTAGATGATGCAGATCTTCGGAGGTTGAAATCTAGAAATCCCCCATTACCATTTGCAGAACGGCTCTTGCGGGATGGCTTCCAAGTTGATGAGCACTGGAGGAGGGATTGGGAAGTTCAGAAGCCGGTACAGGCTCCACCAACTATGGACCCCACTTTAACCCTGCCAGGAATGGAATTGCCACGCCATTCATGGAAAACCCTTAATCGAGTCAGAACGTCGCATGGCATCTGTCGTGACTCGTTCTTTAAATGGGGGATATCTGAATCACCGTCCTGTGACTGTGGAGAGCCCCGGCAGACTGTTCAGCATATTGTCACCGAATGCCCGATTACCGCATATGCTGGACAACAGTCGGATTTCTTCGAAGCCTCGAAGTCTGTAGTTGACTGGATAAATGGTCTTAATTTTAAAATCTAAAAACTATTTATTTTTGTTTGTTTTAAATTTAATATTTGTATTTTGTTATATTGTTTAAGACTTATTACCAATTAATCCATGTAGCCATACGCTAAATAAAATAAATTCCTTCTGACGCATCATTTCCAGCTATAACAAAAAAAAACTAAAAAAAGTGCAAAATTTGACAGTTTTTGGGCTGTCAAAAGTTAAGCTCACCACCTGCGACGGTGCAAACTCAGACTACACGTATCTAGGACCCAATGAAGGTATTACACAAATTCTAAGTCCCTTGGTTTCTATAATAAGCAAGGCAATGTTCGGAGGGGCCTAAAAAAGTGTATTATGTCGCTAGGTTTTTCATTCACAGGTCAGTGGACAGCCCATTATGAATACACATAGATATCATAACCTAACATGGATCGGCCCTATCCGATCCTTCCCGTGCATCGAGCTACGAAACAGGCAAGAAGCGCGTTTATTATTATGAATTATATTATGGAGACACTATACTTTTAGGCACTTTTTGAGCCTGTATATTGATATTTTTATGCAAATGTTTGGATATTACGAAAAGGCCAATAAATATGAAATTGTTTGATGAAGATGTCAAAGAAAACTTCTGAAATAATGCCATTTAACTAATATTAATGCGACAATAGTAATCTTGAAAATAGGTATGCCTCTTGATATATTCATATCATTCATATGTATTCACATATCTGGATATGATTTGTTTATAGCTTTATTCGGTAAATATCGAAATGAAGGCATTGTTGGATCCCATATCAGAATTTATTTTATTAAAATTCTTCAAATAAAGCAATATATAGGTATATTACATCTATACAAAACAATCAGGGCCGTAGCTAGGCTTTGATCATGAGAGGGGTTCATGTATAAACGAAATGAGTTGATTTTGTAATGTTTCAATTTGTGTAAAAGCTGTATATGTTGTATATTGCTGCTCAAACTGCAGAAAGTGAGGGTGCATACACAGAAAAGTTTTAACAATACTAGAATGAATCACTATGCTTGTAGAAAGCATCTTGAATGTTTTATTTTGAATGATTTTAGCAGTCTATTTCATTCACGTGAATACTCACGGCCCTTATATACGGCCCTGAAAATAATATGCACTATATCACAACACAATTATTACAACACATTTTAAAAATATTTTCATGTTATACAGGGTGTCCTCAAAACACGAAACGTATCAAAGTTGTATTTTTTTAAATGGAACACCCCGTATATTATTTCATATTCAGATTCCTTGGTGGATTCTAAAGCAAACCATTTAGGTGTAAATCACTATTTTCGGTATAAGTAGATATCAGGAAAAAATTGAATACCGCAGACATTATAAAATTTGGAAGGCTCTGACTTTGCCGTGTTACTAAGCATAAAATGCGTCAGCTTTGATGAGACTGTTAAATTACGTTTAAAGGAAACTTCGATCAGAGATAACTTGATTTTTGCAAATGGGAATGCCTAATTTTTTTGTACGGTTAGATGTATAATTTGACAACCTTTCTAATCATACAAGGTTGTGAATATCAATCTCTGGTAGTTTTTACTTAATTCAAAATTTTCAAACAAATCGGTGTTTTTCAGATTTCCTACTTATAAGCAACCTAGCAGGCCATAAAATATAAACAAAAATATGTTCAGATGGAAGAAAACAAGTAACTTAGAAAAAAGATTCAGACGAATTACAATAAAGAGACAAGATTATAAAAATGCCTTACAAAAAATCAACTCTCCCAGAAACAACGGCTATAACATCTCTAAGATCAAAGGGAAGCTGGAGTATGACAGTAATAGATATTTTTTACAGTCTACCGCAATTAACTAGAGGTTAAAGATTTCCAAGACAATTAAGAACCCTGAAATGAAACAAAACAACCAGCGATTGTTGCTTCAGCACGCAATTATCAATCACATGTAATGGTGTAAAAAAATAGTAATTTGCGTCAAAGGAACGATACCACTGACTTCTGTTTTTTCAATATCTATTAGCAATATTGCAAAAAAGGAATACTGACAAATCAGATTTAAATTTTCTATTTAAGTTGTGCTTTATAATTTGAACAAATTTTAATTCATTCTTCATTTTCTGCGATCTTGCTAATAGGTATTGAATAATTTTTAGAACTCCAGTCAGAGGTACTTTTGACTTGACAGAATTGCATACTTTTTTATATCATTAAATGTGAAATTTTATTATGAAAATAATAAACTGCCTACAACATTCTCTAGTAGTTTTCATTTCTTTTCATAATTGTTAATGGTTTTGGAAGTTACCAATCTCTAGTACATTGCAGTGGCTAGTAGGCCGTGAAAAAAATCCATTTCTGTTGTACTCTAGCTTCTCTTTGACTAAATATATGTTACCGCCGCTGTTTCTGGTTAGAGTTTGTTTGTTGTGGGTAATTTTTAAAATCTTGTCCCTTTAGTCTAGTTCGTGTGTATTTTTCTGCTATGTTAGTGATTTTCTTCTACCTCAACAAGTTTTTGTTTATATTTTATAGTCTGCTAGGTTGCTTATAGGTTGGAAAATCGAAAAACACCGATTTGTTTGAAAATTTGAAGCTAAATGAAAAACTACCAGAGATTGATATTCACAATCTTATATCATTAGGAAGGTCATCAAATTCTACGTTTAACCGTATAAAAAGTTGATTGACTCAGTACTTCCCACACATAATAATGATTTCATTTTATTGTTTTCCCATTGCACGAAGCTGTAGTCTGAAATCCCCTTGCAACCAAATTATCGCTCACCCTCCCGCAATAAAACTTCCAACACGGAAACTCTCATAAATAGTTTCTTGCGTCTCCCTCCTTAGAAACTAGGATGCCGCAGTTTTCATTCTGCATGCTCCAACTGAACGATGCAAAACGGTCAGAAGCCTCTAAACCGTCTAAAAGCGAAGTATTAGCTGTTTTTATATTTTTAGTTTTTTTAATTATTGTTGCGCCGCCACTGACACGATTTTTTCAATAGATACACGTTTCCCATCCTCGCCGCGGTAGTAATACCGTGTCCAAATTTCGTTAAAATCAATTGAATAATTTTCGCGATGCGCAATATAGAACGATCTAAAATACTCGTATGTCTGTATACATCACAAATTCTAAGTCCCTTGGTTTCTATATAATGAGCAAGGCAATGTTCAAATGGACCTAAAAAAGTGTATTATGCCGCTAGGTTTTTCATTCACAGGTCAATGGGCAGCCCATTATGAATACAACAAATTTTTCTGTTTTCCAACCCCCGACCCCCCAACCACCTCAAATTCATCCCTACCAAAAAAAAGTAGAAAATGATCAGGAACCCCTAAAACGCCTAAAAACAAAGTTTGAGGCGTTTTCATTTTTTTGTTTTTTATTGCTGCGGCTCCACTGACACGATTTTTCCAAAACATACGCGTTTTGCATCCTTGCCGCGGAAGTAATACTGTGACAAAGTTTCATTAAAATCCATTCCACAACTTTTCCGTTACTCAATACAGAACGATCTAAAGCAATATATATTTCTATGTATTTATCAGATAAGTCCCTTGGTTTCTGGAATAAGCAAGGCAATGTTCGGATGGGCCTAAAAAAGGGTATTATGCCGCTAGGTCTTTCTTTTACAGGTCAATGGATAGCCTATTATCAGTACAACACATTTTTGAGATTTACAACCCCCCAGCCCCTAACCACCCCCACCCAAAGAAAGTAGAAAATGATCAGGACCCCCTAAAACACCTAAAAACGAAGTAATATTTATTTTTATTTGTTTTTTGCTAATTACTCCGCCGCCCCTGCACCGATTTTCAAAATTATAAGAACATTACCTACTACGACACCCCAGCATATCGCTGCCCAAATTTCATCACAATCCATGCAGCGGTTACTGAGATTACGAGGCTAATAAAACGCGCACAGACAGACAGACGGACGGAAATGAGTGACATGGATTTTCGTTATGTAGACATCATAAAACGCCCAAAAAGCGTGTTATCTCAAAATCGAAAATTTTCGCGATCACAATACTTCCCTCACCTATCGGTGTGGGAAGTAAAATTAGGCATTCCCATTTGAAAAAATCAAATCAAATCAATCGGCCGATTTCTCCAAGCATAAACGTAGTTCAAATTTAATCGTCTAACCTAGGCTGACGCATTTTATGCTTAGTAATACGGCAAAGTCACAGCCTTCTAAGCTTTATAATCTCTGTGATATTCAATTTTATTCTGACATCTACTTATACCGGAAATGGTGATTCACACATAAACGATTCGCCTTAGATCCCATGTGTGATACATAAAGTCACACTAGAACTTACTAAGGAATCTGAATATGCAATAATATAAGGGGTGTTCCATTTAAAAAACATAACATGAAAATATTTTTAAAACACAACCTTAATAAATGGGTCCGAATGTTTTCTTTTTCATTAGATACTTTAGCTATAATGCTCCGTGTCAAATAACGCGAATAACCCGGTATATTGTCTAAACAAGGAAAAATCTACGTCAAAAAACAGTAACATGTTCACTTATTTCAGTACAATAACGCTTAACACTAATGCAATACCATCATAAATAGGTGCGAACTAAGGTAGAAAAAACAGATATAAAGAAAAATAGTCTCTTTTCCGTTTTCGCTTCAACAGAATCATACCTAGCTCAAAATATTGCGAAGACACTGTGCATACAAACTACTGGAAAAACAAGATACATATGCATATTCGTAAAATAATTTTTGCAACAAATTCAAGAGACATGTTTTGTTTAGAATGAAACAGGCTATCGGAAATATATTTTTAAATGGTAACCAAATAATAAGACAAAAAGTTGCATTGGAAATAAAGTTTAGGGGTTGCGTTTTCCACCCCTTACAATCATGGGGTAAACCAAATAAATTATTGCCTAAGTGTCTTTTTGGTAGTATAAAATGTCAGGTTAATTTCAATATTGGCTAGTGCTTGTGAAAAAAATTGTTAAACAAATTTTATGTACACGCTTTAAGGGGCTGTATCTTAACAAGCGATGCTCCAATGAAGTTTCTTTATATAAAGATCCTATCCTTTTTTCGATGAGGAATCACCCCTTAAATGTTTTACACTTATTTAGTTACGCCCTGTATACAAATAAATACATAGATAAAATATAAATTGGTACTTTCATAACATTAACGAATGACTACAGTTACACAAACTGGCAGCGTAAAAGAATATGATCATTTTACTTCTCACACCGATAGGTGAGGGGAGTATTGTGATCGCGAAAATTTTCGATTTGAGAAAATACGTTTTTTGGGCGTTTTATGATGTCTACATAACGAAAATCCCCGTCACTCGTTTCCGTCGGTCTTTCTGTCTGTCTGTCGGTCTGTTTGTCGGTCTGTCTGTGCGCGTCTTTCTAGCCTCGTAATCTCAGTAACCGCTGCATGGTTTGTGATGAAATTTGGGTAGCGATATGGTGTGGTGTCGTAGTAGTTAATGTTGCTACAATTTTGAAAATCGGTGCATGGGCGGCGGAGTAATTAGCAAAAAACGAAAAATTTCAAATATTCCTCAAACTTCGTTTTTAGGCGTTTTAGGGGTTCCTGATCATTTTCTCCTTTTTTGGGTGGGGTGAAATCTGGGGTGGTTGGGGGTGGGGGGTTGTAAAATTTAAAAATTTGTTGCTTTCATAATAGACTGTCCACTCACCTGTGAAGGAAGGCCTAGCGACGCAAATAACGTTTTTAGGTCCATCCGAACATTGCCTTGCCTATTACAGAAACTCGTGTAAACATACGAGTATTGCTTTAGATCGTTCTGTATTCTGTAACGACGAAAGTGTTGAATTGATTTTGGTGAATTTTTGATACAGCATTACTACCGTGGCGAGGATGGAAGATGCGTATGACTGTTATAAATCGTGACAGTGGCGGCGTAGAAAGAATGACAAAAAAAACTAAAAATATAAAAACAGCTCTCGTTTTTAAGCGTTTTAGAGGTTCCTAATCATTTTTTGGGTTTTTTTGGGCGGGGGTGTAATTGGAGTGGCTGAGGGGTGGGAGGTTGAAAAACTGAAACATTTGCTGTATTCATAATAGGCTGTCCACTGATCTGTGAAGGAAGACCTAGCGACATAAATCACCTTTTTAAGTCCATCTGAACATTGCCTTGCCTATTATCAAAACTAAGGGACTTAGAATTTTCCGTATTCATACGAGTATTTATTGCTTTAGATCGTTTTGCATGTTTGTGACGTGGAAACCATTACATTGATTCTAATGAAATTTTGACCCAGCATTTTTACCGTGGCGAGGATGGAAAACGCGCATGGTTGTAAGAAATCGTGTCAGTGGCAGCGTAGCAATAATAAAAAAATTAAAAAGATGAAAACAGCTCAAATTTCGTTTTTAGATGTTTTAGGGGTTCCTGATCATTTTCCACCGTCTTTTTTTGATGGGGGTGAAATTTGGGTGGTTGGGGGTGGGGGGTTGTAAAACTGAAAGGTTTGTAGTATTGATCTGTCCTTTGACCTGCGAAGGAAAGACCTAGTGGCATAACACAATTTTGGGGAGGGGGGAGGCTGTCGATGATTTGGTTGCAAGGGGATCTCAGACTAAAGCTTTATGCTATGGGAAAATAATAAGCGGACATCACGGTAATGTGTGGGAAGTACTGAGTCAATCAACTTGACTTCATTTTTACATTTATAATATATTGCAATACATACATCTGTTGGTGACTGGGTTATCATCATAAATCATTTGTCATGATGCTGGGATATATAAATATTGGCTATACTTACCAATGGAATTTCAGGTTTCCTCCTTTAACAAACCTAGAAGGCTCTCCATAGTACAATAAATAATCCACGATAAACTAAAAACCAATGTAAATTATACGGGCGCCGATCGCTTTTTGCCTGTTTCGTAGCTCCGTCTGTGTCGCACTGCTACCGGGCGCACGCTCTCTCTTAAGGCACGTCCATATTAGGTTAGAATGTCAGTGTGAATACAACAAATTTTTCAGTTTACAACCCCCCATCCCCCAACCACCCCAAATTCACCCCCACCCAAAAAAAAGTAGAAAATGATCAGGAACACCTAAAATGCCTAAAAACGAGGTTTGAGGAATATTTGAAAATTTTTGTTTTTTGCTAATTACTCCGCTCCCAGTACAACGATTTCCAAAACTGTAGGAATATTATCTACTACGACCCCACACCATATCGCTGCCCAAATTTCATCACAATCCGTGCAGCGGTTACTGAGACTACGACATTATAAAAACACCAACAGACAGATAGACCGACGACGGAAATGAGTGACGTGGATTTTTGTTATGTAGACCTCATAAAACGCCCAAAAAGTGTATCATCTCAAAATCGAAAATGTTCGCGATCACAATACTCCTCCACCTATCGGTGTGGGAAGTAAAAGCTGCAACTATTTCTGAAAAAGATGATAACGTATATCGTACTAGTCTTGTTGTGGGTTCAGAAGCTATAATTTGACGTGAACTATCTACGCTACGCGTAACTGATATCAAGAAACGCCAAAAAGAATATCCCATTTTAGGACCCTAAGCTGTCAAGATTCTTTGAAACTCATTGTCTTCTCTTGAAATTTGACTCAAAATAAACTCACTTGATCATGCTCTGTCGTAATCAGAACATAAACTTTACTGGCTGGTTAATTCGTCTTGGAAAACGCGGGGCAGAGACAATTACTTATAGTCGCAAAACCCGTTCACACTGACACATTCATGAACTTATGGCTAATTTATTTTACTTCTTGCAGGGTAATCTAGTATTCTTCGACTTTTTAGGAGCTTTTGTAGTTAGATGGACTATGCCTATTGCCGATATTATCAATATGGTGTCTGTGATATTTTCGATTTATACAATTTATGAAAATGTTAAGAAAGCGCAGTACACTGACGGTAAGTAGGGCTTCTTATTCGATCTATAAGTTTGGTATGGTTCAGTTTCCCACTTTATGGGTTCGTTTAAGTTCCAGTAGTGTTCAATCTATACAGAACTTTTTCCCTATTGATTAAGATGCATCATGATATCCAAAAGATTTTCTTTTTTGACAAGCTCTCGAATTTATGATCCTATAACTGAAAAAGCGGGTTAGACTGGAGCGTAAATTATATTACATGGAGCATCTACCAACCGCAGCCCAGCCTTGTGAAATTTTATAAAAATGATAAACAAAGACTGATTCAACCATTAGAAAGGAGTTAAAGCATATTTTAAAATTAAATTGTTTCAAGAATTTCTTTGTAATTATTTGCCTTTCAGCTTTTAGCCCTACCATAAGTCCTTTTTGATACTATATACTGATATTATCCATTTCAGATATAAAAGAGAAACAATACCTTCGTAAACTGATGGGGTGTACGCTAACGGCACTAGTATCCTGGATACTGTCAGTATTGGCAACCCTTATCATAGCCGGTCTACTGACGGCTTTTGGAAGAACGATGAGTTGGTACGCGAGACCGTTGTGGGCTTTTTTCTTATATGTTATCCCTACTTTACTTGTTTGCATGGCCACCGTCCTATTGCATGCAAAGCTCTTCAACAGTGTAAGTTAAGTTGTAGATATATACATTTGCGTTGGACTCTCTATACGCGCAACACTATCTTCCCTATCGTATAGTTTAAACATCAGCGATAATTTTTAAAGTAAAATAAGTTTCTACTTTAGTCGAACACCTAATTTCCATAACGTACGTTGTTTACCTTTTTGCTTGGAGTTTTTGATTTGAGGTGAATCAAGGAAGGTACTGATTATCACTGATCTTTTTTGTATGATTGCCAGAGCAACATCTTGCGTACATTGTAGTATGCCACGGGTCATGCTCCAATCGTAAAAGTGTCAGATGTTGTGGCAAGAATTGCGCGGCATGGCAAGTATTTGCGTTATGTGGCACACTGTCCTCCTTGTATTCAAGCCCGATGAATTCCGTGCGACATTTCCATGCGTCAAGTTAGTTTTTATGTTAGGTTTTGTTTGTAACAAAAAATTTATTAATGGAATGGTCTAACGCCTCCAAGACCCAGTATTGTACGCTATCAAACAAGAAGTGCCCAAGCCAACATCAGGTTCTAATGAACAACCTGGCTCTGCCAAGGAATCACTCATTCAAGCTGTTATGAGTCAACATTACACAAAATCTGATCTGGAACGAACACGTCGCGTCAATTGCAACAGCTGCTGGTAAAAAGCTTGGGTAGCTATTTAGAGCCAGAAAGTATTTCTCACCATGTAACCTCCTCACGGTATATAAAGCCCAGATAAGACCTTGCCTGTAGTATTGCTCTCATGTCTGGGGAGCTGCTGCCCCTACTACCCTGGCTATACTAGATGCCGTCCAGAGAAGGGCAATTCGACTAATTGGCGACCCGGCCAGCCACTTTCTCACCGGCGTGTTGTTGGTAACCTCTCACTCTTCTATCGATGTTCCAACGGAATCTACTCCTCTGAGCTATCCTCTATCGTTCCGTCGCTCACCGCTCCTATCAGATGCACCCGTGCGACCGCTGCATCTCATCCTAAGACGGCCGTTCTTCATACATCAAGAACTGAGCGGTACAACCGCACATTTATTCCCAGGATGTCCAAGGCCTGGAATGGACTGCCAGAAGATGTATTTATTGGGGCTGCGCGTATTGGCCCATTCAAATCCCGCGTTAACAAACTTCCCCTAACATAACGACTTCACAGCAGCCGCGGTACTCTGGTATTTAGGCTCTGCCTGCGCGGTCTGCTCAGTTATAAAAAAAATGAAACATATCTTGAGTTTATCGAAGATTATAGTACGTGTGGAGTATTGTGGGGTGTCTGAAACTCAAATTATAAAAACGATAGAATAAAACTAACAGCTTACTTGGCCTTGTACGAAAATACGGTCTAGATCTAGGTGAAGACCACATCAAAAACAAAATAGTGAATTAAGCCGTGGACCAGTTCAATAATGTTCTTTTCTATCATCGTCTTGTTTTTTGTTGTTTTTTTAGCTTATTTGATTAGTAACAAATAGGATGCTGCTGCAGTTGCTTGATCAGTAATCTTCAAACATTGCAGCACGCTGTTGCTTCGGCATAAAATAGACTAATACACAAACTATTTCCGATAAAAGATCACCACTTGACAAACAATGATTGTTTGATAAAGACACCTTGTCGAAACGATCGTCACAAGTCTTAAATAAAAGTGGTGATCTTTCATCGAAAATACTTTGTGTATTAGTATGGATCTTCATCAAGTAACGGCCAACTCCATCGACTATGTAAAATAGACCGCCATATACTACGTCGGTTGCATAATGTTTGTAGTATACAATAAGGAGACACTACAATATAGCAAAATGTTGCTCTGATATAAACGAGTCTTAATGGAGAGTATGCATTGTTAGGTTAACATCTTGAGATAACATAAAATATCTCTGACTTAGATACTGAATGAACACCGTAGGCTTGAAGCCAACAAGAAAAGACTCTCATTGTGAAAGAGAAACTATTTCTTATATTCTCGCTCTTTGTAACGGGGATTAAATCTATAAAAAAATATGAAAGAATGTTCTAAATATGAACAAGTAAGTTTTAAGTTCATAAGTGTTAAAGAAGTGAAAACATCACTAGCATCTAGAGTTTCTTCTTCCAGCCTTGAGCGTATTTTATTATATAAAAACCCGGCCAAAGAAATGCGTCTCTCAGATTCCACGATGATGGCCTGATTGATTCACAGAAAAAAGGATTTTTGAAGTTTACATTATCTACTATTTTTTGAGAAACTCATCTAATTACTTTATTCTGTTTTTATATGTATGCACATAGGCTAAGAACATTAGCCATTGCTTCTTCAAAAGTCCTAAAAAACGCAAAAATGCGACATAATTCCATTCATTGTAACTTTGCAACAGTTGAACCGCTATAAATGTTATAGAGCAAATATCGAGATTACGACGGTGCTTTCAAATTATCAGTCCGGTGGAAGGTTTCGGAGCAGAAGTGAAAAATGTACAACTATATCACCGCGCGCGAACCGGTGCGTGGAGTTGCTACGAAGGGTTATATATATTATAATTCCTATGCATGCGACGTTTTTCGTTTGCTGTTTAGCACGTGTTTTATTTTAAACTTCAAGAGCAAAAACTATAAAACGTTGTAAAAACCCGGAAAGTGACTCTATTAGTAGCAGCAGCTGTTCCAGATTTATTATAACTTACAGTGGAAAGTCAAGAAGCAACTATTGTAACTTGTGACCAATTGGTAGCTTTATTTTCTGGTAAGGTTTTGTTTAGTAATACTAAATCTGAACTAATGTTGATGTACGTCACTTTCTGCAGATGAATGCAAACAATGGATGTCGATAGTAGTACCAGTTCCGACAGTAACTTGATGCAAAGATCAAATTTAAGCGCGATACCACAAAGCACAAAGAAAGCAGACACATTTTCTAACCAACTGTGTATCATTTGTCAAGAATCTGGACAGCTAGTAGTATCCCCAGAGATTTATCGACTGTTCGAAGATCCGTGTGAATATCTGCAGGGAAATGGTGTTTTGTTGACGCACCTGATCTCAAATTTGAATAGTGTAAAGAAGCAAGTATATCTAAGTTGGCACAGAAATTGCTAAAAAACTTATACCAGCACAAAAGTAGATCTTCGTATAAATCAAGGTACGCAAGAATAGTACAAACTCAAAAATATTGCTCAGAACAACGGTTACTTAATGAAATGGAGCAAGGTTAGTTAGTAAAATATAACGGCAAATATTAGTTAAGTGTCGATTGTTGATTAAAAAAGTTACAGAATACCTCAAACGACATTAAGGGCCGGTTGTACAAATGCGGGTTTAACACGAGCTTTGTTAAGCCTAAGCTTAGCTAAACTCAGGCTTAAAGTCGACACCCGTTGTACAATCGTCGGCTTAGTTAAACCTGGTTGATAATGAAATTCACTCCAATTGGCAGCAATGAAGCAATACGTACTGACGTAATGATCTGAAAAATTAACTTTTTTGGTTACTTATCACAGTTTGTGTCAAATTTCGGCAATGAAATTCACTCCAATTGGCAGCAATGAAGCAATACGTACTGACATAATGATCTGAAAAATTACCTTTTTTGGTTAGACACTTATGACAGTTTGTGTCAAATTTCGGCAACGTCCGTTTCTGTCTCTGTTCTTCCATTTGCTCTCTTTGTTAATTTAGACACAAATCTTTCAAACAATATGACCTAATAAAGTGACAAGCAATTGGAAGGTTCCTCCTTGACATATCACGTCACTTGTATCAGGTTAGGTTTAAGCCTCAGCTAAACTCACGTTAAGCTTCGGCTTACGTAAGCTCGTGTTAAGCTTGGAGTGGGGGGCTAAGCCAGCATTGTACAACGGACGTTTTGCAACTGACGTGGTTTAACGTCGGCTTACCTTAAGCCGAAGCTTAAGCTTGCATTGTACAACCGGCCCTAGATTAGTGAAATCTGTTTGGCAGATTGGCAGAACGAACCATGAATGTTTGTCAAACATTCTCTAAAGAACAATATGTACAGTAATCTATTAATAATCCGAACAGAAAGGTTGTATAGACCGTTCAGTTTACCAAAAAATTCGGATTATAGAATTTATAGTAAGTGATATTTGTAATCCGAATATTTTCGATTTATAGATACATTCATCCCTCACGACTCCGTCATACTACATTTCAGTGGGAAATTTTTGAGCCTCCTGAGCATGATTTCCTCAGAAATTGGTGCATGCCGTGCTCTCTCTTGTGAAAACCATGTTTAAAGTGCATCTGCGCTGCTTGGCTTCACAGATTGCTGGCGGCGCCGGTGCTCAGGTTTGCTAGTCATACAAGTTGTATGAATCATTGTTATTATTAAGTTTACTTTTAAACACGATCTAATATTGGTAACATACATTTGAGAATTCGCCTTGCAGTTTCTAAGATTAATCGTGTGTGGGGTATACACCAACATCGTCCGTATATAACCTCCAGCGAGACAAGGAAACGACAGCCGCCCAAATATCTACGAATTCTTTTCGTTTCCTATTTTCTATACAGTCAAATGATGATGTGAATAGGAGCTCTCGCCGCGTAGGGTTGTCGGTGCGAGGGACTGAGTATCTTCACCAGAGAATTCAACAAGCGCTTGCCGTAGTACAAATTGTGTTGCCTACAATTCGGGCGACCGGTTGCATTGGAGACCAAAACTTTTGATTTGCTAGAAGTAGGTACTTGCTCTGCATACAGACCTATTAAAATTACTTTGTTTGTCTTTTGCTGAGGAGGGGCGTGCTTTAAGGCGAAACCGCCTCTGTTGCTTTCTCACACTTCTATTCTGTCATCCTTGTTGAATGCCGTGTCCAAAGCACAACTACTGCACTACTTCAGACAGATTTAATTGCAAAGCCAAGGGTCGGGTCGGGTTCTTTCACATGTTCTACAATTGCTGTAGCCGTCAAAAAATTGCTTAATTTCACAATACTTCCATCAAATGTTTATGGCTGTTTTTCATGGATTTCGGTCAAATATTAAAACTAACATTCTTCACTATATTCCGGTTTATTGTATGTAAACCATCTTCAAGTGTTTATAAATGAATTGAACATTATGTGTATATAATAATGAAAAATGAAAGATACAAAAGAAATTTAAACAAATTATAGATTGTATATAAAACTAGAACTAACTATAAATGTATATGTAAAATGTTGAAATATAAACCTTGCGACTTTAGTTTGGTAGACTGAACAATAATTAAATACATAAATTTACTAAGACAAGGATAATAATATTAACACCTACTTACATTTATATTAGATATCAGTTACATTTCTGTAAAATTTTGTTTTTGTGAAGCAGCCTCTACGGGTTGAGAGAGCTGAATGACCTGCACGGCATTTTTGGGATGTTGGAACAGTGGTGGTAAAAGATTGCAGAACAATAGGGGTTGAAAACTTTTGTACCTATTTATGTATAATAATGATACTAACAATAATAATAAGGGGGAGGCGCCGCGAGAGGTTGCTAGATCCCCTCAGCGGCGCCTCCCCAAGGTGGCGGATAGGGGAATGCCTCCCAGATATGGGTGGTATCGGGGAAATGAAATACCCGGGGCGGACCAAAACTAGCACAGTGGAATAGCGTCTGCATCCAGAGGATCGGCTATTCCTCAATAAATAGGACACGACGGATCTCCATGTGAGGAGCGGTACTCCGACAGCGTCTGTTCTTCATGTTAGAAGCGCTGTTTTCATAAACCCCCAGGAAGCCGCCCAACATCAAGAGGCTATTCGGTGCGTGGCGACACCGAGGGGTATACCAAGCCCAAGGATGTAAGCCAGCCGGCAACCTTCGCAGGTACATCCTCAGCAGGCAATTTGGACGGCTGCCTCCGGAAATGTCGTCTGGGGGCCCTAAGGCTAACCACCTGACGGGCCCTATCTTCGGGTTCGACCACCCTGGAAGAAAAGCACCCACACCGAGCCGGTTTCGGAAGCCGGCGTTGGGCAAGGTGGCGGTGCTTCGGATCGCCCTGTTGACGACCCCCGCTATGACATGGACCGTTTTAGGTGGACGACGGAGCTTAGGGATGACCTGCTGAGCTGCTACGAGAGCAGTAGCCGAGGCCGAGGCTCCACCCCACTGGTTCCAACGAAACCACTACCAAGACAACCCCAACGCCTCCGGCTTCCAAAAATTAGCGGGGAAGAAGGGGGGCACCTTCTTCGCCCTGGCCCTGGCTATTTCCTTTTCCTTTTTCCTATCTTTTTACTCTCATTTTTAAGTCTCCTTTTTTCTTTTTTCCTTTTTTTTATTTTTTCGGATCGTGCCTTTTTTGGACCATGCCTTTTGACCTTTTTTTGCCTCCCATTCTTGTTTTTTTCAAAAAAAAAAAAAATAACAATACAATTCTATATCCCTAAACTATGTACAAACCTAATTAAAATATATTTTGCCTCCCGCTCTTGTTTTCAAAAAAAGTAATAATACAATTCTATAACCCTAAACTATGTACAAACCTAATTAAATATAGAAATATACAATATTCTCCCTATCCCCCTAAACTATATACATGGGAAATATATTTTTTCCTTTTTTTTTTCACACCTTTTTATCTTTTTTCTTGTTTTTCCCTTTTTCTTCTTCCTCTTTCTTTTTCTTTTTTTCGGTTTTGACCCTTTTTTTTTTCGGGTCTCCCATTATTGGTTGTTTTCAAAAAAAGTACAATACACTCTATGCCCCTAAACTATGTACAACCCTAAACCCTATAAAACCCTAAAACCCTATAAAAAAAATGTACAGTATTCTACATATCTATCTACTCCTAATTCTTTCCTTTTTTAGTTTTCTTTTTTTTCCTTTTTTCCCTTTTTTGAATATGCAATACTCTGCATATCCCCCAAACCTATATACATGGTATATATCCCTAAACGCTGCAAACTGAGTCAACGGGCTCATTCAACCACCCTCTCTGCCCATTCATTCCAGGACCTTACTACTCGTTCGTTCTCCCTACCGTCCACCCTTAACTGCGGTCTCAGGGTTCCCCATTCCTCCATGAACTCCTTCCTTGCACGCGTTCTACTTTCGTCCATGCATTCCTCCCTCACATGCCTGGCACTCCCTTCTCCCATTCTACATCCACACACGCCATCCGCTCCTGTCAATCCAAACCTACGCAGGTATGATGGGAAGTTCCCATGTCCCGTAATCAGCTGTCCCGCCTTGAAGCTGAGGGACAGCCGATCCTCCCCGACCTGCCTGCATACCTCATACAGCTCTCTCCCTTTCCCACTCATGTCCCACTTGTTCTGCCATTCAGCCATAATCCTTTCATTCATTCGCTTTCGCGTCAGTCGTTTTTCATATCCCCATCCAATCTCCTGCTTTGTCGCGCCTGTTCTCGCTCGCAGATCAGCCTACTGATCCATGCACCTTTGTCCATTTAATCCTCACCCATTGACCCTTCTCTCTCATCCTTCCCATCGCACTCTTTACCATTATCCTAATCTTCCCTTTTAAGGATTTCCATTCAAAC
This sequence comes from Callosobruchus maculatus, assembly GCA_951848785.1. NCBI lineage: Eukaryota > Metazoa > Arthropoda > Insecta > Coleoptera > Chrysomelidae > Callosobruchus > Callosobruchus maculatus. The sequence goes on from CATOUR010000103.1 coordinate 774,614, forward strand.
TAGTTGTGACCGCCATGCAGTCCGTGTATATTGTCGCCGCTGTCAGGCACCTGCTCTCTGCAATCGTAAGTCCCCGGTAAACTGCGCAGAGCGCACCCAGGAAGCTACTCTCTATACGGGATGCCCTCACGCTGCAGACGTCATCAATCACGCCTCCATGCACAACTACCGTACCAATGCCCAGTCTCCCCTCTCTTAAACTAGCATCAACATATACCCCCCATCCCTCCTTCCATCCATCTTCATTCATCTCTCCCATCTCCGTACCTAGCCTCCACCCTGGGTGTAGCCTATCCGCACCCACCACCTTGCTTGATTTCATTTGCGTTCCATTTTCCTCCCTTTCTACCTTTCATAAGCCTCAATCACTCACACTTTCATTCCATTCATCACTTCCAAGCTCTCCGTTGCAGTCGTTCGGTACACTCGCGCAATTATCAACCCACACAGTCTCTGTACCGCATTCAACTGCCTCATTACTCTTGTATCTTTCGCCCTTTTTCCCCAAACTCCACATCCATACAGAATCGCACCTCTAAGAACCGTCTGGTAAATCAGGTTTGTACCTCCTTCTTGAGCCCTATCCTTCTATCTATCATACCTCTTAACTTTCCTATCATCTCCCTTAGTTTAGCCCTCATGTACTTTACATGAGATATCCAGTTTCTCTTTTTGTCAATTATTACTCCCAAATATTTCAGCTCCTCTCTCATCTCCATTCTCTCCCCTTTCATACTTATCACAGGCTCCCGAATCTTTTGCCCCATTTCAACAAACATACATTCAGTCTTTCATTATATTTCAGTCCGCACTCATTCTCCCATTCCTGACATTCTCTTTCAATCACACTGCATTTTTTCTCTATCTCCTTCACGGATTTACCCCTAACTATGATCAACTGATCATCCGCGTAAACCGTGAAGGAGCATCCGTCCTCCCTTACGCCAGCACTTACCTCCTCATTCACACGCTTCATCCATTTTATCCATCCTTCCATCACACATATCCACATAGTAGGCCCCAGGCACGATCCCTGAGGACAACCTCTACTCACCGAGATGGTTTTTGATGAGCCCTTCACCACCCCACCACTCAATTTCCCCAACCACGCTCTCACTTGCATCTAACGTACCTTTTCCGCTCCTAAAACCATATTGACAGTCATCGACCGCTCCATTCGTCTCTATTCAGTGTTGCACCCTTCCATTCACCATCCTATCAAGGATCCTGCAGAGGGTGAGCAAGAGACATACTGGCTTGCGGACCCATCCCCCTTCGGGATCCATACCACCCTTGCACTCTTCCACGCCGATGGGAATACTCCCTCATTCAAGCAGCCGTTCATTACTCCTAGGAGATACTCTCCCCATACCTCCAAAATGTCTGGCAGGGCCTCGTAGGGGATTCTGTCCTCCCCTAGGGCTTTTCCCGGTCGCATACCTTGTACTACCCTTCCGAGTCCCTCCTGAGCCGTCCGGCTCTTGCTGGCCACCCCCCACTACCAGACGTTTCATCCCCTTTGGGGAAGTATCTCTCCAGTAACCAATCAGCCGTTTCTTCCACTCCCATTGTCCAAGTCCCATCTTCCCTCTTTACACTCAAGCCTTTCGAACCTTTTCCTCTCACCATCTCCCATATCTTTTCCCACCCACCCCCTTATTGCGCACTGTCCAGTCCTTTCGTCAACCATTCAACTTTCCTTTCACCCTATCCTTATACACCTGGAAACACCTGAAATCCAAAATCACAAAATGTGTTAAAAACAGTTTTGAGAGCCCGTGGAAACGGAGTAATAATTTGACAAAAGATGCGCGTCTAGACAGATTTGCAACTTGTTTGTGATCCAATTTATAAACAGACAACCGTATTGAAACCTAATAGGCGACTGCGCGTACGGCTTTTAAGCGAATACATAACCTGGAAGTCACCGGCCAACATTTTTGACCGGAATTTTGGACAATTAAGGTACGCGCACATAAATCGGCATCGGAACATGCTTGTGAATACGTGAAACGAAGTCAACATTACAGAAAACATAATCTGACAAGAAAACGTTTCGTCAATTGCAACAGCTGCTGGAAAAAAGCTTGGATACCAATTCGATGCCAATAAGTACTTTTCACCATCCAACCTACTCACGCTCAGATAACACCCAGCTTGGAGTATTGTTCCCAAATCTGAAGAGCTACTACCCGTCCATTGGCTATACGCGTTGTAGTCCAGAGAAGGGCAATTCGACTCATCGGTGGCCCAACATTAATGCGCCACATCCAGCCTCTTTCCCACTTGCGTGCAGTTGGTGACCTATTGCTTTTCTGCCGGTATTCAAACGGAATCTGCTCCTCTGAGCAATCCTCTATAATTGCGCCTATTATATGCACCTCCAGGACCGCTGGATCTCATTCCAAGGCAGTCGCTCTTTATACATCAAGAACCGATCAGTACGATTGCACCTTTGCACCCAGAGTGTCAAGGCTTGGAAAAGCCTGCCATGAGATGCATATATTGAGCCTAAAAGATAAGAGTATTATCCTATTCAAGTCCCGCGACAACAAATTTCCCCTTATATAAAATTTGCGTAGCAGCTGCGGTATGTTAGTATTTAGGCTGTGCCTTTGCGGTTGGAACAGTTATACAGGAAACGCCAGATTTGGTATCGTATTCAAGTGGAATTGAATTCCCATATAGACATGGTTGGCTCTCCTTTCCTCCACATACTCCCTTCGCTTCCCCTCCTTTGCGTCACTATCCCTTTCTCTCTGCCACTCTTTCCTCTTCCTTCTAAACCTTTTTCTCGCCTCCTCCATTCCACTATCCCACCATGTGTTCAACTCGTCGCTGATGTACCTTTTTTTATGTGTCTTGCGCACACCCTTGATAGATGCGCCTGGAACCTACTAGCTTCTTCTTCTACCTCTTGTACCCTTCCATTCCTCATACACTCTCACCTTACTTCTAAAACGCTCCCAGTCTGTCCCTGCAAAATCATACACCCATTTTCCTCGCTTTTGCCTTTCTGTCCCCCATTCATACGTTACATACCTATGGTCACTTAGCGACTCCTCCTCATTATGCACTCTCCATTCGTCTATGCTTACCCCCCTTCCAAACGTCACTTCCACCCAGCTCTCCCCTCTTCTACTGCAAAAAGTTGCAGGAGAGTTTCGCTCGTTCCATACATCCATCCCTTCCACCAAGCACCATTCCATCAATCTCTCTCCCCTTTCATCCGTTTCACCTCCACCCCATGCCGTGTTCTTCGCATTCACATCCCCAACCAGTATTAACGCCCCTTTTAATGAACTTATCGTTGATTGACATTCCCTCAGCTTCTTATTTTCCTTCCCCCCGGTTCATCATATATGTTAATCACCACGGTCTTATCTATTTGAACCATCGTTACATTCTTTGTGTTGTGTTGGTCTAGCCCTAGTACCTTCACCAACCCTTCCCTAACCCAAGTTCTAGTCTTCCCGTCCTTTATGCCAAACCTGATCCACCCCCTCCATTCCTCCTCTCTTACGTACGGTTCCTGTACCACTACTACATCCACACGCCATTCTGTCGCCCTTTCTCTCATTATCTCACATGCTTCTCTTCCTCTCCCTAAATTCACTTGCAGAAACCTAACCATAATTAATTCTCTGTGCCAGCAACTGGCATTTTCTTGCATACACCGGGCACTGTTGGTTTCTAGCGGAGTGTCTCCTCTCCGTTTCCTGAACTCCGAGCCTCTCTCAATTCGCACAATTTAGCTCTCCCCCCGGACATTGCGAGCCTTCGTGCCCTCGTTTGCCGCACACAAAGCAAAAGCTCTCCTCTCTACACAGTTTAGCTATGTGGCCATACTTACAGCATTTGAAACATACTGCCACGTCCCTCTGCTCTTCCACGAACAAAACCTCCAGATCGAAAGTAATAGTGCCTTGCTTCGCCATCCTTTTAAAAAGTGCCGGCGAAGTTTCCACTATCCAGTTTTCTTTCACTACGTTCCGGCACGGTATAGTCCTCAACAACTTTATGTCCTTTTCTCCTTCTTTCAAACCTCTGACCAGTTCCTCGTTTTGGGTGAGGATCTCCTTTGGGATATCCCTGTGGCCTTTGTTACCCCCGCAATTTTTAGTTTTGGTTTAATAAGCCCATCCCCTCTTACTTTTAACTTCTTATCAATTCCCAGGGCTTCCATAATAAGTTTCTGTTGGTCCTTCGGAGGCAGGGATATGTTCATGCTCCAGCTCAGCCTGCCCCTTCGGCACGGAAGGCCTGTTAACCAGGCTGAAAGTTCGCCGGTAAGGCCCGCTGAGAGGAAAATCGTGGGCAGATTTGAAGAGAGAGGATGAGGTTGTGGGTGAACGTCTATCGGAGGCCTCTGACATTTGGAGCATCAATTGCGAAATTTAAGCTGCGGCTCTGAGGCTAGCTAGACAGGCGAGAGTGAGAGACTCTCCTGTTGAGAGAGCACAGAGACGGGTGCGCCAAATGGAAGCGAAAATCCAGTTGGCTCGCCAGGAGGCATCCCGTATCCAGTGTGTGGTGGAATATAGAACGGCTGGGAAGCCTTTTACCTAGGCCGCACAGTAAGACAGGCCGGCATATATATCTATCTCTGTCGTCGCCTACGTCACAAATATCGACCTAAGCCGTCCGCCGCGCTGTCCGATTTCCGCGGGATAACACTGGCAGTACCCACTGGCACTTGTGACTGGCACGTTGTATTCCTGTGCAGACAGCAGACGAGTATGCATTTGAGTAGATTTGAGCAACACGTGTTATTTTATTAAATCGGTAATGTGAAAGTTTTATTTGATATTCTGATTTGATCTTGTGTTTATTATTTCCGGAATTTTAGGCTTATACAGAGAAACTATACAATAATGCCATCAATGACAATTGTGTGAAATCTAATAAGAAAAGAAAAACTGATAAGCTGTCCAGTACTTAGTTCTTCCGAAAACTAAAATACTATTTATCCTTTCGTTCCCATTTTCTATTACTTTGTGATTTATATGTTTGTTCCCATATTTTGAGTTACCTACCTCTCTTATTGTTGTTTCTTACTTTAATTTATATGACCTACATATTTTCTATTTTTGTTCATATTTTGTATTTATTCGTGATTTATATGATTGTTCCTATATTTTTTAATACCAGAAGAGTCGTTTTTATTTTATAGTTTCTTATTTATTTTATATGACCCGAAAATGTTTTTATTTTTAGTTTTTAGTTCGTATTACTTTGTGACTTACATGTTTATTCCTATATTTTCTAATAGCTGAGAGTTATTTTTCTGTTTTTGTTATTTTTATATGACCTGAAAATATAACCTATTTATTTTTTGTTCCTATTTTGTATTACTATTTGATTTGTATGTTTGTTCCTGTTTTTCAACACCTAATGAGTTATTTTTCTATTAGTGTAGTTTTTTATTTTTTTATATCACTTGCTTAATAAAATAGTTTGAACCAGAATGGGAAATGCCTTATTTTAACTGAAAATCGACATTTTCATTGTTTTACAATAGCCAATTAAGAATTATGGGTAGGTAACTTTATTTTCTTTTATACTTCACAATATAGCAGAACTGCTGATGAGTAAACTATATACGCAACTATGCCAAAAAATCCATTTACGGCAAGTTGATATAATAAAAATACCGCGCGCCCCATATAAACACATATAAAAGTCGGTCGAAGTTTGTGACGTCACGCAAGCTGCTGTCTTACTGTGCGGCCTAGCTTTTACGCGCCGAGTGCGCCAGATAGCCTACGGGTTGAGGCGCTACCATCATACACTCAGTCAAGCGGTACTGGTTGTTCTCAAGCAACACTGTATTGACAGGATACGGATGCTAATCGCTGCTAAGCGATCGTTGGTGGCGCGGGCGAGGGACCTGGAACAGAACAGAATGTTCTGCGAAAAACCTTCTCGCCTTTTCCAACAGCCGCCACGAGCCATAGAGCAGCCGCCAACTGCTGATCGCGTGGAGGCCCTTTGGAGGGACATTTACGAATAACCCAAACCACTCTCAGCAGACACTCCGGCCTTGGCACAGTTCTAGTCCGTTTGTAGGAGGAACCTAACTTAAATGTACTGCATCATCCGATAAACACTGAAGAAATTCTTGGCGCCTTACGAGGCGCAAAGAATTTCGCAGCTCCTGGCCCGGATGGCATAAACACCTACTGGTGGAAAAAATTTCCCAGTTGCCACCGGCATTTAGCTAGAGTTTTTAACTCGTGGCTAAATCAGGAGCAGCCAATTCCGGCTTGGTTTGTCGAGGGTTGAACCGTGCTTCTCCCGAAGACCGGAGATTTGTCTCATCCCAAAAACTACAGGCCAATAACATGTCTGAACGCATGTTACAAGCTCTTCATCAGAATCTTGTACATGCGTATCCTTCAAGCTGTGAATCCGGTATTTCTCGACGTGTATGAACAGAGAGGGTCAAAGAAAGGAGTAGCTGGCTGCAAGGAGAACCTGTTGATTGAACGATGTGCCACGCAGGACTCCGTGCAGTACAAGCGAAACCTTTCTATGGCCTGGATTGACTATCGCAAGGCATTCGACACCACGTCTCATGAGCTCATTGTGCGGCTGTTGGAATGTCTTTCGGTGGATAATCAGATAGTGGTATGTATCAAACAACTGATGCCGCTCTGGAAGACCCGGTTCACTATAACATCAGGTGAAACTAGGGTTCAGACAAAGTTGGTGTCATCCAAAAGAGGGGTCTTCCCTCCTTGAGTCCCTTGCTCTTTTGCATCTCACTTTTGCCTGTGTCCATGGCGCTGAGAAATACTAAAGGATACAGCTGTGGCACGCCCAATAACCGGAGTCACAGGGTCACCCACCTGTTTTATATGGATGACCTAAAGCTTTATGCCTCCGGACAACGCGAACTACAACAATCGCTGAGGGTGGTGCAGGAGTACAGTCATGCTATTGGCATGGATTTCGGAACAGACAAATGTGCATTGGTTCATCTCAAGAAAGGACGAAGCGGAGATAGTGTAGATGAGGAACAGTTCGTTGATGGGATCATCTTGCGACAACTGCATGCCGGAGATACCTATACCTACCTTGGAGTGGCGCAGCGTCATGTCCAAGAGGCAGAATTGGTTAAAGAGTGTCTCCGCCGCAAGTATCTGCACCGACTCCGGCAGATCTGGTCGTCAGAACTGTCCGGCAAGAACAAAGTCGCTGCCACAAACATGCTTGCGGTCCCATTGTTATTATACACCTTTGGTGCTATACACTGGAAAGCGAACGAGCTGAAGGAAATCGACACGAAGACCCGCAAAAGGATGAATATGGAGAGAAGTCTGCATTCTAAGTCCTCTGTCCCGCGAATATACCTCCCGCGACACCTGGGAGGGCGTGGACTATTAAGTTTGGAACGTCTGCACAACAGAGTAGTACTGGCCACGACTTCCTCTCAAGACTTCATAAAGATAAGCCAATGCATGGAATCTTCTACAAACATCTAGAAGAGCATGGCTTGTCTGAGCAGTTGACCTTCTCTTTCGTAAGGTCTAGTGGGTTGAAGTCGGAGACTGAGGGCTTTATAATGGCTTGCCAAGACGGTGTCTTCAACACCTTGGTATACCGTAAAAGGTTTATGCATGTAGATGTACCCGACGCCCGTTGTAGAGCTTGCCGACAGGCGCCAGAGACGGTTATGCATCTCTTGTCGGCGTGTAAGACGTACGCTAGGACGGTTTACGTCCATCGGCACAACGCGGCTCTACGAGTGCTTTACTATCATTTAAGGCACTCGTACGGTATCACTGAGACACCGGCGCTGCCATACGCTCCAGGGGATATAGAGTCCGTTGTGGAGAACGAGAGATGCCGGATTTACTGGAACTACTCGTTCCCCACGCTCGAGCTTGTACAGGCAAACAAGCCCGACATAGTTCTTCTCGACCATCAACAGAAGACGACGTTCGAGTTTTCGGCGCCTGCCGAGGTGAACATCGTCTCTAAGGAGGAGGAAAAGCGGACCAAATATCAGGAGTTGCTCGGAAAACTTCGCAGGCTCTGGCCAGACTACACTGTAAGTCTGCTGGTTATGGTCATTGGATCCCTAGGTGGAATGAGGAATACGCTGCTCTCTGCACTGCGCAAAATACCGGTGTGCCGTGTGGCGGCGCACGTCTTAGCCACCAGAATGCAGAAGGCAGCCATCCTTGGGTCCCTTCGTCTACTTAGGGCGCACGATTTGCGGACCCAGTGACTGCTCACCTCACGGTGTGAGGAGTAGTCATTGGGTAATGGAACAGCAGCTCGGTGTGTCGGAGTCCGGGCTGCACTTTTTTGTTTTTGTAAATATAATAATAATAATACGTCTTTATTTTCATAACCCTCGGCGGAGTCCAGCTACTCTCGAGTACCAATTAACGGAAATATAATACTTTCTAGCAATTAATATTAGTTAAATTAACCTTAATTAATATTTTCTCATGGCTTTGTTAAAGGTGAAAAGGTTAGTTTTACTTTGCACGTTGTTAGGTATCTGACTGAAAACTTTCGTGGCATAATAAGAAAATGCCCTTTCATAAAGTGAAGATTTGTGTGGTTTAATTTCTAATAAATGAGTATTGCTTGTGTTACAGTTATGAATTATTTTAGACCTAATAACGTCTTTTTAAAATATGTGGGAATTCTACTCGAAGTAACAAAAATGTTAAATTCTAAACGGGATAGTACTATTAGTATCTTATATAATACGGACTTAAAAAGGAAACCAACAAACCCTTACGAACCAGGTTATTAAAAAGGACTCAAAAAATCAGTTGTATTTGCTGACGTATCAGGAGCATACTTGTATGGAAGCATGGAATGATGTGTGGAAAAATATTTTTCGACTAGTTGTGTGCTCGCGCATTATAAACTAGAGTACTCCCCATGCAACCTAAAACTGAAGGTTATAGAGGAAAACTTACAAGGTATCTAAATAGATTCATTGATTTTTTTTAGGAGATGGCCTCTGCTAAATGAGAACAAAACGCACGTACGTTGCTTCCACCTCAATAACAGACTGGCAAGATTTGCTAGTATTTTAATAGACAAAGACATAAAGAACCCCGGGTTTTGACCTATCCCGAAAATAATGGGCTAGCCTCAACAGAATTAGAACTCAAGCTCACAATTTGCCTCTTAGAGTCGTCTCCCCAGCGTAAATGTGGTGTGATTAACCAAATCATACACCAGATTACAAGAAAGTGTATCCCATGATGTCTTATTGTATGCAACTCCTGCGACCATTAATTATGCAGAGGATACAACATAATTAACAAAATTAAAAAAAAAATAATCATCACACTTGAAAGCGTATATATAACATTATATTCGTATACATTAAACACTACATAATAGTATAGTTTTTTAATAAAATAGTTTGTCTCTGTAGCTAAGTACCCAGTCATATTGTAGCTTCTCAAATACTTGTGTTAGAAATATGTTGACGTTTGGTTTTCGTATTTTACAGGATTTAGACGTGTCTCCATGGGCGAAGTTTCAAATATACTACGATGCTTACCAGATCATATGGACTGTTGTTTTATTCTTTGGAATCTTATTAAGGATACGTTCTAGCTTTATAGCTTTGACCTGGACATTTTTTGCAGCTCTAGGGAACACCTTAAAGTCAAAATTATATGGCAGATTCAGAGGTATACTCATACTAAGGGATAAAAAATATGTTTTAGAAACAGTGATAATATGAATCAATTATTATTTAATAATGCTCAAAAATGTATAGCATACAAGTATTGTCAGCAATTCTAAAAGTTCTCATCATTTGTACCTAGTGGTACAGACTTTTGGAATTGTTACTAAATATGAAACCAATTATTTGGGTGTCTAGAGCAAAAAAGCACAGTTGCAAAACCAGTGAACTAGATCGTTAAGATGCAAAACATTCCTGTTGCGGTTGACTGTAAATCGGCCGAATCAAGAACCGCGGAAAAGTACACGGTCGACGGACAATTTTTCTACCTATTGTTTACAAGCCTGAACGTCAGCCTTATTCAGGTCTGCCATCGGCAATCGATCGTTGGAAATTCGTTGGATAATCTCTGGATAACACGTCATTTCGTACGCATGCGCCAATTTTGGAAATATCCAGCGAGTGGCAATACTGTTAGGCCAATTTTGACAGTTAAACAGTTATGGCTGCTTCCTGTTTCTCAGCAGTCAGCTGATGAGCCTAACCTAAAAGACGTGTTTATGTTTGTATTGTTTGTGCTGATCAGCTGTTAGTCGCTGAACTCTGAGGTCACTGACATCTATTTTGTGTCGCTGTCGCTGCCAAAGTGGTGAAGGATCGTACGGTGTTACAAACAAACGCAATGTATCGAAGAAAAGGTTAGTGTGATAACGTGATATACTTTGTGTAGGGCTCAGAATCGTTATGTGACTATTTCAGCGTGTATACTGCCCACACTACGTCGCGAGTAGTGTTGTGTATTGAAGCTTGGGAGCGAGATCGAAGACCCAGGACGGTACTAGCCGCCTACGCCGAGATCGTCCTGAACAGAACAGGGGATATCGTCCCATCTGACAGTTAGTGTAGGGCGCACTACAGGCTCACATAGTTATTTCAACAGGCATGGCACGAGCTAACACCGTACCTCGTGGACGCACGAAGAAGCACGGCTGTTAGGATAGAGGGCAAGGTGAGCAGTTTTCGTTGTCTGACCAATCATGCTCAGTAAATATATAGTTTAGGTGCATACCAGAAACCGATTGGTATGAGTATTGACATGGTCTTAGTCCACCTACTGGATCAGACACTCTTTGTATAACCAGTCAACTGAACATTATTTCTTCTGCAATTTGGTAGGCTTCATATCATATGGCATGATGTGCGACTAGGGCACCCTGTACCTACTAATGCCATCTTACTTATGCCCCGCAAATGAAAAGGTTATTTACCTTGCAGAGAAAAGCCATAAGAATAGTGGGTAGGTTGAATTATCGGGATGACTGCAGACATGTTTTCTTATATATGGGCATACTCACTTTACCGGCGGTTTATATACTTCAAAATTTACTGTGGGTGCATCAAAATAAGGATCAATATAGATTGCACACTGATGTCCATAGTTATGAAACCAAAAATAGAAACAAACTTATGCCAATTTATCAATGTTTAACAAGATGTCAATGTGGTCCAGGATATCTGGCTGTTAAATGTTATATAATAAGTTACCATTAAGCTACAGCACTCTGCCATAGTTTGAGTTCAAAATAAAAATAAAACAAATTTTAATATCAGAAGCATTTTACTCAATTGAAGAATTTTTAATTTTTTTTTATTCAGTAAGATGGGACATATATAGGTATGCGACACACAATTCCCCAACTTTAATCACAGGGCTGGGATAAAAACTGTCACCCATACATATGAATAGTTGATGGTTACTGCAAATGTAAGTATTGTATACAAACAACACAATGTGACCATCATAAGACCACTATCATAACTAGTCGATACACTGACAATAACAACATACTACTGTAGAATCGTTTAGAACTAATGCAACATTAAATTCTCATTTAAACACAAAGTCTGGGTAATGAGCACCTATGCATAAGACCCAGTCATGGTAACAATTATTATGAAAACAGGGATTATCCAAAATAAGGTGTATAATCCTTTAAGTTCCACGAAGATTATGATGTGCCACAATATTATCTAACATATAGAGCACAGCCTGAAAAATATGAAATTGATTTTGCCCCTTTTATGAGATCACATAAAACAATATCATGCTACTTTACCTGTGTCCAGCACGCACCATTCCTTGTAGCTTCAGAACCATGAGTATGGAAACTGTCAGCCAACCCATCCTACTTCTATGGTCTCAGTAAGCCTTCCTCCAAACTCACTGGCTAATAACAAATGTTCTTCTACCAACCTACGTCCCTCACGTTGATTCGTTGACTCCGTTTGCTCCAGTGTAGAAAATGAAAAACAACATACGCACTTGTTATCCACACAGTATCTGAGGCGCGAATAAACTATACCTGCACATACCACTTTCACGAACCCCTCTGTCGATCATGTACTGCAGGGGGTCTTCTCACATTACGCACCCGAGAATATGTATATAGCTGTGGTGGCTATTCTCGGCTAAAACAACAACAACAACAACAACGAACAATAAGTACGGTTAGGTTGTTAGGTTAGGCTCATCAGCTGACGGCTGAGGAACAGGAAGCCGCCATCACTGTTATGACACGCCTCTCAGGATTGCCACTCGTTGGATATTTCCAAAATTGGCGCATGCGTACGAAATGACGTGTTATCCAACAAATTTCCAACGATCGATTGCCGATGGCAGACCTGAATAAGGCTGCGGGTTATTAGGGTATCAAACTAAAAATTAGATTTTGATATATCTAGTTCTCCAAAACTGATAGCTGTAATGTGTTATTGTAGATTTGAAATGGCTAGTGCTACATGTAGCAGTTATGGGGCTGCCATTTGTCCAATGCTTCTATTTGATGATTGGAGCTTTGTATTTATTTATTCCTATTATGGGAAGAGCTGGGGCAGGGAGTCATGCGGAACTTTTGATTGCAATCATGGTGAGTATAAAGTATAATATATTAGTTTCATAAATTGGTAACTGTAAACGTGTGTTAAAGTATATATGTTCTGGAAACTCATTCAAATGAATTAACTTTTCTACAAAAAATCATTTTATACAGTTAACTACTTAGTAATCATTGAAATTGATGATGTAGTCCCTATGGTATTTATCAACTGACTTCTTAGTTTCAGGAAACCTTTTTTTGTGCAAAAAGTAATGCCTTATCTGGCTGGTAGTTAAACGTAAAGTAAATGACGCTTACTCGAAATTCTATACTAGTCTACCGACAGATGGTGGTTAACGGGAGCAGTGATACCTATAAAGTAACTGCGTGGCAAATTCAGAAAGTTACGGACCACCCTCATATTTTAAATTCTTTTCTTCACCTCTAGTCAAAGATTAGAGTATCTTATATACTATGTGATTATCAGGGACTACATTATATGTATACAGGGTGACCCTGAATTTTCTTGACACGTGATATCAAAAAAGCTCAAATGAAAATTCAGTGGGATTTTTGTAAGTACTATAGGGTCTATCATACCATGTTTTTTGTACTTAAACCCTTAAAACTCTCCCTCAGCTTGTGTTTTTCAAATAGTACGCCAAAAACTACCGTCCCATTAGCCTGACGCCCTTAGTTGCCAAGTTAGCTGATAAGATTATTACGAGTAAGTTGTTTCACTTTTCTTTATCAAGTAATATATTCAACAGCAATCAGCATGAGCGCTCTATCATTACGAACCTGCTTAACTGTGTTAACGATTGGACCAATTTGATGATGGAATATCAACTGACGTTGTTTATATTGACTTTTCGAGAGCTTTTGACAGGGTTCCCCCACGAGAAATTTCTTTTTAAATGAGACCACCTGGGCATTAGAGGTAACCTACTTTCATGGCTTTTCCTCATAACAGAGAATTCGAAGTGAGGGTTTCCGATTTTTTCGACCCCTAGACAAGTTCTAAGTGGCGTACCCCAGGGATCCGTTTTGGGCTCTATTTTATTTCTCTTGTATAGCAGCGATCTACCCAGTTCGTTGCACCAGAGTTCCGTATGGCGCAAGAAGACCGGTTACACATATTCAATCCTCTGCCCATTGGTGAGAGGCGCACCCGCGGTGATTTAATCATTACCTACTGAGCTCTGCATGGCCTTTTTGGTGTAGACCTATCTAGTTTATTTCGCCTCAACATCAACAACTTGAGAGGACACAACTTCAAGCTCAAGAAAGAACCATTTAAAACTTCCAACAGACAACACTTTTTAAGTAACAGGGTATTTGATCAATGGAACCAGCTGCCTGCAGATGTAGTGAACAGTCTTTCTGTGAATAGTTTCAAAAACAGGTATGACAATTGGTGCTCTGTGCATACATGACTTTGCATAAATATTATTTTTATTTTCTCTGTATCATTGCTAGCCGTTAGAATTACGTTTTACTTCTCACACTGGTAGGTGAGGGGAGTATTGTGATCGCGAAAATGTTCGATTTTGAGATAGTACGCTTTTTGGGCGTTTTATGATGTCTACATAACGAAAATCCACGTCACTCATTTCTGCCGGTCTGTCTGTCTGTCTGTCTGTCTGTCGGTCTGTCTGTCTGTATGTCGCTTTTTTCTAGCCTCGTAATCTCAGCAACCGCTGCATATATTGTGATGAAATTTGGGCAGCGATATGCTGTGGGGTCGTAGTAGGTAATGTTCCTATAATTTTGAAAAACGGTGCATGGGCGGCGGGGTAATTACCAGAAACAGAAAAATTAATAATTGCTCAAACTTCGCTTTTAGCCGTTTTAGGGGTTCCTGATCATTTTCTATTTTTTTTTTGGGTGTGGGTGAAATGAAAGAAAGAAAGAGAAAGAAAGAGCTTTATTTAGCAAAAGCTAATTAGCACACAAAACTGTTAGTAACATATATACAATATCATAGTAAATACAGTATCTCATATCGAAGTACATTGCTCTCAACCTTTTTTTGAATATATGTACATTTGGTGAGTTTTTTATAATCAGAGGCAGTTTATTATATAATTTCAACCCTTCAATAAATAACGATTTTTCCATTGATTTGGAGCGATATCTATCTATGCAGTAATGATCTTTGGTTCTTATATTATAGGCTGTGACATCCATTCGCTTACACATAAATTTTTCAAAATAATTTGGTGCTTTCTTATTTATAATTTTAAATAGAAGCACCAAATTAGCTTCCTGTATGATTTGCACAATGTTCAAAAATTTTAAATTATTTAGCATATCACGAATGGGGGTGTATTTACTACAGCCTAATAGTATCCTCATACACTTATTTAATAGTAGCTGCAATTTATGCTTATCTTCAGCAGAGCATGAAATTAACAAAGATGAACAATATGTGAAGTGAGGGTAAATTATAGTATTATACACAACCCTTTTACACCAAGTAGAAAGTTTTGGAGCAATTCTGCGAAAGTATCCAATTTTTTTACCTAATTTTTTACAAATATAATCTACATGCTTACTAAAATTTAACTGTTGGTCAATTTGGACACCTAAATATTTAATTTGATCTACAACGCTAATGTTAATATCATCTATTTTAACAGATAGATTACCGCTAACAAGTTGACAGTTATGTCTTGAGCCAATTACCATACACTGTGTTTTTTGAGTATTCAGTTTAATCTTGTTACATTTCAGCCATTCACTAAGGTGTATCATTTCTCTGTTTACTATTTCAACAACATGTTCAATATTGGAGCCACTCACTAAAATTAATGTGTCATCTGCAAAAAGACTAATAAAGGATTCTTTAAGAAAATGTTGGATGTCATTTATGTATATAAGAAATAGTAATGGGCCCAAGACGCTGCCTTGTGGAACACCATGTTCAACTTCGATACACTCGGAATAAACATTTTCTATTTTAACTCTCTGCCACCTATTGCTTAGATAATCTTTTAAACATTTCAGAACAACTCCCTTAAAACCATATTTCTCACATTTTTCCAGTAGTCTTTTCCGATCTATTGTTTCAAATGCAGGTTTCAAATCCACAAATACACTCACAATAATTTTACCCTCATCAATTTCTTTTTTCCATTTTGCACACACTAACTGGCATGCTGTTTCACATGAGTGGTCTTGTCTGAATCCAGATTGGCCTTCATACAGGATTTTATTCTTGATCAGGTGATCAACAAACTCCCCATGGACTAATATCTCCAAGATTTTTTCAACAACTGGCATGAGATTGATTGGCCGCAGATCTTCATACTTTCCAGGATTTCGGGTTTTGGGAACAGGTACAACAGTGCTCTTCTTTAGGTCGGATGGTAGTATGCCATTTTGCAAAGAAGTATTTATAATGTTTAGAAGTGGGTACCCAATCGTATCAAATAGTCGTTTCATCAGCCTAACAGTAAGTAACTCGTCACCAGTAGCTTTGCTATTCAACTGCATGATTGTTTTTCTTAGCCTATTCAGAGTGACTATCGGAAAATCACTAAGATTACCAATAGATTTGCAAACCTCGATGTTTTCTAAATTAGAACTGGATTGTGGAATACTTGACACAATATTATTAATACTATCAACAAAAAATGTATTCAGAGTCGTCACTGTTTGGCTTATCTAATGAAATGTAGTCAATGCTCTCGTTTTTGGTATTTACCAGTTCTTTTAAAGTCTTCCACATCTTCTTGCTGTCATTTCTGCATCTATCTATCTTATCTTCATAATGCTGTTTTTCTTTTTTACGCAAGAGGCTTACTACTTTATTACGGCTTTGTTTATATTTCACATAATCTTCCTTCTTATTTGTGTACTTGAAAGTCTTATAATGAATGTCCCTCTCCTTTTGTGCTGTTTTGACTTCTCCATCAATCCATTGCTTGGTATGAATATGATGTTCCACTAACGGTGCAATATCGTCAATACATTTGTTTATGTTATTTATGAAATTTGTATATAATTCTTCAATGTCTTCGCAGCTATATTTCCAGTCGCACTGAACAAGTTTAATATTAATCTGATGATATGCGTTGAGCCGTTAACTTACGTTTAAGGATAATACCCGGTCGATTTTCCATTTTAGCTGGTATATTGGTACTGATTATTTCATGATCGGTAAAACTAGGTATATTTCTAACATTTTCTTGTAGTCTGTGAATGTTTGTGAATATCAGATCAATTAAAGTCTGTGAGGTATCTGTGCATCTAGTAGGATTGACAACAATTTGATTAAAACCAGCTGAGTCCGCTATATTAGACAGCTTTCTTGTATAGGTATCAACATTTAACATATTTATATTAAAATCTCCCATTATGACTGATTTATTCTGACAAATATAATCACTATTCATTAAATCCTCAAATTGGTTTAAAAATTGAGGTTTGTTGCCATTGGGCGAGCGATATATACCACCAATTATGTATGTATCATTTTTTATACTTATCTTAATCATTATGCACCAATAGTCCAACCCTCGGCATATTTTTTCCACTTCAACATATTTCACACCCTTTCGTACATAGATGGTTACTCCTCCAGTATGCCGGCTTTCTGACAATACGCTACACCTTGAGTAACCTTCAATACACAAAGTGCTGTCAATATCAACAGTTATATGTGTTTCACTGATCACTGCACATATTGGGTTTACCATATACATAACTTGACGAAGCTCCAAAAAATTGTTCGATAATCCTTGCACATTCAAAGCAATGATTGTACTATTTTCGCTCTTTAATTGCTAGTTATTGTAGGCAATCCTTGACCTCGCCTTTTCTACTTGCTTGAGATAACTTGGGCATTTTGCATGGTAAACATGGTGATCGTATTTGATATCAGGAATCTTGAGTGTATCGTGAGCAAATCTACAGTTAGTACATTCATAACTTTTACTTCTACATTCATCTTTCTTGTGATTTTTGTTACATAATGGACAAGTAACATCTGCATTACATTTATCGGCAAAGTGCCCATACTTCCAGCACTTGAAGCAACGAAGCACACTTACAAATTCGTAAAAATTATAGCTGTTAAATCCCAATTGCAAAGACCGTCTGGTTTCTAGTAGATGCTTGTATTCATTGACAGATATTTCAATTAATAAATTATAAGTCTGTGTTTTATTTTTGCTGCTTTTATACTTATGCATCAATTTGAACTCATGCTCTCTCAACTCCTCTGGAATGTTTGAAGTTTGCAGCTTACGCAAAAAAACTCCTACATCCGCTAAATCATTTTCTGTCACATTTGTTATTTTTATTTTTGGTTTTATTATACTACCAATTTTTACTTCATAGTCAGCACCTAATGCCGACTCTGTTTCATTTTTCAATTTCTCTAACGATTTCTTATCCTGACAGTGAATCACAACATAACCAGCCGTCTGTTTTACTTTTTCTACAGCAACATTGATACTACTTGGGTCCACTTTTTGTTCTAGGATATTTTTTGTCGTGCTGCTTGATTGATTTTTATCCTTTGATTTTATGATTAATGGCTCTATATTATTTAAATTTTTCTTCACCACATCCGACCACTTGCCTGCATTTGTAGCTATATGTTTACTTTCGTCTAGATTCAATAGTTTTGTAGTTTTTTCCAACAGTAAATCAGTTTTTTCCTCAACTCCGCCGGAATTTTTCTTCAATTTATCCTTCACTACACTGAGACAATCATCGCAAAACCAATACAGGTTTTTATACTCTTGCTTGTATTTACACAAAACATCTTTCACTTTAACACAATGATTATGAAACAACGTTTCAAAAAAACTGCATTCAATAGATTTTGTATTCACTATGAAGTTATCTGAACACAACGGACAGTCCGTACTCGACGGCATCTCGACTACTACTCCAAATTGGGGCTGTTTGGGGGGTGGGGGGGGGGGGGGGTTGTAAAATTGAAAAATTTGTTGCTTTCATAATAGACTGTCCACTGACCTATGAAGGAAGACCTAGCGACATAAATCACTTTTTTAGGTCCATCCGAACATTGCCTTGCCTATTACAAAAACCAAAGGACTTAGAAATTTCTCCTGGTGTAAGCATATTGCTTTAGATTGTTCTATAGTGTGTAACGAGGAAACTGTTAAATTGATTTTAATTAAATTTTTACGCAGTATTACTACCATGGTGAGGATAAAAGACGCATATGGTTTTTATAAATCGTGCAAGTGGCGGCGCAGAAATAATGAAAAACTAAATATATAAAAACTGCTCAAACTTCGTTTTTAAGCGTTTTAGGGGTTCCTGATCATTTTCTGCGTTTTTTTGGGTGGGGGTGAAATTGGGGTGGTTAGGGGGTGGATGTTGAAAAGCTGAAAAATTTTTTGTGTTCATAATAGGCTGTCCACTAACCTGTGAAGGAAGACCTGGCGACATAGATCACCTTTTTAGGTCTATCCGAACATTGCCTAGCCTATTACGGAAACTAAGGGAATTTTCTGTATACATACGAGTATTTATTGCTTTAGATCGTTTTGTATTTTGTAACGTGGATACTATTAAATTGATTCTAATGAAATTTTGACACAGTATTGTTACCGTGGTGGGGATGGAAAACGCGTATGTTTGTTAAAAATCGTGTCAGTGGCATCGTAGCAATAATCAAAAGTATAAAAACAACTCAAACTTTGTTTTTAGATGTTTTAGGAGTTCCTGATCATTTCCTACCTTTTTTTGGGTGGGGGTGAAATTGGGGTAGTTGGGGGGTGGGACGTTGTAAAACTGAAAAGTTTTTAGTATTGATAATAGGCTGTCCATTGACCTGAGAAGGAAAGACCTAGCGGCATAAGACAATTTTGGGGGGGGGGGGGCGGCTGGCGATTATTTGGTTGCAAGTGATCTCAGACCAAAGCCTAGTTTTCTAAGAAGGCTCCAGGCCTTTCGACTTGAGTGTTGGAAGTTCATTTCCGACGTAGTCTCCTCCCACTTGCGTCTTCGTGAGCTGTCCAGGGCAGAGATGAGTTCGTCGGCAATATCTGGATTGTCACGCCATCCATACGGGCACCGTCGGGAGTAACTCCAGACAAGATTGCTGCGCATATTGTAGAAACGTCAAGAGCACCTTCTGATAGAGAGCATACAAAACGCGTGAAGAAGGGATTGACTTTACTGAGGAGGAACGCTCCTACCCAAACAACGTTTTCCCGACCCTTCTCGATCGAAGACATTAATAATGCCATATCAGATGTTAGGCCTGGAAGGGCTCCTGGTTTCGACGGCGTCCTGCCGGAATTTTTCATTCACGCAGGTCAGCAAACAAGAGTGTGGCTATCTCTCTTCTTCACGAACATCCTTAATACGGGAAACCTCCCACGGGAATTCAAAAGAACGAAGGTCATATCAATATTAAAGCCCGGTAAACCGAACGATCAACCCGCCAGCTACAGACCTATAGCCTTGCTCAGTTGCTCCTATAAATTGCTAGAAAGAGCCGTCTACAACCGATTGAGCGCGACTATCTTAGACCGGGTCTCGATAACCCAGGCTGGTTTCAGACCGGGTCGCAGTTGTTGTGATCAAGTACTGTCCCTCACAACGCATATAGAGGCAGGCTACCAGCAAAACATGAAGACGGGAGTGGCGTTTGTTGACCTCACTGCCGCATACGATACGGTCTGGAGAGAGGGTCTCCTATATAAGTTGCTGCAGGTGATTCCCTGTCAGACCACTACAAGACTCATAAACAACATGTTATGCGACAGAAAGTTCCAAGTAATCCTAAACGAGAAAGCAAGCAGGCAGCGCAAATTGAACAACGGACTTCCACAAGGCTCAGTACTGGCCCCCTTACTTTTCAATCTATATATATCTGACATGCCAGAAACAGTCAGTTACAAGTTTTGCTATGCGGACGATATAGCCATAGCTTTTTCCGATAAGAGCTTCAAGAACGTTGAGCATACTCTTTCTAACGACTTGTTAGCTCTAAACAACTGCTTCAAGAAATGGAGACTAGTACCGAGCCCCAACAAAACCGAAGTTTCCTGCTTCCACCTGAATAACAAACTAGCTAAATATGAACTGCAGGTACTTTTTGCAGGCGAACCCCTGAAGCATAACCATTTCCCAAAGTATCTTGGAGTAACGTTAGATCGCACCCTCTCCTATAAGAAACATCTCGCAAACACTGCAGGAAAACTCAGAACACGCAACAACATTATCCAAAAGCTGTGTGGAACGACGTGGGGTGCCACTGCTCCAACTCTACGAACCAGTGCACTAGCTCTTGTCTATTCGTGTGCTGAGTACTGTGCGCCTGTCTGGATTAACAGCCATCATACCAGACTAATTGACGTCCAACTAAATCACACTATGAGACTTATTACAGGCGCAGTTAAGACAACCCCAACTCAATGGCTGCCTGTACTCTCTGGAATAGCCCCACCGCAGCTGCGAAGGACTGACGCCCTTCTAAGGGAGTATAACAAGATTACGGCCAACAACAAACTGCCCATCCACCGAGCAATACCCCCGTTGCAAATAAACAGACTTAAATCCCGACAACCACCAATAAGGGATGCAGAAGGGCTTAAAACCAACAACTTTGACTCCTTGAACCAATGGCGCTCCCAGTGGGAAGGTTTTGCGGAACACCACTCGCGATGCGCATTTATGGGGGCAGCCTTACTTCCAGGATCAGAACTACCCCGGAAAGAGTGGGTAAAACTTAATAGAGTCCGAACAGGCCACGGCAGATGTGCCGACTCCCTTTACAAGTGGGGCTATGTGCAATCTCCCTTATGTGACTGTGGCGCGCCCCGCCAAACTATAAACCATATTACGAGCGAATGTGAACTGCGTGCGTTTCAGGGATCGCGAGAAGAGTTCTTCACAGCCACACCGTTGGCGCTGAAGTGGTTGAAAGAACTTGACATCAACCTGTAAATACTAAAGACTATGTATCTTAGTTTGTAGCTGTATATATTTTATTTTAGTATAGGTTATAATAGTTTTCCTTTTAATCTATATTTACTTTTGTCATGTTTTTGAGCCATACGATAAATAAATAAAATCAGACCAAAGCTTCATGCTATGGGGAAATAATAAACTGGTATCACCGTAATGTGTGGGAAGCACTGAGTCAATCAACTTGACTTTTTTTTTAGTTTGTAATATTTATCTTTTGTTGCTATTAGAGTTTATAGCACTCTGTGCTCAACACTTGTTGCTATGTAATAATAATAATAATAATTTTTACTACACTTTTTAAGTCCTTATATTATTTAAAATCTTGTAGTACCTATGATTTTATACAGAAACCTATTTTTTTCAACCACAGAAAGGCAAAATATTCATTCCCGAAATAACCAGAGTCCAAACACAGACCAATAACACCAGCATACACTTTGATATGCAGAACATGAGCACATACCAGATACACCAGACGAGATATCCATTAACTTACCATTCACCGCCACACAAAGCCAAAACATTACGCCACCACCTTCCATCACACAATCCACAGAACAAGTAATGAACACACAATATAACAAATGGTGTGGCATCAATCCTGCGCTGCGAGATCCCTTGCCCAGACTGATTTTTAAAAGCAACACCCAAGAAATATTACATAAAATAAATTCCAACATAATACCACAATTCTTAACAAACGTCAGTAACCTAGAGGACATCCATACCGTTGTATATGCTGCAGCAGCAACCACACTCATAGTTAACGGCCAAAAACTTCCGAAACGGTCTAAAGACCACACAAGCAAAAGGTCTAAACCTAAATGGAAAAGACCGATCGAAAATAAAATTTTTACAATCAAAAAGGATTTGGAACACCTAGCACAATACACCAACAAAAACAACCGTTCAAAACGCATACAGACAACAATAGATATACTCAAATCCAAGTCACCCCGAAAATCGACACCAGAAATAGCTTATACATGCAAACAGAAACTTGCGGTTTACGCAGCTCGACTACGCAGATACAATGAATCCAACGGCACATAGGACGCTAATAATAGTAGCAACATATAGATATTGGGAAGCAGTACTTTAAAAAAGTATTGGTTCGCCATCTATCTACCAAAGCCTGTATCTTAGCGTTTAATCTGAGGAACCGAGTACTGTTTACGTGACCCGTTTAAAAGCATCAGGTATAGGAACCCGCGGGATACGACAACAAACAGGCTCTTTTTTGTGGAACACTCATTTAACACGCCCGACATTCGCTTTATGCTAAAAAGCAACTTAACTCAATTAAAGAGTAGCAATTTCATTTATTCCTCCGAAAACCAATCACAGACGACGTCGTTTCGCTTTTATTAAAGCTCATCAGTGTGATTTAGGTCTCAGATAAATAAAATAAATGAAATTGCCTGTTAGTGCCTAGCTGGCAAAACTCGTACTAGTAATAGCAACATATAGATATTGGGTTCCTATACCTGATGCTTTTAAACGGGTCACATAAACAGTACTCGGTTCCTCAGATTAAACGCTAAGGTACCGGCTTTGGTAGATAAATGGCGAACCAATACTTTTTTAAAGTACTGCTTCCCAATATCTATATGTTGCTACTACTAGTACGAGTTTTGCCAGCTAGGCACTAACAGGTAATTTCATTAATTCATCTGAGACCTAAATCACACTGAAGAGCTTTAATAAAAGCGAAACAACGTCATATGTGATTGGTTTTCGGATGAATGACTGAAATTGCTACTCTTTAATTAAGACGCTAATAATATTTTCCAAAACAGTGAAAAGCAGTTCTACCAGAAAATGACTGCAAACAACCAGGAAACAACCATAGATCCACCAAGGAACTGAGTTTTGGAGTAGCTTATGGTCAGAGCCCAAAATATATAACCAAGACGCTCCACGGATCAGACAAGAAGAGGAGAAACACCAACATATAATGGAACAGGGTGACGTTATTCTTACACTAGAGGAAATAGCGGAAAAAATAAAACATACTCACAAGTTCAACATACGTGCTCACAGACCAAATCAATAAAGCTATAATATAACCTAATAGGCTTCCTAAATTCCTCACACAAGGAATAACGTATATAAAACCCAAAAACGCAGATACTCCCCACCTTGTACAAGATCATCACCGCAACAATATGTAGAAGGATTGAACAACATTTACGCGAAACATCCTCACTGAAGAACAAAAAGGATGTAGAAAACAAAGTCAAGGTTGCAAGGAACAGCTTATAATTGGCCGTGTGATCATGGAGCAGACTAGAAAAGAACACAGGAACCTTCATACCTGTTTTATAGATTATAAAAAAGCTGTTGACTGTGTACCCCACAGCTGGCTAAAGAAAACTTTACAAATATATAAAATCAACTCAGGACTTACGGCCATATCCAGACGGATGAGTTCCACATAAGACGCGGTATCTTCCAGGGAGACTCTCTCAGTTCACTGTGGTTCTGCCTCTGTTTAAATTCGCTATCCAACGCACTCAACAACACTAACTGTGGTTTCAACATTAGTCACCAGAAAGTTAATCAACATAAAATCAATCATCTCCTCTACATGGATATAAAACTATATGCAGCCACTGAAGTACAACTGAGAGAATTGCTCAGAATAACGGAAGTTTGCACGTCAGACGTAAGGATAGAATTCGGAATGAGTAAGTGCAAGGTGCTCCATATCAGCAAAGGTCAGTGGAAGAGCCATCAAGAACGGGTAATAGTAACTGGACACAGGTCACACAAACACTGGACAACATGGACAAGGACGAAACATAGAAGTACCTGGGTTTCAATTAAAGTGTTAAGATAGGCCACTTACAAGTCAAAAACAGCTAATACAAGAGTTAAGAGACCGCCTCATTAAGCTACTAAAAACAAAACTAAATTCCAGAAATTTTACAAAAGCCATTAACACATTCGCGTTACCGGTCCTCACATACTACTTCGGCATCGTCAAGTGGTCGCACACTGACATAGAAAACATCTAAATCCTCATACGGACAGAGCTCACGAAACACAGAATGTCACATCAGAACGCATGCAAAGAAAGGCTTACCATAGATAGAAAACAAGGTGGCAGAGGAATTATAGATATGCAGTCGTCACTACGCACAAAACAAATAAAAACACTCAGACATTTCTTTCAGAGCATACAAACGAATTTACATAGGCAATAGTCAAAGCAGACAAGAGCTATACACCACTCACCCCCCTCCAGTCCAGACCACGCGGCAGGCACACAATCCCATAAAATTAGGCGTAGGGATGTGGCGACCCCATCGCCCAGAGGTGATGGTACACCTTGCACCGACGACGGTGCATCATGTACTATTACCTCTGCAATCAGCCACAGGGGGGAGAAGTGGAGTCACCTAGCTTCGCCCGCGGTGCAATCACCCCCACATCGGAATATTTCCGGGAAACTAGAAATAGGTTCCCGCAAATAGGCGGCGCCAAATGGCCTCATGGTTCATGTTCCGTCGCTGGGCCGATGTTCCCGGTTTCTCATAAGTGACAAATTGGATTAATTAGAAGTAAAAAATGCTCAATGGCTCTTCCAGGATCAAAAGATTCCGGAGGTAAAATACCTGGCCGTTCGGATCTCCGGGTGCCAGGTGGTCCGGGGGGAACATTAAGCGAAGTTTATTTAAAGAATTGTGCTGCCACTCCTCGTCAGGCTAACAACAGAAGCCGTCCTTCGCAGCAACTTCGCACTGACGACAGGCCCGAAGGCCAGAGAAACTTTTTCAGGGCCGACTTTACAAATATACGAGGACTTGCCTCCAACATAAACTCTGTCCATCAATACCTTCAGGCAGAGAAGCCACACATTCTGGCTCTTACGGAAACTCAAGTCGGCTCTTCAACAATGGATAACTGCTTCAGATATCCCGGATATGACTTATACACCCGATTCAGACGTAGGTTTGGCGTATGCGTGTACGTTAAATCTGGGCTTTCTTGTCATCGAGAAGAAGAGCTCGAACTGGAAGGATTTGACATCATATGGCTCAAAATATCCTTCCAAAATCATTCCAAGTTTATATGCTGCATTTATAGGCCACCAAGCAATAACAACTGCAAAGAGCTCTTCGAGAAGCTTTCAGCCACTGTGGACGCGCTGCAATCAGATCACCCTCATTCAGAGATAGTCTTTTTGGGTGACTTCAACGTTCACAACTCCTACTGGCTCAAACACTCAAACAAAACGGACGACGAGGGACGTGAAGCTGAAGCCTTCGCTATTAGCTGCGGCTTGGAGCAGATAGTCAAAGAACCAACAAGGATCCCCAGCCGCCACGGAGATTTTGCTAGTCTGTTGGACCTATATCTAACAACTACTCCAACAATCTACACAGTGAAAGTAACTGCTCCACTGGGATCATCTGACCATAACACCGTCTCAACGCTATGCAGAATGCATTCTCCAGATCTCCACCATGCAAAGCCTCGCCGGGTCTGGCATTACGGATCAGCAAAGTGGGACGACCTAAGAGAATACTACCAGTCCTTTCCCTGGAACGACGTCTGCTTCAAGTCACAAGACCCATCAGCTTGCGCCCAAGAAATAACAGAGGTATTAATATCTGGCATGGAAGCCTATATTCCTCATGTCGTCAAGCATCCCTACAAAAACAAGCCATGGTTCAATCAGCGCTGTAGAGATGCAGTTTCCTCTAAAAACCACCATTACAAAGAATGGAGGAAAAATCCAAATGCCGAGAACCACCGCAGTTTTATCGACGCCAGAAATCACTGCAAACGCGTGATTGACAGCAGCAAGGAGGAACACAACCAAAAAATTAAGAACAAGCTCCTCTCATGTCCTAGTTCGTCCAGAACATTCTGGTCTGTAGCTAAGGCTGTTAGTCAGAACTTTTCCTATTCGTCAATACCACCCCTGACCAGAGAGGACAAATCCATCGCTTCTGCTCCTAAAGAAAAAGCAGACATCTTGGGGAAGCTCTTCGCAGCCAATTCTACTGTAGACTTTCAAGGAAATACTCCGACCACCACCATAAGCGTGAACTCGAGAATGGCAGAGGTCAAATTTCAACATCGAGATGTAAAAAGCATCCTCCAAAAACTGAACACCAATAAAGCTACTGGTCCTGACCAAATTCCAGCCATTGTCCTTAAACGCTGTGCCGCTGAGCTTGCACCTATTCTTTGCAAGCTCTTCAAACTTTCGTATCAACGAGGCGTGTTTCCCGATTCGTGGAAGATTGGCTGCGTGCAACCTATCCCTAAGAAAGGCAAAAAAACTGATCCCACCAACTATAGACCTGTGGCTCTTCTCAGCATCATGTCTAAGGTTATGGAGACTGTCATTAACACACAGCTCCTGAAATACCTGGACAACAATGACATCATAAATGATCGCCAGTATGGCTTCCGCAAGCACAGGTCTACAGGTGACCTCCTTGCCTACGTCACTCACTTGTGGAACAGAGCAATAGACAAACATGGCGAATCCCGTGTTGTTGCACTTGACATATCGAAAGCCTTCGACAGAGTGTGGCATGACGGACTTCTGGTCAAGCTTGCTGCTTATGGACTACCACCTGGCCTGCGCCAGTGGCTGAATAGCTTTTTGAACGATCGATCTCTGTTTGTTGTAGTCGAGGGCTGTTCATCAGACGTATTTTCAATAAACGCCGGTGTTCCTCAGGGATCTGTCCTATCCCCTACACTGTTTCTGCTATACATCAACGAGCTGCTGGAAATAACATCCAATCCAATCTACAGCTTCGCCGATGACAGTACATTAGTGTCATGCATGGAACCAGGCAAGCCACTATCATCCCAGGAGACGGTACGTCGGCGACAGCAGCATGCCTCACAGATCAACGCTGATATCAAAACAATTGTCGAGTGGGGATTAGCAAATAAAGTACAGTTCAACGTACAAAAAACTCAGGCAACAACACTGACAAAGAAGTCTCACGATGGCTTACCAACCGTGGAAATGGAGGGTCACCCCATAGTCGAATCACCTTCCGTCAAGCTCTTGGGAATCAACATCAACAATAACATGTCCTGGCACGACCA
This sequence comes from Callosobruchus maculatus, assembly GCA_951848785.1. Taxonomy (NCBI): domain Eukaryota; kingdom Metazoa; phylum Arthropoda; class Insecta; order Coleoptera; family Chrysomelidae; genus Callosobruchus; species Callosobruchus maculatus. The sequence continues at coordinate 802,208 of CATOUR010000103.1, forward strand.
CGTCGTCAGTATTGCTAAAACGGCATCCCAGAAGCTTGGAGTTTTGTTCCGCTGTAGGAAGTTGTATACACCAGAGCAACTGCTGCTGCTCTACAAGGCACAGATCTGACCATCGCTGGAGTATTGCTCCCATGTATGGGGATGTGCTCCGAAGCACTCTCTAAAGCTTCTGGACACTATCCAGAAAAGAGCAATTAGATTAATCGATACGCCTAACCTCACAAAGGACCTCCACAGCCTGGAACATCGAAGGAGGGTGGCTGACCTATGTCTGTTTTACAGATTCTATCACGGAAGATGTTCGAGTGAGCTCTCCCAGATAATAGCACCAAAGGCCGTCCGAACCAGGAATACTAGAGAAGCTCTGCGAGCTCATCCTTACCAGGTCGAGGTCCTTACTCCCCGAACCAGTATCCTCCAGCATTCCTTCTTTTGGAGAACTTCGACGCTGTGGAATCAGCTGCCGGGGAATTTGTTTCCCGACGGCTACAACCTGCAGCGTTTCAAATCTAACGTGAACAGACATTTGTCCTCTCGCAGCGCTTCTACAGCGCCATAGGCTTTCAGCCTTTGCGGGAGGCCGACCATAAAAAAAAAAAAAATCAAAACAAGAAAAATAAACACCTGGTCGCAGAAAGCACTTCACGGCAAACATAGATACCGAATTACACAAGATCACATAAATGAAAAACAGTCATACACTTGGCTGCAGGATGGCCAGATCTTTCCAGAAACGGAGGGTTTTATGCTTGCTATTCAGGACCAAGTAATTGCGACGAGAAACTACAAAAAATACATAATCATAGATCCATCCGTAACCAACGATAATTGCAGAAAATGCCACCAACAGAAGGAAACAATAGATCATATAACAAGTGCATGCAAAACTCGGTGAAACCGAATACACGGCCAGACATAACTCTGTAGCCAAAATCATACACCAAGCCCTAGCCACAACTAACAAACTAATCGAAAACATAGATCCATATTATATTTATACACCGACATCAGTACTCGACAACAATCAATACAAACTTTACTGGGACGTCGAAATACACTCAGAACTGAAACTATCCCAGCCAATAGACCAGATACAGTTTTTCAGTCGAGGGCAGACAAAGTTACGTATTTAATGGATATTGCTATCCCTAATGATACGAATGTTCAAACCACCTATGCTGGGAAGATATCTAAATACACAGACCTTGCCATAGAAGTAAAACGACTCTAGAAACAAAACAAAGTTGTTATTGTTCCCCTCATTATGTCGGTCTCAAGCCTTACACCAAACACATTTACACCGCACCTACAACAGTTAGGCCTGGACGAAAGGTTACAGAAAATATTCCGAAAATCTGTCATGCTGAAAACCTGTAGTATTGTGAGATCCTGCCTAAATTCATACCAGTAATAGTTCAGGTGTTGACTTGGCACAGTCCGTCATCACTTTTTGCTACCGCTATCATGCGAGATGAACTTAGCAAATTAGAATAATAATAAGTAATAAATAGTTTTTACTACACAAATTAAGTCCTTATATTATTTAAAATCTTGTAGTACCTTTGATTTTATACAGAAACCTATTTTTTTTTTCGTCATAAGTCATAAATATAGTATAAATAAAATAAGGATTTGTTTGAGGCGTAGTATTTTCGTAAGAAACCAGATAAAAAAGAAAACTAATTGGGCCTTTCAAGGGTACCGAATGGGCCCATACCATGTTTTCGAAACATTTTTTTACTTCAACCCCTAAAATTCACCCCTTACTTTTTTTCCAAATAGTAACCCACAGTTTTTTGTTCATTAATAAAGTCATTATTTTATTTAAAATCTTGTAGTGCATTTGACTTCATACATAAACCAATTTTTTTCGTAAAGTCATAAACATAAGATAAATAAAATGAAGATCTGATTGAGGCTTAATGTTTTTTTGATAAAAAAGGAAAAACATGACATTTGGTTTTGAAAGCATGTATTATAGGTCATTCAGTACCCTTAAGGACCCACCCAGCTTTATTTCTATCCATTTTTTGCAACAAGTTCTTGTTATATTTAAGTTATGCTTATGATTTTACGGAAAAAAAATAAGTTTGCATATAAAATCAAAGGTACTACAAGATTTTAAATAAAAAAGGAGTTAATTTGTGTAGAAAAAAAACTATTTAGTGCTGTACTGTGTAAGGCTTTCGCAGCCATCGTCCAATGAATTTGTGGTCCTTGGGTTTTTACACAGTACATTCGCAGCCTCTATGGGGAGGAAGTCACGACATTATACCGTCAGCTGGAACATCTGCGAAAGAAGAAGGCACATTCCCTAGCCTCTTACGCATTCTTGTCACAGTGCAGGGATGAACGAGTGATACCTAAAACCGTACACATAAGACCAGTAATAAAATCTGAGCAAGCTAGGAGAATATTTGAACGGACTGAACGAGCATTACTAAGAGAACGAATTCATAACACCAAATCTACCCTAGACAGAATTGGAAAGAAGCTGTTGAACATTCATTACCGGCTAGGCACAGTACTTCACAGAACCGACTGGGATAAAATCGATTCAATAACATTCAGAATTATGAAGAATGAACAAGATAAATACACAAACATCCAGAAGAAAAAGTTCGAGAGACTGGCAAGAACAAGAAATCTACACCCGGACTGGACACCAAAAGAACAGTAGTCAACATCCGCAAACGTAAACCGTCTCAAGATGAAATCTCTCAAGGAGGAAACCTGGCAGTTACGCCAAAAGAAATACCAACTGGAGAGATTAGGACAAACCTGGAATCAGCTATATTATCTTTACTTTGAGATATTGTAGTACAAATCGCAATATATATATATATATATATATATATATAGATCCCCTCAGTGGCGCCTCCCCGAGGTGGCGGATAGGGGAATGCCTCCCAGATATGGGTGGTACCGGGAAAATGAAATACCCGGGGCGGACCAAAACTAGCACAGTGGGGAATAGCGTTTGCATCCAGAGGATCGGCTATTCTTCAATAACTAAAACATGACGGATCTCCATGTGAGGAGCGGTACTCCGACAGCGTCTGACTTCATGTTAGGGGCGGCTGATCACAGACCTGGCAGTAGGTATAAAATGCATCCCCAGGAAGCCGCCCAACATCAAAAGGCTATTCGGTGAGTGGCGACACCGCGGGGTTAATCCAAGCCAGGGATGAAAGCCGGCCGGCAACCTGTACAGGTCATACCTAAGAGGCAATTTGGTCGGCTGCCTCCAGAATGTCGGCTGAGGGCCCTAAGGCTAACCACCAGACGGGTCCTGCCTTCTGGTTCGACCTCCCCAGAAGAAGAGCACCACCACCAGGCCGGTATCGGAAGCCGGCTCTGGGCAAGGTGGTGGTACCTCGGAGCGCCCTGATGACGACACACGCAATGAGACGGGCCGTTTTAGGTGGACGACGGAGCTGAAGGATGACCTGCTGAGCTGCTACGAGAGCAGTAGCCCGCGCCGTAGGGGATACATGGCCCGCATGCGTGGTAGGTGGTGTGAAATGCATCCAGAGCATAGCACACTTACCTCCCAGAGCTTGCGGAACCAGGTATTATACCTTCGGGGGCAGGGATATGTATGTATACCATGAAATGGACGAAGCCGTCTGACCTGGCGATTTCAGTGACCGAAGGGCCTTGCATAACAACAAGAGGTCCTTCAAGCTGGCAGATACATGGCCCGCATGCGTGGTAGGTGGTGTGAAATGCATCCAGAGCATAGCACACTTACCTCCGAGAGCTTGCGGAACCAGGTATTATACCTTCGGGGGCAGGGATATGTATGTATCCCATGAAATGGACGAAGCCGTCTGACCTGGCGATTTCAGTGACCGAAGGGCCTTGCATAACAACAAGAGGTCCTTCAAGCTGGCAGATACATGGCCCGCATGCGTGGTAGGTGGTGTGAAATGCATCCAGAGCATAGCACACTTACCTCCCAGAGCTTGCGGAACCAGGTATTATACCTTCGGGGGCAGGGATATGTATGTATACCATGAAATGGACGAAGCCGTCTGACCTGGCGATTTCAGTGACCGAAGGGCCTTGCATAACAACAAGAGGTCCTTCAAGCTGGCAGATTTAAAGAGAGAGGATGAGGCGGTGAGTGCAATTGCGAAATTTACGCTGTGGCTCTGAGGCTGACTGGACAGGAGAAAGTGAGAGACTGTCCTGTTGATAGAGCACAGAGGCGGGTGCGCCAAGTAATAATAATAATATATTTATTGATCTTTTCCATACATAAACGATGCATAACATAAGGAAAAAAAACACAGTCAATAAATATGAGAAATCCCACAAAAGGCAGAGCCTTGTACGTGGTAACACATCTTAATACAGTTATACTAATATATAAGTTGTAAAATAGAAATTAAAACAGATTCACATTTAAATTTAAGCACTAATATGAAATAATTGACATATCATAAAAACAGTATAAAAAAATACAGCATATGTGAAAAAATGGAGTCAAGTTGATTGACTCACTACTTCCCACACATAATGATACCATTTTATTGTTTCCCATTGCATGAAGCTATAGTCTAAAATCCCCTTGCAACTAAATTATCGCCCATCCGCCCGCAAAAACAACATCCAACACAAAAACCCTCGTAAATAGTTTCTTGCGTCTCCCTCCTTAGGAACTAGGGCGCCACAGTTTTTTTCTGCATGCTTGAACTGGACGATGCGAAACGATCAAGAGCCTCCAACCCGTCGAAAAACGAAGTTTAAGCCGATTTTATGTCTTTAGTTTTTTTATTATTGCTGTGTCGCCACTGACACGGTTTTTCAAAAACAGAGTCGTTTTCCATTCTCGCAGTGGTCATAAATACCGTGTCAAAATTTTATTAAAATCAATTCAATAATTTTCTGTTTACGCAATATACATAGGAAATAAATCAAAACTCGTATGTACAGATCACAAAATTGGTTTCTGTAACAGGCAAGCCAATGTTCGGATGGACCTAAAAAATGTAACATGCCGTTAGATATTTCTTCTACAGGTCAATAGACGGGCTATTATGAATACAACAAATTTTTCAGTTTTACTACCCCCACCACCCAACCGCCCCGGTTTCACCCCATCAAAAAAAAAATGAAAATGATCAGAAACCCGTAAAACAAAGTTTGAGCTGTTTTCATATTTTTAGTTTTTTTATTATTGCTGCGCCGCTACTGACACTATTTTTCCAAAACATACGCATTTTCCATCCTCGCCTTGGGAGTATGTCAACATTTCATTAAAAGCATTTGAACAATTTTCGCGTCACGCGATATCGAACGATCTAAAACAATACTCGTATGTATACATCACAAATTCTAAGTCCCGTGGTTTCTATAATAAGGATGCAACGTTCGGATGGACCTAAAAAATTGTATCATGCCGCTAGGTTTTTCATTCATATATTAATGGACAGCCCATTACGAATACAAGAATTTTTTCAGTATTACAACCCCCCACCCCCCAACCACCCCAAATTCACCCCCACCCAAGAAAAAATAGAAAATGATCAGGAACCCCTAAAACGCCTAAAAACGAAGTTTGAGGCATATTTGAAATTTTTCGTTTTTTGCTAATTACACCGCCCCCTGTATAACGATTTTCAAAATTATAGGAACATTACCTACTACGACCCTCGGGGTAATAATAATAATAATAATAATAATAACCCCCATCGGGTGCTAGAACGTTGACGTTCGTTTGGGGGCTTAGGAAGTGACTTTTTGACAGGCGAGCTATTTCGGTAGATGGCTCATGGTGGGACTTTAATAACACCGCAGAGCTACGACACCAGCAGGGTTCGTGGTCAAAAAGTCACTTCAACCAAGGCTAGCACACCCAGGAAGCTGGGCGCTCGGTAGATCTTACTTACACTACCTAGCACCAAGCTCCTTTCCCCAAGCTATCCTGACTCCGGTCAGATAGGGGTTTGGCAAATCCGGGAAAATATGCCACAGAGGGCTGAGCGCCGGTCCTTCTGTCACACACCGTTATTGCGCCCCACACTTCAACGACTTCAGCAGGGCGTAGCTGGGGAACGTCGTGAGGGGTAAGCAACCGGGGGGCTTGCCTTAACCGGCCGGCCCGTGAGGAGAAAGCCTCAACAAAACCCGACAGTAAAGTCGCAAATCCTCCGGAGCACCTTGGGCCAACTTCGGAGTAAATATAAGTCCCTTCTCTCCTGGAATGGGCGTCACCCGGGAGAGCGACATTTAGATCGTCCCTACTCGTGGGAACACGATGCATAAAGTTACTTCTAAAAATAACCAACGACGGCCTAGGGTACGTCGATTAAACTCACCCGAACCCCAAACCCAAACAGAACAGCCCAGAGAACACAACCCAGCTGCGGACGTTTTGCCAGCACAGCCGGCAACCACCAAAGCTGGTAAACCCAGACAGCGCTTACAATGGACTACTGAAATCAACAAACATGTAATGCACTGTTACTACACCGCCACAAAACTAGAAACAATCTCTACAGGCTACAGACATGAGCTGCACAGGTTATTCATAGCACAATACCCACACCTCGCAGAACGTGTAACTGAACAGCGACTCATTGACCAAAAACGAGTCATAACAAAAAACAACCGCCTTACACCCGAAGAACTACAAGCTATAAAGATTCTTGTATCCAATGAAATAAATACTGCCCATCCGAATCACCCGCAGACCTCAAACAAAACCATAATCGACAACGCTAGAATACACTCAGAGACACATCCAGAACATGAGCACACACAACATATACCAGATACCGCTGTCCAACCTAACGATTCGTTAGCTACTGAATCAATCACAGAACGACATGCCATTCGTACCCGAAATAATCAACCTCCAAACACAGGCACGACCAATAACACCAGCATACACTTAGAATTGGATCTAGAAAATGATCATACACCAGGTACACCAGAAACAACATGCACTAACTTACCTTCCACAGCCACACAAAGCCAAAACGTTACTATACCACCAGCCATCACACAATCTGCCGAACAAGTGATGAACACACAGTACAATAAATGGTGTGGCACCAATCCTACATTGCGAGATCCCCTGCCCAGACTAATTTTTAAAAACAACACTCTACAAATATTACACACAATAAATGTCAACATAATACCGCAATTTTTAACCAAAGACAGTGACCTAGAGGACATCCATACTGTTATATATGCTGCCGCAGCAACCACACTCACACTTAACGGCCAAAAACTCCCAAAACGATCTATAGCCCGCACAACTGAAAGGTCTAAACCTAAATGGCAAATAAGAATTGAAAATAAAATTAGCACAATCAGAAAGGATCTGGCACACCTCGCGCAATACACCAACAATGACAACAGCTCAAAGCGCGTACAGACAACAATTAATATACTCAAATCCAAGTCACCACAACAGACAATACCAGAAATAGCTGATACCCTTAAACAGAAGCTTGCAGTCTATGCAGCTAGACTCCGCAGATACAACGAGTCCAATGCCAGAAAGGATGCTAATAATCTTTTTCAAAAAAGTGAAAAACAGTTTTACCAAAAGATAACAGCCGACAACCAGATAACAGCAATAGAACCTCCTAGTAAACAAGAGTTAACTGAGTTTTGGGGAAGCCTATGGTCAGAACCCAAAACACATAAGGAAAACGCTCCATGGATCAGACAAGAAGAGGAAAAACATCACATATAGTGGAGCAGGGAGACGTTATCCTTACACCAGAGGAAATAGCTGAAACCATAAAGCATACCCATAATTGGAAGTGCCCAGGCGTGGATAATGTGCAAAATTTCTGGTACAAGCAATTCAGTGCAACATACGAAATGCTTACGGACCAAATCAATAAAGCCATACTCCAACCGAATAGGCTTCCCAAATTCCTCACGCAAGGAATAACGTATATAAAACCCAAAAACGCAGACACCAAGAACCCTGCCAACTATCGCCCAATCACTTGTCTTCCCACCTTGTACAAGATCATAACCGCAACAATAGGCAGAAGAATTGAACAACACCTCACCCAAAACAACATCCTGACTGAAGAACAGAAAGGATGTCGAAAGCAAAGCCAAGGTTGCAAGGAACAACTTATAATTGATAATGTCATCATGGAGCAAGCCAGAAAAGAACATAGGAACCTTCATACCTGTTTCATCGACTATAAAAAAGCTTTCGACTCTGTACCCCATAGCTGGCTAGCGAAAACTCTTCAAATATATAAAATCAACCCGGGGCTACGTGAGTTTCTTACAAGAACCATGGAGACATGGCGAACCAGCATACATCTCAAAACCCAGGACGGCCATATCAAGACGGATGAGCTACACATAAGACGCGGCATCTTCCAGGGTGACTCTCTCAGTTCACTGTGGTTCTGTCTCTGTCTGAATCCGCTCTCCAACGCACTTAACAACACAAACTGCGGTTTCAACATTAGACACGGCAGATTAAACCAACACAAAATCAATCATCTCCTCTACATGGATGATATAAAACTATATGCCGCCAATGAAGTACAACTGAGAGAGTTAATCAGAACAACAGAAGCTTGCTCGTCAGACGTCAGGATGGAATTCGGAATGAGTAAATGCAAGGTTCTCCACATCAACAAAGGCCAATGGAAGGACCACCCCCAGCAGGAAACAGTAGCTGGCCAAACACTAAACAACATGAACAAGGACGAAACTTACAAGTACCTGGGCTTCAATCAGAACGTTAAAATAGACCACACACAAGTCAAGGCACAACTAACCCAAGAGTTCAGAGATCGCCTTATTAAGCTACTAAAAACCAAATTGAATTCCAGAAACCTTACAAAAGCCATTAACACATTTGCGATACCAGTCCTCACATACTCCTTCGGCATCATCAAGTGGTCACACACTGATATAGAAAACATCCACATCCTCATACGGACGGAACTCACGAAACACCGAATGTCACATCCAAACGCATGCAAAGAAAGGCTCACCATAGACAGGAAACAAGGAGGCAGAGGGATTACAGATATACAGTCGCTTCGCACAAGACAGATAAAGACACTCAGACATTTCTTCCAAAACAAACAAACAAATTTACATCGAGCAATAGTAAAAGCAGATAAAAACTATACACCACTCAACCTATCATGTCCAGACCACGTCGCAGACACACACAATCCCACACAATCACAACAAGAGAAAATAAGCACCTGGTCGCAGAAACCACTCCATGGCAAACATAGATACCGTATTACGCAAGACCACATAAATGAAAAACAGTCATACACCTGGCTGCAGGATGGCCAGCTCTTTCCAGAAACTGAGGGGTTTATGCTTGCTATCCAGGACCAAGTTATTGCGACGAGAAACTACAAGAAATACGTAATTAAAGATCCATCCATAACAAACGATAACTGCAGAAAATGTCAACAACAAAAGGAAACAATAGACCACATAACAAGCGCATGCAAAACTCTCGCTGGAACTGAGTACACGGCTAGACATAACTCAGCAGCCAAAATCATACATCAAGCATTAGCCACAAAAAACAAACTAATCGAAAACTCCGATCCATATTACAAGTATACACCAACATCAGTACTCGAAAACGATCACTACAAACTATACTGGGATGTTGAAATACACACAGACAAAACCATCAATGCAAACAGACCAGATATAGTATTGCAGATAAAGGCAGACAAAGTTACCTACTTAATAGATATTGCTATTCCCAATGATGTGAATGTTCAAAACACCTACGCTGGGAAAATATCTAAATACACTGACCTTGCCATAGAAGTGAAGCGAATTTGGAAACAAGATAAAGTTATTATTGTCCCCCTCATTATGTCGGTCTCAGGCCTCACACCGAACACATTTACACAACACCTACAACAGTTAGGCCTGGGCGAAAGTTTACATAAAATATTCCAAAAGTCTGTAATCCTTAAGACCTGTAATATAGTACGATCTTTCCTAAATTCCGATCAGTAATAGTTCAGGTGTTGACTTGGCCTAGCCCGTCAACATTTGTCGTCACCGCAGTCATGCGAGAGAAGTTTGAAAGAACATAATAATAATAATAAACGTCTTTTATTAGGGCGAAATTTAGCCACAGGCTATTCTTACATTTAACCCTTTACCTATAACCATAACACAGTGTATGTACCTATAATACTAACAAAAAAAAAAAATTATATTCAAACATACAAAAAGTATTTAAGGTGTCACAGGTAAAAGTAATATAAAAAATAAAGAAAAATGTACCTTCTTATTCAACCAGTAGTAAAAGTCTCATCTTTTTTTTAAACATAAGGAGTGAATATCTCTTAAACTCATTATTTACTTGATTATACAGTTGCACAGCATTATACGAGAATGATCGCGTAAACAATGCTGTGAAGTAGCGTGGAATGGTAAAATTATCTCTGTGCCTTAGATTCAAGTCGTGCGCATGTCTACGAGGTATAAGCTTCTCAAACAAATAACAAGGGGTGGACGTAGCAACTAATTTGTGTATAAAAATAATGTAGTGTAGCTTCACAGTTTTTTCTACAGTCAGCCAACCAATTTCCCTGATTTTAGCCGAGATATGATCAAACTTCCTCAAACCACAAACAAATCTGCAGCATGAGTTTTGGATTTTTTGTAGACGCAATTTGGTTAAACTGTCTAAACAAGGGTAATATAGAATATCACAATAGCGAACCACTGACATAACTAAAGATTCACAGAGGGCCCTCTTAACATTGAAACTTAATATATACTTGCTGGAATATAAAATTTTCAGCCTGAAGTATGATTTTTTTAAAACATTACAAACATGCGATCTGAACCTCAAATTTTGATCAAGTGTGACTCCAAGTATTTTTTTAAGCTGTCTACAAAATGTAAATCGTTGTTTATAATTTTTATATTTAAATTGGCTGTAAGGTTATCACACAACTTTTTCGAACAGAACAACATCGCACTGCATTTAGCTGGATTTAATGAAAGGTTATGGTTTTTAGTGTATGTGACTAAACTTTCAATATCTACGTTTAACATATCAACAGCAGCCGTCAGATTCTCAGGATCGAAGTGGTGAATTAGCTGCGTGTCGTCTGCATAGCTCGATATAAATGAATGCGATAAGGTAGTATGAAGATCAGCCGTATATATAATAAACAGTAATGGTCCCAGAATCGAACCCTGGGGAACTCCCGACGAAATATATTTATTATAGGATAGATTTTCTTCAATTTTCACCTTTTGAACACGGTCCGACAAATAAGATCTAAAAAAAGTTATGGACGTCTCATCAAGACCATAATATTGGAGCTTCGCACATAGTAAGCCATGGTCAATGGTGTCAAATGCCTTAGAGAAGTCAAGGGAAATTAGTACTGTAGCCAACCTTTTATCCAAAGCTCTGAATATATTGTCAGTGATGTCAAGTAATGCAGTATTAGTACTGTGGCCAGCACGAAAACCAGATTGATGTGATGGAATGATTGACAATTCATTGCAGTAGTTGCCTAACTGAGTTTGAACTATTTTTTTGAGCAACTTAGAAAAAAGAGGCAGCAAGCTGATAGGACGCAGATCATTAAAAGTTGAGGGAGATGAGTTTTTGGGAACAGGAATAACTATTGCTTCTTTCCACCTCTTGGGAAAGTATCCATACTCCAGGCAACTATTTATAATGTGGGTTATATAAGGTAGTACAGTAGGCAAGCACATTTTAACCATAGTTAATGAAATATCGTCAGTCCCAACTGACTCAGATTTAATTGATAGTAACGCGTTATTAATGTCACTAGGATGTGCCATCGAAAATTGAAATTTTTTATTATTACTGAAGGCGTTTGCAGAATAAAACCTAGTAGCCTCAGTCTCACCGAGGGATTGTTTGTAAACACTTATAAAATAGTCATTTACCGCATTTACGTCTTTGAGGTGCTCAGGAAGTTGGGTGTCTCCACATTTCTGAATGTTTAACCTCTTGAGGGTTTTCCAAAACTTGCTTTGATTTTTTTGACGGTACATCGTCTCCAAGTAGGCTTGTTTTTCTCGTCTTAAAGAAGCTAGTGCCAAATTCCTCATTTTCTTGTAATAATTATATTTCTCTTCAGTACGATGTAGTTTAAAATCTCGCAATGCCATATCTCTCAGATTCATTATTATTTTGACTACATCCGTTAGCCAAGGGCAATGCGGTTTGCTCACCCTGACTCTTTTAATAGGCGCATGCTTATTGAAGAGCAGATGGATATATTCAGTAAATACAGCAATCTTTTCATCAATATTCTGAAGATAAATAATATTATACCAGGGGATCAACAATAAATCTGCAGAAAATTTCTCCTCATCAAAATTTTTAAAGTCTCTATATGTTATATACTTTTGCTTGAACTTGTGCTTCGGGACACGTAATTTACAAAAAACTAAATGGTGATCGGAAATCATGTCGGCATTTATCAAACCTGAGCTAATCACGGAAACTGGTTCAGTGACGAAAATTGGATCAATCAAGGTCGCAGAATGATCTGTTACCCTAGTAGGCTGATTAACTGTGTAAAACTGTACGAGTTAAAACATTCAGAAATTATACTTTGTGTGTTCAGCATATCAACATTGACATCCCCTAGAATAGCCACGTTATCATATTTCGACATAACACAAGACAATATGGAATCTAATGTATCAATACACTGATAGGCAGAAAGCCTAGGAGGTCTATATAACACGCCGATAGCCATAACAAATCGGCCTATCTTGATTTCTAAAAACAGATACTCCAGTTCTTCCTTAGATAGTTCAATTTCAATTTTACGACAGCAAAAATAACTTTTAACATAAACTGCTACTCCACCACCTCTCCCCTCACGATCCTGTCTGAAAAGCTTATAACCCGGAATGTTAACAGTATCTGAAGGTATATTTACATTCAACCATGACTCAGAGGTACCCAGCACATCGTAATCACCTTTTTGAGCTAAGTTAATGAAATTATCAAAGTTTGTAAATAATGAGCGGACATTCAAGTGTGCTATTGATAAAACATTAGATACTTTACAAGTCATAATTAATCGACTGAATCAAATACTCAATTTTTTGGCAACGTATTGGGCAGACTTTACTACCAGCTGAATGATTAACATCATATTGCAACTTATTCTTACTATTATAGAAAACACAATTTGTACATTTTTCTGAAGTAGCTTGGCAGCTCTTCGTTTCATGATTTTCGGAACACTTCAAGCAAGCTAGATTACTTTTACAGTCTTTTCTAAGGTGATTATATTTCCCGCAGTTATAACACTGAGTGATATGAATATAGTCTTCAACTGAACACCGTTTCCAGCCTATATATACCGACACCCCATCAATAAGTCTTTTACGCATGACAGGAGTCATCTCGGCTATAACGTCGTAGTTTCTCTTGCCTGTCTTGATACATTTGACTACTTTTAGATCAGCTCTCGTACATTCCAGTTTATTTTGGTCTACCAGTTCACGCAAAAAAACATCTTCGTTAACGGAATCTTCTTCAACATCTCGCACAATAATTCGCGGATTAAATTTTGTTGCTTCAGATATAGAATATTTATTTCCGACCTCTTTTCCCAGCCTATTTTTCAAACGTTGCAATGACTCTGCATCACAACAGTTAATTAAAAATCCATTTTTTATGAATTTAGTGTTCGCTATGTTAATATTTGAATTTGCTGGATTAATCTTGGATCTAATTTCTTTCGATATATCGGCAGGGTTAACTTTGGAATCACCTTTAATTATAATTGCTGGTGTTTCTTTTCGTCTGGTATTTTGTATACACCTTTTTATGGCATCGCTATAGGAAATCCCGGCCGGCGGTAATGTTGACGTGTTTTTACTTACTGTAGGTGGATTTACATTACTCATTGACGCCTTCTGCAATTCAATTATGTAATCTTGGTCGGATGTTCTTTTCTTCAGTAAGTCAATTTCACGAAGTAAATGCTGATTTTCCTTCATGATTAACTGCATATCCACTTGAAGATTGCTCTGGCAGGTACTTGATTTCATTTTTGTGTTTACCAGTGGCAAACAGGTGTCACAGAACCACTTGAGGTTTTCAAATTCTTGCAATAACTTGCATACACTGTCTTTCATTTTCATTTCATTTATTTGTAATACCTATTACAAACATTGCCACCCTCGAAGGTATCACCTTGTGTGAGCATATTGGCATCATAATTATGACAAATACATCACGTGAATTTCATAATCCAACTGTTCTTCATTACCAGTATCGGCTACACTGCCTCCACTCCCATTGGTATATCCTATCACTCCCATCATTAGATATTAGCCAGAAGCTTGCCACAACGAATTTCTTCTCATAAATTCTCAAATTTTCTACGCGTATTTATCAGACTAAGATTTTGACGTGACACACTTTGACACAGTGAGGGTGATACTGCTTTTCACAAAAATTACACACGACATACTTGTTATTAACGATAAAATTGTCGGAGCAGAGCGTACACGTTCCGCTCGCCATGACGTTTGCTACTGTACTGCTGATAACGCTGCCCAAATTTCATCTCAATCCATGCAGCGGTTGCTGAGATTACAAGGGTAGAAAAACGCGACAGACAGACAGACCGACAGACCGACAGACCGACAGACCGACAGACCGACAGACCGACAGACAGACCGACAGACCGACAGACAGACAGATAGACCGACGGAAATGAGTGACGTGGATTTTCGTTATGTACACATCATAAAACACCCAAAAAGCGTATTATCTCAAAATCGAAAATTTTCGCGATCACAATACTTCCCTCACCTATCGGTGTGGGAAGTAAAATGGTGGAAGAAGTTCTATAAAAGAAACTGCGAGAGATCGTAAACATATTAATTTATGATACTTGTTAGTCTTGACAAATAAATGGCCCTTAATCTCTAAAGGTCTTCCTGTGTCAGACCCGGGTAAGTATTTGCCATGACGTGACATCAATAGGTTTCGCTATTATTGTTATATAACCATATAAATAATATGTATGGTGAATATAATAATTTCAATGCTCCACACTTGCTCTTTTTTTTATAGTTGTTACAATTAAAGGTCAATTATACTTTAAATCATTCAGAGAAGGGCACCTGAAACGATTTTTTTATTTCAATTATTTATTTATTTTTATTTATTTATGGCATAACATTTAAGTAGTAATGTCTTCCTTCTATGAATTGGTTAAGGTTATATCTTGGTATATTGAATAACCATTTATCTGTCCTATTTTTAAATAGATCCAAAGAGTTAAATGCTCTGAAATTGGACGGTAATTCGTTATATATTTTAGGGCACAGAAAAACCCAAGATCTTTGGAAAAGTAATTTTTCAGGTCGAGGCACTATATTTCGTGATAAAGTTACTTGTCTGGTAGTGTAATTGTGTTCCACTTTCTGTAACTCGTGTTTATGTTTATGCTGGTACATAAGCAGAGTTTGTGCATAAATTTGTCTTATGTCATGTAGTTTTACTGAATAGTAGAGCTCATCGGAAGTGGAAGCGAACATCCAGTCGGCTCGCCAAGAAGCATCCCGTATACAGTGTGTGATGGAATATACAGCGGCTGGTAGGCCTTTTACGCACCGCGTGCGCCAGATAGCTCGAGAACTAAGGCGCGACCATCACACGCTCAGTTAAGCGGTACTGGTTGTTGCCAAGCAGCATTGTCTTGACAGGATATAGATGCTAGTCGCTGCTAAACTACCACTGGTGACGCGGACGAGAGGTTTGGAGGAAAACAGGATGTTTTCCGAAAAGCCTGCTCGTCTCTTCTAACAGCGACCACCAGCCATAGAGCAGCCGCCAACTGCTGATCGCGTGGAGGCTTTCTGGAGGGGCATTTACGAACAGCCCAACCTCTCCAAGCAAGCACTCCGGCCTTGGCGCAGTTCGAATCCGTTTGTAGGAGGACTCCAAACTTGAATGTACTGCGTCACCCGAAAACGACGGAAGAAATTCTTACGCCTTACGAGGCGCAAAGAATTTCGCAGCTCCTGGCCCGGATGGCATAAACACCTACTGGTTGAAAAAGTTTCCCAATTGCCACCGGCATTTACCTAGAGTTTTTAACTCGTGGCTAAATCAGGAGCAGCCAATTCTGGCTTGGTTTATCGAGGGTCGAACCGTGCTTCTCCCGAAGACCGGAGATTTGTCTGATCCTACAAACTACAGAACGCATGTTACAAGCTCTTCACCAGAATCTTGTACATGCGTATCCTTCAAGCTGTAAATCCCGTACTTCTCAGCGTATATGAACAAAGAGGGTCTAAGAAAGGAGTAGCTGGCTGCAGGGATAACCTGTTGATGGACCGCTGTATCACACAGGACTCCGTGCAGTACCTGCGAAACCTTTCTATGGCCTGGATCGACTATCGGAGGGCATTCGACACTACGTCGCATGAACTGATTGTGCGGCTGTTGGAATGTCTTCCGGTAGATGATCAAATAGTGGGATGCGTCAAACAACTGATGCCGCTCTGGAAGACCCGGTTCACTATAACATTGGGTGCAACCAGGGTTCGGGCAGAGTTGGTATCTTTTAAAAGAGGCGTCTTCCAAGGAGACTTCTTTAGTCCTTTGCGCTTTTACATCTCGCTACTACTTTGTCTATAGCGCTGAAAAATACTAAGGGATACAGCTGTGGCACGCCCATTTACTGGAGGCACACGGTCACCCACTTGTTTTACATGGATGATCTGAAACTCTATGCCTCCGGACAACGCGAACTAGAGCAGTCGCTGAGGGTAGTGCAGGAGTACAGTCAAGCTATTGGTATGGGGTTCGGGACAGACAAATGTGCCATGGTTCATCTCAAGAGTGTACGTTGCGGAGATAGTGGAGGTGCCGGAGATACTTATACCTACCTTGGAGTGGCACAGTGTCACGTCCAAGGGGCAGAATTGGTCAAAGAGTCTCTCTCCGCGGCAAGTATTTGCACCGACTCCGGCAGATCTGGTCATCAGAACTGACTGACAAGAACAAAGTCGCTGCCACAAACATGCTTGCCGTCCCATTGTTGTTTTACAGCTTTGGTGCTATCCACTGGAAAGTGGAAGAGCTGCGAAAAATCGACATAAAGACCCGCAAAAGGATGAATATGGAAGGAAGTCTACATCCTAGATCCTCTGTCCTGCGAATATACCTCCCGCGACACTTGGGAAGGCGTGGACTATTGAGTTTCGAGCGTCTGCACATCAGAGTAGTACTGGCCACTACCTGCTATGTTACGACGAGCACCGATCTCCTGATCCGCTTTGTGCGAGAGCACGAGATTACGGATAAAGGAGCATTCTTTTTTAGAGCAGCAACACGGGCAGCCGAAGAACTTAGTCTCACGCTCAACTTCACGCGGAGGTGTCAGCAGTCCGTTACGGAACTTGCTCCCGCACAATTAAAAACCCGCATTAAAGCTGCTGAAGTCGAATTGCTGTTAATACTTCACAAAGATAAGCCAATGCACGGAACCTACAAACAGCTAGAAGAGCATGGTTTATCTGAACAGTTGACCTTCTCCTTCCTAAGGTCTAATGGATTTAAGTCGGAGACTGAGAACTCTATAATGGCTTGCCAAGACGGTGTCTTTAACACCTTAGTATATCGTAGCCGGGTTATGGGTATGGATGTGCCTGATATCCGCTGTAGAGCTTGCCTGCAGGCGCCAGAGACCCTTACGCACCTCTTGTCGGCGTGTAAGGTGTACGTCTATCGGCACAGCGCTGCTCTACGAGTGCTATACTACCATTTAAGGCACTCATACGGTATAGATGAGACACCGGTGCTGCCATACGCTCCAGGGGCATAGAGTCCGTTGTGGAGAACGAGAGGTGCCGAATTTACTGGAACTACTCAGATTTCACGCTCGAGCTTATACAAGCAAATAAGCCCGACATAGTCATCCTCGCCTGCCAACAGAAAATGATGTTCGTTATCGAGTTCTCGGCACCTGCCGAGGGCAACATCGCCTCTAAGGAGGAGGAAAAGCGGACCAAGTATCAGGAGCTCCTCGCACAACTTCGCAGGCTCTGGCCGGACTACACTGTAAGTCTGCTGGTTATGGATATTGGATCCCTAAGTGGAATGAGGAATACGCTGCTCTCTGCACTGCGCAAAATACCGGTGTGCCATGCGGCGGCGCACATCTTAGCCGCCAGAATGCAGAAGGCAGTCATCCATGGGTCGCTTCGTCTGCTTAGGATGCACGATTCGCGGACCCAGTGATTGCTCACCTCACGGTGTGAGGAGTAGTCGCTGGGAAATGGAACAGCAGCCCGGTGTGTCGGAGCCCGGGTTGCACCTTTTTTGTTTTTGTTTTGTTTGTATATATATATATATATATATATATATGTAGACGCTTAACGGTGCTACCTCCAAAGTATATATATACCGAACGTACTTCCCTCATATATAACCTACTTACCTCCGAAATCGGAGGTAAGTACGAACACCCATAAAATTCATTGCCATCAGCCTATCCAAGGCCATCCCTGTCCATAGACGAAAATTTGCTAGGAGGCAACTTCGGCCCATATTTAACCTCTGATTTGCTCATTTAGTTCAACGATTTACCGCAGGCGTTGCTGTAGTTTTGTTAAGGAGGTAAATCCCATGCAGAGTTCCCTCCATGCTATATATAATACGCATTGTTCCCTCCAATTTCATATATAACAGTCTTAGATACGTAGATACCTCCAGCTGCATAAATATAATGCGCATAGTTCCCTCCATTTCATGTGACGATCCCAGCTGATTTTTCCTTGTATAGATTTCAGTTATTTGTGAATAAATGATTTTTCTGACTACGGCTTTGATAGTGGTAGACGGTTGGACGCTGTCATCCGTTGATTCTCGTCGCACCGGGTAATACCACCTCGCCTACATTAGTGAGGTGAAAGGTTCGCATGTTTCCTCACCTAGGTTGTGGGACAGATTCCCCATTTATCATTTCCCCACTCTTTCCCTTCAGATTTAGTACCAACAATAATGATGAACCCTTCGAGTGCAAACATTTTTCGGAGGGTGTCCTCAGGGGAACATTTTCAACGTCAAGCTAACTCTCATGAACCTCCGCGGAATCAACAGCAATATCCATGCTGCTCATCGCTATTTGCAGTCTAATAGTCCCGCTACGGTATTTCTGGCGGAAACAGAGATATCCGAGTCGACGCCATTAAGTCATCTAAAATTTCCAAGTTAATAGTGTCACTGTCGCCTGTAAAAATATGGAGTCAAGTTGATTGACTCAGAACTTCCCACACATAACGATGATACCATTTTATTATTTCTCCATTGCCTGAAACTGTAGTTTGAATTTCCCTTGCAACCAAATCATTGCCCACCCGCCCGCAAAGAAACATCCAACGCAAAAACTAGCTTCTCGCGTATTCCTCTTGAGGAACTAGGATGCCACAGTTTCTTCTGCATGCTTCAACTGGGCGATGCGAAGCAATTAGGAGCCTCCAAAACGTCTAAGAACGAAGTTCGAGCTGTTTTTATAATTGTAGTTTTTTATTATTGCTACACCACAACTAACACGATTTTTCAGAAACAGACGCGTTTTCGATTCTCGCTGCGGCAGTAAATTCTGTGTCAAAATTTCATTAAAAGCAATTCAATAATTTTCGCTTTACGCAATATACATAGAACAAAACAAAGCTAAACTCGTATGTATACATCACAAAATTGGTTTCTGTAATAGGCAAGCCAATGTTCAGATGGACTTATAAAAGTGTAATATGCCGCTAGGTATTTCTTCCACAGGTCAATGGACAAACTATTATGAATACAACAGAGTTTTCAGCTTTACAACCCCCCACCCCCCAACCGCCCCAGTTCCACCCCCACCCAAAAAAGGTAGAAAATGATCAGGAACCCCTAAAACGCCTAAAAACAAAGTTTGAGCTGTTTTTATATTTTAATTTTTTTATTATTGTTGCGGCGCCACTGACATGTTTTTTCTAAAACATACGCGCTTTGCATCCTCGTCACGGTAGTAATACTGTGTCAAAATTTCATTAAAATCAATTAAACCATTTTCGGGTACGCAATATATAATGATCTAAAACAACACTCGTATGTATACCTACATCACAAATTCTAAGTTCCTTGGTTTCTATAATAAGCAAGGCAATGTTCGTATGGACCTAAAAAGTATATTATGCCGCTAGGTTTTTCATTCACAGGTCAATGGACAGCCCATTATGATTACAACAAATTTTTCAGTTTTACAACCCCCCACCCCTCAACCACCCCAAATTCACCCCCACCCAAAAAAAAGTAGAAAATGATCAGGAACCCCTAAATCGCCTAAAAACGAAGTTTGAAGAATATTTGAAAAATTTTGTTTTTTGCTAATTACTCCGCCCCCTGTACAACGATTTCCAAAATTATATGAACATTACCTACTACGACCCCACAACAGATCGCTACCCAAATTTCATCACAATCCATGTAGCGGTTACTGAGATTACGACGTTAGAAAAATGCCAACAGACAGACAGACCGACCGACAGACCGACAGACAGACAGACCGACGGAAATAAGTGACCTAGATTTTCGTTATGTAGACATCATAAAACGCCCAAAATCGTGTTATCTCAAAATCGAAAATTTTCGCGATCACGATACTCCCCTCACCTATCGGTGTGGGAAGTAAAAATGGAGGAATACAGGCCTTTGTACGTAGCAATCTATCCTGCTCAAAAGTTTCCACTGTAGAACCTGGTAGAAAGGTCAGGGCGTCATCTTATGGCTTAAGCTAATACTCAAAACATGTACCATAAGCCATAGAATGACATATAGCTAGTGAGAAACCTCACTTTCTTTCCTCGTGTCTTCTCACACTCCACCAGCCTGCTGGATCCTTTTCTGATAACAGTTCCTGTGATACAATGATATTAGGTCTGTTTTTACAGCAATCACAAACTAGTCAGCGTCAATTTGATTGGCCAGTACTAGTCAGAAATAGTTTGACAACTGCAATGGGGAATACTGATTGGCTCTGACTGGTTTGTGATTCTCTGTAAAAACAGACCTATAGTTCGTCGGCAAAAAGTACTGGCTCACCGAACCTACTTACAAAACCCGACCGTCGAGAACAGACAGGATAATGATTAGTCCAGAAACAGATAAAACAAAACCCTTTAACATCTAAAAAGCCAACACGATGCTAAAATAAAACACAGTTATATCGCATCACAGTGGTAGGCGATCTTTCTGAATTCTGGCCAAACAAATAGAGGAAAACTTGTGGAAGACTAGCTTTTTTCCTATCACTTGTGCATATGAAACAGTGGCCACAGCTTCTAAGGACAAATACGAAGTAGTAGCCAAGGCATTTGCAACAAGTTCTATCATAAGTGTCCCTCCCAATGTTCAGATATCATGGATACCGAGAGTTCCTTAAGTTATGAGCGAGATAACGTTCAAAACCAAATCAGTTCAAAAGGTGCTGTAGTCGGTTGACATCAATATGGCGACGGTGCCCGACATTATCCCCTCTGTTGTTTTGAAGAAGTGCAGCGAAGCTTGCTCCCATACTAACCCACCTCTTTCGGATGTCTTACAACTCCGGCACTTTCCCAAAAGACCGGAAGTGGGCTTGTATCCATCCGGTGCCAAAAAAGGACCCAAAGTTGATCTCACATCGCTGCTTCCAACACTTCAAATGCGTTCGATCGGCAATAGGCCTATGTATGTGGTTGAGCTCAAATGCAGAACGCTGGCAGCGCCTGCTTCGCTGTGAAAGGACCTGGAGACAAATACCGCTTGGGGACTCAAGAATATGGTGAAATTCAATGCTTCTAAGACCCAGTACTACACACAATCAATCAAAAAGTGTCTAAGCGAACACCCTGCCGTAGAGAATACTCAGGCTATGCCAAGGAGTCACTCATTCAAGCATTACAGAAAACATAATCTGACACAGGCACGTATTTAGAAGGGGGTCCAGGGGGTCCGGACCCCCCCCCCCCCGAAACGTTATATAATGCCATCTAAAAGATGGTATCCACACATTTTTGCAACCCCCCCCCCCCCCCCCCCCCGGATGACAGCAAATTTAAGGTGGCAACTCTAATCTGGACCCCCCCTCCGAAAGGTCAAGCAAGTGACACCCATAACCTGGACCCCCCCAAAAACCAAATTCTGGATACGTGCCTGATCTGACATGAACACGTTTTGCCAACTGCAACAGCTGCGGACACCTACTATTCAGAGCCAGAAAGTACTTCTAACCATCCAACATTCTCATGCTGTATAAAGCTCAGATAAAACCTGGCTGGAGTATTACTCTCATATTTGGGGTACTGCTGCCCTTACTACCTTGGTTATACTTGATGCAGTCCAGAGAGGGGCAATTCGATTAATCGGCGACCTAACATTAACACGTCCCTCCAGTCTCGTTCTCACCGGTATGCTGTTGGTGACTTCCCATTTTTCTATCGGTATTCAAACGAAATTGCTCCCCTGAGCTATCATCTATAAGTTATAAAGCCTATTAGCGCAACACCATTAGAGGCACCCGCTGGACCGCTCTGCATCTCACACCAAGGCAGCCGTTCATCGTACATCAAGAGCCGAGCGGTACGATCGTACCTTTGTTACCAGAATGTCCAGGGCTTGGAATTGACTGCCAAGATAAGCTTTTATTGAGCCTACTAGTGTTGGTCTATTCAACTCCCACATCCAAATTTCTCCTAACGCAACCTTTTGCCTAGCAGCTGCCGTGCTCTGGTATTTAGGCTTTGCCTTCATGCACTGCTTAGTTATAAAAACGCTATACTTAAATTGCCACTCAACTATAATGGAATGCCGGCACCAAATATAACGTCATTTAAAGTGACGTATTTGACGGTTTGTATGCGCTGTATTTAAACTGCCCTAAAACGGTAGCCCACCAAAGTGCTGCTGATACCTATCAGATTCGATTTTTGTTGAAATCGCAATTGTTAATTATCGGTGGTATTGTTTTCGACGGATTTGCATCATAGTTTTGTCAGTTTTTGCTGAATGCAATATCAAATAAGGTGAGAATCAGGATACTATTGGAGTCTGTTAAACTATTATTTAAGAGATAGGGAAAATGATAGACCACTTGTTGCAATGGGTGCTTTCTATGCAGACATATTCGTTGTGCAGGACTATCCAGGTGGCTTAAATCGAAGGTTTGGTTTTGCAGAGAATAAATACTATCCTCAGCATATTTTATTTCCCGGTGTATAGGTAGATTCCGTCAGTCTGAGACTAGACACCAAATTTTAGATTTAATCGACATGACAATAGCAGAATCTTTAACGGAGAAAGCCAACATACTAATTAATAAGCTGTTGGAAAGATTAGCGGCATTTCAGTGGGCCTTTCGACGGTAGTTTGAGTACACAGAACACAAAGCCACCAAATGCGCCACTCAATGACGCCACATCATCCATCATCGGCATTCCATTAGACCACCGTTAAACAGCAGTATAAGTGCAGCGTTATAAAAAAGCCCAAAACTGGAAACATTGTTTGAATTAGACAAACACCTACAATATTACAGTGCTGGCGAATATACTGGCTGAGTGAATATTGTACGGATTACCGTAACACATGACCTTCAATTGGAGGTAACTAAGTTGTGTCTTTCTAATACTCTAATATAAAGAATTGGAGGTAACAAGCAATTGCCCCTATCATACATATATAATTGGAGGTAACTCAGTTGTGTCTTTCTAATACTCTAATATAAAAAATTGGAGGTAACAAGCAATTGCCCCTATCATACATATATAAATTATTTTTGAGAAATCTTTACCCCTCTCTAGAGAAACGGTATCGTTAGCTTCCCCTCTTTCAATATATGCATATCCTGCCAGTATAACTAAAGCCAAAAGGCCGGAGGTTGGTCCGCCTTGCTTCTATCATGGAGGGAACAACGATGCTCGTATACATATATATATATATATATATATATATATATATATATATACATATATATATATATATATCTACACGGTACAACTGTGCGTCTCCAATGCAAAATCTTAGGTTCAGTCGGCGTCCGAGGTCACTGGGCGTCCGGATATACGGACGCCCAGTGACCACCCCCTTTCAACCTTGTTTTCGATACTTATAACATGTGTAGATTCCAAAACCGTTAAAATCGGCCGGACGCCCGCTGGCACCTAATACTGATTTGCGTACAAAATCGAAGTTCAAGCTTCTACCACCTGCTGCGCTGGGGGTCCTGATTTATATACTTACCGTATACAGAATCCAGTGCACGGGTTTACCCGGCGCCGTATACAGAATCCAGTGCACGGGTTTACCCGGCGCCAAT
Organism: Callosobruchus maculatus; assembly: GCA_951848785.1. NCBI lineage: Eukaryota > Metazoa > Arthropoda > Insecta > Coleoptera > Chrysomelidae > Callosobruchus > Callosobruchus maculatus. The sequence goes on from CATOUR010000103.1 coordinate 826,573, forward strand.
TTTTTATATTAATCTATTTTTAGAATAACTATACTACGTACACTGCAGCGGTTTACTCGGCGACTGCCGTCGTTTGTTGTCATTGAATATTGTCTCTCCTAATACATTGGACGATTGTTTTGGATTTAATTCAGTAGCTACCGCTGGAGCTAAACTCTAGGTTTACTCTAAAGTCGGAATAATAACGAACAAATGTGCATAGATAACAGTTTTATGTTTTACTTCTATGAAGTTTTAAAGAGAAATGTAGTTCGATTCATTGATTTATGCAACTACAGTGCCTGTAACTAATTTTGCTATTCTTGTGCTCGGATATGAGATTTTTGAAAACTGGTTACTACGATTATCAGTAGCTTTCAAATATTTCATCTAGTCGAAATAATTCTCTAAAGGCGAGACGCAATCTTCCAAAAATTCTATTCCAAAATCTAATGTTTTGAAGTCTGAATTTTTCAAAAATTTCATAATTTTTCTCGAAACGTCCCATTGTTTACACAAAATGTTTCTTAACTTCGGTTATTTCCGAGAGTATCACAGACTAGTAAAATTTCAAAATGTTTATTGCATCTTGAAGTTTCACAAATTTCCAAAATTGGTCGAAAAGTTCATTCATTCAAAAAACCTCATTTTTCGAATAAATCCTGCTTCTTTGGTTGTTTTCGTTATAAATATCTCGGAATTTTCCAAAAAGTTTTGAATTTTATCGCAACGGTCATTGCTTTGAAAAAGTAAAAATTTTTAAAATACAAAAAATAATCAATATGTGAGTAATTTTCGACAATATCATAATTTGGTGTAATTTAAAATGTTTATTTTTCAAAATTTCGAAAAGTTGCAAAATTGGTCGAAAATTTCACTTGTTTTGGAACCATCTCGTTTACCAAAATCATAATTTTCTTAAGGTTTCTGTTTTGAATATCCAACTCTTTCCAAAAAACTCAAATTTCACGTGATTACCTTGAAGTCGGATATCTCAAAATTTTTATATTTTTTTGAAAATTTTATAGTTCTTTAAGAAGTCAAATTTTTTTCGAAAATTTCATAATAATTATTTCACAAAGTTTCTAAACTTTACGTTTCTTTCAGAAGTTCTCAGTTTTTGTCAAAAAGAAGCTATTTTAAAAGTTTGAATTTTTCTTAGAGATTTTCATATGATCTGGGAGCGAAATAGACAAACTCCAGTCTTCATGTTTTACGTGAAAATCAATAATATGCAGCTTGATTCACGTAAAAAATACAACTTTGGTTTGCCGAATATATGGAGTCACTGTGTATAATTAAAAATGAGACTGCTGATGACTGCTCCTACAAACCCTTGTTAAACTTTTTTCGATACCTTTCTAGTTTACCCAACTATCGACCACCTCTAAAAAATTTGATAACGCCACATATTAAGATTATACTGTAAATATAAAATAATATAATGGTATGAAATTATCCAGGGCAGCGCACCTAAAGAATCTGTTTTAATTGCGCCCCACTTTCCTGTACATGCTGTAATTTTGTTTTGTTCACCCTCGACATCCATATAAATAATCATTCGACTCTCATAAACCTTTTTGTGAACATAAAATGATTTGTGAGATAAATGGGGGGTGTCCAGAAGGGAAGACCATATAAAATGTTAAAGGTCATTGTTTATTTCATGAAAAATCCAGTGTACAGGTTTACTATGCTCCCCTATTGTAAAGTAAATCTATTTTTAGTATCATCATATTCTTTGTGTTTTGCAGCGGTTTACCCAGCGTCTGTCGCCGAATCTTGCCCTTGAAATGTGCGTACCGAAATTCATTGAGATAACAGCGTCTTTCCCAGCTATCAAATATTCTCTGCTCACGACGTACTTGCAGATTTGTGTTTCTTGCATGGGTCAGGTACTTAATAGCATGCTAAGAACTTAGGAGTTGAGCGTTTAGGCTATACCGAAAAGCCTATGAACACATTTCCTCCATAATATGCTAATGCAATTCTTCAGTATATTCCATTTCCGTGTAAGCGTAGTGTACCCACAATATAATACACTCAAAGGCAATTTTTGGGCTATAGTGACTTTATTTTAAGTTGCAGTACGCGACGAAAAGTTCTATACATATTCTGTGCTCAAATCTCCGTAACCATATACAGGGTGTCTCAAAAAGACCCGACTATCTGAGGTAGGGAAAAACCAAATGGAGAGATAAAGGAAGAAATTTTACTTTTTTTACTTTTTCAAAATAACATTCTTTAAATGACGCCCATTTTGTTGACGGTATTCTTCAAAGCGTTTATGCACATTACCAAAACGGTCCAACTGCTTAGAGTGCACGAGACGCAAATAAAGCGTGGTGGAGGGAGTAAGCCCGCACCACTCGCTCGGTAAGAACACTGGTTAGATATTGCACTTTTAGTTGCCAGGATGCGTGTTTAGTTGCCACAATATTGAAGAAAGCATCAGATCGATAGCAACTCAGCAACTCCTTGGAACAGTTTTTGATAAAATGTGCACACACGGTTTGAAAAACGCCTTCAACAAAATGGGCGTCATTTAAAGAATGTTATTTTGAAAAAGTAAAATTTCTTCCTTCAACTCTCCATTGGCACTAATCAATGGTATTTACAATAAGCCGGTTTTGGTTTTTCCCTACCTCAAATAGTCGGGTCGTTTTGAGACACCCTGTAGTATTGTACCACTATAACTGCATAGCTGTATCATAGTTCTTGGGCAGTGACTCTTCTCTCATTAGCCATTACGCTTCTAGTCAACACGCTCAAAGTTCCACTCATTCTAACGGCTATCTCAGAACCCTTACCTCGTGGCAATAAGCCAATTAAGGGTGGACGCCTAGTAACATCAACGCTGAATTTACAAAAAGTCTGTATATAAATTCTATTAATAGACAGGCATAAAAAATAAAAAATATGGACGCCCAGTGGAGCTAACGGTGAACTATGACGCCAAGCGACCTGTTTCTGAAACTTACTTATATACAGTTATATACGCCAGACGCTGGGTAAAACGCTTTTGGTCCGGACGCTGGGTGATCCGCTGTAAATAAATATATATATATATATATATATATATATATCTACACGGTACAACTGTGCGTCTCCAATGCAAAATCTTAGGTTCACTCGGCGTCCGAGGTCACTGAGCGTCCGGATATACGGACGCCCAGTAACCACCCCCTTAAAACCTTGTTTTCGATACTTATAACATGTGTAGATTCCAAAACCATTAAAATCGGCTGGACGCCCACTTGCACCTAATACTGATTTGCGTACAAAATCGAAGTTCAAGCTTCTACCACCTGCTGCGCTGGGGGTCCTCATTTATATACTTACCGTATACAGAATCCAGTGCAGGGGTTTACCCGGCGCCGTATACAGAATCCAGTGCACGGGCTTACCCGGCGCCAATTTTTTATATTAATCTATTTTTAGAATAACTATACTACGTACACTGCAGCGGTTGACTCGGCGACTGCCGTCGTTTGTTGTCATTGAATATTGTCTCTTCTAATACATTGGAGGATTGTTTTGGATTTAATTCAGTAGCTACCGTTGGAGCTAAACTCTAGGTTTACTCTAAAGTCGGAATAATAACGAACAAATGTGCATAGATAACAGTTTTATGTTTTACTTCTATGAAGTTTAAAAGAGAAATGTAGTTCGATTCATTGATTTATGCAACTACAGTGCCTGCAACTAATATTGCTATTCTTGTGCTCGGATATGAGGTTTTTGAAAATAGGTTACTACGATTATCAGTAGCTTTCAAATATTTCATCTAGTCGAAATAATTCTCTAAGGGCGATACGCAATCTTCCAAAAATTTTATTCCAAAATCTAATGTTTTGAAGTATGAATTTTTCAAAAATTTCATAATTTTTCAAAAAACGTCCCATTGTTTACACAAAATGTTTCTTAACATCGGTTATTTCCGAGAGTATCACAGACTAGTAAAATTTCAAAATGTTTATTGCATCTTGAAGTTTCTCAAATTTCCAAAATTGGTCGAAAAGTTCATTCATTCAAAAAACCTCATTTTTCGAATAAATCCTGCTTCTTTGGTTGTTTTCGTTATAAATATCTCGGAATTTTCCAAAGAGCTTTGAATTTTATCGCAAGGGTCATTGCTTTGAAAAAGTAAAAATTTTTAAAATACAAAAAATAATCAATATGTGAGTAATTTTCGACAATATCATAATTTGGTGTAATTTAAAAATGTTTATTTTTCAAAATTTCGAAAAGTTGCAAAATTGGTCGAAAATTTCACTTGTTTTGGAATCATCTCGTTTACCAAAATCATAATTTTCTTAAGGTTTCTGTTGAAGATTCAAATCTTTCCAGGAAACTAAAATTTCACGTGATTATCTTGAAGTCGGATATCTCAAAATTTTTATATTTTTTTTAAAATTTTATAGTTTTTTAGGAAGGCAAATCTTTTTCGAAAATTTCATAATTATTCCACAAAGTTTCAAAACTTTACGTTTTTTCAGAAGTTCTCAGTTTTTGTCAAAAGGAAACTATTTTAAAAGTTTGAATTTTTCTTAGAGACTTCCATATGATATGGGAGCGAAATAGACCAAACTCCAGTTTTCATGTTTTACGTGGAAATCAGTAATGATCGATAGCTGTTTATCCAACCCAATTGAAATATTCTCAGGTGTTCCTCAAGGGTCAGTCATGGGACCACTCTTGTATTTAATTTACACAATTGATATGTCCAACTCCGTAGAAAACTCGTCAGTAATGTGTTATGCTGACGATACACAAATTTACAAAAACTTCAGCACCAACTCCATGGATAGTGCACTCCTTCAGATTAATAATGATCTAAATGCCATTGCAAACTACTCTCAAAATAATAATTTGAAACTTAATAAAGACAAGTGTTCTGTAATGTTATTTTGCCCAGGCCCCAAACATCATTTTATAACCAATCACTTTGATGTCAAAATTAACAACGACTCTTTGAATATGGTAAATACTGCCAAAAATTTGGGATTGACCATTGATACTGATACTTTGCGTTTCAAAGAACATGTGTCAAATGTTTTGAAAAAATGTTATATCAATTTGAAGTCTTTATATGTGAATCGTTCAATTTTGAATTTTAAAATAAGAAAAAACTATGTGAGTCTCTCATATTACCTAGCATATTTTATTGTAGCAGTGTATACTATTTTTGTTTGGATTCGGTTACTAAGAACATATTACAAAAGCTGCAAAACATGTGTTGTATTTTCTTTGAAAAAATACGATCATATCTCTTTGAAGAGAAATCGGCATGGTTGGTTAGGCATATAAAATGCGTGTAAATATTACTTAGCAACATTTACACATAAAATTGTTTCTTCTCGCTCCCCCCCTTTACGAAAAATTTGTATTTAGACGTAGTAATTTAGACATCAATTTTAGAGATCCCATGTATAAAACTGTACTATATCGCAGATCATACACCTACAATGCCATCAAGATTTACAATGATTTAGATGATACATACAGGGTGGGTCAATAGTGCGTGGACGGAGAATTGCGGGCTTACTAAAAAATATTTCAAAAATCTGTCACTTGATCATGGTAGGGATCCTTAAGGGCTATAACGTAAAAATATTTTCACTTGAATTTTGACGTTTATACAGGGTGATTCATATCAAACCTACATTTTTTGAATGGAACACCCTATATATTATTGCATATTTGGATTCCTTGGTCAATTCTAATGTGACTTTATGTATCACATATGGAACTTTAAACCGTTTAGGCGCAAATCACCATTTTTGGTATAAGTAGGTATCAGAAAAAAATTGAATATCGCAGCGATTATAATACCTAGAAGGCCCTGACCTCGCGGTACGATTAAGCATGAAATGCGTCACCTTAGGTTAGACGGCTAAATTTGAATTCTTTTTGTACTTTGAGAAATCAGAGGATAAATTAAGGAAACTTCAATCACAGATAACTTGATTTTTTCAAATGGGAATGCCTATTTTGGTTTAAATAATCAAATCTAAAATTTGATTACCTTTCTAATGATATAGCATTCTTGACATCAATCTTTTTTCGTTTTCATTTTATTTCAAATTTTCAGTCAAATCGGCGTTTTCCAATTTTCCTGCGTGCAAGCAACCTAGCAGGCCATGAAAAATAGACAAAAGCTCGTTAATATGGAAGAAAGCAACTAACTTAGTAAAAAGATGCAGACTAGTAAAATTTCAAAATATTTATTGCATCTTGAAGTTTCTCAAATTTCCAAAATTGGTCTAAAAATTAATTCATTCTAAAAACCTCATTTTTCGAATAAATCCTGCTTCTTTGTTTGTTTTTGTTATAAATATCTCGGAATTTTCCAAAAAGTTTTGAATTTTATCGAAAGGGTCATTGGTTTGAAAAAGTAAACATTTTCAAAATACAAAAAATAATCAAAATGTGAGTAATTTTTGACAATATCGTTAGGGTACTTGCAGAGGTCGTGAAATCGCCTCGGGAGTATACATAGCGTAAAGAAAACCATATCAAGAAGCAGTAGGAAACAAAAAACATGATTTTACGGACGGCCAAAAAAAAATATTTGCAAAATAAAATAAGGATATATTCAAATTTTTCCACGTGACTTAAAACAAGGGCTGAAGTCACAGGTATCTTATCGATATCGACAACCGATACTGCTACAGCGCAGGTCAGTGAGATTCAACTGCAAACTATTTCTGATGTTGCCAAATTTCTTTTTAAATATTTACGTTGGCCATATATCAATAATTTAATTTACGAGCGAGTTTTGTTATATGGGTATACATATTCCCAAACGAAATAAGACTTCTCTTTTATCCTACTACAGCCGTAGTTCCTCATTGAGTAATACTGCGAGATGCAAAATGCAAAACGAAATCATATCAGCTGTTCGAACGCAACCATATTTTCTTTGTGGTTTGCCAACTGCGCATTCGACTAGAGATGAAACAATGCGACTCAATTTATTGATACTTAAACATATTTGAAACAGGCAATTAACCCACTAGCATTTTTGTTGCAATACATTTTTATATCTGATAGGTATCACAGTTCATCCTGTTTGTGACCGAGATTCGCAACTAATCGAAGCCATCATCTTATTTCGACGCATCCCATTATGAATGAATTCAAAGATAGAATCTAATTCAAGCTCATCCCTACAAGGTGAATTAGTAATCTAGCCTAACTTTTATTCTTTTGACTTTTGTACTTTTGTGTGTGCCTGTTTTGTGATTATAATGATCAATGTCAAAATGTTAGGTCAGCATTGGCTATCGATATCGAATATCAATACTTTACACCCCATCACTATAGGATATCACTGACGTCAGAGGTTGTTTGCGCGGCATTTTCCGGCATTTGAAATAATATTTGGAATATCTCTCACAGCCGACACCAAAAAACCAAACAAGTGATTTTGTCATGTTTACTAGGCTCTAAGGAACGCGTAAATGACATAATATTTTTTTCTACAAGTACCCTAGTAATTTAAAATGTTTATTTTTCAAAATTTCGAAAAGTTGCAAAATTGGTCGAAAATTTCACTTGTTTTGGAATCATCTCGTTTATTAAGATCATTATTTTCTTAAGGTTTCTGTTTTGAATATCCAACTCTTTCCAAAAAACTCAAATTTCACGTGATTATCTTGAAGTCGGATATCTCAAAATTTTTATATTTTTTTTTTGAAAATTTGATAGTTCTTTAGGAAGTCAAATTTTTTCGAAAATTTCATAATTATTTCACAAAGTTTCTAAACTTTACGTTTTTTTTCAGAAGTTCTCAGTTTTTGTCGAAAAGAAACTATTTTAAAGGTTTGAGTTTTTCTTAGAGATTTTCATATGATCTGGGAGCGAAATAGGCAAAATCCAGTCTTCATGTTTTACGTGAAAATCAGTAATATGCAGCTTGATTCATGTAACAAATACGACTTTGGTTTGCCGAATTTATGGAGTCACTGTGTATAATTAAAAATGAGACTGCTGATGACTGCTCCTACAAACCCTTGTTAAACTTTTTTCGATACCTTTCTAGTTTACCCAACTATCGACCACCTCTGAAAAATCTGATAACGCCACATATTAAGATTATACTGTAAATATAAAATATTATAATGGTATGAAATTATCCAGGGCAGCGCACCTAAAGAATCTGTTTTAGTTGCGCCCCACTTTCCTGTACATGCTGTAATTTTGTTTTGTTCACCCTCGACATCCATATAAATAATCATTCAACTCTCATAAGCCTTTTTGTGAACATAAAATAATTTGTGAGATAAAAGGGGGGTGTCCAGAAGGGAAATCCATATAAAATGTTAAAGGTCATTGTTTATTTCATAAAAAATCCAGTGTACAGGTTTACTATGCTCCCCTATTGTAAAGTAAATCTATTTTTAGTATCATCATATTCTTTGTGTTTTGCAGCTGTTTACCCAGCGTCTGTCGCTGAATCTTGCCCTTGAAATGCGCAAAGTACCGAAATTCCTTGAGATAATAGCGTCTTTCCCAGCTATCAAATATTCTCTGCTCACGACGTACTTGCAGATTTGTGTTTCTTGCATGGGTACAGTACTTAATAGCATGCTAAGAACTTAGGAGTTGAGCGTTTAGGCTATACCGAAAAGCCTATGAACACATTTCCTCCATAATATGCTAATGCAATTCTTCAGTATATTCCATTTCCGTGTAAGCGTAGTGCACCAACAATATAATACACTCAAAGGCAATTTTTGGGCTATAGTGACTTTATTTTAAGTTGCAGTACGCGATGAAAAGTTCTATACATATTCTGTGCTCAAATCTCCGTAACCATATACAGGGTGTCTCAAAAGGACCCGACTATTTGAGGTAGGGAAAAACCAAATGGAGAGATAAAGGAAGAAATTTTACTTTTCTTACTTTTTCAAAATAACATTCTTAAAATGACGCCCATTTTGTTGACGGTATTCTTCAAAGCGTTTATGCACATTATCAAAACGGTCCAACTACTTAGAGTGCACGAGACGCAAATAAAACGTGGTGGAGGGGGTACGCCCGCACCGCTCGCTCGGTAAGAACACTGGTTAGATATTGCACTTTTAGTTGCCAGGATGCATGTTTAGTTGCCACAATATTGAAGAAAGCATCAGATCGATAGCAACTCAGCAACTCCTTGGAATGTGCACAAACGGTTTGAAAAACGCCTTCAACAAAATGGGCGTCATTTAAAGAATGTTATTTTGAAAAAGTAAAATCTCTTCCTTCATCTCTCCATTGGCACTAATCAATGGTATTTACAATAAGCCGGTTTTGGTTTTTCCCTACCTCAAACAGTCGGGTCGTTTTGAGACACCCTGTAGTATTGTACCACTATAACTGCATAGCTGTATCATAGTTCTTGGGCAGTGACTCTTCTCTCATTAGCCATTACGCTTCTAATCAACACGCTCAAAGTTCCACTCATTCTAACGGCTCTCAGAACCCTTGCCTCGTGGCAATAAGCCATTCAAGGGTGGACGCCTAGTAACATCAACGCTGAATTTACAAAAAGTCTGTATATAAATTCTATTAATAGACAGGCATAAAAAATATGGACGCCCAGTGGAGCTAACGGTGAACTATGACGCCAAGCGACCTGTTTCTGAAACTTGCTTATATACAGTTATATACGCCAGACGCTGGGTAAAACGCTTTTGGTCCGGACGCTGGGTGATCCGCTGTAAATAAATATATATATATATATATATATATATATATAGACAAAACAAAAACAAAAAAGGTGCAACCCGGGCTCCGACACACCGGGCTGCTGTTCCATTCCCCAGCGACTACTCCTCACACCGTGAGGTGAGCAATCACTGGGTCCGCGTATCGTGCGTCCTAAGCAGACGAAGGGACCCATGGATGACTGCCTTCTGCATTCTGGCGGCTAAGATGTGCGCCGCCGCACGGCACACCGGCATTTTGCGCAGTGCAGAGAGCAGCGTATCCCTCATACCACCTAGGGATCCAATGACCATTACTAGCAGACTCACAGTGTAGTCCGGCCAGAGCCTGCGAAGTTGTCCGAGGAGCTCCTGATACTTGGTCCGCTTTTCCTCCTCCTTAGAGACGATGTTCCCCTCGGCAGGTGCCGAGAACTCGATAACGAACATCGTCTTTTGTTGGTAGTCGAGGAGGACTATGTCGGGCTTATTTGCATGTATAAGCTCGAGCGTGGAGAATGAGTAGTTCCAGTAAATTCGGCACCTCTCGTTCTCCACAACGGACTCAATGTCCCCTGGAGCGTATGGCAGCACCGGTGTCTCATCTATACCGTATGAGTGCCTTAAATGGTAGTATAGCACTCGTAGAGCCGCGTTGTGCCGATAGACGTAGGCTGTGCCAGCGTACACCTTACACGCCGACAAGAGGTGCGTAAGGGTCTCTGGCGCCTGCAGGCAGGCTCTACAGCGGATATCGGGCACATCCATACCCATAATCCGGCTACGGTATACTAAGGTGTTGAAGACACCGTCTTGGCAAGCCATTATAGAGCTCTCAGTCTCCGACTTCAACCCATTAGACCTTAGGAAGGAGAAGGTCAACTGCTCAGATAAACCATGCTCTTCTAGATGTTTGTAGAAGATTCCGTGCATTGGTTTATCTTTGTGAAGTCTTAAAAGCAATTGGACTTCAGCAGTTTTAATCCGGGTTTTTAATTGTGCGGGAGCAAGTTCCGTAACGGACTGCTGACACCTCCGCGTGAAGTCGAGCGTGAGACTAAGTTCTTCGGCTGCCCGTGTTGCTGCTTTAAAAAGGAAGGCTCCTTTACCCGCAATCTCGTGCTCTCGCACAAAGCGGATCAGGGGATCGGTGCTCGTCGTAACATAGCAGGCAGTGGCCAGTACTACTCTGTTGTGCAGATGCTCCAAACTCAATAGTCCACGCCCTCCCAGGTGTCGCGGGAGATATATTCGCGGGACAGAGGATCTAGGATGTAGACTTCCCTCCATATTCATCCTTTTGCGGGTCTTTATGTCGATTTGTCGCAGCTCTTCCACGTTCCAGTGGATAGCACCAAAGCTGTATAGCAACAATGGGACCGCAAGCATGTTTGTGGCAGCGACTTTGTTTTTGCCGGACAGTTCTGACGACCAGATCTGCCGGAGTCGGTGCAAATACTTGCGGCGGAGACACTCTTTGACCAATTCTGCCTCTTGGATGTGACGCTGCGCCACTCCAAGGTAGGTATAGGTATCTCCGGCATGCAGTTGTCGCAAGATGCTCCCATCAACGAGCTGCTCCTCATCTTCACTATCTCCGCAACGTCCTCTTTTGAGATGAACCATGGCACATTTGTCTATCCCGAACTCCATACCAATAGCTTGACTGTAATCCTGCACTACCCTCAGCGACTGCTCTAAATCGCGTTGTCCGGAGGCATAGAGTTTCAGGTCATCCATGTAAAATAAGTGGGTGACCTTGTGCCTCCGGTAATTGGGCTTGCCACAGCTGTATCCCTTAGTATTTTTCAGCGCTATGGACAAAGGCAGTAGCGAGATGCAGAAGAGCAAGGGACTCAAGGAGTCTCCTTGGAAGACCCCTCTTTTAAATGATACCAACTCTGTTCGAACCCTGGTTTCACCCGATGTTATAGTGAACCGAGTCTTCCAGAGCGGCATCAGTTGTTTGATGCATCCCACTATTTGATCATCTACCGAAAGACATTCCAACAGCCGCACAATCAGTTCATGAGACGTAGTGTCGAATGCCTTCCGATAGTCGATCCAGGCCATAGAAAGGTTTCGCAGGTAATGCACGGAGTCCTGTGTGACACAGCGGTCAATCAACAGGTTATCCCTGCAGCCAGCTACTCCTTTCTTAGACCCTCTTTGTTCATATACGCTGAGAAATACGGGATTTACAGCTTGAAGGATACGCATGTACAAGATTCTGGTGAAGAGCTTGTAACATGCGTTCAGACATGTTATTGGCCTGTAGTTTTTAGGATCAGACAAATCTCCGGTCTTCGGGAGGAGCACGGTTCGACCCTCGACAAACCAAGCCGGAATTGGCTGCTCCTGATTTAGCCACGAGTTAAAAACTCTAGCTAAATGCCGGTGGCAACTGGGAAACTTTTTCAACCAGTAGGTGTTTATGCCATCCGGGCCAGGAGCTGCGAAATTCTTTGCGCCTCGTAAGGCACCAAGAATTTCTTCCGTGTTTATCGGGTGACGCAGTACATTCAGGTTTGGAGTCCTCCTACAAACGGACTCGAACTGCGCCAAGGCCGGAGTGTCTGCTTGGAGAGGTTTGGGGTGTTCGTAAATGCCCCTCCAGAAAGTCTCCACGCGATCAGCAGTTGGCGGCTGCTCTATAACTGGTGGTCGCTGTTGGAAGAGACGAGCAGGCTTTTCGGAAAACAATCTGTTTTCCTCCAAACCTCTCGCCCGCGTCACCAGTGATCGTTTAGCAGCGATTAGCGTCCGTATCCTGTCAAGACAATGCTGCTTGACAACAACCAGTACCGCTTGACTGAGCGTGTGATGGTCGCGCCTTAGCTCTCGGGCTATCTGGCGCACGCGGCGCGTAAAAGGCCTACCGGCCGCTCTATATTCCATCACACACTGGATACGGGATGCTTCTTGGCGAGCCAACTGGATTTTCGCTTCCATCTGGCGCACCCGCCTCTGTGCTCTCTCGACAGGAGAGTCTCTCACTCTCCCCTGTCCAGCCAGCCTCAGAGCCGCAGCGTAAATTTCGCAATTGATGCTCCAAATGTCAGAGACCTCCGATAGACGTTCACTCAACGCCTCATCCTCTCTCTTTAAATCTGCCAGCTTGAAGGACCTCTTGTTGTTATGCAAGGCCCTTCGGTCACTGAAATCTCCAGGTGAGACGGCTTCGTCGATTTCCCTCTCAGCGGGCCTCATCGGCGACCTTCCAGCCTGGTTAACAGGCCTTTCAGTCGCCGGAGGGGCAGGCTGAGCTGGAGCACGAACGTATCCCTGCCCCCGAAGGTAAAATACCTGGTTGCGCAAGCTCTGGGAGGTAATTGTGCTATGCTCTGGATGCATTTCACACCACCTCCCATGCATGCGGGACATGTATCCCCTACGGCGCGGGCTACTGCTCTCGTAGCAGCTCAGCAGGTCATCCTTCAGTTCCGTCGTCCACCTAAAACGGTCCATGTCGATGCGTGTGTCGTCGTCAGGGCGATCCGAGGCACCGCCACCTTGCCCAGAGCCGGCTTCCGATACCGGCCTGGTGTGGGTGCTCTTCTTCTGGGGCGGTCGAACCAGAAGGTAGGACCCGTCCGGTGGTTAGCCTTAGGGCCCCCAGCCGACATTTCGGAGGCAGCCGACAACATTGCCTCCTAGGGATGACCTGTACAGGTTGCCGGCCGGCTTTCATCCCTGGCTTGGGTTATCCCCACAGTGTCGCCACGCACCGAATAGCCGTTTGATGTTGGTCGGCTTCCTGGGGGCGCATTTTATACCTACTGCCAGGTTTGCTATCAGCCGCCCCTAACCTGGGGTCAGACGCTGTCGGGAAGCCGTCCTTAACATAGGTGCAGCCGCTTCCTCACTATGGTGGTTCATACGCCTGCTTTCACAGCCGGTGACCACCATAGGCCCTTTTAAGGCAAGGACTACCAATCTTTTAGTCGCCTCTTACGACAGGCAGATTAAACCCTGGGAACATTCTAAACCCGGACCCAGACGGGTTATATATATATATATATATATATATATATCCCGTCTGGGTCCGGGTTTAGAGTGTTCGCAGGGTTTAATCTGCCTGTCGTAAGAGGCGACTAAAAGATTGGTAGTCCTTGCCTTAAAAGGGCCTATGGTGGTCACCGGCTGTGAAAGCAGGCGTATGAACCACCATAGTGAGGAAGCGGCTGCACCTATGTTAAGGACGGCTTCCCGACAGCGTCTGACCCCAGGTTAGGGGCGGCTGATAGCAAACCTGGCAGTAGGTATAAAATGCGCCCCCAGGAAGCCGACCAACATCAAACGGCTATTCGGTGCGTGGCGACACTGCGGGGATAACCCAAGTCAGGGATGAAAGCCGGCCGGCAACCTGTACAGGTCATCCCTAGGAGGCAATGTGGTCGGCTACCTCCGAAATGTCGGCTGGGGGCCCTAAGGCTAACCACCGGACGGGCCCTACCTTCTGGTTCGACCGCCCCAGAAGAAGAGCACCCACACCAGGCCGGTATCGGAAGCCGGCTCTGGGCAAGGTGGCGGTGCCTCGGATCGCCCTGACGACGACACACGCAACGACATGGACCGTTTTAGGTGGACGACGGAACTGAAGAATGACCTGCTGAGCTGCTACGAGAGCAGTAGCCCGCGCCGTAGGGGATACATAGCCCGCATGCATGGGAGGTGGTGTGAAATGCATCCAGAGCATAGCACAATTGCCTCCCAGAGCTTGCGGAACCAGGTATTTTACCTTCGGGGGCAGGGATACGTTCGTGCTCCAGCTCAGCCTGCCCCTCCGGCGACTGAAAGGCCTGTTAACCAGGCTGAAAGGCCGCCGATGAGGCCCGCTGAGAGGGAAATCGACGAAGCCGTCTCACCTGGAGATTTCAGTGACCGAAGGGCCTTGCATAACAACAAGAGGTCCTTCAAGCTGGCAGATTTAAAGAGGGAGGATGAGACGTTGAGTGAACGTCTATCGGAGGTCTCTGACATTTGGAGCATCAATTGCGAAATTTACGCTGCGGCTCTGAGGCTGGCTGGACAGGGGAGAGTGAGAGACTCTCCTGTCGAGAGAGCACAGACGCGGGTGCGCCAGATGGAAGCGAAAATCCAGTTGGCTCGCCAAGAAGCATCCCGTATCCAGAGTGTGATGGAATATAGAGCGGCCGGTAGGCCTTTTACGCGCCGCGTGCGCCAGATAGCCCGAGAGCTAAGGCGCGACCATCACACGCTCAGTCAAGCGGTACTGGTTGTTGTCAAGCAGCATTGTCTTGACAGGATACGGACGCTAATCGCTGCTAAACGATCACTGGTGACGCGGGCGAGAGGTTTGGAGGAAAACAGAATGTTTTCCGAAAAGCCTGCTCGTCTCTTCCAACAGCGACCACCAGTCATAGAGCAGCCGCCAACTGCTGATCGCGTGGAGACTTTCTGGAGGGGCATTTACGAACAGCCCAAACCTCTCCAAGCAGACACTCCGGCCTTGGCGCAGTTCGAGTCCGTTTGTAGGAGGACTCCAAACTTGAATGTACTGCGTCACCCGATAAACACGGAAGAAATTCTTGGTGCCTTACGAGGCGCAAAGAATTTCGCAGCTCCTGGCCCGGATGGCATAAACACCTACTGGTTGAAAAAGTTTCCCAGTTGCCACCGGCATTTAGCTAGAGTTTTTAACTCGTGGCTAAATCAGGAGCAGCCAATTCCGGCTTGGTTTGTCGAGGGTCGAACCGTGCTTCTCCCGAAGACCGGAGATTTGTCTGATCCTAAAAACTACAGGCCAATAACATGTCTGAACGCATGTTACAAGCTCTTCACCAGAATCTTGTACATGCGTATCCTTCAAGCTGTAAATCCCGTATTTCTCGGCGTATATGAACAAAGAGGGTCTAAGAAAGGAGTAGCTGGCTGCAGGGATAACCTGTTGATTAACCGCTGTGTCACACAGGACTCCGTGCAGTACCTGCGAAACCTTTCTATGGCCTGGATCGACTATCGGAAGGCATTCGACACTACGTCTCATGAACTGATTGTGCGGCTGTTGGAATGTCTTTCGGTAGATGATCAAATAGTGGGATGCATCAAACAACTGATGCCGCTCTGGAAGACTCGGTTCACTATAACATCGGGTGAAACCAGGGTTCGAACAGAGTTGGTATCATTTAAAAGAGGGGTCTTCCAAGGAGACTCCTTGAGTCCCTTGCTCTTTTGCATCTCGCTACTGCCTTTGTCCATAGCGCTGAAAAATACTAAGGGATACAGCTGTGGCAAGCCCAATTACCGGAGGCACAAGGTCACCCACTTATTTTACATGGATGACCTGAAGCACTATACCTCCGGACAAAGCGATTTAGAGCAGTCGCTGAGGGTAGTGCAGGATTACAGTCAAGCTATTGGTATGGAGTTCGGGATAGACAAATGTGCCATGGTTCATCTCAAAAGAGGACGTTGCGGAGATAGTGAAGATGAGGAGCAGCTCGTTGATGGGAGCATCTTGCGACAACTGCATGCCGGAGATACTTATACCTACCTTGGAGTGGTGCAGCGTCACATCCAAGAGGCAGAATTGGTCAAAGAGTGTCTCCGCCGCAAGTATTTGCACCGACTCCGGCAGATCTGGTCGTCAGAACTGTCCGGCAAAAACAAAGTCGCTGCCACAAACATGCTTGCGGTCCCATTGTTGTTATACAGCTTTGGTGCTATCCACTGGAAAGTGGAAGAGCTGCGACAAATCGACATAAAGACCCGCAAAAGGATGAATATGGAGGGAAGTCTACATCCTAGATCTTCTGTCCCGCGAATATACCTCCCGCGACACCTGGGAGGGCGTTGACTATTGAGTTTGGAGCGTCTGCACAACAGAGTAGTACTGGCCACTGCCTGCTATGTTACGACGAGCACCGATCCCCTGATCCGCTTTGTGCGAGAGCACGAGATTGCGGGTAAAGGAGCCTTCCTTTTTAGAGCAGCAACATGGGCAGCCGAAGAACTTAGTCTCACGCCCGACTTCACGCGGAGGTGTCAGCAGTCCGTTACGGAACTTGCTCCCGCACAATTAAAAACCCGGATTAAAACTGCTGAAGTCCAATTGCTTTTAATACTTCACAAAGATAAACCAATGCACGGCATCTTCTACAAACATCTAGAAGAGCATGGTTTATCTGAGCAGTTGACCTTCTCCTTCCTAAGGTCTAATGGGTTGAAGTCGGAGACTGAGAGCTCTATAATGGCTTGCCAAGACGGTGTCTTCAACACCTTAGTATACCGTAGCCGGATTATGGGCACGGATGTGCCCGATATCCGCTGTAGAGCCTGCCTGCAGGCGCCAGAGACCCTTACGCACCTCTTGTCGGCGTGTAAGGTGTACGCTGGCACAGCCTACGTCTATCGGCACAACGCGGCTCTACGAGTGCTATACTACCATTTAAGGCACTCATACGGTATAGATGAGACACCGGTGCTGCCATACGCTCCAGGGGACATTGAGTCCGTTGTGGAGAACGAGAGGTGCCGAATTTACTGGAACTACTCATTCTCCACGCTCGAGCTTATACATGCAAATAAGCCCGACATAGTCCTCCTCGACTACCAACAAAAGGCGATGTTCGTTATCGAGTTCTCGGCACCTGCCGAGGGCAACATCGCCTCTAAGGAGGAGGAAAAGCGGACCAAGTATCAGGAGCTCCTCGCACAACTTCGCAGGCTCTGGCCGGACTACACTGTGAGTCTGCTAGTAATGGTCATTGGATCCCTAGGTGGTATGAGGATACGCTGCTCTCTGCACTGCGCAAAATGCCGGTGTGCCGTGCGGCGGCGCACATCTTAGCCGCCAGAATGCAGAAGGCAGTCATCCATGGGTCCCTTCGTCTGCTTAGGACGCACGATTCGCGGACCCAGTGATTGCTCACCTCACGGTGTGAGGAGTAGTCACTGGGAAATGGAACAGCAGCCCGGTGTGTCGGAGCCCGGGTTGCACCTTTTTTGTTTTTGTTTTGTTTATATACAGGGTGGGCCAATAGTGCGTAGTGCGTGGACGGAAGATTGTGGGCTTACTAAAAAATATTTCTAAAATGTGTCACCTGATCATGGTAGGGACCCTTGAGGGCTACAACGTAAAAATATTTTCACTTAAATTTTGAGGTTTATACAGGGTGAACTCCCTATATATTATTGCATATTTGGATTCCTTGGTCAATTCTAGTGTGACTGTGTATCATACATGGAACTTTAAACTAACCGTTTAGGCCACATCAAGACCACATTTCCAGACGACATGACAAACCTTTTTAGGCATGTGTTAGCAACAACCCACTTCGTCTGCGACTCAAATGTACCAACCAATTGAAGGTGTAGCCATGGAAAGCCCTCTAAGCCCAGTAGTAGCGAACTTTGTAATGGGGAAGATCGAACAGACAGCTTTGAAAAGCACTCAATACAAGCCCAAGATATGGTTAAGATACGTGGACGATAAGTTCGTCATTTGGGACCACGGAAGAGAAAAGCTAGAACAATTTCTCGAACACCTGAACAGCGTGCATAAAAAACATCCAGTTCACCATGAAGGTAGAAGAAAACAAAAGAATTACTTTCCTTGATATTCTTCTAACATGAAATGGAGCTACATTAGGACACAAGGTATATAGAAAACCAACTCATATTGACCGGTATTTACATAAAGAATCAAACCACCATCCATCTCAGAAGTACAAAATTCTTAGAACTTTGACAGAACTGGCTAGAAAAGTTTGCGAACCAGGGGAACTTGACACCGAACTGGAACATCTAAAGAACGCTCTTAAGGTAAACGGCTATACAGAAAAAGAAATAACAGTAACAATGAGAAGAAATAGGACAAAACAAAAACCTGAACATATAGCAAAAGCTTTTCTACCCTATGTGCCTGGAACAACAGACAGAATAGAAAAAATGTTACGGAAATAAAACGTCAAGACCACCTACAAGCCCACAAGAAAGATACAGGAGTATTTGAGAACGGTGAATGATAAAAGAGACCCACTCACAACGTAGGGGGTTTATCGCATACCATGCGCACGTGGGAACCTAGGAACAACGAAACGATCGATAAACACAAAGATTGTAGAACATAAAGCCAGCTGTCGACTTCGTTATACGGACAAATCAGCGGTAGCAGAACATGTGATTAAGGAAGGGGGCCATAAGATCAAGTTTGAAGGTTCTTGCCGCAACGTCTTCATACTATGCCAGACTTAACAGAGAAGCTTTTGAAATACAAAAACACCACAATAATTTCAATAGAAAATAAGATATACAGAAATTCAACCGGACATGTGTACCCAGGTACCCATCCGAAAGGACCTGAAGACACTGCCATATCGCAAGGGGGCTACCAGCGCTACCTGGTTGGGCCACGTGACCGTTAACAGGCATAAATACAGATGCAGATCCACCAGCTGTCAGTATTTTGGAGGTCGCTGAAGTGAAATAGCTTCTGAAGATGCCATCCACTCGTGGTAGCGAAACGTCAAGCCTTAACGCTAAACGACGCGGGCCAAAAAACCCAAGAACCACAAACTCATATTTAGTGCTATTTGAAAAACAAAGTTTAGGGTGAGTTTTAAGGGTTGAAGTACAAAAAAATGGTTTAAAAGCATGGAATGATAGACCCTATAGTATATTAAGAACAGGCCTACGGCATAGCAACCGCCATAGCAATCCGCTTCGAAAACCACTTGTTTGATATTAACCGCCAGGCGAGTCGCCGGTCGTGGGTGCAACCGATACGAAATACGTCTGCCGTATACCCTTTTGTATACCCGCGACGAGATAACAGGTAAAGTGGCCTAAAAATATCAGCACTATTATAGTGGCCTAATAAAAATAGCAACTTTGTTTTGGTTGATCGTTTTGGGTTATTTGTTATAGTTTTGAGTGAATTTTGGGTCTTAACAGTGCGTAAGTGTTAAAAGGTTATTTTTAACAATTCCAAAAGATTTAAATCTTGCGAATTTCTTTAAAAAATAACATCGTGTTTGTGAACACAGTAGATAATAACGACGGGATCTTGGGAACACTCATGCCTGTTAGAGCGAGGCCGTTGCTATTTCTAGCTTATTCGAATGCGTTACCCATATTCAGCTTAAACGATAATGCTTCTGGCAATGCAGAATCCATTTGCCGATTTTTTTTTCATTATTTGCGTAGACTCATTCATTGCCGTACAAAGTTTAGTCTTATTTTTGAAATGTTCAGATTACATTTTTATAACTTTCCATTGAGAAATATCGATTTTCTATTTATCAGGTTTTTTTATCAGCAAAGAAAGCAATCAAGTCATTACTAGAAGTTCCCGCACTCGCCGGCCTCTGTCGGACATTTAGTTTGCCCCATATAACATTTATTACAATAATTATGCTAATTTCATGTACTCCGCACCTACCACGTTGGTCAACCTTGAACTTTGCCTAATAATTATTTAGGTTTCGGACCAGACAGATATGCCTTTCTCAATTCTTAACTTATAAAAACCTTTTCGAGACCCTTTGTATATTTTGCATAGAAGGGTAATATGTCTTTAGGTCTTTCTCTTTCATCTTTCTAGATTGTGGAGTCGATAACTGTTTTTTGAAGCTACGTTTTCTAATCAACTCTTTGACAATATCTGTGTGATACCCATTGATTATGGCAACTTTTTATGATTTGCTTTTCTTTTTGAAACCTTTTACATTATCCATTTTTAAAGATCAAATGATATATTCCTTAATAACTCACTATGTATATAGAGTTCAAAGTAATCCACGGTAGTACATGTTGAACTGTAAAGTGGTAGAATTTGAAATTCTTGCTGCGAAATGGTTTTCAAATTGTTATGTTCATACGTTGGGAAGGAAAACGTTGAATGGAGTTTTCCTTCTCAGGTTATGGAATTTGTAGAAACTTGTTATATGAAGTTTTTTTAAAGCCAGAATGGAATCTAGATGTAAGTTTCGCATACAATGTCGATATCTTCAGCAACCTGTTTTTTATAGGTTAGTTCCCTGTTCTCCATGCTGTACAGTTTCGTGGTGCCTTTGATTCTCCTAGTGAGGGGTGCAGAAAGAGTATTTAGTTGCTTAGCTGGGCTATTCTGGATATCGTTGGCCTTGCTGATCCTGACACCGCTGGGATTCCCGTACTCTGGAGAACCTGGATATCTTGCACCCCAGCGTTTTATGATTGCTGTAAGATCTATTTCACTAATTATCGTAGAAGCTGGAAGCACCCTTTACCAAGTGTTCTCGAATCTCAAAAATTCTGTATAAGTTTACTGCAATATGTAAAAACCGTAAAAAATGAATGTTTTCAAATTGCATTAAAATAATCATCGTCAGGTATTTTCAATGTAAAGAAGTGCAGTAGTGTTCTGTTGAAAAACAGATAAAGACCTGATTTCTCTAAATTTTCTCAAAAAAGGCATAAGAATTCTTCAATATTATCCAGTTAACTCGAAAATTACGCATTATACACAATTAAAGCAGAAAATTAGCCCAATCGTTACGTCGTAAAAAAGGCTTTTGACAGCAAAAGGTCGGAAATGAAATTTGGTGGCATGGTAGACATAGGTCCCCTCAACTTACACCTAAGTTTGCAACCTCGGGAATTGCCGCTCGACGGGTGGAGGGTCAAAAGTGGTAAGTCACATCGAAAAAAGGTTCAAACGAGAGAATTCGATTTGCGACCGCTGCGGTGGGGGTTGCCGCTCGAGGAAGGGAGGTGAAAACTGTTTCGTGACGCTTTTGGACAAATAGCGGCGTGGTGGTAGGTGCTATCGAGAAAAAGTTTAAATAGTATATGTATATGGAGACAACAGAATTCTTCACAGTTTTGGTTTTTAAATTTTTCTTGTGCGACCAAACGTTTGCATTCTACAGTGCCCCAAAGTTAGGGGATGGTTTTTGATTTTTCCTAAAATCTGAATTTTTTAGCGTATTAAGTTGAAGAATGCTATCAAAGAGTTCTGTAACACTTTTTCTCCTGAGAAAATAAGATTTCTCATATCTCTCTATTATCTGCAGCTGCCTAAATGATACATTTGGGCTAAAAAAAAAGTACGACTTTTAGGAAGACAGCGCTACCTGCTGCCGATATTAGCCAATCGTTAAGTCCTACAAAAGTCTTTTGAGCGCAAAAGGTCGGAAAGAAGCCTTTGCTCATGGAGTCATACATGAGCAATAATCCGGCCTAAGGAGACCCAGAGACATCTCCTCTGAACTCACTTAGGCAAATCTCAGTAGGCGCGTCCACGTCGAGGGGGTGGACTCGACTATAACCCAGTCGGTGGCTGAGTTCTACTGGGGACCCCAGTGTTGCGGGGTATATCGCAACCTCCTTGCCCAGGAATACGGGTGAAACCCACACCGGCAGATAAGGCGTAGAAGAAGGACTTCGATACGGCAGATCTGGCGCAAGTGGCAACCTATAAAGCGGGGGAGGCTAGCCTCCACAGTCCTGTTAGACAGCTAGCCTAGAGGAAGACAACTTCAAAATCAAATTACCCTGCCCTCCAGGTTGGGGGTTAGGGCGATGGATTTGCGCTCCATCACCTGCAAAACTGTGAGCCTGCAAAATATCCCAACAATGCCTCGGAAGAGGACAGACATTCTACGAAACGGAAACTGGCTATGAAAAGGACATTGCGATTTGGTACTTGGAACGTTCAAGGGATAGGAACGAAAATTCATGAAGTATTCAAACAAATTGTACGATACAAACTGGACATAATAACGCTTACGGAAGTCAAGAAAAAAGGGAAAGGAGTAGAACAAAAGGATCAGTATACCTTCATTTACAGCGGAGTACCTGAAGAGGAAAGAGGGAGTAGTGGAGTAGCAATAGCAATACATATGAAATACAAACGGAATATCAAGTCATGGGAACAAAAAAATGACAGAATCCTTGCTGTAGAAATGGAAATTAAAAACCATCCCCTCATAATCATAGCAGCGTATGGGCCAAATGAAGATGCCAAAATAGAGAAGAAAGATGAGTTTTTTAACAGTATGACAAATCTACTGAGCAGTATCAGCAATCGAAAGGAAATCATCTTGATCCTGTCGTGGGACAACTTGGAAAAGATGTCTCGTGAACTCTAATGGAGAAAGAATCATTGAAATGTGCGAAAGCAATCACCTGAAAATTTCAAATGGATTCTATCAACACATAATGATTCACCGGTATACTTTGGAACAAACAACTAGGAGGCTGAAATCTATTATCGATTATGTGGTTGTCAAGCAAGTGTCTGACTTGGAAATATTAGATGTGAGAGTAATGCGTCCAGAATGCGGATCAGACCACCACTTATTGTTAGCAAACATATAATTTATCTACAGAAAAGTAAACAAAACTAAAGCAGACACAGACGCCTCGACGAAATTCTTGTATCAGATAAGACTCGCAAACAAACTGAAGGAAGTCCAGAATGATACAGCAGAGACAAGCTTGAAACCCTCGTAAAAGAAAACAAAGACCTACACCGAAAAAGGCTGGAAACAAGATCATCAGAAGACATTACAAACTATCAGAAAAAAGAAAATAAGTCCAGAGGGAAATAAGGAAAGCTCAAAATGAATATTGGGAGAAGGTATACCTAGTCGTCGATCAGAATATTGGAACACACGAACAAACAAAGCCTGGAAGGTACTCAAAACTATGAGAAACCAAACAAAAAACGCTACGAGAATAAGTCCAATCGCATACAAGAATGGGAAAAGTATCACGAAGACGTACTCACAGAACAGAGAGTGGAATTCACGATAACGCAGATGGAAGGTAATGATAGTACCGCTTACAGTTCCATCGTAGAAGAAATAACACCGTCTGAAGTGAGAAAAAGTATTCTACAGATGAAAAACGGTAAAGCACCGGGCTCAGGTAATATCGTAGCTGAACTTGTCAAAGCAGCCCCTGATGTACTTATGGAGCTGTTGGCTCACATATTCAATAAATGTCTAGCAGGAGAAGAAGTTCCTAAGGATTGGAAGCGGTGCATAATAACATCAACACATAAAAAGGGCAGCACACAAAAATGCCAAAACTACAGAGGGCTCAGCGTCATATGCACTGTGGTAAAATTATACGGACGCATTCTAAAGCATCGAATGGAAGATGAATCAAAGAATCCGATGAATAAAATGGCTTCAGGGCTTCAGGGTCATGTATAGATGGTATTTTTACTATAAAAAATATTACAGAAAAAATAATTGCAAGAGGACGTTCATATGGCATTTGTTGATCTCCAGAAGGCTTATGACCCTGTTCCATTAAACAAGTTATGGCCTTGCATGGAAGACGAAAACATCTCCAAAATGTATATCACAGCGGCTGTACTGAAGCAGTGAAGACAAATAATGAGGTGTCAGGGCACTTTAAAATTACAAAAGCTTAGAACAAGGCTATACCCTAGCACAGTTACTTTTCAGGATCTACCTACAAGGAGCGCTCAACGTCTGGAAAAGGAAATGTGGAGGTATGGGAACACCTATAGGGAAAAATGTGATATTCACATTATTGTTCGCAGATGACCAGGTAGTGTTAAGTACAGACCGAGACGACTTAAACTATATGTTGCGAAAACTAAAGGATGAGTATGAAAAATGGGGCCTCGTTATAAACATGCAAAAAAGTGAATACTTAATAGTAGGTGATGAAAATGACAGAAGCGACATGCAAATAGATAACGAAAAGATAAAACTATGCTCATCTTTCAAATACCTAGGCGTCAGTGTCAGTCAAGTGCCAAGACAAAAGCTATGATCTATAATAATAATAATAATAATTTATTCACCAACAATACAGAGGGTAAATAAATTGTTTGACCCACAGAAGGTGCGGACCTTGTGCGTGGGTTACATTGCAATACATACATATATTTTACAAATACATATATTAAAACTAATACTAACTATATTAAAAACTTGTGTCAATTCAAAATCCTGTTAAAAACATTTGAAAAAATATCTCTGGGTGTGTCCATTATCCATTTTTTGACTTTTTTTGTATACAATATGAGATTCTATGGATTTCAGTGAAGCAGGAAGTAAATCGTATATGCAGCAACATAAATATATTAAATTTTTTTGGCCTATTGACTTAAATATAGGTCTTAAGGTCCTATTCTTGGTTCGTGTATTATGTTCACGGCTATTGAAGTTGATATAATTTTTATGTTTGTGGACGAAATTCAATATGTTAATAATTGTCGGATATCAAATTTCTGGAATTCTTTAAATAAATTATTTGAGGGGTAAGTGGGTTCTTCATAATAAATAACCTTCAAAACACATTTTTGCACGGAACTGATACTCTCCAAATGAGTTTGATGCACTCCTTCCCAACCTAAGATGCCATAATTTAGCTGGGACTGCACAAGAGAATAATACAATGTTTCTAAACAACGTGTGTTTAGAAATTGTCTAAGAAATTTGAATTTAGGTAATAGTTGTCTGACTTTCCGCGAAAGAAATTTTATTTGTAAATCCCATGTTAAATGTCTGTCAATTATTATACCTAAGTATTTGACACTATCAGCCTCAAAAATTTGTCTTTTGTCTATTTTAATCGGTCCAAAATTCGGTAACGTATTTTTATATGACGAAAAAGGTAAATAGTAAGATTTATCAAAATTTATCGTAAGAAGATTGGTATCAAACCAATTTTTAATAATTGTTATATCATACCTGATTATTTCTTGGATTTCTTTCCAGCTTGATGCTTGGTAGGTTATCACTGTATCATCTGCAAAGCAGTGTATCATTGATTTTGTGGCAATATTAAGTAGGTCGTTTACATAAATATTGAATAAGAGCGGTCCTAAGACGGTTCCTTGTGGTACGCCGTACTCAAATATTTTGCACTCACTCAAGATATTATCTTTTTCGACATAATTTGTGCGATTGTTTAGATAGCTTTCCATTAGCCTGAATGGTACTCCACGAAAGCCGATATGGTCTAATTTATTCAATAGAATGCTATGGCTGACAGTGTCAAATGCTTTAGCTAGATCAATAAATACAGATACGGTAGGGATTTTTTTATCTAACGATATGATTAGTAAGATGTAAGATGGCATCTTGAGTGGAAACTCCTTTTTTAAATCCAAATTGGTTCTCAGACAAAATTTTATTTTTTTCTAGGTAGGATTCAATCCTACTTTTTCATATACCTTAGCTAAACTTGATATAAGTGTAATAGGTCTATAATTTGTCATTTCTGTTTTTTTGCCAGATTTGTAGATAAGTTTGATTACCCCTATTTTAAAAGCAGATGGGTATATTCCTGACTGAAAGATTTTATTTACTAAATAGGTTATAGGTGTTGAAACTATAGTGACTATTGTTTTTAAAACTTCAGTTGTTATTCCATCAGTTCCTGGCGATTTATGTGTTTTAAGATTACTTATTATAAACTCAACTTCCTTGGGATCAGTGTCTTCAATAGAAAATGATTTCGAACTTCTAGGTGAGAAAAATTTGTAATTATTATTACTTGAAAATTTAGATGCCAATTTACTGCCAACGTTTGAGTAATAATCTACAAACATGTTTGATATGTCATTTTTATCATCTTCTATTGTACCACTTGCCGTCATTATGTGATTTATCGTGTTTTTATCTTTATTTTCATTACACAAATTTTTAATACAATTCCATAATTTTATAGGTGAACTGCTGTTCTTATTAATTTCAGTTTTGAAACACATCTTTTTTGCCTCACGTATGATCGTTGTAAGTCTGTTTTTATATTTTTTGTAATAATTTTGTAGCTGTTCGTTGTTCCAGTCTTTTGATAATAGTCTACACATCTCATTTTTCTTATTATTTGAATTGACAATAGCTGTTGTTATCCAGTCCCTCCTTTTCCTATGTTTTTTTTGTTGTTTGAACTTTGATGGTGCTTTTTGTTATGCTATTTCGAATTTTTTCTATTTAATTATGTGCAATATCATTGGAGTGATCTAATTTAAAAAAATCATTCCAAAGCTCACTGGAAAAATGTTTATATATAGTTTGGCATAGTTGATGTATGTCTTAAATTTTGCTGGATGATCTTCCTCCCTATTAGTATCAAAATTGGTTTGCAAAATGATCGGATAGTGGGCAGTTACGTTATGCTTGTACATATAGGCTTAAATGCTTACGCATTTACTGAGCTTTTGATGAATATGTGGTCAATACAAGAGTTCTGATTCTTGAACTGTCTTGTGTATTGATTGACAAAAGACCTAAAACCATTGCTATATAATATATTTAAATAGACATGTGCATAATCAGAATCTGCAAGAATGTCAATATGTATGTCGCCAATGATGATAGATGTTTGATTTGCTGCATATTTACTTCTGTGTAAAAAATCCTCAAGTTGCCTGTTAAACGCATATGGATATGTTGATGGTGTCCTATAAATTGCTAGAATATTCAGTATCTTCAAATTGGCAAGTATAATTTTCACGCTTATAATTTTGAGTCGTTCAAATGTAATTGTCTCATGACTGTAATTATAATTATTCTTTATAAAAACTACAACACCATCGTTTTGATTAATATCTCCATTATTATATATTTGTACATATCCTGAAATTTTGTATAGCTCAGGATATTTTATTTGCCAAGTTTCTGTGAAAACCAACATCTCAAATTGTTCCTTTAACTCATCAATAAACATCAACATTTCATCAAAATTTTTCGAGGTACTTCTTATGTTATTATAAAAGATTTTAAAGCTATTTTGAGAAGATGAACTGACATTCTTATATTCTTGAACATTATTTATAACTAATGTTGCAATACAAGTTTGTTCTAATTCCTCGATATCCAGATCCATAAATAAACATAAAAATAAATATAGTTTTAGAATAATATTCGTGATATGTGTTTTTGTTGAAAAAACGTAAACACCGGACAAGTTCTATCTGTTGGAGAGTGGTTAATATCATAATTCTTGTGATATTTTTCGTTAGAATATAAACAATTACAACATGTATGTGTAATCATGTTGCATGACGTACTGTCGTGGTTCTGTCCACATTTTATGCATACTTTTTGGTTGGTGCATTTTTTCTCTGAATGGTTGGAATGGTTGGAAATAATTTTTCGTTGTTAGAGTAGACCGACAAGTTTTGAAAACCAGCTAAAATTTTACTATTATTATTATCATCAAAATTGACTATACAATTTACCTCAAATTTCTGCATATATTATATAAAATTTTTGATGACTTATGTATCTAATATAGGTGACGTGTAAATCTTCTTCGGTTATAAAGTGATTTTGGCGAATAATGTCTTCTTCTACTTCCTTTTCGGTGATTTTGTCATCGGAGCGGTAGCCAACAATTTTAATTTTTGGTTCGAACATCTTGGGCTCTGATAATTTGTATTGTTGTAGCAATTTCTGTTTTATTTATTCTTTCAACTTGGTATGGCAGCTATCTTCTACTTTCAACTCTATTCCACCATTCTTCAAGGTTCTAACATTTTCGATTTTTATATTAAGTTTTGACAAATTTACATTTCTGCTGAGGACTCTTCTAGTAAGGTAGGCGGACTACTGCTTTTCAGGGGTGATTACTATAGTTTTTAACGATTTTGGTTTATTTTTCACTGGAGGGTTGCTCATGACAATTTCTGAATATGATGGGTTTGTTGTTTCTTTTTTCTATTGTTTCTATTCTTGCATTTAATTTTTGGAGCGTTGTAACAACGGAGTCTTTTTCTACAATGTTTGAGCTTATGAGGTCATATTGTTCTTGAAGCCTACGATTTTCGTTCGTTAATTGATAAATTTATTTGTCCTTTTCAAGAAGTATTGAACGATAAAGCTCAAGCTCCTCATTTTTTTGTATCAGTTCTCGTTGTAGTCGTTCGTTATTTAATCTGAGATATTCATTTACTTCTTGAGATGTACTTACGTTCGTTTCTTCGGATAAAGAGTCACTGGTAATTTTCTTTTTCTTTTTGCTCATTGAAATCTTCAAACATTCAGTATTTTATGTCCTAAGTCCTTGCTATGACGTACAAGTCATACAAAAGTGTCAAAATTTTAAATTAAATATGGTCGAACGTCGCTCTTCCTTGCAACACTGGCACACCTACACGTAGACAACTTCAGGAAATCCTCAGGAACACTTGCAGCAACAGCAGGGAATTAATTAGGCCCAGGAAAACTGATTATTTTAAATATATTCAGGTACGATATAGAGCGAGCTAATACTTACTATTGCGCCTATAAAACAATAGTCCAGAGCATATGCACCTACGTCTCCGAAACAAGGGAGTTAAACAAAAAATGAAGTCAAGTTGATTGACTCAGTACTTCCCACACATTACTGTGATACCAGTTTATTATTTTCCCATAGCATGAAGCTTTAGTCTGAGATCCCCTTGCAAATAATATTCATCGGCAGCCCCCCCCCCCCCCCAAAATTGCCTTATGCCTTATGTCTTTCCTTCTCAGGCCGATGGACAGCCTATTATCAATGCTACAGGCTTTTAGTTTTACAACCCCAAGTCACCCCAATTTCATCGCCACCCAAAGAATAGGTAGAAAATGATCAGGAACCCCTAAAACATCTAAAAACGAAGTTTGAGCTGTTTTCATATTTTTAGTTTGATTATTGCTACGCTGTCACTGACACGATTTCTAACAACCATACGCGTTTTCCAACCTCACCATGGTAGTAATTCTGTGTCAAAATTTCATTAGAACCGATTTAATAGTTTCCACGTTACAAAATACAAAACGATCTAAATAAATACTCCCCTTAGTTTCGATAATAGGTTAGGCAATGTTTGGATGGACCTAGAAAGGTGATTTATGTCGCTAGGCCTTCCTTCACAGGTTAGTGGACAGCCTGTTATGAATACAACAAATTTTTCAGTTTTTCAACCCCCCAACCACCCCAATTTCACCCCCACCCAAAAAAATTCGGAAAATGATCAGGAACCTCTAAAACGAAGTTTCAGCTGTTTTTGTATTTTTAGTTTTTTTATTTCTGCGCCGCCACTGGCACGATTTATAAAAACCATACGCATTTTCCATCCTCGCCACGGTGGTAATACTGTGTCAAAACTGCATTAAAATCAATTCAACACAGTTTCCTCGTTACACAATATAGAACGATCTAAAGAAATACTCGTAAGTCCTTTGGTTTCTGTAATAGGCAATGTTCGGATGGATTTAAAAAAAGTTATTTATGTCACTAGGCCTTCCTTCACAGGTCAGTGGACAGTCTGTTATGAAAGCAACATATTTTTCAATTTTACAACACCCTACCCTCCAACCACCCCAATTTCACCCCCACCCAAAAAAAAAATAGAAAATGATCAGGAACCCCTAAAACGCCTAAAAACGAAGTTTGGGCAGTATTTTTTTTTTGTTGTTTGCTAATTGCTCCGCCGCCCGTGCACCGATTTTCAAACTTGTAGGAACATTACCTACTACGACCCCACAGCATATCGCTGCCCAAATTTCATCACAATCCATGCAGCGGTTGCTTAGATTACGTGGCTAGAAAAACGCGTACAGACAGACCGACAGGCAGACAGGCAGACATAGACAGACAGACAGACAGACAGACAGACAGACAGACAGACAGACAGACAGACAGACAGACAGACAGACAGACAGACAGACAGACAGACAGACAGACAGACAGACAGACAGACAGACAGGCAGACAGACAGACAGACAGACAGACAGACAGATAGACCGACAGACAGACAGACCGACAGACAGATAGACCGACAGACAGACCGACAGACAGACCGACAGACAGACCGACAGACAGACCGACAGACAGACAGACCGACAGACAGACCGACAGACAGACCGACAGACAGACCGACAGACAGACCGACAGACAGACCGACAGACAGACCGACAGACAGACCGACAGACAGACCGACAGACAGACCGACAGACCGACAGACCGACCGACAGACCGACCGACAGACCGACCGACAGACCGACCGACAGACAGACCGACAGACAGACCGACAGACAGACCGACAGACAGACCGACAGACAGACCGATAGACAGACAGACCGACAGACAGACAGACCGACAGACCGACAGACAGACAGACCGACAGACCGACAGACAGACAGACCGACAGACCGACAGACAGACCGACAGACAGACCGACAGACAGACCGACAGACAGACCGACAGACCGACCGACAGACCGACCGACAGACCGACCGACAGACAGACCGACAGACAGACCGACAGACAGACCGACAGACAGACCGATAGACAGACAGACCGACAGACAGACAGTCCGACAGACAGACAGACCGACAGACAGGCAGACCGACAGACAGACAGACAGACAGACCGACAGACAGACAGACCGACAGACCGACAGACCGACAGACCGACAGACCGACAGACCGACAGACAGACAGACAGACAGACCGACAGACCGACAGACCGACAGACAGACAGACCGACAGACAAACCGACAGACAGACCGACAGATAGACCGACAGACAGACCGACAGACAGATCGACAGACAGACCGACAGACAGACCGACCGACAGGCAGACCAACAGACAGACAGACCGGCGGAAATGAGTGACGTGGATTTGCGTTATGTAGACATCATAAAACGCCCAAAAAGTGTATTATCTCAAAATAGAAAATTTTCGCGATCACAATACTCCCCTCACCTATCGGTGTGGGAAGTAAAAAGATCGGCAAAAACTCCTATCCCTTGAAATGGATTTCTGGCGAAGAGGTGCAAGAGTATCTAGGCTAGGTCGTATCGGAAACGATAGGATACGAGAAATCATGAAAGTTGAGCAAACTATAATTAATACTGTTGAACAAAAACAACTGATATGGTATGGCCATGTTCAAAGGATGGATGAAGATAGGTGGCCCAAGATAGTATGGCACTGGACACCCCAAGAAAGACGGAAAAGGCGAAGGCCACCTCGAAGCTGGAAAACTGACATACAAGAGTCCATGGCAGCCAGAGGACTCCAAGAAGGATACTGGCACGATAGAAAGTTTTGGAAGTTGAGATGCGAGAAGCGGCAGCGGCCGTAACCAACTCGTGTGTGTATATATATAAGGTCGGAAAGAAATGAAATTTGGTGGGGTGGTAGACATTGGTCTATTGAATGTACACCTAAGTTTGCGACCTCGGGGTGTTGACGCTCGAGGAGTAGGGTAGTGAAAACTCTGCTTCGCGACGATTTTCGAAAAATAGTGTCGTTTTGGTAAGTGGTATCGAAAAAAAGTTTCAAATGATAAACGAAAAGTAGTAGGTCGGTCCGGTGCCTTGACCCTATCAAGTTCCCCCGCGGTATAACAAATAGTACCTTAAGAACTCAAATTGCGACCTCTGGGGGTTGCCGCTTTAGGGTGGAGGATAGGGGCGGGGGTAAATTTTGTTCTCTCCATAAATCATTTGAACCTTTTTTCGATAGCACTTACCAAAAGGACGGTATGTTTCAAAAATTGTCGCGAAGCAGAGTTTTTACGCCCCTACCCTCGAGCAGCAACCCCCCGAGGTGGCAAACTTAGGTGTACATTTAGGGGACCAATGTCTACCATCCCACCAAATTTCATTTTTTTTCCGATCTTTTGCGCTCAAAAGACTTTTGGAGGACTAAACGATTGGTGAGTATCGGTAGTAGGTGTTCCCAAATGTCGTGTACGTTTTTTAAGTCGAAATTTGTTATTTATATTTAGGCAGCTACAGATCATAGAGACATGAGGAGAAAAAGTGTTACAGAACTTTTTGATAGCGTTCTTTGACCTAATACACGATAAAACTCTGATTTTAGTAAAAATCAAAAACCACCCTCTAATAGGGTACTTGCAGAAAAAAATATTATGTCGTTTACGCGTTCCTTAGAGCCTAGTAAACATGACAAAATCGCTTGTTGTGCAAACAACCTCTGACGTCAGTGATATCGTATAGTGTTGGGATGTAAAGTATTGATATTCGATAGCGATAGCCAGTGCTAACCTAACATTTTGACATTGATCATTATAACCACAAAACACAGTCACACAAAAAAGTACAAAAGTCAAAAGAATAAAAGTTAGGGTAGATTACTAATTCACTTTGTAGGGATGGGCTTGAATTAGGTTCTATCTTTGATTGGATATCGATAAGATATCTGTGACGTCAGCCCTTGTTTTAAGTCACGTAGAAAAATTTGAATATATCCTTATTTTATTTTGCACATATCTTTCTTTGGCCGTCAGTAAAATAATGTTTTTTGTTTCCTACTGCTTCTTGATATGGTTTTCTTTACGCTATGTAAACTCTCGAGACGATTTCGCGACCTCTGCAAGTACCTTATTTTTAGGGCACTGTAGAATAGAAACTATTGGTTGCACAAGAATAGGGTACTTGCAGAAAAAAATATTGTCGTTTACGCGTTCCTTAGAGCCTAGTAAACATGACAAAATCACTTGTTTGGTTTTTTGGAATCGTCTGTGAGGGATATTCCAAAAATTATTTCAAATGCCGGAAAATGCCGCGCAAACAACCTCTGACGTCAGTGATATCCTATAGTGATGGGATGTAAAGTATTGATATTCGATATCATTAACCAGTGCTAACCTAACATTTTGACATTGATCATTATAACCACAAAACACAGTCACAAACAAAAGTACAAAAGTCAAAAGAATAAAAGTTAGGCTAGATTACTAATTCACTTTGTAGGGATTGGATTCATTCATAATGGGATGCGCCGAAATAAAATGATGGCTTCGATTAGTTGCGAATCTCGGCCACAAACAGGATGAACTGTGATACCTATCAGATATAAGAATGTATTGCAACGAAAATGCTAGTGGGTTAATTGCCTGTTTCAAATATGTTTAAGTATCAATAAATTGATTCGCATTGGTAGAGAATTCAGATCATCTCTAGTTTGCAGTTGAATCTCACGCACCTGCGCTGTAGCGGTATCGATTGTCGATATCGATAAGATATCTGGGACGTCAGCCCCTTTTTTAAGTCACGTTGAAAAATTTGAATATATCCTTATTTTATTTTGCAAATATCTTTTTTTGGCCGTCAGTAAAATCATTTTTTTTGTTTCCTACTGCTTCTTGATATGGTTTTCTTTACGTTATGTATACTACCGAGACGATTTCACGACCTCTGCAAGTACCCTATTGTAAAGACCAAAATTGTGAAGAACTTTGTTTTGTCTCCATATATTATTAGAACGTTTTTTCTATAGTACTTATCGCGACAGTGCTATTTGTCGAAAACAGAAACGAAACAGTTTTCACACCCTCCCCCCACCCTTGAGCGGCAATCCCGAGAGGTCGCAAATTTAATCTTGAAACAAGGCCGGTAGTAGGTATCAGTATGTTCCTAAATGTCGTATTTTTTAACCAAATGCGTGAGATTAGGCAGCTGCAGATAATAAAGAAATGAGAAGATATCATATATAAACATCATATAAACAAAGACGATCCCAAGATTTTAACTAAGAAGATGAAAGATTTCCTTCAGAGCATTGGCATTAAGGTGGACATAAAACAAGCAAGACTAATTGGTGAGAAAACTTGACTTTTAGAACTAAATACTACGGAAAACAAAATTAAGGTTATGAAAAATAAAACTAAATTGAGAACATACAAGGAGTCAGTAATTTATATAAATAATGTCAAGGAGAGAAAGGGAAATACAGGCGAATTTAAGAAAAATAGCTAGAGAAGAGAGAATCAAGGGGCGTAGGGTAAAACCAGGATTTATGAAATTAATTATCGATGGGCAAGTGTGGAAATGGAATGACAAGAAAGGAGGTATAGGGAAGCCGTACACACAGGATGTGCAAAAAAGAGCAAAAAACTAACCTCTGGAGAAAGTATGAAACATGCAATGTTGACGACTGAAGCTATGGACACGGTACAGCTTAACGGCGGAAGATTTAACCATGGGAAATATGAAAATAAAGAGAAGGAGGAATTATTCATAAACATTGGTACATGGAATGTCAGGCGCCTGCAAGTAGCCGGGACATTAAGGAGATTGGTATGGGAGCTCACTAAATATAAAAAACATATAGTTGCCTTGCAAGAAACTCACCTAAAAGGAAAGTCTATTAATAATGTAGATAATTATATCTTGTTTACAAGAGGTGGGGCGAATAGGAGGTTTTGGGTAGGGTTTTTAGTGGAACAAAGTTTCAAAAACAATATAAAAAGCTTTGAAGCAAAATCGGATAGGATATGTGTGCTAAGGGTGGAGGTGAATAGAACGACTTTGATTTTTATTAATATACGTGCACCTACTGAAGACAAGGATGAGGAGGCGAAAGAGGAATGCTATAAAAAGATGAACGAGATACTGTAATAGTTAACAGATATATATGTCACAGTTGTGATAGGGGACGCGAATGCCAAAGTTGGTAGGGAAGAAATATACAAACAGATAACAGGAGGTGAAAGCAAATACATCTCTAGTGACGATAATGGCCTTAGGCTAATTTCACTTGCGATAGAGAATAACCTGAAAATTATGAACACACATTTCAAAAGAAAGGATATACAAAAAGGACGTGGTTGATACCTGGCAAAATAGAAACAAATCATATAGATCACGTGCTGATAAATGAGAAATTTGCAGGACTTATTACTAACATAAGGTCTTGCAGGGGAGCAGAGTCAGGACCATTACTTGTCATGGCTAAAATGAAGATAAATTGTAGTTCAGAAAAAAGATCAAAACAAAAGGGAGCTAGGCGGTTTAAGGTGGAAGAGCTACAGGATGTAAAAGTTGGTCAGCAATATAGAAAAGTAGTCGATCAAACGTATAGCTCAATAGAAAGGAATGAAAGGAGAGGAATTGAAGAACGCTGGGTTAAACTGAAAAATGTAATTCAAAGAGCAACATGTACCACACTTACTACTTACTAGGCAACGGAACTATAAAAAAGAGACGTGGTTTGATGTTGAATGCAGACGTGAGCTCGGAAAAAGAATAAGGTTAAGAGAGAACATGCCGCAGTCGCATAAGGAAGAGGATGTAATTATTAAACTATCATAAGCAGAAGAAAAAATCGAAACAAGTTTATAGAAAACAAAAAAAGATGTTTGAAGAAGTGAAAGTGAAGAGGATTCAAGAATCTTTTAGAAAGAAAAAAAATACGTAATTTTTATAAGGACATAAAAGAAATTCGGAAAGCATACCAACTGCAGGCCGTTTATCTCAAGGACAGACAAGGAAACTTACTGGAGGGTGAGCATCAAATTTTGGAGAGTAGGATGGAACATTTTACAGAACTGCTAAATAAAGAAACAGGGGAGGCATCTCAACTCAGCATAGCAATGATTGAAGACGAACAGTGGAGCGATTTGCGCGAGAAAAAAAGTTGGCGTATAACCAAGTCGGACCATGTGCGATACTTTAGCAACGTAATTGTCTATATGAAATCGCTATCTATGACATTTTTTAGTGGTCTGGAGCTTTTCTATAGCCAAAAAATATGAAAGGTCCCATTTTTTTGAAAATATATTTTTGAGCATTTCCACCGCTATAACTATGAAAGTAATGAAGGTATCGAGATAATTTTTTTTATAATTCAACCAGATGAAATACCACCTCGAACCATATCATACCCGAGAACGAAAATCATGTCCAAAAATTGTTGCAATAATAAAAAACAACAACCATGTCATTTTTGGTAGTGTGTTTTTCAGCAATCGAGAAAAATGTTTATTTATGAAAATTTCTATATACACGCAGCGAATAAAGTAAGCTAATATATGTAGAGAGTTTATATATTTAGTTTTTCACGTAGCAGATACGGTATACGGTATGTGAATTTTTAAAGTGAGAACATTCCCACCCGGCGCGCCGTCGGGTCGCCTAGAACTGCTCATCTGACAATCACAATCGTCCAAACGCGTGGAGTATTGACGTGTGCATGTTTCAAAATTACTGTAGTTTCAGCATAACGATCCTTTACTGAATTCTAAGAGGTAGGCAAATGTATACTGTGTATCTACCATATTTCAGATTTTTTATTAATCTAAGATACCTAATAAAATAAACATAAAATATACGCACACAACATAACATTTAATACGCTTTAAAAAAGGGCCAATTATATATATACTCTTTAAA
Organism: Callosobruchus maculatus; assembly: GCA_951848785.1. NCBI lineage: Eukaryota > Metazoa > Arthropoda > Insecta > Coleoptera > Chrysomelidae > Callosobruchus > Callosobruchus maculatus. The sequence continues at coordinate 863,360 of CATOUR010000103.1, forward strand.
GGCTTTCATCTGTATCGTCTTCAATAACATTATTGCAGTAACGACAGTTGCACTCGTTACAGCACTTTAGGCCTTCCTTAACGCAGCTACATTTTCTGTTGCTGCAATTCTTGTCCGAACAATAAATATTCAGTGGCTGTCGAACAAAACCAGGAATTGGCTCATTATTGGAAAATATGGGAGGCCAAACGTCTTGACATCAATTTAAAATAAAAAAGAATGACTTGGTGATTGCATTCGCCTTAAAAAGTGTTGGAAGAAAGCACCTTCAGTAGGAGGAAGTTCAGAAGACGGTTTATTTGTGGTGGTTGCTAGTTTTATCCTCAGGTCGTTCAGGTTGGATATCTGTTTATCTTAGTTTTGTATAGTAATAGTACCAGTTTTGTAGCGATTTCTAAGGTATTTTGATCAGGTAGCCATTGCAATTCTTACGGTTTTTGAAGTGTGTCAGAGTGTTTTTTGAGAATGTCGAAGGCTGTTCTCTTTCCCACTTTGAAGAAGCCGCTGGTGGTGTCGCGTCCAGTTAAACAATGAAGGGACAGAAGACAAGAGCAAGAATAATTTTAGCAATCGCCAAGAGAAATTCAAGTTTTTGCAGAAATCTGATTTTTCGCGTTTTATTACTGGTAGCGCTAGTTCAAGTGGTGTAGGTCGGGTTGCTTCTAATATCTTTTAGTTCGCTGCAAACTTATATCAGTTTCTTCCTCGCTTAGAGCTAACGGACCTCCTTCGATTCTTTCTCTAGTTAACCACACGGACTGGTTTTCTTGTTTCTTGAAATACAACCATAGTCATAACAAGTATTGTATTTTTTCCATCAAGGGTTTCTTCATTCATATCAAAATTGTCAATACTGGCTAGAATGAAATTTTGTTTTTCAGTTGTCACCTACTCCAAACATTTAGGTGCGTATAGTTTTTCATTGTCAGCGATTTCTTGTTTTGCTAATGATTTGACGGAAATCGTTATAAGTTAATCCAAGTTTAGACAGTGTATCTAGAATATGTTTGCTAGGAATATGATGATACAAATGTAACCCCAAGCCGACTTGAAAAGAATTCTTTGTATGGAATTTGTTGAAAAGACCCAAAATAATATTGCTTGGAATTGTCACCAACTCATTAGTCTGTTCATTTTCTGCCTAGAAGAATATAATATAAAGAACATGCAATTGAATATTTTACTAGCCTTCAACTTTGCAAACAGTTTTGCGTCTATAAGCCATGACACAAATACCAGTCAAATATGTGGAACTTCTTTTTGGAATTCCCTTTTATCAATATCGTCTGGTGATGGAAATCCATCTTTTGGTTCGAATGAAGTCATCACACTACGTATTATGGCGGAGGCTTTTGATAAGATTTGCATTTCCGATATTTCTCTAGGAAGTAAAATATTGTCCTCAATATCACTATCTGTACTAGCTGAGGAGTCACTTTTAATCGAATTATCTGTAGGTAAATTAATATTCGAGTTCTGGGTCTTCTTCTAGGAGTTTATGCTTCTTTTCGACATGTATTGACTATAGCATGATTTGTGGTACTTCGCATCAAAAGCAAATTAATCTTCATAGCCACTCAGCTTAGATATAATATCTATATCGTGCGTTTCTCTTGCAGTATTTATAATTTTATCACAAGTAGTTTTTCCGCTACCTGAAAAGTACGGAAAAAGTAATATAAAATATGATGTCAGCACTTTTTAAATACATTTTCGTACCTACCACAAATGAATAAAAAGTATTATTTTTTATTACCTGTTTGAACGGACACCAAGTTTTTCTGTTTCTTTGTCCCTCTAGTGTTACAAATAAGGCACATTGTTTTAACGTCAAAACCGCATGACCTAATCCAAGTTTTGGCGTAATTTGAGGGACCGACGGCGTTAGCTGACTGTTGAAGATGCTGAACGTTCACAGAACTTGTATATGATTTTAGGCAGTCTATATGATATTTTACTTTGTATTCGCCACTCAAAATTATTTTTTCCCTAGACATAACTTCTTTTGAGATATCATCGTGTCTCTTTTCTGCACTGTTCAGTTCATTTTTTTGCAAATTATGCACTGTCCTATACCTATAAATACTGCACAATGAAAACGTCCAAATACTTCCTCCGATAGTAAATAACACCACTGGCACTGTTACCACTTGACTACAAACTACAACAGACTATACTGATACGCTCCACTCCGCCTGCGCCCGTGCCCGTGCCAGGTCCTATCCCAGCTGCCAGAATCTGGGTTAGCGCGCCGATTAAAAAATTGCTGTTGCCAAACGGTATACTTTGCCGTTGAATTAATTACTTGAAAAACTTGTCTGGAATGTAAGCTTAATTTGCCTCGCTGGATATACAGGGTTACTGGGTAAGTCGTGCTGAAAGGAGGTTATTATTTAGGTAATTTCTGATGAATTTGGTTATATAGTATGGTGTCCGAATTGTAACCGTTATAAAGATATGGGATTTTGAAGATTTTTACTAAAAATCCTTTATTCGTTGGCTTTCTGTCCAATATTTTGGGATTAGGGCTCCTAGGGTCTGTTTTTTTGATGTATCTAGTTGGCAGGCATGTCAATCAATAAAAATGGGTAATCAAAACAGAACCTATCACTAACACCTCAAGAAATCTGCTCGAGAAAGATTAGAATTAAAGAATTATTATTAGGTGTTTTCAACTTAGAAGCTATTTAAACAAAAAAAATCAATGGAACTTATTCGGCAAATGGGTTTAAAAACTTCTACGTTTCCTTAGCTTTTCAAAAAGGTATAACATTTGCCAGATAAGGTCATAAATTCATAAAATAATGTTATTTGAATAGACGCAAGTGGTAATACGACATAATGTGACTTTGATACAGTTTGATACAAAAGAGACTGGTTTACTACCTGTCACCTTCAAACAACGAAATAAATGACAGGTAGCCATTTTTTTGTGCTCGAGACATTGCGTTAAGTTTTTGTGAATCGTGACGTATTAGTCTGCTCATGCATTCCTCTCGTGGTAAATGTGTTATACGTGCTCTTCGATAATTTTCTGTAAAAATGCGAACTGGCTTGGATTTTTGGACTGTTTCTTCTTACTGTGAATGAATTTTGATTTGTATTGTCAACATGACAACATTTACGAACGAGGAATATGCAGATATCCTGATGTGTTATGGATTTTGTGAAGGAGTGTCATTGCGAGCACGCAATGAATACATGCTGAGGTATCCTACTCGCCGAGTTCCCGATATTGGCGTATTTGACAGAGTCTATCGAAGACTACGAGAAACTGGTTCTGTTCAAGTACGACGGACTGACATGGGACGACCTGTTATTGTTGATGACGACGACGTCGAAGGAAATGAAATACGACGTCTCTTTGAAGCCGACCCTACAACGTCAACAAATGTTGTCGCTCGACAGCTCGGTATTTCCCAGTGGAAAGTCTGGTTTGTGATGCACACTTCTGGGCAATACCCGTATCATTATACGCCAGTACACGTCATTGAAGAAGGAGATCCATTGAGGCGACTAGACTTCTGCAGATTGATGCTCAATGCAGATATCGAAGATGGATTATTTTTTAATAAAATTTTGTGGACAGACGAGTCAAAATTTGACAAAGACGGGATCACAAACTACCATAACGCACACTATTGGGCTCTCAAAGCACAAGGTAACCCCAACAAAAAAAGAATCAAAGGATCACAAAGAAGGTTCAGCATTAATGTTTGGATGGGCATAATATCCAGTCATTTGATTGGGCCATTCTTCTTGCCTGATAATTTGAATGGCGAGACTTATGAAGCCTTTTTGAGAGAGGAGCTGTCCTCTTTAATGGAAAACTTGCCTCTTGCATTGAGAAGTGACATGTTCTTCCAACATGATGGCTGCCCAGCGCACTACAGCCGAAGTGTTCGATCATGGTTGGACCAAAATTACACAAACCAATGGATTGGAAGAGGCGGACCCATAGCATGGCCGGCAAGGAGGCCCGATTTAACGCCGATGGATTATTATGTGTGGGGTGATATGAAAGCCCTAGTATACGACCAAATGACGCCAGTCGAAAATATTGACATATTAAAACAGAAGATAATTGATGCGGCTGAGACAATGAGGCAGAACCTGCGAACTTCAGTAGTGAAAACAAATTTAAGAAAGCGACTGAGGATGTGTGTTAGAAATCGCGGCGGCCATGTAGAAAATGAATTAAAGTGATGTTCTGTACTCTTTTTGTTTTATTTACGTATTTTAGTTCCTTTCACCTCAATCTAAAAATCTACCCTCTGCTGCCTTAATTGTTATTTGGTCAATGTGTTTACTATTTAATTGCAAGTATTATACCTTTTTGAAAAGCTAAGGAAACGTAGAAATTTTTAAACCCATTTGCCGAATAAGTTCCATACAATTTTTTTTGTTTAAATTGCTTCTGAGTTGAAAACACTTAATAATAATTCTTTGATTCTAATCTTTGTCGAGCAGATTTCTAGAGGTGTTAGTGGTAGGTTCTGTTTTGATTACCCATTTTTATTGGTTGACATGCCTGCCAACTAGATACATCAAAAAAACAGACCCTAGGAGCCCTAATCCCAAAATATTGGACAAAAAGCCAACAAATAAAGGATTTTTAGTAAAAATCTTCAAAATCCCATATCTTTATAACGGTTACAATTCGGACACCATACTATATAACCAAATTCATCAGAAATTACCTAAATAATAACCTCCTTCAATATTTAGCACGACTTACCCAGTAACCCTGTATATAAAAATTTTCAGAAATAAAAAAGTTTCCCGCTTGGTGAAAATTTTGATGCATAAATCTAGATTTTTTAACTTTCGTGATTTTTTACGCTGAAATTGATTTTCCCGTTCCAGCTGCGCCAGTTTTGAAGATATTTAAGCGTTCCTGTACCTTTTACTGACCTGGTAATCGAAATAGATAGTATGTGCAAGGAAAACGGTTTTATTATTTTAGGAACACCAGTTAAAACTTGTTCACGCCGTAAACCATTACTAGAAATACTTCTATGTTAAATAAGTGTGTTCTATTAAGAAAAATCATATATATTTGTTTGAAAATTTGGAAAAATAATTTATAACTTGGCAACGTCGCAATCGCGAAAAAAAAATATTACAAGGCGAGATAGGGTATTGGAAGATATTTGGATTTAAAATAAAACATACAGGGAGTCACATTTAAAAAAAATAAAGTAAAATGACCATCAAATTGCCGTAATTTAAAATTCTGCCAAAAACACCCTGTAGATGCACATTGCTGGTAACATCCAAAATAATATTCATTTAATATTCAAGTAACTTGCTGTATAATATTGTTGAGAAAAGCTAAAGGAATATATCAATTTGGACGTATGACTTGCGACCTTGCAAATCCGGAAATTATTAGAAAATAAATTATAACTTGGCAACGTCGCAATCGATCCCAAAGATATTTTAGGCTTAAATAAAGATCGATATGCAAACTATCAAAATTTAAAAAAAGTTATGGTTCTATATGAAAAAATCAAGTTGATTACTATCCTACTTTCCCGCAACACCCTATATATTTCAAAATATTTTTATGATATGCGTCTTAAGTAATCAAATAACTTTTGTACTTGATATTTTCTTCTATCAGGTACACCTTGCGAGATATGGAAGAATTGCACACTAAATGGACACCCTGTATTTCAAAACTCAAAACGTTTTAAAAGCCCGTGGAAACGTAGTAACTGATATATTTCAGATTCGCCTGAACGTGTGGAGGGTCGTCAGCCAATCAGAGGCGACCGGTCTTTAGGCGGACTGTTCAGTTCGAACTGACAGGCCTGCCTGTACGTGTGGAGGGTCGTCAGTCCATTAGGCGACCGGTCTTCAGGCGGACTGTTCAGTTTGAACTGACAGGCCTGCCGGAACGTGTGTAGCCGACATTAGCGTTTTCCGTTACTCTAGTAATCTGTCCCTGATCTCAGCAGATGGAAATTTAACCACTATGAGGGATTTATTGCTATCAGTAGTTGGTAGTGTTAACGTTTCATATTCGGTATCTGTAACTGATAGCTTTGATTAAACTTTCTTAAGGTTTGTCTTCAGATCACCATCACCTTTCAAACCACTGTTAACAATGTTCTTCCTCCGCTCAGCCCTTTCTTCTTTTCCCGCGCTACTTTTAAGTGAGTTGATCTCTTTCTCCATTATTATAATTTTATTCCTCATGGCACTCTGTTCTGCTTTCAACTGTTTGTTCTCTTCTGCTAATGATTTTATAGTTTTCTGTAAATCCTCCATGATGTTACCATTGAAAGTAACAGCAGCCTCGAGCTCTGTAAACTTTTCATTAATTGTCTTTAAAATATCCTTATTTGAAGGATTATTTGAGTTTTCATCATCCGAGCAATCCGAACCTGATCCAGAGTTACAGCTCTGACAGACCCACTTACCTCTGTTTTCCTCTTCTCGAAGGCCAAAAACTCAGTGTCAGTGAGCCCTGTACAGCGCTTATGGTACCAGTTGGCACAGCTACCAGCACACTGCAGGCTATAATATGTCTTTGTTATTGCTGATTTGCACTTTGGACATATGTGTACATACTTTTTTCTTCATCATTTTGCCTAAAATTTCGTATAAAAACCGCCAACAAAACCAAAAACTGAGTTATGATCGATTAAATCGCTGTAATACGATGAAAACTGCGACGAGGAGAGTCAATTCCACACTTCTCAAACCCAGACGATCCAATGCCTTTAATAACCATTATTAGTTCAAGACCCCAATCGAAAATCCTATTGTGAGGGGCCAGAACCTTCTTATTATCATCATTGGATTCCTTTTTAAATGATGTATCCATTATCGTAACTGTGCTAGCGCAAATAATGCCGTAAAATATCGAAAATTAATTAAATAAGTACTTTTTTGATATGAAAACCTATACATTGTATCAGAAGATTGAAAAATACGTAGGAGCGTTCATTCGTGTGCGTACATGTAGAAAAAGTCACTGTGCCACGTCATATCCTGCCGCAACCTATGGCACAGCGTCTCTTTTCCAAGGGGTAAATCGGGATAATCTATTTTTTCTCCCACACGAAAAATTTCTTGATGAAAATTGTAGAAAATGACTATGAAAACTCGAAAAACCAACTGTGCCGACACTCAGATAGCCGAAATTCCTCGGCACAGTAAATTTAATCCGAGCCCGTGCACACGTCTATTCCGTAGATTTTTGCGTCGAGTATACGCCCATGATCGGAAACCTTGGAGCTGACTGTACCGATTTAACCTTGACCATGCACGCAGCGTAAAATAAAAAGGCTGTACTTAAACTGCCGTTCAACGGCAGCCTACTAAAATGCTACTATATTGTTTCCAAATTACCATATTTCGTTGAAATTCTGTCATAACAATTAAATAAAAATCTAGGGACTATACAACTTATATGCTTGTATAAATCATCCTCCACCTCCATACCTTATACCTTATTTATAATACAATAATATATAATCATTATTATTATTTCTATCTTGCTTACACTGATTCACTCATAGATGGGCTGCTATAACATCATTATTCTGTTTAACTCCTGGTTGACATGTCAAAGAGGATGTTTTAATACTTTGGATGTCTTTTCTTATTGTTGAACCGTCACATTTTAAATTATGTGCATCAAATTTATTCTGATATGAGTCTAAGATCCTGAAATAAAAAATTAATTGAGAAACTGTTATTTAATATTGGTGAACAGCTTGAAAGTATTCAGTACTTGCCTTGAAGGTAGAACTCCCAATGCAAATTTAGATGCCACTATTGATTTATCCATTTGTGGGAGTGTATATGTTGCATGACCACAATGTGTTTTGAGCCAAGCCTCTAATAACTTTTTTCCTTCAATGACCTTTATCATACTGGTACAGTCGAACAGTTCCAGCTTAGTTTGCATGAACCTTGACTTTTTTTGGTTTGGACTTTTGAGAAAACATTATTACAAATAACGCACCATACACCTACTATCTCAATTGTAATAATCATAGATATACCAAAAAAATCAAGAAAAACTCTGGAAAACAGTTCAAGACACTATTTATTGGTGAATACAAAAAATATTTTCAATTAAAATAATATAACCTTACTCTTAAATGTCAAACGAAGGTAAGGAAGGTGTAAGTAAGAGCCAAGGAAGCTTCCATGCTACCTGACACTTAAGGAGGTCTTGAGGGAGACTTAAGGAAGGCGCAGCGACTATTAATTTGGATTTTGTCGCTAAGGCGTCCTCAAGCATCAATGCGACCTTGAGGCTCCCTTAAAGAAGGTTTATAAATACGAGTCCTACAAAATCGCCTTGACTGCAACGAAATGTCATGTTGACATTTCCTTACTCAAGGAGCCTTACGTAAAAGCGGGTTCTCACGATTTAGTTTCGCTGAATCAGTTTGACTGATTCGGTGATACTGAACAGATAATGAACGTGAGAACAACTTTTCATTAAAACTGATCAGTGGGTTTGTACTTTCAGTCAAAGTAAAAGCCAGTCCTACTTTTCATTCATTTTTACTGTGAATCAGTATTGAAAAATAAATACAAGCGTCAAACTGACGTGAGAGAATCTTTTCTGTTATCATGAGAGTCATCAGTTTTAGCATTTCAAGGTTTTGAAAACGTCGTTTTCGTGAATGCTGAATCAGTTAAAATGATTCATTAAAACTGAACAGTGAGAACAAACGTCTTTCATTAATGCTGAATCAGTCAAACTGATACAGTGAAACTGGTCAGAACCCGCCTTAAGTGTCCCTTAAGTATCGATTATGAGTACGACCCTAAAATACATACGAGTAAAAATAACGTTTTATTTCTGATGCTTGCATCCAGATGATAGATTTTTAATCATAGCAAATAATATTTTTAAGTTTATGCCATAGAGAGTATTTTAAGAACTTGATTGCTTGTCAAATAAAGTCTAGTTTTTTTATTAGCACACCCAAAGGACATTCAGAGACACCACAGGAGCTGTCGCAAATCAATCTACAGGGTACTGGATAGCTGATATGGATATAAACAGTCCTCATACAGTAGACAGGTAAATAACACAACAACATGCTGACCCATAAACATGGTCAAAAACATGGGGGAAAATCTACTATCAAACATGTAAAAAAGTTTTTATGAAGATCCCTAACAATGTGCCGATTCTAAGATACAAAGTATTACAGAATAATTTTTTTTTTGAAAATGTTCGTTGAAAGATACAGCGCTATATTTATGTATGTTGGAGGCAGATACCGAATTCGGCCTATGTCCGAAATAATTAGACACATCGCGATTCGTCAATACTGAAGTGGCCAGATGCCGAAACAGTGAGCGATTCGGCACCTGACCAACCCAATTTAGCCACGTCGCAAAATTCGCGTTTGTGCATTACGCCGTTGCCGATCGAAACATAATAAACCTAATTTCTGATGTGTACGGAGGACGCTTAGCTCCTCGTAATATTTTGGCAGTTGTTTTGTCAGAAAAAGATGGTTTGTACCAACTTGGTACATCAACTGGCGTTTTAAAAAAACTGTACGCAAGAAATGAATGAATATCAATAATACAGTTAGACTTATATTTTTAAATATTTTTTTTATGGCGGCCTTCCCAAATGAATACTTTAACATCCTCACATCCTCAGATATACCAGTTAATACAAAATTCAGTTTGGGGAGAATTGCCTCAAAGGAATCTGATTCTTCTCAAAGTTTTGTTCGATGCAACTGTCGTAGTAAACAATGTGGTAACAAGAAATGCAAATGTGTAATGAGTAAGATAAAATGTAGTGATGTCATTCGACTACGCATGTAGTTATAATGAAAATTATAAATTTGAATTTTAGATATATCTAAAACACACATACCAATATACAGGGTGTGCATTAAGTATGTTAACAAACTTTAACCACGAATAGTACTCCGAAAAATAGAAAGAAAATGTCATATGAACATGGGTCCGGAAATGCTTCCTAAGGGAGCTTTGCATGAGGCACCCTGAAGACGGTTTTCCCTCGATATTCTCGAAACCATTCATAACAAAATTACGAAATTAGGTACGATGGGTAAACTTTTGACGCTGAATCTGATTCTGAATTCAGAATTTCGTAATTTTAATCAGAGGCGTATCATACCGGAGGAGTTAAGGGTAAAAATAACCCCATTTTCTAAATGGTATTTTTTTGACATTTTGATTTTAGAATATGGTATTTCAGAGATTTCTACGTAAAAATGGTCTCTTGGTACATCCCGATAGGGCTAACCGTTTTCGAGAAAAATGCAAATTATTGAATACAATAGCCTGCATCGATTCAATAATTGAGTTGTACTATACAGTTTGTCGAGAAGTGCAGTGTTTATAAATATTCGTTTTTTCATTACGTTGCTTCCGTACTTAGAACTTCTAAGCATTGTGATCTTATATTAGCACCCTCCCAGTAGAAATCGTTATCAGGCACAATTTAATAACAAATAAAAATGAATCAGATTACTCTGCATCTTCTAAATAACCTTGGGTATCACTTACATTTTTAGTTCATATTTTTCTGGATCTTTATGTTGAGATTCTGACTAATCATAGATTCAATATGAACGAACAGATTAAGGGATCTATAAAGTTGAAATTTACAGCAAATTTCTATGGAGCTGTGTAGACTTAGTTTAGTGATTCAATTTCCAGATACGTTCCAGAGATGCAGAAAGCAAATCCAGTCACTACAGACTGTGATGAGTACTTGTACTGCGGCTTGCCATATATCGTACCTGTACTGACGATGATATGGAAGACACATTGGCTTCCAGGACCCGCACCTAACATTATTACTCCTGTGAATATGACTGTGATAAAAAGAGAAACCATTTCTAGTGGAGAGAGGATCATTTTGAAGGTGGAAGGTAGTTAAAATTTGATATTCGTAGTTATAATGTGTATATGTCTTCTACTCATCCGAAGGCTATCTGAATATTTCTATAGTGGATACGACGATTAAGACTAGCACTATATCGGAACAGGATAGTAGTAGCGAATTATAATTTTCGGGGTGTAAATCAGAGCAAATATAATATATTTTCATATTACTGTGTCACCCAATGAGGTATTTGTTTCTTATCACGTGACGTCCGATTTATAATTTTTAATGGGACACCCTGTATATTTGTGACTTTTTGTGTTCCTCCACTTGGGGTCTAAAGTTATTTATTCAAGAGCTACAGGTACTTAAAGAATGGTACCACTACCATTCATTATAACTTGTACCCCTACAGTTACTTTAATTGTGTTTCATAATGGTAGTGGTACAGTCCTTTAAATACCTCTATCACGTTAGACCCCGGGTGTGCTAGTTTGTTGTAATTGTTTTATCGGGAGGAACACAAAAAGTCACAAATGTGTTAAGGGTGTCCCATAAAAAATTTTTAATCGGACGTCACGTGATCAAAAACCTCATTGGGTGACACAATAATAAGAAAAGATACTATATTTGCTCTAATTTACACCCCCAAAATTTTAATTTGCTACTACTGCCCAGTTCCGATATATTGCTTGTCTTAATCGTCGTGGGACACCCTGTATATAGAATATAGATTGTTGATTACCAAATAAACTGCTTAAGCTACTAAGTTTTGTAATATATGCAACGGTATCGGTATCGTGTTGTAATTTAAGACCCACTGTGGGGGGCACAAGACTATGTTGGGCTTATTCGCTTGTATAAGCTCGAGAGTGTAGAATGAGTAGTTCGGCACCTCTCGTTCTCTTCTACGGACTCTTATGTCCCCCGGAGCTTATGGAATCACCAGTGTCCCATCTATACCGTATGAGTGCCTTAAATGGTAGGCACATCTTAGCCGCCAGAATGCAGAAGGCAGTCATCCTTAGGTCCCTTCGTCTACTTAGGGCGCACGATTCGCGGACCCAATGATTGCTCCCCTCACGGTGTAAGGAGCAGTCACTGGGTAATGGAACAGCAGCTCGGTGTGTCAGAGCCCGGACTGCACTTTTTTGTTTTTTACTTCCCACACCCATAGGTGAGGGGAGTATTGTGATCGCGAAAATTTTCGATTTTGAGATAGCACGCTTTTTGGGCGTTACATATCGAAAACCCACGTCACTCATTTCCGTCGGTCTGTCTGTCGGTCTGTCTGTTCGCGTTTTTCTACCCTCGTAATCTCAGTAACCGCGGCATGGATTGTGATGAAATTTGGGCAGCGTGATGCTGTGGGGCCGTAGTAGGTAATGTTCCTATAATTTTGAAAATCGTTATATGGGGGGCGGAGTAATTAGCAAAAAACGAAAAATTTCAAATATGCCTCAAACTTCGTTTTTAGGAGTTTTAGGGGTTCCTGATCATTTTCTACTTTTTCTTGGGTGGGGATGAATTAGGGGTGGTTGGGGAGTGGGGGTTGTAATACTGAAAAATTTGTTGTATTCGTAATGGGCTGTTCATTGATAAGCGAATGAAAAACCTAGCGGCATGATACACTTTTTTAGGTCCATCCGAACGTTGCATGCTTATTATACTCGTAGAAACCACGGGACTTTGTGATGTATACATACGAGTATTGTTTTAGATCATTCGATATCGCGTAACCGAAAATTATTCGATTGATTATAATTAAATTTTGAAACAGTAATACTCCCGCGGCGAGGATGGAAAACGCGTATGTTTTGGAAAAATCGGGTCAGTGGCGGCGCGGCAAAAATAAAAAAAACCAAAAATATAAAAACAGCTCAAACTTTATTTTTATGCGTTTTAGGGGTTTCTGATCATTTTCTAGGTTTTTTTGGGTGAGTGTGAATTTGGGGTGGTTGGAGGGTGGGGTGTTGTAAAACTGAAAAATTTGTTGTATTCATAATGGGTTATCCATTGATCTTTAAATTAAAAACCTAGCAGCATAGTACACTTTTTACGTACATCCGAACATTGCCTTGCTTATTATAAAAACCAATGGACTTAAAATTTGTGATGTATACATACGAGTATTGTTTTAGATTGTTCTATATTGCGTAATGCGAAAATTATTGTATTGATTTTAATGGAATTTTGACCCAGTATTACTACCTCAGCGAGGATGGGAAACGCGTATGTTTTCGAAAAGTAGTGTCAGTGGCAGCGCAGCAATAATAAAAAACTACAAATATGAAAACAGCTCAAACTTCTGTATGTTTTGGAAAAGTAGTGTCAGTGGCAGCGCAGCAAGAATAAAAAACTACAAATATGAAAACAGCTCAAACTTACGGGTTCCCGATCATTTTAAATTTTTTTTGGGTGGGGTGAAATCGGGGCGGTTGGGAAGGTAGGGGTTGTAAAACTGAAAAATTTATTGTATTCTTAATAGTCTGTCCATTGACCTGAAGAAATACCTAGCGGCATATTACACTTTTTTAGGTCCATCCGAACATTGGCTTGCCTGTTGCAGAAACCAATTTTGTGATCTGTACATACGAGTTTTGCTTTATTTCGTTCTATGTATATTGTGTAAAGCGAAAATTATTGAATTGATTTTAATAAAATTCTGACACAGAAATTTATTACCGCGGCGAGAATGGAAAACCACTCTGTTTTTGAAAAACCGTGTCAGTGGCGGCGCAGCAATAATAAAAAAACCAGAAACATAAAATTAGCTCAAACTTCGTTTTTAGACGAGTAGGAGGTTCTTGATCGTTTCGCATCGTCCAGATGAAGCATCATGTCGAAAAAAACTGTGGCGTCCTAGTTCCAAAGGAGGGAGACGCAAGAAACTATTTACGACAGTTTTTTGTGTTGGATGTTGTTTTTGCGGGAGGATGGGCGATAATTTAGTTGCAAGGGGATTTTAGACTATAGCTTCATGCAATGGGAAATAATAAATATATTATAAATTGAACCGTCATATAGACTGAACAATTCTCGATTTTTTTTGTTAATCGTTTTTTGCTCTATCTTGTAAGATGTAGTGGTGGGGGAATGTAATAAAGCTTTTTATTTAAATGGCCGTAACTTTGGTACCGGTTAACGGAATAAAACAAGCTAGGCCTCGTTTGAAAGAGCTGTTCTTACCTAATGATCTGTTGTATAAAAATTGTCCAAGCTTATCTTGACACAGTAGCTACAGGGCGGTATTTGACATCATAGCCATTATTACGCATTATTACGAAAATTTTAAATGGTATGCTATATATCTTTTAACACAGGTATATAAAAAACAAAATTCCTAAAAAGTCAGCGAAAGATTCAACCTCCTAGCTGTTTTCAAACCGGAGATATCAGTAAAACAAGTATTCTGACAAGTGTGCTGTGAGTTTCAAAAACAATTGCCGCCATATAGGGATATAGCCTCCGTATAATCGTTTTGGCAATCATTTTATAGATAATACTCAAGTAAAAACACTACAAATCATATATTGACTTTCTGAAACAACCACCAGGTGGCGTAGTAGGCGCCAATGGCTGCTGTATTCAATTTTCATAATAATGGAACTTTTTAAAGAAGCAATCAAAAACAAATTACAGTATAAAATTGATTATCGTTTTTAACATTACTAAACGTCAATTTGAGCTGATCACAAGGTATTATATGAATTCGATAGCAAAGACAGTAAGAAAAAATCAATGTGAATAGATCTAAAAAATTAAGGCCAATTAACAGCAAAATAAAGCAGAATAACGTGGCATAACTACAATTTTAATAGATAAAATACATAAACCTAAATCAAATGCGTATACTATACCTATTTTCAGTGTTGCTCTAGATGTCTAAACTGGCAGGTTTATCTACGCTAGAATGGATGCATAAGTGCATCTAACACGATAGACACCATCGAACACTGGCAACACTGACAATAGGTATGGTATGCGCATGTGAATTACGTTTGTGAATCATTTGTTTGTTATCCTTGTTATTATTCCAACTTATTTTGCTTTATTTTGCTGTTAAGTGGTCTTAATTTTTAAGATCTATTCACACTGATTTTTTCTTAGTATCCTTGCTTGTTGGATTCATATAACACTTTGTGATCAGCTCAAATTGGCTTTTAATAATAACTAAAATAATGATCAATTTTATACTGTAATTTATTTTTGTTTGTTCCTGTTAGAAGTTTCATTATCATGAAAACTGTATACAGCACTTATTAGCGCCTACTACGCCACCTGGTGGTTGTTTTAGAAAGTCAAAATATGATTTTCAGTGTTTTTACTTAAGCATTATCTATAAAATGATTACTAAAACTATTAGACGGAGGCTATATCCCTATAGGGCGGCAATTGTTTTTGAAACTCACAGCCCACTTGTCAGAATACTTGTTTTACTGATATCTCCGGTTTGAAAATAGCTAGGAGGTTGAAACTTTCGCTGACTTTTTAAGAATTTTGTTCTCTATATACTTATGTTAAAATATATATAGCATGCCATTTAAAATTTTCGTAATAATGCGTAATAATTGTTATTATGTCAAATATCGCCCTGTAGCTACTAAGCCAAGATAAACTTGAAACATTTTTATATAACTGATTACTAAGTAAGAACAGCTCTTTTAAACTGGACCTAGCTTGTTTAATTCCGATAACTTATACCAAAGTTACGGCCTTTTAAATAAAAGCTTTATTACATTCCCCCACCACTAC
The DNA here is from genome assembly GCA_951848785.1 of Callosobruchus maculatus. Taxonomy (NCBI): domain Eukaryota; kingdom Metazoa; phylum Arthropoda; class Insecta; order Coleoptera; family Chrysomelidae; genus Callosobruchus; species Callosobruchus maculatus. The sequence goes on from CATOUR010000103.1 coordinate 878,970, forward strand.
ATCTTACAAGATAGAGCAAAAAACGGTAAACAAAAAAAATCGAAAATTGTTCAGTCTACATAAAGGTAGATTTTATAATATACCTTTATTTGCATATTTTTTGAGAAAAAGCCGTTTTTCTGATTGATCGTAACAGTTACGCCTCCTAGCGGCTGCTTGCGGAACTTGAAAATAATATCCAGCGATTTCTCTTAGCCGATTTACCTAATAATATTTTTTGTTCGAAGTTATACGATTAACGGTTACCGAGATATTGCCGGCGTCCATTCTTATTAGGTCACCCTGTACAGATCACAAAATTGGTTTCTGTAATAGGCAAGCCAATGTTCGGATGGACCTAAAAAGGTGTAATATGCCGCTAGGTATTTCTTCTACAGGTCAATGGACAGATTATTATGAATACAACAATTTTTTCAGTTTTACAACCCCCCCCCCAACCGCCCCGATTTCACCTCACCAAAAACAAAAATTGAAAATGATCAGGAACCCCTAAAACTACTAAAACCAAAGTTTGAGCTGTTTTTATATTTTTATATTTTTTAGTTTTTTTTTACTATTGCAGCGTCACCACTGACACTATTTGTCCAAAACATACGCGTTTTCCATCCTCGCCGCGGTAGGAATACTGTGTCAAAATTTCATTAAAATCAATTCAACAATTTTCGCGTTACGCAATATAGAACGATCTAAAACAATACTCGTATGTGTACGTCACAAATTCTAAGTCCCTTGGTTTCTATAATAAGCAAGACAATTTTCGGATGTACGTAAAAAGTGTATTATGCCGCTAGGTTTTTCATTCAAAGATCAATGGACAGTCCATTATGAATATTACAAATTTTTCAGTTTTACAACCCCTACCCTCCAACCACCCCAAATTCACCCCCGCCCAAAAAACGTAGAAAATGATCAGGAACCCCTAAAACGCCTAAAAACAAAGTTTGAGCTGTTTTTATATTTTTAGTTTTTTATTATTGCTGCGCCGCCACTGACATGATTCCAAAACATGCGCGTTTTCCATCCTCGCCGTGATAGTAATACTCTGTCAAAATTTCATTAAAATCAATTGAACAATTTTCGCGTTAAGCGACATAGAATGATCTAAAGCAACACTCGTATGTATACATCACAAATTCTAAGTCTCTTGGTTTCTATAATAAACATGCAACCTTCGGATGGACCTAAAAAAGTGTATTATGCCGCTAGGTTTTTCATACACATATTAATGGACAGCCCATTACGAATACAACAAATTTTTCAGTTTTACAACCCCCCACTCCTCAACCACCCCAAATTCACCCCCACCCAAGAAAAAGTAGAAAATGATCAGGAACTCCTAAAATGCCTAAAAACGAAGTTTGAGGAATATTTGAAATTTTTTGTTTTTTGCTGATTACTCCGCCCCCGTATAACGAATTCCAAAATTATAGGAACATTACCTACTATGACCCCACAGCATGTCGCTGCCCAAATTTCATCACAATCCATCTAGCAGTTACTGATATTACGTGGCTAGAAAAACGCGTACAGACAGACCGACAGACAGACAGACAGACCGACGGAAATGAGTGGCGTCGATTTTCGTTATGTAGACATCATAAAACGCCCACAAAGCGCATTATCTCAAAATCGAAAATTTTCTCGATCACAATACTCCCCTCACCTGTCGGTGTGGGAAGTAAAAGTGAACGAGGTAGACGTATCTATGAGAAAAGATACGTCTACTATAATAGTATCCGATATTGAAGAAACAACCAGTAAGGAGAAAGTTCTTGAAGAATTGACAAGACTAACGGGGCCAGTTGAGAAGGGGGAGGTAGTCATAAAGTCAATGAGACGAAATAGGGGTGGAGACCAGACCGCCATGATAGCCACTCCTTTCTTAGACCTTCTTTACTCATATACGCTGAGAAATACGGGATTTACAGATTGAAGGATACGCATGTACAAGAAGTGGTGAAGAGCTTATAACATGCGCTTAGACATGTTATTGGCCTGTAGTTTTCGGGATTAGACAAATCTCCGCTCTTCGGGAGAAGCACGGTTCGACCCTCGACAAACCAAGCCAAAAATGACTGCTCCTGATTTAGCCATGAGTTAAAATCTCTAGGTAAATGCCGGTGGCAACTGGGAAATTTTTTCCACCAGTAGGTGTTTATGCTATCCGGGCCAGGAGCTCCGAAATTCTTTGCGCCTCGTAAGGCGCCGTCTGTTGGAATATCGCCTATTCCTACTCGCCGAAGGTCTTTTGTCGTTCTGCTCCAGATCCCTCGCCCGCGTCACCAGCGATCGCTTAGCAGCGATTATTATCCGTAACCTGTCAAGAGACTGTTGCTTGACAACAACCAGTACCGCTTGACTGAGTGTGTGATGGTCTCGCCTTAGCTCTCGAGCTATCTGGTGCACGAGGCGCGTAAAAGGCCACCCAGTCGCTCTATATCCCATCAAACACTGGATGCTTCGTGGCGAGCCAACTGGATTTTCGCCTCCATTTGGCGCACCCGGCTCTGTGTACCCTTAACAGGAGAGTCTCTCGCTCTCTCCTATCCAGTCAGCCTGAGAGCCGCAGCGCAAATTTCGCAATTGATGCTCCGAATGACCGATACCTCCGATAGACGTTGACTCACTGCCTCATCCTCTCTCTTGAAATTTGCCAGCTTGAAGGACCTCTTATTGTTATACAAGGCCTTTCGGTCACTAAAATTCTTAGGTGAGACGATTTCGTCGATTTCCCTTTCAGCTTGGTTAACAGGCCTTTCAGTCGCCGAAGGGGCAGGCTGAACTGCAGCACGATCATATCCTGTCGAAGGTAAAACACTGATTCCGCAAGCTCTGGAATGTAAGTGTGTTACGCTCTGAATGCATGTCATATCACCTCTCACGCATGCAGGTAATGTATCCCCTACGGCGCAGGCTACTGCTCTCGTAGCAGCTCAGCAGGTCATCATTTAGTTTCGTCGTCTACCTAAAACAGTCCGTGTCATTGCGGAGGCATCATGAGGGCGATCAGTAGCACCACCACTTTGCCTGGAGCCGGCTTCCGATATCGGCCGGGTGTGGGTGCTTTGCTTTTGGGACGGTCGAACCAGAACCTGTGGATGCACCTATACAGGTTACCGGCTGGTTTGCATATACAGGGTGAGTGTTTAGTACCGGCTCGGTCGATAACTCCACTACTGTAGAAGATAGCGAAAAAAGTTGTATACAAAAGTTGTAGCTACAGATATGCTCCTTGTTCAAAAAATATTTAGATTTATACAGGGTGATCCATAACTACGTGGCGATGCAAACATGCATTTTTTTGAATGAGACACCCTATATATTATCCCATATTCAAATTCTACTAACGATTTCCGTTCTTCCAATATAGGGTACTGTTACATTATACAGAGTATTTCAAAAGTTATGACCATTTTTATATCCAAATCGCGGTCAAATGAACGTACTGTATATCAAAAAGTAATGAATCAAAAATTTTTTTTTCACGAAAAGATTAAAAATATTCTCTAGTTTTAAAATCGGCTACAAAAAAAAGCCCGCAACGTATATTTGTATACATAGTGATGTAGAATGCAAAATCTAGATTTTCTGTGATTTTTTAAATGTAACCCTCAATATGTTAGTATACCAAAGAATTGCTTTTAATATGCTCTTTCATTTTTGTATAGCACTTGTTATGGCTGCATGCATTAGTTTCTGAGATATTTCGATTTTTCTACAAATTTCGAATATACCTTCTATTTGTTTACCAAAATTTATTTATTTTGAGAAAATACTATCAAATTTTATTTTTGCTTAACAAACAAATAAAATATAAGAACATAATAGTACTTGATCAAGTCAGAACACTGAATTAACGAGATAATATAGGTCAAGTGTTCTGAGGAAACAATTTTATAGACGCCATGCATAATTATCAAGCAGATGTATCAGGTAGGCTATGAAATATTAAACGACACAGTCCAAATAAAATGATTCTTCAATCTTTCAAACGCATTACTTTTAGAGAGCCTCTGTTCTGGATATTGCTGTTCATAGTTGATATATTCTAGAGGTAAGTAGACAATTTCTCAAAGATTCTCCTAAATACCCTCAACGGAAAAATTAATTTTTAAAGCTGGTTATTCACACAGTACGGAATTATTGAGCAGGTTATGAAAACTGTCAATTTTTCAAAGCCTACCTGATAAATCTGCTTGATAATTATGCATCACACCTACAAAATTGTTTCCTCGGCATATTTGACTTTATTATCTCGATGATGTAGGGTTTTGACTTCATCAAATAGTATAATGACCTTATAATTTAGTTCTTCGTTAAATAAAAAACACATTAGATAGTAGTAGTAGCAGTAGTAGTTTACTGTGAGAAAGAATCAATACATATATGTGGATATATTTCAATGGGCCTCTCTCAAATTGATCAATTTATTTACTGCGGTATTATTTTTGATGATACATAGGACCGTTTACTGTAAAAAGTCAGCAGAAAACTTGATCCAAATGAGAATAACACTAAAAAGAAAATGGTACTGTAATTTGAAATAGCCGATGATGACGTCACCTGTAGGGAACCAATGTGAAGCGTCCTTTCGTGGTCCGATGACTACGAGCGGATGCTATTGTTTTGTACCAGTGAGCTCTTATTGGCTCCCTACACGTGACGTCACGACCTGGGCGGGAAGTGTATGGATTCTACAATTCAATATTTAGAGCAATTTTTTTCAGTTATAAATACGATAGTAAAATTTTGTAAAATTATGGCATCTACGTGGTGTCAGGGTTCGTTTAAGCCAATAAACCCAAAATGTGTATAGGCCCATTATAGATAAAAGTTTCACAATAAATTTGAAAAATGCCCAAAAAGAAAAATATTGTGCTGGGCCTCAAATTAATTCACGGTGCAAACACAAAGTCATATATAGATACAAAGGTACTTAGGAATGTAAGAAAGAAATAACTCACATCGTAACAAAACGTAGGATTAAAAATACTAGTGCTATGTGATATGTGGAAAATGTGGATACATTTTAATCATACATAAAAGTTTCACAATAAATCCGAAAAATGCCCAAAAAGATAAATCTTGTGCTGGGCTTCAGATTAATTTACAGTGCCAAGCAAAAAGTTATATATAGATAGATACAAAGGTGATTAGGAGTATAAAAAAGAAATAACTCATATCGTAACAAAAAATAGGATTAAAAATACTAGTGCTAGTACTAGTGCCCCTAGAAAAAACATAATAACAAAAACTTGGTAAGTTTTAAGTACTATACATAAACTATAAACAATATGTTAGGCGTTTTTACATTATACATAATACATATTAAATAGAAAGTATGATGAAAAATACTTTGTTTAAATAGAAAACAATCGGAAAGAGACTGTAATATATATACATATATACACAGATGAGAAAATCTTGGGGTTGTGGCCAAAATTTTGAAAAAAGACTGGGTTACTGCATAAAGGAGACTCTGGTGTTAACAGCCAAGCTTTCGGCAATGCTTATTGCCATCTTCAGGGCTTTAACGTTGAGGTTTGCCAATGTAAAAAACAACAACTGCATTGAGTGCAACAACTTTCTGCACTGCACTGCATTCAATGCAATTGCTGTTTTTTACATTGGCAAACCTCAACGTTAAAGCCCTGAAGATGGCAATAAGCTTTGCCGAAAGCTTGACTGTTAACACCAGAGTCTCCTTTATGCAGTCACCCAGTCTTTTTTCAAAGTTTGGCCAAATCCCAAGATTGTCTTATCTAAATTAAGTTTTTTGGCCATAAGCTCCCTTCGCATATATACACATATATGCACATATACATATACGTACACACATATATATATATCGATCAATTAGTCTTAAATATTATTAACAGAAAAAAATACGCAGTATGGATGAAAGCTTCATTGTAGCTGTACTATATACAGGGTGAGTTTTTAGTACCGGCTCGGTCGATAACTCCACTACTGTAGAAGATAGCGAAAAAAGTTGTATATAAAAGTTGTAGCCACGGACATTCTCCTTGTTCAGAAAATATTTAGATTTATACAGGGTGATCCATAACTACGTGGTGATGCAATCATGCGTTTTTTTAAGTGAGACACCCTATATATTATTCCATATTCAAATTGTTTTATTGTTTATTGTTTATTGCTCTCAAATTAGTACGAATACAATGCTAAAATAACTAATTATATTAAAGGTGGTTAGCTCACGACGGATGAACATCAGCCTAGGCTGAAGCCTGTCCTGCTGTATGTTCATGTCGCGATCCAACCATAAAGGAACGTACAATTTTACAATAAGATTGGTAATGAGCAAATCCGGATATATAATAGGATTATAGTATACAGTATTAGATAGTATAGCGGTGTGGACAACTTGCACTGCATAACAAACGAATGCATGTTCGCAACGGATGGTAAGTGATGGGTAAATAAGTGAGTATAGATCATCAAAAAAAATGTGGTAACAGCAAAAAGAATTTAATATATTTACATATTGCGGAAACTAGCTGAATTTTCGGAAACAAATTTTCTTATTTCGGATTTAAATCTAGATAAAGTTTGGATTAGTTTTATATGAACTGGAATGAAATTGAAAAATTTGGGACTATGAAACCTAAATGACTTTTGACAAAGAGTTTTGTTGAATTTTTGAGCCAGAATGTTCATGTTCCTAGCAGCTCTCGTTGGATGATTTCGGCAACAGAAAAATTTGTGCTGATTAAGATACATTTTAATTAAACACTGGAGAGTAAATAATAATCTAACGTCAAATACTTTAGTTTCCTGATAAAGAAGAGTCGTAGAAAATAGTCTTTCTTTTTTAAATATGATTTTAAGCAGCATGTTTTGTGTTCTTTGTAGACTATTTAACGTGGTTTTAAATGTACCACCCCAGACTGTGATACAGTAACGTAACAGAGGTTCCACCAATGATAAATAAAGTGTCCGTAAATTAGTATAGGATAGAATGTCCCTTAGAACATAAAATTTATGCATTAGCGCTCGTAATCGTTTGGTTACAAAACGAATATGTTTAGTCCAACGTATATGCTGATCAAGATAAACGCCAAGGTACTTAACTGATGATACTTTTGATATTATGGGGCAGCTACATACCTTCTCAGTACAAAATTGAGAATGTAATTTCAAACTAATAGTCTCTGGTTGGCTGGATACTGTTGGAGTGAACGTCATAAACTGTGTTTTATCTACATTTAAAGTGAGCATATTATATTTTAACCACGACTGAATTTTCTGTAAGTCTAATTCAGCAGTTTCATATAGGCTTGTCCAGTTGTCACCCGAGAATACTATTGCAGTATCATCAGCATAAGATATAATATGTCCTCTCAATCCTTCTATGCTTACTAAATCATCTATGTAGCTTATAAACAGTAAGGGCCCTAAAACAGTACCTTGGGGTATACCAATTGTAACTCTAGTTGTGGAACTCAACGTGCTACCAATTTTTACACACTCCATTCTATCTATTAGGTAATTGCTCATTAATTTCAGTGCTATGCCTCGAATACCGAAGCCATACAGTTCATTAATCAATATGGTGTGCGAGACAGTATCAAAGGCTTTAGCCAGATCTAAAAAAACTGCTAGACATCTATCGGATTTGTCTATAGATTCAACTACTTGATCAATTAAGTCATGCACCGCAGCCTCAGTGTTAGAATTTGCTATGAAGCCATACTGTTTATCATTAAGTATATTATGTAATTGGAAAAAATCTGTTAGACGATTTTTTAACGTGTAATTACGATTACGCGCCACGGAACTTACTTTTTAAAAAAAAGTATTCAAATTTCAGTTCGGACGAGAAACCGTTTATTTGAGTACAGATGTTGGTACTAATTAATTAATACAATGCAATAGGTATTTATATGTCAGATAAAAATATAAGGTGATAAACATAATGAATGCACACGTGTCTTTATGAATGAACAATAGATAGGACGCTGGTTTCCGTCTGCTTCTTATCTTCTGTCTGGTCAGCGGTATCTGGAGCCGTAACACCTCCCCCCTTAGATGGAAAACATCGGGGTTGCCTTGACGCCGATGTCTTTCTGCGAAGTCTGCATGGGAATCTCTTCTTTGGCCTCGATTTTCTTTTTTCTTTGTGCTTGATTTTTCTTGTAAATAATTAGCAAAGTTACTATAATGCCAATTATTATTAAAGTACTGGTGCTAACTCCTGAATACCATGTTAACGGGTGGACTGGATTTATTTCTTCTGCTCTTCTTTTCAGCATTTCCGTGGCTATAGTTTCTTCATGCAGTGAACTTATATTCAGATTTTCTAAGTTCAAACGTGCATTTTCTATTTTCACATTTTTCTGTAACTGCAGGTCTGGGATGAAAAAGTTTCTCATCATGTTCTTCTGTCCACTTGGTATAACGTATTTTTCTATTTTCAATTTGCATTCAGGATGTGACTGTATCACTGCAGATTCAGGTATTTCTATTGTTTCGGGTATTCCGTTGCACTTGATTTCCAATGGCAGTGATTTTGGATTTACCACTAACCATAAGTTCGACTTAATTTCTTCAACCTTTGTGGATTGAATATGAATGGAAATTGGGTGACAATTTTCTTGTTTATTTCTTCTGTTAAGTAGCTGGACTTCACATGGAGCATTATCATCAATGGGCTTCGTTTCTTGAATTTTGCAGATGTACACCTCTGGTTGTACTTCTTGACAGCTTTGTTCTAGGGCAGCGTAACTTCTTTCTTGCATTAGGAGGTACGGTTTGTTTGGTACAATAAGGGAATAGGTATCATGGATTTTTGTAGGAAAAGGTATCAAGTGATAATAAGCATAAGTATCGCTTGAAGTAATTGGTATCTTAATGATAAAGTAAATGCAGTTGTTTTTCGAAAATACATTAGTTTGTGAAATTTTCTCAAAAATGTGTGAATTTTCATTTGTTACTTCTACTGGAAAATGAATCATCTTAGGGACTGATCTTAAACTCTCAATTAGTTCATGTGAGCCTAAAATACTAGGATGTAAGATACCAACTTTCGAAAATGTAATAGCTATTGAAATTTCATCTAATAAGTCGATTAAAATTTGACATTGCTGGTTTAACTCAATTAACGTGATAGTGCTATCTGTACCTGTATCCACTTTGTTGCGCAATAGTTCAAAACGACTTGCTATAATGTTCTGATTTTTCTCTAACGTTTTAAGAGTATTTTGAATTTTTAGAACTGATTGTTCTGTGATTGAAATTTGGTTATGTAATAATGTTTTCATATTATTTTGGTTGACTGAGAGACTGTGAATAGCTTCATGAATCTTTTCACCGTCATTTTCATCCAAGTTTCCGGTTATGGCTTTTATTATGCTTCCTAAACCATCAATCAAACCTCGCCTCTGTCTGTGCTGTGTGAAATGATTCAATTTTTCGTCAATTTGCTTTAAATTGTACTTTAAATTATTTTTCAAATTATCATATATATCTAGATTTCTCGTTCCGTTGGTTATACTACATACTGTCCTATAATTATCGATTAACTTATAATACTCTAACTGTATATGGGTTATATTGATAGGTTTAATTAGTTTCCAATAAGAACTAATAATTTGGGCTTTTCCTAGCCTAATAGGTAATAGTCCTGGCTGTCCGGTCTTGTTTAAGACGCTGACGAGCTGGTTGCATCCTGCTGTTGTGAGCCTGTAAAAATAGGGTGTCTTAATTGCCTAAGATGGACTCTTTTACCAGATGACGTGGACGCTACGTTTCTGTCATCTACATCTGTGATTTCTGTAGGGCCTTCTTGTTGGGGTTTTAATTTCCCTACTCTTTTAGTGGTTTTTATAAAAGCTCTAGTCGGTTTTCGCGGGGGTTTTCTTCTTGAATTTATTTTTTGGTTTCGCCTAATCTTTTTGTTATGTAATTTTTCTTTAACGCTACTGTACAAAAGCTTCATATTTTCTAAATGTTTATTTGTATAATTTTCATACCACTGTTTGTCATAATCGATATCGAAACTATCCCTTGAAAATGTGTGGCCTAATAAGAGCTCGAGTGGAGTCTTTTCTGTTTGAGAATGGATTGTGTGGTTATACGCTATCAATGCTAAATCTAATAAATCATCAACGTTTTCGTTTGGGTGTTCTAATTTCAGAATTCTCATTTGTTCGATAAGGGTGGAATGTACTCTTTCAATCATGCCGTTGCTTTCATGATTGCCTACGGTAGTGAAATGAATCTGTACTTTTTGTGCTGCCAAAAATTCTTTAAGAGCGTTACTATAGAATTCTCTACCTTGGTCCATAATTATTAATTTTGGTGTTACATAGTGTCGAAAATACTGTATGAACGCTTTTATTGAAATAATACCGTGCTGACTTGGCGCAGGATAGGCTTGTGCCAATTTTGAAAAAGCATCCACTAGCGTGATGTATGATTGGTTACCTATATAAAATGTATCAGCGTGTACCATCTCGAAGGGCGCAGATGCTGTCTCCGTCATTGTGATTGGGGGTTAGGGGGTTGTCTATCGTATTTACTTTGATCGCATACTTCACACTTGTTTATATAATCTGTTACTAATTTTTGCATGTTATCGAAATAGTAGTTTCTTTTTAGTTGCATGATTGTTGCTTTTATACCACGGTGGTTAGTTTTACCTTCATGGTGCGTTTGTATTACGTCTTCTATTTCCGCTAAATCTACTACTTCTATACGCCTTTGTTTGCAATAAATGATTTTTGGGCCTTTATTCCCGAAAAGCTCTTTATACGCTTTATAGTATAATTCATACGTTTGGGGTTTGTCAAAATGAACGTAGTGCGTTTTGCTACCTGAAAAATATTCCTTCAAAATTTTCTTAGCGTATTGAATATTTCCTGATATTGTTTGAATATAATAATTTACTTTATTGTTTGGTAGTTTATCGATTTTTACTTCCGGGTTGTTAAATACTGTTATAATGTGATAACGGCACTTCTTCGATTCGACTGGGTCATCTACTGTTGGAATTAGGTCATGGTTTTCTTCCTCCTGAACATCCATTTCTTCTTCGCTGGCTTCATCTACATCCATAGCCTCTTCTCCTTGTCCCTCCTGATTAACTTCTTGTAGGAGTTCTTCGACTTCTTCTCCCGTTAAATTTGGAAGCTCTTCATTCTCGTCTACTTGAGCAAATACTGACATTTCGTCATTTGTTTCTTGGACGTTGATCTGTATTCTTGATAGTGCGTCGGCGTTACCATTCAATTTTCCTTTTCTGTACACAATTTCGTAGTCATATTCTTCTAATTCCATTTTGAATCTCATAAGCCTTGAATTTGCTTCACGTACGTTTTTAAGCCAGATAAGGGGTTTGTGATCAGTTATTAATTTGAACTTTCTTCCGTAAATGTAAGGTTTGAACTGTCTTACACCAAAAATGATTCCTAAAATTTCACGGTCCGTTGTACTATATTTTTGTTCTGTTCCGGTCAAAGTTCGGCTAGCGTAACAAATGGGTAGGTCCTTACCTATCGGTCCCTGTGATAAGATAGCTCCTAAAGCTACATTCGACGCATCGGTTCGAACATTGAACTCTTTCGTAAAATCAGGATATTGTAATATTGGTTCATTCATTAGCATTTCTTTGGAGTTTTCGAAACTGTTTTGATAGCTTTTGGCATCGTATGTAACTACAGAGTCTTTCTTGAGACATTTTGTTAAGGGTTTTGTTAATTCGGCGAAGTTTGGAATAAACCTACGGTAATAACCTAACAAACCTAGGTACGCTCTGATTTCTTTCTTTGTTTTTGGTAACGGATATTTTTGAATAACTTCTATTTTTTTAGGGTCTGGTTTTACGCCTTCTGGAGTTATAAGGTGGCCTAAATAACCTACTTCTTTTCTACAAAATTCGCTTTTATCTAATTGAATTTTTAAATTAGCTTTCCTAATTCGATCAAAAACCTTTTTCAACCTTTCTACATGTTCTTGAAGACTACTCGAAAAAATAATGACATCATCAAGGTAAACAAATGCTTCGATGTTTTGTAATCCGGTGAGTATAGTATTCATAAGTCTTTGGAAAGTAGCCGGTGCATTTTTGAGCCCGAATGGCATTCGATTCCATTCATAATGTCCGGTAGAAGTGGAAAATGCTGTTTTCGGTTTATCTTTTTCTTCTATCTCTATCTGGTGGTAACCAGATGCAAGATCTAATGTCGAAAAATATTTGCTGTTGCCTAATTTTTCAAGGATTTCAGTAATATTTGGGATGGGAAATTTATTTTCTATAGTAAGCTCGTTGAGCTTTCTATAGTCTATGACCATCCTATATTTTGGCTTTCCTGTCCTATCTAGTTTTTTTGGAACTATTAAAACGGGAAAATTATAAGGGCTTTCTGATGGCCTGATGATTTTGTTATTTAAAAGATTTTCTACTTGCCTACCAATTTCTTCTTGTTGACTCTGAGGGAGTCTATACTGTCTCTGATATATAGGCTCATCTGATGTTAGAACTATCTTATGTTTTACGTTACTTGTGCACGTTAAGTCTTTACCATCAACATGGAAAATGTCTAGGTAATCTGTTATTAGCCTTGTAATGTAAAACCTTTCCTCCGAGTTCAAATGCGCGAGATTTAGTTTGTCCAAAATTGCATTTGCTTCGATCGCTTGTAAATTTTGATTATCTATACCTGTACTATTTATTTCACACTGACTAAGGGGTGCTAGTTCTAAGGGAAACGCTGTTATTTCTTGTTCCTCCTCCGATTCATTTCTAACTATTAATTTGACTCTGTAATTATCCACTTTCACTAAACAGGGTGGTATTTTCACCTTTTCACAAAAAGAATGTCCGTCGTATATTCCTTCCTGAACAAAATTCATTACGGGAAAATCACATACAGTTTCTGTGCGTGGAGCTAATTTGATTTTTCTATGATCATATAAATGTATTGGTATGCGTGTGCAAAATATTTTTGTCAAAATCTATATGAGCTTTCAATTCAACTAGTAAATCTTTACCGATAAGTCCATCGTATTTATCGTTCACTTCAAATACGTAGAATTTATGATAGACAGGGTAATTAAATATTCTCATTAAGGGCACTACTGCTACCTGATTGTGTATTGTAGTCTTATGCGCTGTCGTAATCGTAAAATTTTCATTTTGAACATAACCCTTATAATATTTTTCTACTAATCTGGGTGAAATTACTGACTTTTCCGCCCCCGTATCAATCATAAGTTTTATATTGAATGGCTCTGGTATAATAATATGAGGCAAATTGCAATTCATGTTGTTTAATTCTATTTTTACTAAGGCGTTCGATTTGTTTCTACACCCTGTTGAAAATCCTGGGGTTGATTATCCCTATTTTCTACCTCGATACTGTTATTAAAACCTGAGGCAAAATTCTGGGGTTGTCTCTGCCTAAATTGGCTGCCATTAGTATTCCGGTTTGAATAGACAGATCGCATAGATACGTCTTGATTTTGAGATGGCGCACGAGGTGTCTGATTTTGAGGTGGCGCTTGATTGACTTGGGGAGCATAAGTATTCCCGAAATTTTGTTGTCTAATCGGAAATCTTTGGTTGGCGTAAAATCCGTGATTATTTCCCTGATAATTTGGCTGAAAATGATGGTTTTGCTGGAATCTAGGTGTCCAATTGTTGTTATTGGGCCTATTTTCCTGTACTGATAACGATTCGGTTGATAACCCTGATTAAAATTTTGATTTTGTGGTCTAAAATTCTTATTTGGTCTGTTTTGCCTAAAATGCCCTGGATTTGATTGATTATGTCTAAAATTATGCGTGCTATTGAGACTAGCGATGTTTCTTTCCCATAGCAACTCGTTTTCCTTCGTTTCCGTAAGTGACAAAGCTTCACTCAGGGAACCGGGATCTCTTAACTTAACAGCAGTCGATACAGGTTCCTTAAGGTTCATTAAATAAGTGGTTAATGCGTTTTCGTTTAAAATATCTATGTGAACCCTTTTCTCTTCTTCACTCATGTCAGTTAATTGCACTTTTGTGGCTATTTTATACACTAACTTGTTTATTCTTTCGGCAAAAAGTCTATAACTTTCGTTAGGATATATTCTTAACCTTAATAGTTCTTGCGTTAAATTTTTACTTGATCTGTGATCAGAAAATTCCTTTATTAGTAGATCTTCAATTGCTACCAAGCTTTTTAGGTCTTCCCTAATTGATATTACTTCTAAGGCTCTACCTTCTAACTTCGTTAATATTAATCGAACTAATTGCATGTTTAAGGGGTCCTCTGGCACACTGTGATTATAATACGTTACTAGAAAATCATTACATGCTCTTAAAAATATAGGTAGCTTTGCTTCCTCCCCTGCAAATACTGGTATTGCATTTACAGCTAATAGCGGTACATCTTTTAATGTTCTATTACTTTGTGCAGTAGTCATTTTTACTTCTTTTTTTTTTGTTTGTTTGTGCGATCACTTGCTTAAGATCTAATAGTTTGAGGGACTTACAGGATCAGTAGGATGAAACGCTGCATGCACCCTCGGGGTTGATGGCCAACGGGAACTGGTGACTGAGATCAAACTGTAGCCGTCTCCTCGGTGGTGGTTGTCTCAGGTGATCCTCAGATGTTCCACGGGTGGTCGGACGTACAATCTTCTGACTGTAGCCTCTTCCTCGGTGGGAGTTGTCTTTGGATGATGCTGGAGATCTGCCACGGGTAGTTCGGACGTACAATCTTCCCGATCCTGGTCACGGCACCAATTACGATTACGCGCCACGGAACTTACTTTTTAAAAAAAGTATTCAAATTTCAGTTCGGACGAGAAACCGTTTATTTGAGTACAGATGTTGGTACTAATTCATTAATACAATGCAATAGGTATTTATATGTCAGATAAAAATATAAGGTGATAAACATAATGAATGCACACGTGTCTTTATGAATGAACAATAGGACGCTGGTTTCCGGCTGCTTCTTATCTTCTGTCTGGTCAGCGGTATCTGGAGCCGTAACACGTGTGTTCAAAAATTTTTGCAAAACTGTTTATAACTGATATCGGTCTATAATTATTTAGTATTCTGGGATCATTAGACTTGAAAATTGGTGTCACAACTGATTCTTTCCATTGCTTGGGAATTATACCTGTAGAAAATGTTAGGTTTGTGACATGCGATATAGGGATGACTATGTAGCTATGAATGCTCTTAATAAGTGATGAGGTTAATGAATCTAGTCCAGGTGACCAATTGTTTTTTAGTTTAGATATTATTATTATTATTTCTGCTGGTGTAGTCGGATAGAGAAATATAGACGAGTCAACGCGTGTGGATTTTACAATATTTGCACTCAAATGATATTTCTCAATCTTGTTTGCCATTATTTTCCCAATATTAGCGAAATGATCGTTGAAAAGATTTGCCTTTTGTTCGTTATCAGCTACAGTAGTATTATTTTTACCAAATATAGATGTATTTTCTACGTTATTTTTATATTTGTTTCCCACAATTTCATTAATTATATTCCACGTTTTACGGTAATCCCCTGTGACATTCTTTATTTTATCTCTATAGTACTCATTTTTCGTTTTTCTGATCAAGATATTAAGGATATTCCTGTAATTTTTGTGTTCTGTGGCAAGGTCTGGGGAATAATTTTTTACTAGCCTCTTTTTCATATAGTCTCTCCTATTGATAGAGGAGACCAGACCTGCCGTAATCCATGGTTTAATTTTTTTATCTCTTCTATGCATAACTTTGATAATTTGGGCATTCTTTGTAATTATTTAGTCTATTTATAAACGTATCATATGATACCTGTGGATCAAAGCAATTTATTACATCTTCCCAACTTTCAGCACTAAGAGAGTCCTTTAATATACTATTATCAGTTGTAATGGAATTATATTTAACGTTATCTGCTATTCTTCTTTTCTCAGGAATAGACGAAAACAAAATAACTGGGCTATAGTGGTCCGTCATATCAGTAAGAACAATATATGGATCTATATGAATTTTTGTTTGTATGTTATTTCGAGATCTGATAAAGACATGATCAATTATTGTATGAGAGTGTGTGGTTTCCCTAGTGGGTTTATTGATATAAGATATAAAGCCTTTTGAATTTAAAATATTTAAATATTCATTTACTGGATTACAAACAACGTTAGCTAAATTAATATTGATGTCTCGCATAAATATCTCCAATTCCTGAAAATCTATACCATCTAAATAAATATTTAGGTTTTGCAAAAATTCATCCAACTCAGTTGATGGTGACCTGTAATATACAGTCAAACCAAATGTAACGCTATTGAGAGAGTTACTAAAAAATAAAAGTCTGAGAAATGTATTGTTTGTCATTACTTTTATGTTAGCAGTAGCAGAAATGGTAGTTTTTATGTATATTACAACCCCATCACATTTATTATTCATTGACCCATTGTAGTATATATAATAGTTCTCTATAGAGTAATCATCAATATTTAAAATATTACCTGTTTACACAAGTAACTCATCAAAATGCTTTTGCAGGCTTCTAATGTTGAAATGAATGATTCCCAGTCCACTTCCATCCTTGTATGCATTCGCCTGTATGCAGTGATCAAAGCTATCACATACTTTTGTATCAACTTCAATAACCCTGTCTAAACTGTCTAGAAAATATAAAATAATCAAACTATATAAACCGGTCAGTGCTCCCTGTAAAATAAAAAGGAAAATTAGGCTAGCAAAACATAGTAAGTGACAACTTTTGTAAGTAACCAATAGAAGGAATTAATCACACAGATATTGAGAATATATCACTCATAGTCAGTAAAAGTATTTTAATAAAAAGAAAACAATAGCAAGGAGAAACCAAAGCTGTAAACATAGTGATAGGACTTTCATCTAAATCTAAAAAAATAAAAAAAAGAATACAAAGCAGTAATATTGAAATTCAGCATAAGTATTTTTGAAAATCTGCATTATTTTTTATTACAACAAGTACACTATCCTTAATTGCAAGAATTTTTCCGTTTTCAGTCCATACATTCTTCAGACCGAGTTTTTCAATGGCTCTGTTCATTTAATCAACCCTTTTGGTAGTAAGGTCTTCTCTTATGATGATACCGGTGCCTTTGAGTAGTTTTTTCTTCCCATACACTTCCTGCTTAATTTTATATCCACTTAGTTTTATGAATATCCCTCTATTTTTGTTTTCAGTTTTCTTTCCGATCCTGCGACATAACTGTACATCAACATCACACAAGTTAAGGGATAGTTTAGTATTCAAAAGTTTTAACACTTCGGCTCTGGTGTTTTCTTGTGGCTTTTCTTTCAGATTAAACAGTCGCATTCTACTAATGATTTCCGTTCTCCCAATATAGGGTATTGTTACATTATACAGGGTATTTTAAAAGTAATAACCATTTCTATATCCATATCGCGGTCAAATGAACGTACCGTATATGAAAAACTGATAAATCAAACATTATTTTTATTACATGAAAACATTAAGGATACCCTCTAGTTTTAAAATCGGCTATAAAAAAAGCCCGTGACGCATATTCGTATACTGCTCTTTCATCTTTGCATAGCATTTGTTATGGCTGCATTCATTAGTGCCTGAGATATTTCAATTTTTCTACAAATTTTAAATGTACCTCCTATTTGTTTACTAAAATTTATTTATTTTGAGAAAATACTATCAAATTTTAATTTTGCTTAACAAACAACTAAAATATAAGGCCATAATAGTACTTTATCAAGTCAAAACACTGAATTAACGAGATAATATAGGTCAAGTGTGCTGAGGAAACAATTTTTTAGACGTCATGCATAATTACCAAGCAGATCTATCAGGTAGGCTATGAAATATTTAACGACACAGTTCAAATAAAACGATTCTTCAATCTTCCAAACGCATTAGTTTTAGAGTGTCTCCGTTCTGGATATGGTTGTTCATAGTTGATATATTCTAGAGGCAAGTAGACAATTTCTCAAAGATTCTCCTAAATACTCTCAATGGAAAAATTAATTTTTAAAGCTGTTTTTTCACACAGTACGGAATTACTAAGCAGGTTATGAAAAGTGTCAATTTTTCAAAGCCTACCTGATAAATCTGCTTGATAATTATGCATCACGCCTACAAAATTGTTTCCTCAGCAGATTTGACCTTATTATCGAGACGATTTAGGGTTTTGAATTCATCAAATAGTATTATGACCTTATAATTTAGTTGTTCGTTAAATAAAAAACGAATTCGATAGTACTTTCTCAAAATAAATAAATTCAGTAGGTACACAAATAGAAGCTATATTTTAAATTTACCGAAAAATCGAAATTTCTCGGAAACTGATGGACGTAGGTACAATAAGTGCTACACAAAGATGAAAGAGCATATTAAAAGCAATTCTTTGGTATAATAAAATATTGAGGGTTACATTAAAAAAAAAGAGAAAATCTGGATTTTGCATTCTACATCACCCTGTATACGAAAATGCGTCACGGGATTTTTTATAGCCACTTTTAAAACTAGAGATACTTTTAATCTTTTCATGTAAAAAATAATTTTTAATTCATTACTTTTTGATATACAGTACGTTCATTTGACCGCGATTTGGATATAAAAATGGTCATAACCTTTGAAATACCCTGCATAATGTAACAATACCCTATATTGGAAGAACGCAAATCATTAGTAGAATTTGAATATGGAATAATATATAGGGTGTCTCATTTAAAAAAAACGCATGTTTGCATCACCGCGTAGTTATGGATCACCCTGTATAAATCTAAATATTTTCTGAGCAAGGAGCATATACGTGGCTGCAACTTTTATATACAACTTTCTTCGCTGTCTTCTACAGTAGTGGAGTTATCAACCGAGCCGGTATTAAAAACTCATCACCCTGTATACAGGGTGAGTCAAGCTCAACGCCTCGGACTCTTGTGACCAAACGATACCACTTTTCGAAAAATCGACTTTGCGAGTGTATGTGGGTCGAGTTGGACTACATTTTAAAAATAATGACTTTTATACAGGGTGTCTAATAAAAGCGTGACATATTAAAGTTATGTTTTTTTAAATGGAATACCCTGTATATTATTGCATATTTAGATTTCCGGGTGCATTTTAGTGTGACTTTATGTATCACACATGGGTCTTTAAGCAAACCGTTTAGGTGCAAATCACCATTTTGGGTATAGGTAGATGTCAGAAAAAAATTGAATATCGCAACTATCATAAATCTTAGAGGGCTGTGACTTTGCCGTTTTACTAAGCATGAAATGTGTCAGCTTACGTTAGGCGGTCGGGTTCGAATTACATTTGTACTTGGAGAAATCGGTAGATCAATTAAGGAAACTTCAATCAAAGGTAAATTGATTTTTTCAAATGGGAATGCATAATTTTTTTTATACGATCAAATGTGCAATTTGATAAGCTTTCTAATGATATGCGGTTGTAAATATCAATCTCTGGTAGTTTTGATTTAATTTCAAATTTTCAGTAAGACCGATGTTTTTCAATTTTCCTACCTATAAGCAACTTAGCAGGCCATGAAATATAAACAAAAAACCGTTCAGATGGAACAAAACAACTAACTGCTAAAGATAGTTACGGACGAACTAGAGTAAAGGGACAAAGTTATAAAAATGACTTACAACAAATCAATTCTAGCCAGAAATAGCAGATATAACACATCTAAGGTCAAAAAGCAGCTGGAGTACGACAGAAATGGGTATTTTTCACAGCATACCGGCTACTACAATATTCTAAAGATTGACGATTCACAGAACCATTGTGAATTTTGAAATGAAAGGAAATCTACCACGTAATGTTGCTGGCAGTTTAATAGCTTCAGAATAAAATTTCACGTTTCATGACTTAAAAAAATTGTAACTGATACCTCTGACTGGAGTTCTGCAAATTCTTGAATACTCATAAGCAAGATCGCCGAAAATGAATAAATTAAAACTCTGCTCAAATTATTAAACATAATTTACCTGGCAGAAGATTAAAATATGATTTGTCAGTATTCCTTTTTTGCGATCTTGCTAATAGATACTGAAAAATTTAATGGACGACAGTGAGAGGTATCATTACTTTTGACTTTGACGGAAATGACTACTGTTTTATACCATTAAATGTGAAATTGCGTTCTGAAGATATTAGACTGGCAGCAACGATCGCTGAGAGTTTTGCTTTCATTTCAAAGTGTTTAGTGTTTTTGGAAATTTTTAATCACTAGTACATTGCAGTCGCTAGTAGGCTGTAAAAATTATTCATTTCTGTTGTACTCCAGCTTCTCTTTAACCTTAGACATGTTACCGCCGTTGTTTCTGGTTAGAGTTGATCTGCTGTAGGGAATTTTTAGAATCTTGTTCTTTTACTCCAGTTCTGCTGGATCATTTTGCCAAGTTAGTTATTTTCTTCCATCTGAATACGATTTTGTTTATATTTCATGGCCTGCTAGTTTGTTTATAGGTAGGGAAATTGAGAAACACTGATTTCATTGGAATCTCGAAATTTAATATAAACTACCATAGATTGATATTCACAACCTGATATAATTAGAAAGCCTATCAAATTGCGCATTTGATCGTATAAAAAAAATTATGCATTCCCATTTGAAAAAATCAAGTTGCCTTTGATTGAAATTTTCTTAGTTGATCTACCGATTTCTCCAAGTACAAATGTAGTTCGAACTTGACCGTCCAACTTAAGCTGACACATTTAATGCTTAGTAACACGGAAAAGTCGCAGCCCTCTAAGATTTATAATAGCTGCGATATTCAATTTTTTTCTGACAGCTACCTAGACACTAAATTGTAATTTGCACCTAAACGGTTCGCTTAAAGTCCCATGTGTGATACATAAAGTCACACTAAAATTCACCCAGAAATCTAAATATGCAATAATATGCAGGGTATTCCATTTAAAAAAACATAACTTTGATATGTCACGCTTTTCTTAGACACCCTGTATAAAAGTCATTATTTTTAAAATGTAGCCCAACTCGACCTACATACACCTGCAAAGCCAATTTTTCGGAAAGTGGTATCACTTGGTCACAAGAGTCCGAGGCGTTGAGCTTGACTCACCCTGTATAAAAAATAGCCTTGCACAATAAATATTAAGGCCCGGTTGTACAATGCGAGCTTAAGCTTCGGCTTAAGGTAAGCCGACGTTAAACCACGTCAGTTGCAAAATGTCCGTTGTACAATGCTGGCTTAACCCCCCACTCCAAGCTTAACACGAGCTTACCTAAGCCGAAGCTCAACGCGAGCTTAGCTGAGGCTTAAACCTAACCTGATACAAGTGATATTATATGTCAAGGAGGAACCTTTAAATTGCTTGTGACTTTATTAGGTCATATTTTTTGGAAGATTTGTGTCTGATTTAACAAAGAGAACAAATGAAAGAACAGACACAGAAACGGTCGTTGCCGAAATTTGACACAAACTGTCGTAAGTGCCTAACCAAAAAAGGTAACTTTTTCAGCTGACTATGTCAGTACGCATTGCTTCATTGATGCCAACTGTAGTGAATTTCATTATCAACCAAGTTTACCTGAGCCGACGATTGTACAGCGGATGTCGACTTTAAGCCTGAGCTTACCTAAGCTTAGGCTTAACAAAGCTCGTGTTAAACCCGCAATTGTACAACCAGCCCTAAATAAAAAATAACTATGAAATGTGATATGCCTCTGAACTCATTGCTAGATAGGACTCAAGCGTGGTGAAGGGAGAACAAGTTGTATTTACGTATTTTTTTTATATCACCACGAGGTACCGTTTGCAACCAACGTTTCATTTTTCTCTTAAAATATGTTATACTGTTAATTTGCATTAGGGCAGGAGGTATAAAGTTATACAGGGTGGCCAATCGGGTGACGATAACAATTTTTTTTTAGATAGCCCGTACCTAGACCTATCCAAAACACCCCCATGTATGTGTACCGATTATTGATAGTTTTCGAGTTATAATTTTTTTTGAAAACTTTTCCAGTTTTTCCAAGAAATTGTCAAAAACAAAAACAAGAATGCTTTTTGGCTTTTATTTTTTCCTGCAATTATATTCAGTATTAAGCCTATTTTAATATTCAATAAAGAGAACCTGTACATCCGAACAATAATTAAGTACATTTTGGGGCCAAAAGTTTGAAATCTCTGTTTTTAGTCAGGAGACCAAAACCTTCAAAATAAGATTAAAAATACTCATGTCTGGTTCTGGAGCTTCAAACTAATCTTAAAAACTTTGCAAAACATTGCACTTTCGAAATAATAATGAAAAAGTATCACTTATGGGGACATTTTGCGGCGTACGTGAGTGTTAAAGGTAAAAAGGTGATAATTCACGAATTTCCAAAATGATTTAAAAAACTATTATTTTGCTTTGTTATGACAAGTTAACGAAAAAAAACTCGTAACAACTAATAAACCCGATAATCATTGATGTTTGGACGAGTTTTAATAAAAAAACTAATACCCAAATTGTGATTTTTGAAGTGTTTTTACTATGTACTATTAAACTTCTGCTAAATTAAGTTGTATGGAAAGTTAACAAAGGAAAGGCATTATAAACAATAATCTGACTTCCAATTTCATGGCAGAATTACCTGGGAAGCGATGTCGTAGCATACGCCATCCCTTTCTCTCAGAGTAGCTTTTTGCGAGCTCATGTCGGCGAAGCGCAGTTGTTTTAATTAATTTTCGGTAATAGGCAAGGCAATGTTCGGATGAACCTAAAAAGGTGATTTATATCGCTAGGTCTTCCTTGACAGGCCAGTAGACAGCCTATCATGAATATAACAAGTTTTTCAGTTTTTCAACCCCCCACCCCCCAAACACCCAAATTCCACCCCCACCCAAAAATACGCAGAAAATGATCAAGAACCTGTAAAACGCCTAAAAACGAAGTTTGAGGGATATTTGAAATTACCTACTAAGACCCCACAGCATATTGCTGCCCAAATTTCATCACAGTCTATGCAGCGGTTACTGAGATTACGAGGCCAGAAAAACGCGTACAGACAGATAGACCGACAGGCAGACCGACAGACAGAACGACGGAAATGAGTGACGCGGATTTTCGTTATGTAGACATTATAAAACGCCCAAAAAACCTATTATCTCAAAATCGAAAATTTTCACGATCGGTGAGGGAGGTAAAAGGGATGGCGTATGCTGCGATAACGCTTCCCAGGTAATTCCGCCATGGAATTAAAAGTCAGATTGTTGTTTTATTATTCTTTTCCTTTGTTAACTTTCCATACAACTTAATTCAGCAGAATTTCAATAGCACACAGCAAAAAGCACAGTGGTATTAATTTTTTCATTAAAAGTGATTAAAACATCAATGATTATCATGTTTATTAGTTGTTATGAGTTTTTTTCTTTAATTTGTCATAATAAAGTAAAATAATAGTTTTTTAAATTATTTTGGAAATTCGTGAATTACCTTTAATAGTCACGTACGGCGCAAAATGCCCCCATAAGTGCTATTTTTTCATTATTATTTCGAAAGTACAGTGTCTTGCAGAGTTTTTAAGATTAGATTGGAGCTCCAGAACCAGGCATAAGTATTTTTAATTTTATTTTGAAGGTTTTGGTCTCCTGACTAAAAACAGAGATTTCAAACTTTGGGCCCAAAATGTACTTAATTATTGTTCAAATGTACAGGTTCTATTTATTGGATATTAAAATAGGCTTAATACTGAGTATAATTGCGGAAAAAAATAAAAGCCAAAAAGCATTTTTGTTTTTGTTTTTGATAATTTCTTGGAAAAACTGGAAAATCTCCAAGTTTTCAAAAAAAAATCATAACTCGAAAACTATCAATAATCGGTACACATACATGGGGGTGTTTTGGATAGGCCTCGGTACGGGCTATCTAAAAAAAAATTATTATCGTCGCCCGATTGGCCACCCTGTATAATTTCGGTGCTAGATACGGGTACGCCCTTTGCATGATACTTTTGGATGGTTTGGGTACATACTGAGGGTTTACTTTATATCTGGTGTTGTTAGCATGCTCTACAGCCTTTTGTTGATTTTTACCTTTTTAGTAGAATGTGACAATATGCAGGAAATAAAATTGACGCAAATCAAAAATATTTGTTTCTTCATATTAGCAATCAGAAGGATACAGTCTAGGTTTGTGGAATAAGGTTTTAAGTACATGACGGTGTATGACGTCGAGATCATGAATGTGTATTTACTGAACAGCATCCCGTACTGGTATACCATATATCAAATGACTTTCAACCAAAGCATGATATAATATTCTGAGATAACGTACTGGATTGATGCTGGAAATTATTTGAGTTTATAAATATATATAAGTAAGCGTTCACAGACCATTTAGGCCCATAGCTTAGTGATGCGTTTCCATTGGTTCCTATCGCCTGCTGCAATCTCCCAGTTATTGATCTTCTTTACTTCTAGGTCCTCTAATACTGCATCTCTCCACTTCTTCCTTAGCCTACCCCGCTTTCTTGCCCCCTCTGGCTGTTTCCATCCAATATTTTTGATTATCCTTCCCTCATCCATTCGTTTTAAATGACCTAACCATTGTAACCGTCGCGCTTTAATCTTCTGGCTTACCGGTGCCTCACCAAACAACCCGTATAGTTCTTCATTTGTTCGGCGCATTCAAATATCTCCAAGCTTCTTTCCTCCCAAAATTCGTCTCAAAACTTTTCTCTCCCAAACATCCAATTTTTCCTGAAGACTTTTTTCATAACCCAAGTTTCACACCCGTACATCAATGTTGGTCTTAAAATTGTTTTGTGTAGCCTGAGCTTTGCATTCCTTGATATATTCTTCGACCTTAGTATCCTGTTCATTGACCCTAGGCATCTGCTGCTTTTAGCTATTCTCAGGCTCACCTCCATATCTTCGTTACAACTATGATCTAGTAGACAACCCAGATACATATAATTTTCAACTGCTTCGAATTCCATTATCTGTCCTTCCCTTATATGTACAATTAAATTGTCGTTTATGTCGAATGTCTTTTGCAGTTTCATATATTTGCTCTTGTTCTTGTTTACAGATAGCCCCATGCGATTAGCTGCTATTATTAATTGTCTTGTTATTATCTGTAGTTCTTTCTTTGCCTGCGTCAATAGCACTAGGTCATCTGCATAGGCAAGGCATTGATGAGCTTTTGTGTAAAGAGTTCCTGTTCGATTAATCTTACTATCTCTGATTATTTTTTCTAACGCTAGATTGAACAGTACTGTTTATAGTGGGTCACCCTGTCTTAAGCCTCCATTAACCTCTAAGTACTGTGATACTGTTCCATTCGATTTCACAGCGCATTTTGTTTTCGACAATGTCATGTTCACCAATCGTATCAGCTTACTAGGTATTCCAAATTCTTTTAACGCGATGACCACAGCCTCTCTGTCTATCGTATCATATGCAGCTCTGAAATCAATGAACAACATGTGCACTGGAATATTATATTCATAGCAACCTAAAAGAATCTGCTTAATTAAAAATAGGTGATCTGTCGTGGATCTGCTTTTTCGGAAACCAGCTTGATACTCTCCTACTATGTTCTCTGCGTGAATTTTTAGCCTTCTCTTAACCAGTGTTGCAAATATTTTATATGCTAGGTACATCCAAGAGAGCTATACCCCTATAATTGCTGCATCTGCTGAATTTCCTTCTTGAATATTGGTATTATTATGGACTTACTCCAGTCAGCTGGTAGAGTCTCCTTTTGCAATATTTCAACTATTATTCTGTGGAGTTCAGTTTCTACAAGCTCTCCGCCATATTTGAGATTTTCGGCCACAATGTCATCTGCCCCAGGACTTTTGTTGTTTTTCATGGCTTGTAACACCTCTTGCACCTCTGTTAGTGTTGGTTGAGGTTCTATTTCGTCTTCTATTATTTCTTTGCTGAGTTGAGATTGAGTTGCCTCCCCTGTTTCTTTATTTAGTGGTTCTCTAAATTGTTCTATCCACCTGTCCAAAATTTGATGCTCACCCCCCCGTAAGTTTCCTTGTTTGTCCTTGACATAAACAGCCTGCGGTTGGTATGCTTTCCTAATTTCTTTCATGTCCTTATAAAAATCACGTTTTCTTTCTTTCTGAAAGCTTCTTCAATCCTCTTCACTTTTTCTTCCTCAAACATCCTTTTCTGTTTCCTGTAAACTTGTTTCGATTTTTTCTTCTGCTTTTGATAGTTTAATAATTATATTCTCTTCCTTATGCGACTGCAGCATCTTCTGTCTTAACCTTATTCTTTTTTCGTAGCTCACGTCTGCATTCACTATCAAACCACGTCTCTTTTTATAATAGTGCCGTTGTCTACTAAGTGTGGTACATGTTGCTCTTTGAATTACATTTTTCATATTGTCCCAACGTTCTTCAATTCCCCTCCTTTCATCCCTTTCTATTGAGCTAAACGTTTGACCTACTACTTTTCTATATTGCTGACCAACTTTTACATCCTGTAGCTCTTCCCCCTTATACCGCCTAGCTCCCTTTCGTTTTGATCTTTTTTCTGTACTAAAGTTTATCTTCATTTTAGCCATGACTAAGTAATGGTCCGAGTCTGACTCTGCTCCCCTGCAAGACCTTATGTTAGTAATAAATCTTGCAAATTTCTCATTTATCAGCACGTGATCTATTTGATTCGTTTCTATTTTTCCAGGTATCAACCACGTCCCTTTATGTATATCCTTTCTTTTGAAATGTGTGGTCATAATTTTCGGGTTATTCTCTATCGCAAATGAGATTAGCCTAAGGCCATTATCGTAACTTTCTATGTGTTTGTTTTCACCTCCTGTTACCTGTTTGTAAATGTCCTCCCTACCAACCTTGGCATTCGCGTCCCCTATCACCACTGTGACATATTCATCTGGTAACTGCTCCAGTATCTCGTTCATCTTTCCATAGTATTCCTCCTTCACCTCCTCATCCTTATCTACAGTAGGTGCATGTATATTAATGAAAATCAAAGTCGTTCTATTCACCTCCACCCTTAGCACACATAACCTATCCGATTTTAATTCAAAGCTTTTTATATTGTTTTTGAAACTTTGTTCCACTAAAAATCCTATCCCGAACCTCCTATTCTCCCCACCACTTGTAAACAGGATATAATTACCTACATTGTTAATAGCCTTTCCTTTTAGGTGAGTTTCTTGCAAGGCAACTATATGCATTTTATATTTAGTGACCTCCCATACCAATCTCCTTAATGCCCCGGCTACTTGTAGACCCCTGACATTCCATGTACCAATGTTTATGAATAACTCCTCCTTCTCCTTATTTTCTTGTTTCCCATCTTCCGCCGTTAAGCTGTACCGTGTCCATAGCTTCAGTCGTCAACATTGCCTCTTTCATACCTTCTCTAGTGGTTAGTTTTTTGCTCTTGCTCGCTCATCGCGTGTGAACTGCTTCTCTATACCTCCTTTGTTGTCATTCCATTTCCACACTTGCCCATCGATAATTAACTTCAGAAATCCTGATTTCACCATACGCCCTTTCATTCTCTCTTCTCTTGCTGTTTTTCTTAAATTAGCCTGTATTTTCCTTTCTCTCTTCGACAGATCATCATTTATATAAATTACTGACTCCTTATTTTATTTATTTATTATATAATAAACTGCCTCTGATTATAAAAAACTCACCAAATGTACATATATTCAAAAAAAGGTTGAGAGCAATGTACTTCGATATGTGATACTGTATTTACTATGATATTGTATATGTATATGTTACTAACAGTTTTGCGTGTTAGTTAGCTTTTGCTAAATAAAGTTCTTTCTTTCTTATATGTTCTCAATTTATTTTTATTTTTCATAACCTTGATTTTGTCTTCCGTAGTATTTAGTTCTAGAAGACAAGTTTTTTCACCAATTAGTTTTGCTTGTTTTATGTCCGCCTCAATGCCAATGCTCTGTTGAAGGAAATCTTTCATCTTCTTAGTTAACATCTTGGGATCGTCTTTGTTTAACTCTAAACCTTTGACTACTATATTTTTCTTTCTTTTATCTCCTTCTAGCACATCTAGTCGCCTTTTTACTGCACTAAGTTCTTTCCGTAGTGATTCATTTTCAGCTCTTATTGCTTCATTTTCTTGTCTTATGGCATACATTTTGGCCATAATTTTATCTTCTTTCTGCTCTATCCGATTCGTTTTTAGGGTTAGCTCTTCCAGCATATTCATAATCCTGTCTAATTTTTCGTTATCCATTTTCGTACTCTTATCTGGTGTTCGAGCAGTTTTCCGGCACTTTGAAAATATATCTGGAATCCCTGTCCCCTCCCTTTTGCGCTTACCTTCATCTGTTGAGTTATCGTCGCTATCCATACTTCCCTTCTTATTTCGTGCTCCAAATCCCCAAGTCCGCCTCTGTCTGCTAACCTGTGCGCGTCTGCTCGACACGACGGAACGACGCGGCTTGCGTTGGCTCAACTGGCGCTGAATTCCTAACACTTGAATTAACGAATCACGTTTCACGCGCAAATGTTCCCGCTCGCTACCTCCACCGCGATAGGTGCCTTGTTCGGGTCGACCCCTAGGAAACTCGGCACCTCTCGGTAGATTTGCTTGCTGTTTTTGTTTTTAACCGTTTAATTCACCTCAAAAACTACACACAGGAACGATTTGCCTATTCCAGGCCACTATACTCTAAAGCAATTCACTGGTCACTTATATAGATTTTAATTCACTCTAAACCCCTCCTTTTGGATGAAGACTTAGGAGTGAATTGACACGTGTCTAACCACATTCGCTGGCAGGACCGTACTCCCTGAGTTTATAAATAACGAATCTTAATTTCCTTACTATATAGTCTATGTCTCGGTCTATGTGAATATTCCACTTTAGATGTTCATCAACGTATATTCCCAAGTATTTAGCATGCGAAAGTCTTTTTATTTCGATAGGTCCATTATCAGTCGACCATGTAATTGATGTGTAGTCTGGTAGAAATTTAGAATATGACGTAAAGGCAACGAAATGGATCTTGCTATAATTGACTGTTCGCAGTCTACTGGCAAACCACCGAGTAATTTTGACAAAGTCTTTCTAAATGATATCTTTCAGGGAGTACCAGTCATTCCCTTTATAGAAAATGATAGTGTCGTCTGCGAAAGACACGATTTTGCCAACACATTCAACACCAAACAGGTCATTTATATATAAAATGAACAAGATAGGACCTAGGACTGTTCCTTGAGGAATATGTACATATGTAATAATTGTTTTTGTATCGCTACATGTTTCCGATATTTGAACTGTCTGTGATCCATCAGACAAATAATTTTTCAACAATTTTTGTGGAGTGCCTCTGAAACCAATCCTTTCTAAGGATTCTAAAAGCTGAGTGTGGCTAACTGTATCAAATGCCTTCATGAGATCAATAAATATGCAGATAGTAGGTGTTTTCATATCAATATTTCTACTAACCTTGTTTACAACATTCAGAATGGCATCTGTTGTCGCTTTTCCTTCCAACAAAACCATACTGATTTTCGTGGAGTATTTTATATTTGTATAAATAATTCATCATTCTTTTTTCAATATTGTTTTGAATATTTTGGCAAGGTTAGATATTAAAGATATTGGTCGATAAATAGTCACGTCTTGGCGGTCTCCTTTTTTGTGAACTGGAGTTACTATTGCCGTCTTAAAAGCTGATGGACACATACCGGTTAAAAAACTTTGGTTGAAGATGTGTACTGATGGATCGGCTATTTGAATACATATTCATCAATTGCAGGACTTTTTTTATTTTTTAATGCCATGACGATTTCTATTACCTCTTCTGATGTGACGTTATCGAAGTAACTAGTGCTTTCTCAAAATAAATAAATTTCAGTACACAAATAGAAGCTATATTTTATATTTACATTTAAAAAAAAAGAGAAAATCTGGATTTTGCATTCTACATCACCCTGTATACGAGTATGCATCACGGGCTTTTTTATAGCCGATTTTAAAACTAGAGGATATTTTTAATCTTTTCATGTAAAAAATAATTTTTGATTTATTACTTTTTGATGTACAGGGTTGGGATAAAGTATGGAACCAAGCAAATAACTTTGGAACGGAAAGAGTGATATTGCTGAAAATTTGCAGGCAAGTGTAGTGACGCCTTGTGCATCCGAAGACATTATGTTAGCTATTAATGTACTTACTTCCGGTTTAACCGGAAGTACTGTCAACTTTTTTAATTTAAATGGGATACCCTGTATATTTTTGCAGATTTTAATTCATCTTTTTTTTCTGAATACGTCCATGGTGGGTTTAGCATTAGTTTCTGTAAAAACGGGAAAGATAAAGCTTCTTTATCATTTCCTGGTGTTTAAAATGCCGGTCATTCAAAGCCGGTTTTGGCGATCGCGTGAGAACTCACAAAGAAGTGTGTCAACTTTAAATGATTTACGTCCCGACAGGGGTCGTATAACACGTTTAACGGTGACTAAAAAAAAAAAAATACAAAAAATTACCTCAAACGGGAAGACCGCAGACCGCCACGGACGAATTTGTGAGACAAATTTTGTAAGAAACAAATACTAAACCCACTATGGACGTATTCGGAAAAAAAAGATGAATTAAAATCAGCAAAAATATACAGGGTGTCCCATTTAAATTAAAAAAGTTGACGGTACTTCCGGTTAAACCGGAAGTACATTAATAGCTAACATAATGTCTTCGGATGCATTGGACGTCACTACACTTGCCTGCAAATTTTCAGCAATATCACTCTTTCCGTTTCAGAGTTATTTGCTTGGTTCCATACTTTATCCCAAACCTGTATAGTACGTTCATTTGACCGCGATTTGGATATAAAAATGGTCATAACTTTTAAAATACCCTGTATAATGTAACAATACCCTATATTGGAAGAACGGAAATCATTAGTAGAATTTGAATATGGAATAATACATAGGGTGTCTCATTTTAAAAAATGCATGTTTGCATCACCGAGCCGGTACTAAAAACTCACCCTGTATATACCAAGGCACGAGCAGCGAAGTTTAGCCTTGGCTACTCTTACACTTATCTGATCAGGTAGGTTAGAAGAAGGATGTAAATAAACTACATAAAATATTAATACGGTGACATATAAAGTTTTGTTAACAAGGAAGGAACGAGGAAGAATAAAAGTGTTTATTAATTTGGTGAAAAGATAATAAAAGAAGCTGTAATAACAAGCTACAGATTAAAATTCTATCTTTAGTAAAACAATCTCTAGCAAGTTGGATGTTTTTATCAGATGTATGGAAACAGTGAGACAATGGGTGTATTTTGAAAGCATTATTTAATCAGTTATAACAAGTGCCTGCGTTGTATGAAAAACTTCTGCGAAATAAAGTTGTGGTATGGGTCTGATGATGTAACGATTTCTAACAGTTCTTTTATGAACTTCATAACTAAAAATGATTTTATACACGATCGGGCAGCAAAGTACACATTATTGATACATTTAGCGGGCGTAAAGAGTCACTTCAGCGTCCGCGGGCTTCTTTTCCGCCCCTAGGGCCTTGTTGTACATGTTCTTCGATTTTGCGGGTAGTAAACTTAATTTTGTATCTTCCGCTCCCTTAAAAATCTCCGGTAGTGTTCCGGAAACTATTTCATCGTCACTACTTTCTATGAAATCGGAAAAAATTCGCAAATATTCTGACGTATAGAACTTGCAGTTTGCAATCCAACTGTAATTAAAAATGGCGACCATATATTTTATTTTTAATCATCTTACCTTAGCAATAAGATACCGGGTTATTCACGTTATTCGACACGGAGCATTATGGCTAAAGTATTTGATGAAAAAGAAAATAATAATTTCGGATGGATAGGGACCCATTTAGACTACATTTTAAAAATATTTTCATGTTATACAGGGCGTCCCCAAAACACGAAATGTATCAAAGTTATGTTTTTTGAATAGAACACCCTGTATATTATTGCATATTCAGATTTCTTGGTGAATTGTAGTGTGAATTTATGTATCATATATGGGACTTAAAGCGAATCGTTTAGGTGTAAATCACCATTTTCGGTATAAGTAGATGTCAAAAAAATTAAATATCACAGAGATTATAAAATTTAGAAGGCTGTGACTGCCGTATTACTAAGCATGAAATGCGTTACCTTAGGTTGGACTGTCAAATTTGAATTTCTTTCGTGCTTGGAGCAATCGGTCGATTAATATTGAAGAAACTTCAATCAGAGATAACTTGATTTTCTCAAATGGGAAAGTCTATTTTTTTATACGATCAAATGTGAAATATGATAGCTTTTAATGATGATATAAGGTTGTCAATATCAATATCTGGTAGTTTTCATTCAATTCCAAATTTTCAATCAAGTCGGTATTTTTCGGTTTTCCTACCTATACACAACCTAGCAGGCCATGAAATATAAACAAAAACGTTCAGATGGGAGATAACAAGTAACTTAGAATTAAGGATACAGACGAATGAGAGTAAAGAGACAAGATTATAAAAATTCCTTACAGCAAATCAACTCTAACCAGAAACAATGGGGATAACATATCTAAGATCAAAGAGAAGCTGTAGTATGACAGAAATAGATATTTTCCACAGCCTACTGGCTACTGCAATGTCTTAGAAATTAAAAATTTCAAAAAAAAATAAAACACTGAACTGAGAGAAAAACTAACAGCGATCGTTGCCCCAGCACGCAATTATCAACCACATGTAACGGTATGAAATATTAGTAATTTGCGTCAAAATAACGATACCTCTGACTGAAGCCCTTCAATTTTTTTTTCACTATTAGTAACATCGCAAAAAAGGAATACTCACAAATCAGATTTAAATTTTGGGTCAGGTAAATTATGCTTTAGAATTTGAACAAATTTTAATTCATTCTCCATTTTCTGCGATCTTGCTAATAGGTAGTGAACAATTTCCAGAACTCCAGTCAGAGGGATCGTTACTTTTGACTTGACAGTATTGAATACTTGTTTATACCATTAAATGTGATATTATATCCTGAAGATAATGATAAACTGCCTACAAGAATAGCTAGTGATGTTCTTTTCATTTCAAATTTTTTAATTTTGGAAACTGGTAATCTCTAGTACATTGCTGTAACTAGTAGACCGTGAAATATATCCATTTCTGTCGTACTCCAGCTTCTGTTTGACCTTAGATATGTTATCGCCGTTTTTTTTGCTTAAAGGTGATTTGTTGTAAGTAATTTTTATAGTCTTGTCTCTTTAGTCTAGTCTTCTGTATTTTTCAGCTAAGTTAGTTGTTTTCTTCCAGGCACGTATCCAGGATTTGGTTTTGGGGGGGGGGTCCAGATTATGGGTGCCACTTAGTTGACCTTTCGGGGGGGGGGTCCAGATTAGAGTTGCCACCTCCTTAAATCCTTAAATTTGCGGGGGGGGGGAGGGGGGGTGAAAATTTGCGGATTCCATTTTTTAGACGGCATTTTATAACGTTTCGGGGGGTCCGGACTCCCCCCTAAATACGTGTCTGTTTTCTTCTATCTGAACAGGTTTTTGTTTATATTTCACGGTCTGCTAGGTTACTTATAGGTAGGAAAACTAAAAAATACCGATTTCATTGAGAATTTAAAATTAAATGAAAACTACCAGAGATTGATATTGATAGCCTTATATTATTAGAAAAGCTATTCAATTTTACATTTAATCATTTAAAGAAATAGCCATTCCCATTTTAAAAAATCAAGTTGTCTCTGATTGATATTTCTTTAAAGAATCGAACGATATCTCCAAGCTCAAACGTAATTCAAATTTGACGGTCTAACCTAAGCTGTCACATTTCATGCTTAGTAATATGCAAAAGTCACAGCCTTTCAAATTTTATAATATCTGAGATATTCAATGTTTTTCTGATATCTTATACCGAAAAGGGTTATTTACACCTCAACGGTTCGCTTAAAGTCCCATATGTGATACATAAAGTCACACTAGAATTCACCAGGAATTCATAATATGCAATAATATACAGGGTGTTATATTAAAAAACATAACTTTGATACATTTCGTGTTTTGGGAACACCCTGTATAACATGAAAATATTTTAAAAATGTAGCCTAAATGAGTCCATCCGAAGATATTATTTTTTTTTTGATCAAATACTTTAGCCATAATACTCCGTGTCGAATAACGTCAATAACCCGGTATACCACCGAAGTATAAAATTCAAGCAAGTTGCAACGATATTAATTATAAGCTGGTCACAGAAGGTGGAAGAGAAAAACGTAGATTATTAATTATTATTTAATTAATAAAGGATTGCAAAACCGATCGTGTATAAAATTTTGTATTTATTTCGGCCGTAAACAGCGTTAATGAACCTTACATGTTAATAGCCCGCGCCTAGCGGCTCGGGCTTTTATTTACATGTTGCGGCCCTTAAACGCTTGTTTCACGCCCTTGTTACATAAATAACTATTTTGCCTTAGATATTTTGATTTTAGAGACAAGATTTTGCGAATTAAAATTAAATACTTATATTCTACAATATTGCCCAACCTAAGCCACTTCATGTCTTTAAATTTCTCACTAACCTGGATCATATTTCCTTAGCCCAAATATAAATCGGACACAGTTTGGATGATTTGAATTCTGTTTTTCATCAACTGATCCAAACACGGGTAGTAGTCAACATCACAGTAACTGAACACAGACGACACCAAGGATTTGCAAAGTTTTTTCTCATTTTGAAATTTAATGAATATCGGCTAGAATAGAGGGCTCTAATGCGAAGATAATTATGTGTTTTTCATCAAATTAGCTATGTGGTTCTTGATCCTTAGTTTATTATCAATTTCTACTCCCAATATATTTGCTGCTTTGAATATGATTTAGCACCACCCCAAGTGGTGAAATGAATCCTCTACATCCAGAGTGGGCCAATAGTGCGTGGACGGAAGATTGTGGGCTTACTAAAAAATATTTCAAAAATCTTTCACTTGATCATGGCAGGAGCCTTTGAAGGCTATAACTAAAAAATATTTTCACTTAAATTTTGACATTTACACAGGGTGATTCATATCAATCAATGATGAATGGAACCCCCTGTATTGCATATTTGGATTCTTTGGTCAATTCTAGTGTGACTTTATGTATGGAACTTTAAACGAGCTGTTTAGGCGCAAATCACAATTTTTGGGATAAGTAGGTATCAGAAAAAAATTGAATATCGCAGCGATTATAAATCTTAGAAGACCGTGACTTTGCGGTACGACTAAGCATGAAATGGGTCACCTTAGGTCAGACGGCTAGATTTGAATTCTTCTTGTACTTGGAGAAATCAGTAAATTAATTAAGGAAACTTCAATCACAGATAACTTGATTTTTTCAAATGGGAATACCTATTTTGGTTTAAAGAGTCAGATGTAAAATTTGATTACCTTTCTAACGATATAGCATTCTCCATATCAATCTTTTTTTGTTTTCATTTTATTTCAAATTTTCAGTCAAATCGGTGTTTTTCGATTTTCCTGCACGCAAGCGACCTAGCAGGCCAAGAAAAATAAACAAAAGCCCATTAATATGGAAGAAACTAACTAACTTAGTAGACAGATGCAAACGAACTAGAGTAGCGAGGCAAGATCATGAAAATTCCCTACAACACATCAGCTCTAACCGGATACAACAGCGGCAAGATATCTAATGTCAATGAGTAGCTGGGGAGAGGGAAGAAACTAACTAACTTAGTAGACAGATGCAAACGAACTAGAGTAGCGAGGCAAGATCATGAAAATTCCCTACAACACATCAGCTCTAACCGGATACAACAGCGGCAAGATATCTAATGTCAATGAGTAGCTGGGGTATGACAGAAGTGTTTGTTTTTCACAGCCTACTAGCTATTGAGGTCTACTAGAGCTTGACAACTTTCCAAACAAAAACACAAAAATTTTAAGTTAAAAGGAAAACTACCAGCGATTTTTGCCTACAGTCTAACATGTTTAGAATGACATTTCACATTTAATGGGATAAAAAAATTGGTCATTTCCGTTTAGTTAAATCAAAAGTGAAGATATCTCTAACTTGAGCATTCTGAACATCTACTGAAATAATTGCTAGAATTTTTTAATTATGCTAGATTGTAATTGTGTTTATTTCAGGTAGTTTTCTACAAACTAAATGTTTTACAATTCAAACAGACTGCAACTCAAGTTTCATTTTCCGCGATTTTGCTAGTAAGTAGAAGTACCTACTGAAGAATTTGAAGGGTTCCAGTCCAGAGGTATAATTACTTTTGACTTACGGAAATGGCTACTTTTTTATAGGATTAAATGTGAAAATTTATTTAGAAGACATAGATATTCTAATGCCAGCAGCAATCACTAGTAGTTTTCCTGCGATTAAATATTTTCTTGCTGCCTTTGCAAATTGGCTAATAGCTAGTAGGCTGTGAAAAATGAGCATTCTTGTTACAGCTATTGTTTCTGGTTAGAGCTAGTATGTTGTAAGAAATTTTCATACTCTTGCCTCATTACTCTAGTTATTTTGCATCTTTCTATTAAGTTAGTTGGTTTCTTCCATATTAACGGGTTCTTGTTTATTTTTCATGGCCTGCTAGGTTGCTTGCACGCAGGAAAATCGAAAAACACCGATTTGACTGAAAATTTTGAAATAAAATGAAAACCAAAAAAGATTGATATGGAGAATGCTATATCGTTAGAAAGGTAATTAAATTTTACATTTCATTCTATAAACTGAAATATGCATTCCCATTTGAAAAAATCAAGTTATCTGTGATTGAAGTTTACTTAATTAATCTACTGATTTCTCCAAGTACAAGAAGAATTCAAGTTTAGCCGTCTGACCTAAGGTGACGCATTTCATGCTTAGTCGTACCGCAAAGTCACTGCCTTCTAAGTTTGATAATCGCTGCGGTATTCAATTTTTTTCTGATACCTACTTATACCAAAAATGCTGATTTGCACCTAAACAGTTCGTTTAAAATTCCATGTATGATACATAAAGTCACACTAGAATTGACCAAGGAATCCAAATATGCAATAATATACAGGGGGTTCCATTCAAAAAAATGTAAGTTTGATATGAATCACCCTGTATAAACGTCAAAATTTAAGTGAAGATATGTTTACGTTATATACCCTCAAGGGTCCCTACTATAATCAAGTGACAGGTTTTAGAAATATTTTTTAGTAAGCCCACAATCTTCCGTCCACGCACTATTGGCCCACCCTGTATATAATAGGAGCATTACATATTACATATTGATGCATGTAGTGTGTTCTAGGACTTTACTATTTTTAGGTCCCACGCACATAGGGGTGATAATTTCTCCGATGGAAGGAATTGAACTGACAAGTTGGAGTTTGAAAACTCAGTACCCGTTAGCAGGACCTAAATGGAAAGGGAGGAAAACATATTTTATTTATTACGCTTATGGCCTAAATCCTGTACCATTAGTATTTCATATGGATTTTAAGGTAAACAATGTATTCATTCATTCTTTTTTATTTGTAATAAGTATAATACAAATATTGCCATCCTCGAAAGGTGTACCTTCTATGAGGGTACTGGCGTATGACAGGCGTATTACTTTAATTTAACGATACATCATTTTACTTAAACTATACAGTCGTTGTTCCTGAAGCTGATTGTGGGCATTGGGACATCATTCGTTCTTTTTTCTTGCTTTTATGCATAATAAGGCTCTTGCAGCTGATAATGGGTTTGTTTTTTCAATACGTATCGATTGTTTGACCGGTTTAAACTCTATTTTCGAAGTGACATTACATAATTTTGACAATGATATGCGTATAAAAGACAAATTATGTATTTATGTTATAATGGCACATTTTCGCAGAACTGGCTTAAGGCCTTTACGGAAACTATGATCGGCTTAACCCGATCAAAAGGATCACTGATCCTAACGTTCGGAAGGTGATCGAAGATCAGCCAGAAATATCGCGATCGGGTTATTCAGATCAGGTAGGTGTTTTTCTTAACCATCTGTTTTGTATTCTTAAACCAACTTTTTCATTGTTCGATGGTCATTTAATCCATGGATCATAAACCCCACTAAACAGCTGATTGACATAATACTGATCGATCTGGATCACTGTTTCCGCAAAGGCCTTTAGTAATCGTTTTACTTCGCACACCGATAGGTGAGGGGAGTACAGTGATCGCGAAAATTTTTGATTTTGAGATAATATGTTTTTAGGGCATTTTACGATGTCTACATAACGAAAATCCACGTCACTCATTTCCGTCCGTCTGTTTGTTGGTATGTTGGCATTTTTATAGCCTCGTAATCTCAGTAACAGCTGCATGGATGGTGATGAGATTTGGGCAGCCATATGCTGTGGGCTCGTAGTATGTAATGTTCCTATAATTTTGATAATCGGTGTATGGGTGGCGAGGTAATCAGCAAAAAAACAAAAAAAAAATATTCCTCAAACTTTGTTTTTAGGCGTTTTAGGTGTTCCTGATCATTTTCTACTTTTTTTTTGGTGGAGGTGAAATTAGGGTGGCTTGGGGGTGGGGGGTTGTTATTAAACTGAAAAATTGTATTCATAATAGGCTGTCCACTAACTGTGAAATAAAGACCTAGCGTTATAATACACTTTTTTAGGTCCATCCGAACATTGCATTGCCTATTACAGAAACCAAGGATTTTAGAATTTACTGATGTATACATACGAATATTGCTTTAGATCGTTCTGTATTGTGTGTCGTGGAAACTGTTGGGATAATTTGAATGAAATGCTGTATTATGGCAAGGATGGAAAACGTTTATAATTTTTCGAAATCGTGTCAGCAATAATAAAAAAACTGAAAATATAAAAACAGCTCAAACTTCGTTTTTAGGTGTTTTAGGAGTTCATGATCATTTTCTACTTTTTTGGGGTGGGGGTGAAATTGGGGTAGTTGGGGGGGGGGGTGGTGGTCAACTCAAAAAAAATGTATTCATAATCGGCTATCCATTGAGCTGTGAAAGAAAGCTCTAGCGGTATAATACATTTTTTTGATCGGGCGGGCGATGATTTGGTTGTAAGAGGATCTCAGACTATAGCTTCATACTATGGGAAAATAATAAACTGGTATCGTAATGTGTGGGAAGAGCCGAGTCAATCAACTTGACGTCTTTTTTCAAAGATTGGTGGTGGAATCCAATGTATTTCGTAACTTGTCATGGTGATAATGATTCTAAGTAATAAAGCATGATATGTCAATAAGGTTATTAATAAGAATAAAAAATAAGAAATTAACAAGAATTTAAGCCATCTTAGTTCGGAAGCGACGTGTGCTTATTCTAGAATTGAGTATGCATATCTAGAAGATATTTGAAACCTACCTTCAGTTGCGCTTTAGAGACTCAATAAACCATTTTCTGAATTAAAATTTACAACAAATGAGTGTCTAATTGAGAACCAACTAATTGACAGTATCGTCAAGTTTTTTCAAACACAGACTATTCAAAGTACATAAAATACTTCTCACCGTTTAATAAGAAACACATTCGTTTATATCTTATTTGCCTTTAGTCCATATTTATCAGTTCTTGTAGAGACATAAATTTCTTGACATCGTGCTCTGTGGAGACAATTCTTGAAATTGCGTTTAAAAAAAGTAATAGTTGCAATGTGTTAGAGAACAAACTATAGTTATCGCTGGAAAGCGTCAATAAAACAGCAACGTGTACTCCCAAAACTCTGTTCCAAGCTTTCGAGATACTTTGAGTCCTTCTTCAGGGCTAAAAACAATTACATTTTTTACAACAACAACAGAAAACAAAGATCGATATTACTTATTAAACGTTTGGTGAGGTTGTTGCCAAATGATGTTAGAAAAAACCCACAAAGCGTGGAGATGCATCAAAATGTGATCAATTCACAGTCCATTACAATACTGATATTGCTCCTGATCAAATAACAAGTTTTTGTACAAATTCCTTGAAGAAGCTACTCAAAACTGTGCCGCAGTAAGTACCTCCCAAGTTGTTAATAGCCAGCGGACGGAGGGGTTGTTGTAGTCGTTTTTCGCCACATTATAACCCTTAGGGCCAATTGTGTCACAGAAGTCATTATCCGTCAGGTACAAGACACTGCGTAAATTCTACTCTAAAGACTAGCACTGATATAGCGAATGTTTATACTTATACCTAAAACATGAGCAGGAGGAAGAAAAGTAAAGCGGAAGAAACAGAGGGCCTAATACTTACGCAAAGTAGCAGCAAAGTAAATTATATTAATGAAGAAAATGAAGTTGCCGCTCTCAACAAAGAAATATACTATTTAAAGGAAGTACTAGAATTAAAAAACTCAATAATTTTGGACAAAGAAAAATATATCAATCAACTTTTAAAAGAAAACAGGCACTTACATGAACACTATGAACTGATTGTCAGCAATATCGTTGACAAAGACAGCTTAGTTACATCTGTAGCTAAAATACATGAAAGAATAGAAAAAATTGAAAAGTTCCCTGGTAACCAACCCAAAACGCAACATCAGCTATCGGTACAGACGGACAGTGGTGAGCAAAAATGGAAGAAATAAGAGGTATACATCAGCCTGAAAACAAATAGCCACTAAAACGGTTCTACAGGGTGAGCGCAGCAATGAAGCGCGGAAAAATATCGAAAATGGAAATTCGTCAGACAACGAAAAAAACTGGGAGTTTCCTAAAAGAATAATGAGGCGCAGACAAGTTATCTATGGAAGGGCCAATAGTGAAAACAGTTTTAAAGGAGTTGTTAGACTTGTAGACTATCACGTTTTTAGGTGTCCTTTGGCACTATCGGCAGAGGGATTGAAGGACTATTTGAGTAATAAGGGAATTAATAATGCTAAATGTGAGGAAATGAAATCGAAGTATCCTGATTTATATAAATCATTTAAAGTATCCATTCCTGGTGAACTGGTAGACGCTTTTCAGAATCCTGACATATGGCCTGAACATGTTGGAGTTGACAGGTACCGTCCCAATTTTTTATTAAGAAACCCTTCCATAAACACAGATCTCAAACAAATGTAGATTTAGTTTATTTGAATGCTCATGCTCATTTAGATGAAATAACTAATATGGTCGCTGATTTGAAGCCATTGATACTATGCTTGAATGAAACAAGAATTACTAGTGAAATTTTAGATAGGAAAATAACGATAAACAATTACAATCTTATTAGATGTATCTCGGCTAGTAGACATACTGGAAGAGTTACTATATAAGTTAGTAAGCAATGTGGTTTTCATGTTATAGAGGCTGATACATTAGATATGAATTACTGGTATATAATGCTAAAAATAGAAATACAAGATAGTACTTTGTATATTGTGTGCGTTTATCATTCGCCAAATGCTAATCATTCACAGTTTTGTTCATTCTTTGAGACCTTTTTAGAAAAAATTGACTGTAGCCAGGTATATGTTATATTGGGTAATTTTAATATAAGATCGGAACTGGTTAAAGACACTTACAAAAAAAAAGCTGAACAACATATCAAATTTATTCGGATTCAAGCAATTTGTTAACTTTCCTACAAGAGTAACGTGTAATAGTTCAAGTACTATAGACTTGGTATTTTCTAATAACTATGATATTGCCGCATCTGCAGTTATGTACAAAATTTCAGACCATGAAACAATAGCTGTTGATCTACACTTATAACAAAGCAATGATTTATAGACAACGAGGTTTTTCCGAAAATTTGATTTCGACAACTTATCGTCTGCTCTTATTGAGTGCAACTGGATGTATGATTCCACAGATGTTGATAAACTATTTAACAACTATATAAGTAATATGATCAATACTTTAAGCAGGGAATGTCCTGTAGTGCTTCAGCATGTAAGGAATTTAAATAAACAGTGGTTTAATACCGAAGTTAAAGATGCAATCTATGCTAAGAACTTAGCTCATAATAAATTTGTAATGAGTAAATCCACTGAAGACTTGGAAATTTATAAGAATAAGCGTAACTTATGTCTACACACAATAAGAAAGGCTAAGAAAGAGTATTATGAAAATAAAATTGATAATATGAAAGGCGACTCCAGATTAATGTGGAGAACATTAAAGAAAGTCGAAAAAAATTCGAAAACATTTTCAATCAATACTTCGTTGAAAGTATCAAAGACATAAAAAATAATTCTGGTACAAGTAGCTTGCAAAATTTTGACAATAATGCATACCTTAACAATATTGTCTCCACTGTACCGAATTGCTGGTCGGAATTCGAAACAGTGTCATTATCTCAGTTGAGAAATTCTTTGCTCCATCAAAAAACAAACATTCTGTGGATGAGATTGATTTTCGAATACTCAAGGAAACATTTTCTGTTATCGGTTATCCACTGCTAAATGCCATAAATACGTCATTAAAAAAAGGAGTATTTCCCAAGGCACTTAAAATCTCTACAATATCTCCTATTCCAAAAGTTTCTGGAACAAACAGACTAGATGAGTTTAGGCCAATAAATACACTGCCTAACACTGAAAAGTTGCTTGAAGTACATTGATACTAATAAACTGCTTAACAACGACCAGTCTGGCTTTAGAGATGGGTTTTCATGCGAAACAGCATTGCAGAGAGTTATAAATGACCTTAAACAATCATTGGACATAGGCCATATGATGATAGCTGTATTTATAGATCTTCGGCGAGCATTCGAGGTTGTCAACAGCTCTTATTGATTACAGGGAAGTGTACTAGGGCCATTGCTCTTCATACTTTTCATAAATGATATTTTTTCGGTTGATTTTGATGGATGCAAAGTGCATTTATTTGCAGATGATATTATTCTTTATGCGTCTGGAATTCATTTAGATGAAGTAGTTCGTAGACTTAATGTTGCATTGAACAACATTAGCAAATGGATTGATGAAAACTCTTTATTAGTTAATACTGAAAAGTCTAAATACATGACTATTACAAGCCGACATAATGTGAAAACCGACAGTTGTGTAAAATTGAATAATAAATCGTTAGAGCGTGTTTCTGAAATTAAATATTTAGGTGTTATTATAGACGAACATTTACGTTTTTCTAAACATGTCGATTATATTGCTAAGAAAGTCGTTTGGGTTTGCCTACAGAATTAGTTAGCATTTAACACCATATACTAAATCTATAATATACAGTACCATCATCAAACCACATTTTGATTATTGCACAACTATATTATTCATGTGTAACAGTACTGATTTGCAAAAATTACAATTACTACAGAACAGGTGTATGAGATTTTTGTTGAATTGCAGTATATATACCAGTCTAGTGCATATGCAGCAGGTATTGCAGTGGAAGCCTATTAAATTTTACATTAAATATAGAACAATGCTGTTTATCTATAAAATTTTACACATGTTACCACAATATTTAACCACCAACTTACAGTATCGTTCTAATATACATGGCCATAACACACGGCAAAAAGAACATGTACACATACATCCCAGCAACCTAATGAGTAGTAAAAACTCTATATTTGGAATCAGTGAATATAACAAATTGTCAGATTATGTGAAAACAGCACCAAGTTTAAGGGCATTCAAGGAGCGATTATTTGAGTTACTTAATCAATAGTAATTAATATAAATCAGGATACTTCAACGTGTTTGATCTTATGTTTGTATATCGTTTTTTTTAATGTCCAGATATAATTTATAT
Organism: Callosobruchus maculatus; assembly: GCA_951848785.1. NCBI lineage: Eukaryota > Metazoa > Arthropoda > Insecta > Coleoptera > Chrysomelidae > Callosobruchus > Callosobruchus maculatus. The sequence continues at coordinate 922,576 of CATOUR010000103.1, forward strand.
TTTATGTATAAGTAGCGGTATTGTTTACATACATAAATTGTGTTTGTTTTTAAACAGTATCATAATGAGGCCTCATATTTAAGCATTGATGTATATTTAAATTAATTAATTCTAAAGTTATAAATAGCATTATGCTAATAAAGTTCTACTACTACTACTACAACATGATGATAGTCACACCATAAAACATGCAAAAAAGTAAATATTTTTACGAAAATGCATTGAAATTGGCGGAGTTATAAATGTTATTACACGTTGCCGGCGAAGTGTGCGTATTTGTAATAGCAGGCTAGCATACACGTGTTGAATGCCGGAAGAAGAAGATCGTCAACTGTCAAATGTCAAAAGTCGAAGATAATTCAAAAATTATGTGTGTGTGATCGAGAAGGGGAACAGTTTTACAGGGTGGTGCAACTCAAAACTAAGGATGATTTATCGTTGCAATATACTCGTCGACAAAAATTCGATGGAAAAATTTAATGGTGCAAGACAAATGTCAGGAAATTGAGAAAACGACAGTGTTTGGGCGATGATGTGAACGATGATGTGAATGATGTTTGATGGATGGATGAGTTTCTTTTTTTAGTTCGTTGAAAGCTTTTCGCTCTTTTAGTCCAAAATTAAAATTAAAACCCAAAAAGCTTTATTTAATATCTTTCTATTCTGATAATTAATCTACACGACACACTGTGGTCAAAAACTACCATCTAGCAAAAATTAAAATAGTATAATATATACTTCTTACACCATACTATGAAATGATGATCAAATATGAAATCAACTTTTAATATCATATTGGCATATTTCAAATTTTTACACAGCTGCAAACATCACATTGAGCGCCCGCTCTGTTTCCCTTGTTGTAACCTACTTGATTTTGATTAATTTGCAAAGTGCTTGTGGCAGTTTTAATAGTAAGAACGCGTGGTTTCAAAATGGCTTATATTCACAGAGGTATGTATTATTATAACATATAGTCAGCAATTCTCCTCATTTTCTTTTTTATAGTTATAATATTGAAAAGCCTTACAAGATGTCAGATTTTGTTAAAAGTAAATAATTCGAACTTTATTGTGAATACGTTTTTAGCACAAGTTAGCACATAAATGTTTTAACATAATATAATTGTGCTTTCTATCACAGTTATATACGTATGTACATATTATATTTTCCACAACCACTGACATTAGGTAAATAAAACCATTTTTTTTAAGTAGACGTCAGAGCTCTTCCTCTATGTTTTTTAAATATTATAACTATAAAAAGAAAATTAAGGAAAATGCTGACTATAATTATGTTATGCCCCTAGGAGCATCTTTACTTTTTCACCTTCCACGGAAGCGAATAAAGTAAAATGCGGGTATGGCAAACCTGGGGCCCTTGCCAGACTAACCGGGACGTTGTGGGGCTATGAAGGCTGTTTTTTTATAGAGGGCTTAGGAAATCGGCTTGATCGCTAGGGCAGAAAACACTCGCACACCCAGAAGTGTGAGAGAGAGTCTGCCCGACCGATGTTGAACCAGCTTGAATCTTCTGATTACATGTCCAATGGACGCAACCGGTCCATCCGACATGCCATCACGGCCCAACCGGCTAAAATCGATTCCATTCTTTCTTACCTCTAATGCTGTGTCTCCATCTGCATCTGCACCGGGCATCATCGTGAACGATATTCTTCGCAGCGAACATGAGGTAATGATTAAAAATCATTTAGGAATATTTTCCATTCTTCATTTACCCTTGAAGCCGCTCCTCTGTCTCCTTTACAGAGAGTATCTTGCTGACCATCTCATGTATGATGTTCCACGCCTCTACGCTAGACAACATTAGCGGGATCATAGTCTCTGGGGTCAGCTTCCTATCCAGTTTTTGGCTTGCCTCCTGTCTGTACGACCTCCATCGGTCGCACAGAAACAGGACATGCTCGGTCATATATTCCGCTTCGCAGTGCAAACATCTTTCGCCCATCACTCTTCCTATCCGTTTCTATAAAGTCGAAAAGGCCCGTGCCCAGACAATACCTGCGTTAGGAAATTAGACTTCTGCCGATGACTGCATTCCGCCCATTCTTTTATCGACGGTATTAGTCGTTTCGTCCATTGTGCGACATCAGTGGTCTCGTTCCATATGCTTTGCCACTTACTTGCTGTCAGCCTTTTAGCCTCAGCGCGGCTTATCGCATTGCCAGCTTGACCATGGCGGATCAGCGTCCTCTCTTCGGCCAGCAAGTATAATGGTGGTATCGCCGTTATAACTTATAGGGCTCTTGTAGACACCGTGCGATAAGCACTGGCCACCCGTAGCAGAGACTTTCTCTGCAAGCTCTCTAAGACCTTGTGATCCCTTCTCCTTTTCGTGACATTACACCACACATGAGCTCCCTCGGGAGCTCCGTACAGGACGACCGACTGTACAACCTGACACAGTAGTGCCCTTTTGTTGCTACTGGGCCCTCCTACATTGGGCATCAGTCGTGACAGTATTGCCGCCTTCTTTTCAGCCTTTGCCACTACTCTTTTAAGGTGTTCTCCGTAACACCTCTCGTTATCTAGTGTGACTCCGAGGTACACTACGGACTTGCTTGTTGGGACTTGGACTCCCTTTAGTTGGAAGTCCACGTTAGCTCTCTTGCTCCTTGGGCCGCGCATTGTAACTGCCTCTGTTTTCTCAGGAGCCAACTCAGGCCTGTGGTCGCACATCCACCTGTCAATCTTGCACAGGGATGCGTTGACTTTATGAACAAGCTCTGCCTCTTCATTTACCACGATAACTAGTGCCAGATCGTCGGCGAATGCTACCGTTTTTACGCCACTAGGCAACGAAAGCTTCAGCACCCCATCATACAGGGTGTTCCAGAGTAACGGCCCAAAAGCAGATCCTTGAGGCACCCCTAATGTCATAGGGATTTAGGTTCCAGCTATGCAAATTGATCTGGAGTCTAGGTAGCTGCTTATAAGATTCCTTAAGTATTTTGAAATCTTCAGCTTTCTTAGTTCCTCCATAATCATGCTCCACGAGGTTGTATTAAAAGCATCGCGGACATCCAGCGTCACCAACGCACACCGTTTCTTCTTGGTTTCCTCCGCAATCCTCGTCACCGTTTCCAGGGCATCGATGGTGGACCTCCCCAAGCGGAAACTGAATTGGCGTGGAGAGAGCCCTCCTGCCTTTTCGATCTCTTTCTCGAGCCTCTCTCTTATCAAAGTTTCGAAGAGCATTCCGATGGTATCCAACAGGCAGATTGGCCTTTATGAAGAGGAAAACTCTTGCGGTTTTCCGGTCTTGCTTAGCAATACCACGTTTGCCCTTTTCCACGCCTTTGGTACGGTTTGCGTACTTAGAAGATGGTTGAATAGACCTGATAGCAGCTGTGGTGCTGTAGATGCTATCGCCTTGATGGCGTCTGGCCCAGGAGCTTTACCGTTTTTCTTCTTCCCCGAAGCCTCCTTAATCTATTCTACCGTAAACTTCTCCGGACTCTTTTCGGTGCTGTCAGTCTTCCAAGCTTCTGAACTACTTGGGAAGAGTTCTCTCACTATCTCTACCTTTCTATCGTTACTTAGTAGACACGGTGATGATTGCTTGATAATTTTTTTGGTGACCAACTTGTACCCTTCACCCCAGATGTCATGATCTAAGTCTTCGCACAGTTGTTTGCAGTGTTTGGATTTTGAGGTACAGATCAGGCCTTTCGGTAGCTCCTTCTTGGCTGCATATTCCTCCTGCAGTGCAATTATGGCTGCTTAGTACCACCAGTACGGTACCTTAGCGGTCTTTACGCCCCTTTTTATGGTACTTGTACTGTTTCAGAACAGCTTCTATCAGCCTCGTGTACTGTTTTTCAGTAACGCTTTCCATGGTATGCAAAGACTCAAGTCTACGGATAAGTGCCTCTTGAAATTTGCTGACATCAACGAAAGACGTGTGTCGCTCCGTTGATCTCCTCTTAACTTTGTGTTCTATGCCCATCTCAAAATAGATGTACCTATGGTCACTCAAAGTTTCGTCTTCCAAAACCTCCCACCTTTTAATGCACTTAGCTACCTCCTGCGATGCTAGAGTGACGTTGATGAACAAACACGAAGCTCTTCTGCGGAAGGTGGGCAGCAAGCCATCATTCAACACTACCATGTCCATTGCCGCTATCCACTGGCATAGCACTCTTCCCCTTTTATCTGTGATTGGAGACCCTCAATCTGCAGCTTTGGCATTTAAATCGCCAAGAACAAGAAGGTAATGGCCCGCCTTAGCTACATCGTCTCAGAGCGCCTCCATATACTTTTCGTATTTCTCCATACTTATATTTGGGGAGCAGTAACAACAGAAGATCTTCAGTTTATCGAGGTTTAGGCATATGTAGCCATCTCCACTAACTACCGAAGTTACGACGATATTTTTGTTTCTTATATACGCCGCAACGTCGTTTCGTCTGTAGAGTAAGAGCGGATCTCCGCTGCACTTTTACCGCCACCTCTGTCCTGTATCGGTCTGAGTATGTTTCACGTAAGCGTCTGCTTCAGGAGTAAACCTGTTAAAAAAAATCCGGAACCCAAATTGTTATGCGGACCGTGCTGAGGGGTGGATGGCTACACGTTAGATAGTCAAGAACGGTGCTCTCCAGATACCTGGCGACCGCTGGTTATACGTAGCCCTTCTACAGTAAGGGAGCACTGCTGCAGACGACTTATACTTCTTCCCATACTCGTGGGACCTGAATGGATATACCTACAGCAAAACAAACGGAGGCACCCGACCTCCAAAAAATGGGTACCAACATGGCAGGGCAAGAGACGGCGGCTTTTCAACCTCGGTTCTTGTTTGCCAAAAAAGCACCAGAAGATGCTGAAGAAAGTTGCAATTTTGATAAAGACAGTCCATTTGTAATAGCGAAAACAGTATATGGTTTAATTGGCGAAAGTAAAGCAGTGAATGAAGTTAAGGATGGAATCTTAGTAGAAGTAAAAGGTAATAATCAAGCAACAAGATTGTTGCTTGATTATTATGTATTATGAGGTTTCCTGGTTATCCTGTAATTGTGATACCACATCCAAACCTCAATGTGTCTAAAGGTATAATTTCCTGCAACGATTGATTGAACTGCACAGAAGAAGAAATACTGAAAGAATTGAGATCACGAGTTACTCAAGTCAAAAGGATGAAAACTAAGAAAGACGGCATTCTAATCGACAGCTCAAATCATCTCTTGACATTCAACCGTTCAAATCTGCTAGAATATATAAAAGTCGCTTTTTACAGATGTGAAGTAAAACCGTTTATTCCACAACCTAGAAGATGCTTCAACTGTCAACAACAGAACAAACTATGCATATGCGGCAAACCTCCCCATGACCAAACCCCCTGCGAGGATCCAGTTAAATGTGTGAATTGTGATGGCAACCACTCATTTTTTTATAAACGATGTCCCAAGTATAAGACTGAAGCAGCAATACAAAGAATCAAAACTTTAGAAAGAATACCATCTACGGAAGCAAAGAGAAAAGTGGAGACCGCAACACCAACACCCAATGTATCTTACGCTAGAGCTGTAACTAGGCCCAATGATGACATCAAAAAAATGCTACAGACTATCCAGAATAGAAAACATGATGAGAACCGACTTTAATACCTCTGACACTGCCTTCAAACAACCGCATACGTTAGATAACCGCAGATGATCAGATTCAGTTTCAACGAATACGGCCATGATATCAGATATAAAAAAGAGACCGTAATCAAATAGAATCCACCTCAGAAGAAGATGTGACGACCAAGAAAGGGAAAGGAAAGAGAGGCCCAAAGGACAGCCAATGAAATAATTTCCTCCTCATATGCGACATTCGTCGTTTCAGGTAAATAAGTATTAAATCACCTGTGATATTTTAGCGCCTGTGATAGTTTTAAGCCATTTACCATTTTATAATATTTTAATATTTGTCTTATATATAGCCATGAAGCTGCTGATCTTAGTTCAAATAACAACAAACAAGACACTGCTCAGAAACACAAATGTCAAAAAATCCATTAGAAAACCTTATACAGTGGAACTGTAATGGAATAAAAAACAAATATTGCGGACTAAGATCTCTCTTGAATGAGGAACAATCATTGGGAGTATGTATTCAAAAGACCTACCTGAAAGAAGATAAGCCTTTCTCCCTAAGAAATTATTCGATTTTCAGGAAGGGCGTTCAGCACAGCCAAAGAGCTAGAGAAGGTGTTGCTATATTGCCTAAAACTAATATTCATGCACACCAGGTACCATTGCAGACAGAGCTCCAAGCCGTAGCTACCCGTATTTTTTATCCCATCGAAATGACCATCCTAAACCTCTACCGACACCTTATCTAGCAGGAGATTTCAACTCCCATAACCCAATCTGGGGATCTCAAACATTGAACAATAGAGGTAGGATAATAGATCGATCATCGACGAGTTCAACCTAATCCTTCTCAATACAGGAGAAGGCACATTTCTCAACTCCAGATCAAATAATTTCTCGATGATAGATTTAACTCTGTGCTCACCTCAAATATCTGCTTTCATGGGATACAATCAAAGATAGATTGCCCTCAGACCGTGTACCTATTAAAATCCAATTCGCATCACCCAAAGTCATTATACAATCGCCAACAAGATGGAAGACTAATAGAGCAATCTGGGAACAGTACACAAATCGTATGTCACCAATCGAGCTAACACAAAATACGATGGAGTCTGTTGATATTTTGACAGACTCAATTAATGACGCTGCTAGGCAAATAATTCTCATAACCAGACCTACAACGTCAAGACCTAAAATCCCTTGGTGGAATGCAGAAATCCAAGCAGCCAGAGAAGAAAAGAAAAGGGCTTTAAGACAGTTCTATAGAAATTTAACCATGGAAAATATTATCGAATTTAAAAGGAGAAGATCTAGAGAGAAAAAGTAATGGGAAACATATGTTAGTAGTATATCTCCACAGACGCCAGTAAAACAAATCTGGAGTAAAATCCGAGCTATCTCTGGTAAAAGATTTCCTGCCGAAACACCTATTGTGAAAATCGGAGAGCAAATTGTATCTGATCCTACAATTACATCAGAAGCTTTTGCGGACTATTTCCAGTCCGTAAGCTCCAACAACAATTACCACCATCCTTTCCAAGAAGAAAAACATTTGTATGAAACTAACTTAAATTTCGATGAAGAAAATAGGTATGATTACAATCTACCCTTCACCATTAGAAAACTACAAGAAGTGTTGAATAGAACCAAGGAAACTGCTCCAGGACTTGACAGGATCACTTGAATGATGATAGACAAGTTGCCTAACTGGAGCAAACAAAAACTACTACACCTGTTCAATAGAATATGGACTTCTTGGGAATATCGGGCCCAGTGGAGGGAAGCATATACACTTCCCCTTTTGAAAAAAGGAAGGAACCCTCATCTCCAGTTACCGGCCCATTTAATTGACAAACTGCCTAAGTAAGCTCTTAGAATCAATGGGAAATCTCAGGCTGACGTGGCATTTAGAGATAAACAACCTACTCTGTGATGCTCAGGTTGGCCTTAGAAAATTCAGGTCAACGCCTGAACAAGTTTCGCGAAAAGAGAACATCTAACAGCCATATTCTTTGATCTAGAGAAAGCATATGATATGACCTGGCGTTACGGAGGGTTGGACATATTAAATACATGGCGCCTCAAAAGAAATCTCCCTACATTTATTACGTCTTTTCTACGACTAAGAAGAATCCGCGTGAGAGTTAGGAACACTCTTTCCAACTCGGACGTGATCTATAACGGCATCCCTCAGGGATCCACACTGAGTGTTACACTGTTTGCTATTGCAATAGATCCCATCGTTCGAAACCTTACACAGAATATAGGAAGAATCATATACATCATATCAATATAAACGATAGCACTTTTCGAAATAATCAACTTTACGAGTATCTGTAGGTCGAGATGGACTACATTTTAAAAATAATAACTTTGATGCAGGGTGTCTAATAAAAGCGTGACATATCAAAGTTATGTTTTTTAAATGGAACACACTATATATTATTGAATATTTAGATTCCCGGGTGAATTTTAGTGTGACTTTATGTATCACACATGGGACATTAAGCGAACCGTTTAGGTGCAAATCACGATTTTTGGTAGTAAATGTAGATATCGGAAAAAATCGAATATCGCAGCGACTATAAAACTGAGAGGGCTGCGACTTTGCCTTGTCACTGAGCATGGAATGCATCAGCTTAGGTTAGGCGGTTAAGTTTGAATTACGTTTGTACTTGGAGAAATCGGTCAATTAATTAAGGAAACTTAAATCAGTGGTAACTTGATTTCTGCAAATGGAAATGCTAATTTTTTTTGATACGATCAAACGTGCAATTTGATAGATGTTTTAATGACATCAGGTTGTGAATATCAGTCTCCGGTAGTTTTCATTTAATTTCGAGATTTCAATCAAATCGGTGTTTTTCAATTTCCTTACCTATAACCAAACTAGCAGGCCATGAAATATAAACAGAGACGTATTCAGATGGAAGAAAACAAGTAACGTAGCAAAAAGATCCACAAGAACCAAAGTAAAAGGACAAAATTATAAAAACTCCCTACAACAAATCAACTCTAACCAGAAATAACGGCGGTAACATGTCTAAGGTCAAAGAGAAGCTGGAGTACGACAGAAATGGATAATTTTTACAGCCTACTAGTTACTGCCATGTCCTAGAGATTAAAAATTTCCAAAATCACTAAAAACTTTAAAGTGAAAGCAAGATTTTCAGCGATTGTTGCCTTTAGTCTAATATCTTTAGAACGCAATTTCACATTTAGTGGTATAAAACAGTAGTAATTTCCGTCAAAGTCAAAAGTAGTTCTGACTGTAGTTCTTTAAATTTTTCAGTATCTAGTAACAAGATCGCAAAAAAAAGAATACTGACAAATCAGATTTTAGTTTTTTGCCAGCTAAATTATGTTTAATAATTTAAGCAGATTTTTAATTCGTTCTTCATTTTCGGCGATGTTGGTTAGGGGTACTGAAGAATTTGCAGAACTCCAGTCAGAGGTATCGATTACTACTTTTTTAAATCATTAAATGTGAAAATTTATTCTGAAGGTATTAGCTGCCAGCAACATTCGGTGGTAGATTTCCTTTCATTTCATAATTCATAATGTTTTGTGAATTGTCAATCTTTAGAATATTGTAGTAGCTAGTATGCTGTGAAAAATATCAATTTCTGTCGTACTCCAGCTGCTTTTTGACTTTAGATGTGTTACCTCTGTTATTTCTGGTTAGAGTTGATTTGTTGTAAATCATTGTTATAAATTTGTCTCTTTACTCTACTTCGTCCATAACTGTCTGCTAAGTTAGTAGTTTTCTTCCATCTGAACAGTTTTTTGTTTATATTTCTTGGCCTGCTAAGTTGCTTATAGGTAGGAAAATTGAAAAACACTGGTTTGATTGAAAATTTGAAATTAAATCAAAACTACCAGGGATTGATATCTACAACCTCACATCATTAGAAAGGCTCTCAAATTTTACATATTACTGTATGAAAAAAATCGGACATTCCTATTTGAAAAAATCAAGTTATCTCTGGTTGAAGCTTCCTTAATTGAATTACCGATTTCTCCAAGTAAAAATATAATTCAAACTCGACCTTCTAACATAAGCTGACGAATTTGATGCTTAGTGACAAAGCAGGGTCACAGGTCTCTTAAGTTTTATAATAGCTGCGATATTCAATTTTTTCCTGACATCTACTTATACCAAAAATTGTGATTTGCGCCTAAACGGATTGATTTAAGTTCCATGTGTGATACATAAAGTCACACTCAAATTGACTGGGTGAATCTAAATATATACAGGGTGTTCCATTTAAAAAAAGAAAACTTTGATATGTCACGCCTCTATTAGACACCCTGTGCAAACGTCATTATTTTTAAAATGTAGTCCAATTGGACCTACATACGCTCGCAAAGTTAGTTTTTTGAATATCGGTATAGTTTGATCACAAAAGTCCGAGGCGTTGAGCTTGACTCTCCTTGTATGTAGATGACCTTGTAATTTTTGTATCAGGCAAAGAGCACCAAAATATTCAACAAGTGCAAGCTGCGGTGAATAATGTAGCAGATGAAGCAGGAAAGAGGGGGTATCGCTTCTCGCAGGCGAAATCCAAGGCGATACATTTTTGTCGCTTGCGATCGTGCCCTAGAGAATGCCATATCGATTTGAGAGGAACGCTACTAGAACAAGTTTCCGAAATAAGATTCTTAGGCGTTATCTATGACTCCAAACTCCTTTGGAAACAGCACATTAAGGATTTAGTTACAAGATGCAGAAAATATCTGAACGTAATCAGATGCATGGGAAATATAAATTGGGGAGCTGACCGTAAGATCCTCTTAACGCTCCACAAGTCTGTAATTATGTCTAAACTAGAATATGGTTGCCAAACTTTTGGAGGTGCGCGGAAAACTACCCTACATCCAATCAACTCAATCCATTACCAGGGAATCAGAACTGCTATAGGAGCCTTCCATACAAGCCCTATAAAAAGTGTACTAGCGGAAAGTGGGATATCAGCATTGTCCAACAGAATGAACGAAGTCGTTGTCAGATACATAGCAAATATACAAACACAACCTCAACACCCAAACTATAAATTGTTGTTAAATGAACACATCCAAGATATATCTGCCCATCGCCCTACAATATCAAGACCTGTTGTGATTCGATCTATGGAAATATGCGAAGACTCTAACATTAGCGTACCATCAATGTATTTAAGAAAACATTACGATACGGCACCTTGGACGATATCTCCTATAATACAACTGCATGACGAATGTTCGATTTATTCAAAACAGAATACTCATCCAGACATATATCGGAAACATTTCCTTGAAACCCTCAACCTGTATGAAGGAACCACAATCATATATACAGATGGATCGAAATCAGATGATAAGGTGGGCAGAGCGTTTATAACAAATGAACAGTCCCTTTACTGGAAATTGGACAGAGCATCGTCAGTCCTCACGGCAGAACTATATGCCATATGGCAGGCACGCAGGTATGTCGAATACTGTCAAACTGGCACTTTTCTCATATGCTGCGATTCTCTGACCGTTTTACGAACAATTAAAGCTACGTTCAGTTTTGATCCCCTTATTCAGAACATCAACGAAACCTATCATTGGCTCACTACTACTGGCAAAAAGGTAATATTTGTATGGACACCAGGACATGTAGGTATAGTGGGAAATGAAAGAGCGGACGAAGCGGCAAAGCTTGGAGCCACATCTGAGAATATAAGTAGTATTCCAGTAAGACTAGAAGATGCAAAATTCGCTATCATAAAAGATAAAGAATCTCTGGCAATCGGAATAGGACCATGAGCAATGTCATCTCCGTCTGATCAAGCCATCTGTGAACACATGGGAATATCCAAAAATGAATCGCAGGGATCAAACCGCTATAACGCGATTAAGGATAGGTCATAGCAGTATTACATCCTTACATCTCCTCGCTGGACAGCAGAGACCTCAGTGCGTACATTGCGGTTGCCCTTTGGACATAAAGCACATCATTTTGGACTGTACTAAATGTACAACCATTAGAGTGCAGGTCAACTTACCGGACAGTGTTATGCAATGCTTAAATGAAGTAAATATCTCGAAGACTATACTCTACCTTAAAAGGACGAAATTGTTATGGCAAATATAAAATCCGCTACAATTTATCAAGACATTAAAAAACATAAAATAAATAACTTAAAAAAGCATAATTTACAGCCACCTAAATTTAAACTTTTATCAAATTATAAATTAAAATTAAATTAAATGAAATATAACGTACAATATATAATAAAAGCGTAAGCAAAAGAAACCTACAACGGTTGCGTTACTCTTTTTTGTCTCTCATTTTTGATACCATAATACTTCGTTTTTTTTCTATTTATTTAAATACTGGCAAATCACCCTTACCTATATGTTTTGACTTATGATTTTTTTCCTGCAAACTACCCGAGGACCCCCTGTGTTTTGTGTTTAAAAAGGCGCAAAGATAGTCCGCTGTGGCATGAAGTGTGTCCCTGGTTCGCATTATCCTTTAATATGACCTTTATGGGTGGTGGGAAGCGGCTAATAATCGTCGTAGTAGATGCCACTGTGGGTTAAAAAAACAAACATATAATGATGTTATAATAACACAACAAGGTCAACAGAGCAGACGCTCACTGTGATGTTTACGGCTTTGTAAAAATTTGAAATATGCCAATATTATTTTAAAATTGTTGATTTTGTATTTGATCATCATTTCTTAGTATGGTGTAAGAAGAAAAAAATAATTGGGCATAATAGCTATTTTCATTTTTGGAATGCTAGATGCTAGTTTTTGACCACAGTGCGACACCGTCTACTATTTCAGTGTACATTCGCCATAATTATCTCTCGTCGTTACGGCTTGTGTTCACAGGAATGTCTTTCGTCGTTACGTCGTGGATAGATCTGCTGTTGTATATCCTCGTCGTGACACACACTGTATTATGACTAACAAACGCTTAAGTTCTCACATACGAAAATGTCCGTAATATCCATGACAATCACTGCGATGTTTAAAAAGCACACCGTTACCTTGGCTACCCGTCCTGAGCCATATTGGGCCTCCCACAATCCGCAGACAGGAGAGCCTTGTAAGGGAATATAACAAAATATTATTAAATCGGCTCCTACCAATACACGGCGACCTGACCGACGCCGGCTTGCAGAGACTGAAATCTAGATCTCCCCCAACACTACTAGCAGAAAAAATCGTGGGTGAGAACTATGACCTGAACGATGAATGGAGGAAACGCTGGGAAACATCGAAACCCGGCCAAGCGGCATATATAGCTGACCCCACAGTGCCCCTGCCAGGAATGGAGCTGCCCCACCACCAGTGGAAGACCCTGAACAGGATCAGAACGTCTCACGGCATCTGTCGCGATTCATTCCATAAGTGGGTTTTGGCCGAGACACCAACTTGCGACTGCGGAGAGCCCCGCCAGACTGTCCACCACATAGTGGCCGAATGCCCTCTCACATCATACAGAGGAGATTTGAGCGACTTCTACGAGGCTACGGCCCCTGTGCTGGAATGAATCGATGGCCTTCATTTTAAAATTTAGCCTGTTTGTTTGTTATGTCTGTATTTTATGTTTGTACCATGTAAGCCATACGCTAAATAAATACTGCGATAATATCCGCAATGTTTCGGTTGAGCCCTCAAAATATGTAGGAAGGGGTTTCGGATAATTGAACACGGCGTGAAGACACTATATGAAATGGAAAATAATATTACATCGCAAATACGTCTTGTTCGCGTCGTGTGTCGGGATGTCGGGGTGATCAAGTGTGTGTCAGTCATGTCAGCCATAGACAATACCCTTAGATAAAGAAAGAGAGGGCATACCGCACGCCCGTTTGATGCTAAATGAATTAGCTGTGACCGAAAATGAATATCTGTCAAATTTTTTTTTTATTATATTTAGCGTTTTTAAGACCAATCATTGTAAAATAGTGTGGTGTGCATAATGGTAGGGTGTGCAGCTTACGATTGTAAAAGCCACAGCAGCAGGAAGGAGCCAGGAATCACTTATAGGTAAATTTAATAGCGCTTTGGTACATTTTTGGTACTTTTTGGTAACAGAAATGTCATTCGCGCGTTCCGTCCTCTCTATTTCCTTTTCTAAGATAATAGGTACTCCCCTTGTATGAGCTGTCTTCACTCAACTGCTGATACAGGGCGACGAGCCATGTCGACGGGTGTTGCTGGGTTGCCCACAAATGAATATATTTTTTATTTTCAATCTTAGCGCCATATGTCCATTTATTATCAGGTGCAAAGTTATCAGTGATTATTTTGGACTTCACTGCTTTATGGATTTCTATATGTAGATGGTCTTTCAACTTTTCATTATATTTATCTTTTTAATGCCATAACTCGGTCGGTAGGGCATTTTTTGGTCTCCTTAATACACTGCTCATAAAGAAAAACGTTATGAATTGCTTAGTTGTAACCTATTGTGACTGATTTTTAATGAATTTAGTTTTAATTTGATTTGAATAAATGAAATTGAATTAGTGTGGATAGATGTCCGTGTTCAGTTGTTCTTAAAGCACGAACTACCATGAATATACATACCTATGATTGATTGATACATTTCTTTTATGGTCAGCCTCCCGCAAAGGCTGAAAGCTTATGACGCTGTAGAAGCGCTGTGAGAGGATAAGTGTTGGTGCACGTTAGATTTGAAACGTTGCAGGTTGTAGCTGTCGGAAAACAAATTTCCCGGCAGCTCACAGCGTCGAAGTTCTCCAAAAGAAGGAATGCTAGAGGAGACTGGTTCGCGGAGTAGGTACCTCGACCTAGTACGGATGAGCTAGCAAAGCCTCTCTAGTGTTCCTGGTTCGGACGGCCTTTGGCCTTATTATCTGGGAGAGCTCACTCGAACATGTTCCGTGATAGAATCTGTAAAACAGGGATAGGTCAGCTACTTGTCTTCGATGTTCCAGGCTGTGGAGGTCATTTGTGAGATTATGCGTATCGATTAACTTAACTGCTCGCTTCTGGATGGTGTCCAGAAGTTTTAGAGAGTGCTTCTTCATATATGGGAGCAATACTCCAGCTAAGGTCGGATCTGTGCCTTGTAGAGCAACTATACATATACAACTTCCTAAAGCGGAACAAAACTCCAAGCTTCTGGGATGCCGTTTTAGCAATACTGGACATGTTATTGTTGATGTTGATCCCCAAGAGCTTGACGAGTGTGGGATAACCCTCCATGCCAACGTGAGACTTCTTTGTAAGTGTTGTTGCCTGAGTTTTCTGTAATATGAACTGTACTTTATTTACTAATCCCCACTCGAAAATTGTTTTGATATCTACGTTGATCTGTGATGCATATCGCCAACCTACCGTCTCCTGGGATGATAGTGGCTTGCCTGGTTCCATGCACGATATGAATGAACTGTCTGTCATCTGCGAAGCTGTAGATTGGATTGGGTGTTATTTCCAGCAGCTCGTTGTTGTATAGCAGAAACAGTGTAGGAGATAGGCCAGATCCCTGAGGAACACTGCCGTTTATTGAAAATACGTCTGATGAACAGCCCTCGACTACAACAGACAGAGATCGGTCATTCAAAAAGCTATTCATTCATTTGGTTTTAGAGAGAAGTACGTAGTGGGTGTATGTATGTAATGGATGTCCTATTTAATATGAGACAACCCTTAGAATTGCGGAAATAGTAAAAAAACGATTCGAAAGGCTTTGAAGGTATTAAATCTTTTTAATTTATACAGGGTGGTCGACTTTTTAGTAGCAGGTCTTCAACATCTGATAGAGAACCTTATTTTAGGTTTAGGGTGAACATTTCATATAGACATGGTTCTAGGACGGCTTCGTTTTTGAGATACAGGGTGTTGAAGTTGTCGAAAAAAATGTTTCTTCCTACAGTAACGCAGCCAAATAATTGATCCAAATTTAGTATATGCCTTTAGATTGTGAGTTACTACAATCTGCGATAATATCAAGACCCACCAACAACCAGTAGCGAAGGTGTGGTGTTTGAACCTAATAATTCTGAGAAAAAAATCCTAGCCACTGATGTTTCTCAAAATAAAAATCACTTTTATAATCTTAATTAATTTCTAAATAAATATTGCCTCTAGACTTTTTTTCGCCAGACGCATATACTCTCCTTAAAAAATCGTTTCACTGCATTGATATTTACACACAGAAAAATCTTTATTTAAAAACCAGAACACAGGACTCACAGTTCGTAAATAGTTCTTATGGAACCAGAACAGCAAATTATCAATGCGCATGCCCAGGGCAGTTCGCGGACGGTTCATACTGGAACCAGAACAAAGCTTTTATGAACGACAAAATAGAAATACCCGTCAAGAAGGAAATAACAATAGGATTTTGACAGGAATCCAACAACAAGCAGCAGCAACAATGTTTGGGGACAAGCCTACCGCATAGTAATGGAAAAGTCTGGTGCGCATACGCCTATATAGCTGACAGACGAGGAACAGCTTGAAAAGGCAAAAGCTTTGTTTCCAGAACATCCAAAGCTAGAAAGGGTACAAGCACCTTCGAGCGACCCGAACATACCTGTCTTCAGAACTGTTAGAAGCAGCTTCCAAGTTAAAGGTGGGTAAGGCTCCAGGCCTTGACGGGACTCCAGCGGAAGTTGTGAAACTATATATTGATAAGCACCCCGCAGTGTCCCTTGAAATCATGAATGCTCTACTCAGAATGACAGAATTTCCTGTAGCTTGGAAAAGAGCTGTGCTAGTTCTATTAGAAAAGAGAAAAATTGGGCAAACTAAAGCCTACAGACCACTTTGTCTCACTAGTGCGTCTGCAAAATTACTTGAACATTTGATTGTAATTAGATTAAGAGGTGACATCCAGAAAGATGGCGAACTAGCTGAAAATCAGTATGGTTTTATTGAAGGTCGCTCTACTATCGACGCCCTATTAAAACTAAAAAAGGAAGTTGACAACATCAATACGAAGCACTGGAAAGAAAGAGAACTATGTATGCTGATAACGGCTGTGTGTGAAAAACTAATTCAATTCCGCACCATGCCAAGGGATATTGCAAAGTCGTAATGTATCTCGTAATTTGATGTGCATGATTAACAGCTACCTCCACGAAATGTACGTACTTATAGGTAGAAACAAAGGGATGCTCTTAAGTAGTGGAGTACCGCAGGGCTCTGTCTTAGGTCCAATGGTATGGAATATACAGGGTGTTTATGGCCTTAGTGCCGTTAATTGAAATACGAGTACAACTCGTCATTCTAATGCACATACCACAAATATAATTCGATTATTCTGAATATTATTTTTTTCTAAAAAAACTTAAAACCTCCTTGAAAACAGAACGTCCGGCAACGGTGTAATCGCGCTGTGTTCAGGATGCCGCTTGGGATGCGGGATTTACACCGCAAAAACAGTCGAGAAAAAGATGTGTGCCAAGAGAATACAAAAAATGAATTTCTGTTATACAATTTAGCTGTTCGAAGTCTCGGACAGTCATTTATTGTCAAGCCAAGGGCAATGCACCTTATACTTCAATTAGGTATGGATGAGTAAGGGTGCTTATCAAATTATGCGTGTGTAATTATACATAGAATAAACAAAACTGAACATTTTCGTGAGAAACTGTGTGGTCCACATTTCCATACAGTCGATTTTACAGGTCTAATGATATTGATTGCAAAATAATAGGTATTTGTTTGAGGCAACTACATAGTAGATTTTTTTTACTATGAACTGATAAAGTATGCATTATGCATTTATTGATTTATTATTTGGTGAAAGGCCCTTAGCACGGAGTACACACCATTTTCGCGGTAAATTGAAAAAATCATGTAACACATACCTGTAAACTGTTTATCACGTTTTATAGCAAGTGTTCAAAGTTATCACCATTCCTTTCAACGCACAGCCTGGCTCTCCTCAACCAAGACTCAGAACACGCTCGATGTAATGTCCTTTCGTTGTTTCTTATTTCCATGGCTGCATTTTCGATGCATTGTAGCAGTTCCTCTTTCGTGTGGACTTCCTGGCAATACACTCAACATTTCATGTCTCCCCAAAGATAGAAATCCATAGGATTTAAATCGGGAGATCTTGGTGGCCAATGACGTTGAAAATGTGGAGGCGCACCATCATGTAAAAACCACATTTGATGGCGTACTCCTAAGGGCACTTCCTCTAATAGTTCTGGAAGATTATCCCGCAAAAAGGTTAAATATGCTGCTCCATCAATTTTGCCCGGTAACACAAAAGGGCCCACGAGTATACCATTTACTATTCCAGCCCAAACGTTAACTGAAAATCTGTGTTGGAAATGACTTCTTCTGACTGTATGCGGATTTTCCACTGCCCAAGTATGCATGTTATGTACATTAGCTACTCCATCACGAGTGAAAAGCGATTCACCCGTTACTAATATCTGCAGCGGAAAATGTTCGCTGACGGCATGTTGCTGCAGAAGCCATTGGCAAAACTGTACTCGCTGAGGGTGGTCTCCTTCTTGAAGGGCTTGCACACGTTGAACATGATATTGGTACAGTTGATTTTCCCTCAGGCAACGCCAAATAATCCTATTAGACAGCCGCAAAGCACCACCAGTAACACGTGTGCTAGTTGATGGATCGTCTTCAGCCATATCCAAAATCCCATTTTCAGCGTCTACTATTCGCATGGGTCTTGCAGGGCCACTATCTTGTCCACGTTGAGGTTGCACGCCACCGGTATCTAAAACGCGTTGCACAACATTCACAAAGTCCGTGGATGGGGTCTCCTGCGGTTTGGAAACCTAGCTGCATAAAGTCTGGCAGCTGCATGACTATTGTGATGCACTTCTCCATAAATAAGGAGCATATCAAGATAATCTCTATTCGTAAATTGCATATCCCGGAGTTTCACAGACACGGCTGTACACGAATTACTGTGTTACTGAATGTAAACAAATAGGTTAAGGTTTCGTCATTCGTCGGGGATTCCGTCGCGCGCTTGACATTGTTGTGATATTGTAGATTCCAGTAATTTTTTTATTTTAATTTTTTGGCTCAACCATGCATAAACTAGAAAAATTGTACTTAAGTTTTTGGTTACAAATATCTTCATCTATCACTCCTTGAAAGGAATGCATAAAGACCGTAAACACCCTGTATATTACGACGAAGTTCTACGATTGCGTGTACCAAGGGGTGTCTCACTAGTGGGTTATGCTGACGATACAGCTATTATAGTTAAAGCTCGTACCCAAGAAGGGTTGGAAAACAAGGCTAATCATACCATATATGTAGTTTGTAAATGTATAAGTGATAAAATGCTGATGTTGGCACCACAAAAGTTAGAAGTTCTGCTACTAGCAGCTGGCCGCAAGCATAAGCTAGCCAAAATTAGGGTAGATCGATTAGAGATAAGCAATAGTGTAAATATTAGTATCTAGGTGTAAGTATAGGACACATCATAAACATGACAGAACATATAATACTCATGGCTGCAAAGGTAGGTAGGTGCTGTACGGGAATAATGAAGCTCATGCCAAATCCAGGAGGTCCATGTTTCGGTAAAAGAAGGATTCTTACATCGGTGGCATATTCTATTATGTTATATGGTGCTCCAATATGGAGAGACGCTATCAAAAAGACTATATATAGGAATATTTTTGTCCAAAGGCAACGAAGATTAACCATCCGTATATCGTGTGCGTACCCAACAATATCAACAGATGCCGTCCTAGTTATCGCAGGAATACCAACAATAGAGTTACTGGCGAATAAAAGAACGGTAGTATATTTGAATGGAAGAATGTGCAGGAGAGACGCCCATAGCCGGTTGCTACAGAGTTGGAATAGCTTATGGTCACAACGCGGTGCAACCGCTAAATGGACTAGACGGCTAATTACGAACATAACAGAATGGAACAACAGGAAACACGGAAATGTGGGTTATTACCTTACGCAGTTCCTCAGTGGGCATAGATGCTTTCAAGCGTACCCTTATAGGTTCAAAGTTTCAGATTCTGCCAATTGTAGCTACTGCGGAGAATGCGATACAGTTGAGCGAAAGTGTGCGTTGGACTGAGGAGCGAGTTAAAATAGAGGAAACAAGGCCTCAACCCTGATAATATAGTGTTACATATGTTATAAAGCATAGGAATGTGGCATGCAATTGAGAACATAACAGCGGTGTTATCAAAAAAGGACAAGACTCTTCCTCTAAGCGACGAAAATCTTCCTGCTACATTACTCATTAAGTAGGTCCTATTAACCAGGAGTAAATGATGAACAATAGTGTCAGAAAGAGCGAGAGGACTGCGTTGAAGAAAAGCTCTGGCGGTTCCGGCGTAGAAACCTTGTATCGTGATAGGTGAGGGATAGGTGGTTTTTTAGCGGATGTGAGCTCCGGTTCGCCACAGGTGTCTGGATGAGAGATTTTTCCCCTTCCGAAAAAAAAAAAACAAGCAGCCGAATAGCAGCTCGCGCCCTTGGTTCCAACATTCTTCGCCTTTTGAAAAAGGATCATAAACATGCTTACCTGGTAGGTATACAGTTGCCAAGATTGTTTTCCTACATACATGTTGAATATCCTTCAAAGTTCGGGTGAACCGAAATGTCGCATACTGAAAATGAATATTAGTAAAAGGGCACTTATCTTAATGTTATTACATTATCAGGCCGAAGAGGAAAGTTTAATCTTACATTTGACACTCAAAGATGAGAGGCACAGGCAGAAAGAACTAGCCGTGTTTAAAAACAGGCAAATAGTCTATTTTAATTAAAAAGGATCTAATAGATAATCCAGCAAAATTTAAAGAATTCCCGATTTTCTTCCATGTGAGCCTTTTTTAAGGTTAACTTATATGAGGCGTTTCGAGGATCATATAACTCTGGGTTGTTACTAACAAGGTGAACAAGTATTCATCATTTTCTACAGTGAATTCACTCATAATTAGAAGTCACCTTTGAAACTCGATAGCAATATTCATAAATTTGCTGCGACTAGGACGATGCACTGCTCTCAGGCGAGTCAAACTACTGACGACCAGCGACTGGCGATGAATCGTTGGTGGCAGGGATGAACGCCATAATTTTTTTCATTAGAGTAATATGCGTATAAAGAAGTCAAGAGACAAAATTCACTCAGAAATTGATGAAGATTATGAAACTGATTTTTGCTTCGGAAAATATCAGTGGCGAATCATTTTTTCCTCAGACTAGACCAAACCCCACATCTCCGCCATTGATTGTTAGTGGGTCTTGATATCATCACAGTTTATAGTAGCTCACAATCTAAAGGCACATACCAAATTTGGATCAATTATCTCAGTTTGCTGCGGTACTGTAGAAAAAAACCTTTTTTTCGACAACTTCAACACCTTAAATCTCAAAAACGAAGCCGTTGCGGAACTATGTTTATACGAAATTTTCACTTTAAAATACGGTTTTCTATCGAGTGTTAAAGTCCTGCTACTAAAAAGTGGTCCACCCTGTATGATCACTCTTTATATTATCAACTTTTTAGATACCTCTGATTTTATTATGATTGTATCTGGCAAAAAGTTATAACAATTTATTCAAGCAGAATCCGAATAGTTATGAATATTCATGGTATATAGTTTACACTATAAAAGTAAATGCTGGTATCAACTAAATAAATTACCCTGTAAATAAAAATATATAATAAATAAAATATGTAAAGCAGAACAAAAGTAACTTTAGTATTCTACATTCTTTGGAATAAAAAAAAGCATAGTTAAACTTTTTAATTTTAATATTTATTTAGGTTATAACAAAGATTGATGTATTTATGCACCTTGACCCTGAAAACGAAAGTTCCTTAAGAAATCTCTAAGCAACAATAATGCTTGCCGCAGACGCTATGGTATACCGGAGAGATCTCAGTTGCTTCTGTGGGACGATCAGGTGTACACCGGAGAGCTCAGGTTCACTGTACGATGCTTATAAAAAAATATTGATGTTCGATCCTGCCCCTGTTGCCTGGACAGGTCAGTCCCCATACACGCTCCAATTTGCCTGCGTAGGTATACCTGCACAAGTAGACCTCACCGGTATACCGAGCGTATGGCCGACATAAGCTAGGAAGGTCGAATAAAAGTATTAAAATAATTAATTGTTCCTATTGAAGCTAGAAGAAACATGAATATATAAATTATCCCTATATGATTACCCAAGCACTTGGCGCAAATTTTCCGACCTCAAAAACAGAGAAGGGTTATGGTTAGTCATCACTGGCTGAGCTCAACAATTGGCGCGCTGGGCTAGACACAAGTGTAAATTCCACACATCATATGTGGCTAAAAATGGATAAAGGTCTTAAAACGTCGGCATTGCTTAACAACAACTGTCAGCACTGCCGGAGGCGGATGCGTTCGTGATGATTATATACTTATACGGCTGGTGACGAGAACGACAAGTTTTACTCGGTGGCGTTTTATATTTATACGTTTACTGACAACCTGTATTTATATTTTTCAAGACTTTGCTACCCCTCTTGTGGTATTCCATTTCAATGTGAATTATAGTTATTGGATGTGCATATACATAGGAAAACACGTTGGTTATAGGGGCAAGAAGTTTGGCAACCCCAAAACTAAAGTGTCATCCTGGAAACATGTAATTAATTAATATTGCTGTCCTTTAAAATGTTTGCTTCCTATACATATGGCGAATAAAATGGATAGTTTGTTCAATTTTTGTTCAATTTAATGATTATTAAAGCTATATTAAATAGTCAATTGATAATTATTGTATCTAATAGGATACCGGAAGAGTGCAATATGCCTAGGCATAGTTGCCTGTCTTGCTGTATCATTCTATCGATATTCCAGAAAAACATATACACATATACATATTTTTAGCAATTACAATCTAAATAATAGAAAGATTAAGACAACACTGCATATTTATTTTTAGATTAGAAATTGATACAGATAAGCTAGAGAGAAAAAAAATATATTGAAATACGAGACAGCAGGAAGGCGAAATATCAGTACCAAACTTACATGATTCACATATAGTATACAACACTTACGAATTTATTGGTGTGCTTTATAATATAGTCTTTTATTTCCTTTTTAAATTTGTTCATTGAGGTAATTAGTTTTAATTGTTTGGGAATTTCGTTGTATAACTTAAGACCCAGGAAGAAAAAGGATCTTTGAGTGACTGTTTTTTTTTAAATGTCCAGATTCATGTTAGCTACCGATCTTGTGATCCTATCATTCTTTACGTTAAATTTGCAAGTACTATTATGTATTTTAATTAGAGTTTGATATGTATAAAGGAGCCTCACATTTAACACTTCTGTTTCTTGATATAAAGTAATTGTAGGGTATAGTTTCGTTCTCGTCGTTATGATTTTTGAAACCGCGTTTTGTAACTTTTGTAAAATCTGAATTTTAGTGTTAAATGCCCCTCCCCACACTGTTATGCAATAGCGTAATATAGATTCGGCAGGTGATTTATAAATCATCAAATTTTTTTGTGAGGATGGATCTTAGAACATAACATTTATGCATTAAAACTCTTAAACGCTTGCTGACATACAAAATGTGTTCCGTCCATCTCATATGTTGATCGATAATAATTATTCCGAGATATTTTATGGAAGATACTTTAGATATTGTCGGACAAAGGCAGTCATCGGTATGACAATTTGTAGTATGCAGCTTGATACTACAGTCTTTAGGCTGAAGTACTATTGTTGGTGAAAATGCTACAAACTTAGTTTTTTGCAAGTTTAGGGTTAATATGTTTTGACATAACCAAACATTAATCTTTTGAAGTTCAGTTTCCGCTTTGATCTTTACACTGTCCCAGGATTTATCTACCAATATTAACACCATATCATCAGCATAACAAACTACATGTCCCTCAAAATTATTTATTTTTGTGACATCATTTATATATTTAGGAATATTAATGGCCCTAATATTGTTCCTTGTGGTATGCCTGTATTTACTTCGGAAGTCTCACTCAATACATCTCCAATTTTCACTCGTTGTGTTCTATTATTTAAACATCACATCTTGCTGGAAGTTTGGTTTGTCTAAGGCCTAAAAAGAATCAAAACTCTAGATTTCATCAATGACATTTGCAAGGAAGACATTTTTCTTTCTAAAATTTCATATATGAAGTCAACTGTCATTACAAATATATTGCGTTTAGTTTATGAATCAGATGTCACCAGAGTTCACTAATCTAATATTGAGCAACAACATTCAAAACGATTTCGATCGATCAATTCCACTATATTGATCAATTTCTGCGCACGGTGGTAATTATCATTAGTATTGATGATCTAATTAAACCTTGCACCTCGGATTTGATGCTAAACAGTGTTTCACTCAATCTGAAAATAATGTTTGAGGGTTTCTAGCGGGGTTTGAGGGCAATAGACATTAACGTAGACCTATTTTAGCCCAAGGTAATTTTTTATCGATGTAGTCATATGCTGTGGGGTTGGAGGAGGTAATGCTGCTATAATTTTGAAAATCAGTGCATGGGCGACAGAGTAATTAGCAGAAGATAAAAAAATTAAATATTTCGTAAACTTTTAGCGTCTTAGAGCTTACTGATCATTCTATACTTTTTTTAGGTGGTTGTGAAAACGGTGTGGTTGGAGGGGGGATTGTAAAGCTGAAACATTTGTCGTGTTCATAATAGCCCCTCCATTGATCTGTGAACGTCTTTCCGAACATTGCTTTGCCTATCACAGAAACCAAGCGACTTTTTTTGATGTATACATACTAGTTTATTTATTTATTTTATTTTTTTTATTTATTTTATTTGCAATAAAACTACAAATAATGCTATAGTATTGCAACGTGTTTTCCTGTGTATATGCACAACTTGGAAATTATTGAATTGATGTCAATGGAATGTTGACACAGCATGGTGAGGTTGGGAAACGCATATGGTTTTTAGAATTCGTGTCAGTAGCGATGTGCAGTAATAATCAAAAAAGCTAAAAATATAAATACAGCTGAATCTGCTATTTTAGGCGACTTGGAGGTTCATTATCGTTTTTCACATTTTACTTCCCACACCAGTGGGGTATAGGGGCGAGTATTCTGATCGCGAAAAGTTTCGATTTTGTGATAATAAGTTTCAAAATCGCTCAAACTTCGTTTTTAGATGTTTCAAAGATCCCTCATTGTCTACTTTTTTGATGAGAATGGTGTTGGGATAGATAAACTTTGTTAGCATTGATAATGTGTGAGCAGTGCTGAGTCATATAGTTTACGCTATTTTTCAAATCATTCGCTTATAAGCTTAGTCCATGTGATCTGTATAGCCTTGTATTGAGATTCGAAACGATTTTGCAATAGGAATGCTCTCTGAATTAAAGAAAATTCCGGTATAGGTAATAGCATGAATATATATAGTTTATATTATTACATGAAAATATACGTATTTTCCCAGGTATACTATTTACTACATTTCAGTGTCATTTGAAAACTGATTCGTTCAAACCAAAAACGAAAAATGAAGTCAAGTTGGTTGACTCGGTACTTCCCACACATTACGGTAATACCAGTTTATTATTTTCCCATAGCATGAAGCTTTAGTCTGAGACCCCCTTGCGACCAAATCATCGCCCGGATGTCCTCAAAAAACATCCAACACAAAACTAGTAAATAGTTTCCTAAATCTCTCCGTATGAACAAAAACGACACAATTTTTATTCTGCGACCTTCAACTGGTCGAAACGAAACAATCAGGAACCCCCAAATTGCTTAAAAGCGAAATTTGAGCTATTTTTATTAATTACTTGCCCCCCAAATTATCTTGTGCCTCTAGGTCTTTCCTTCACAGGTCAATGGACAGCCTATTATCAATACTACAAACTTTTCAGTTCCGCAACCCTCCACCCCTCAACCACCCCAATTTCATCCCCACCTGAAAAAGGTAGAAAATGATGAGCAACCCCTAAAACATCTAAAAACGAAGTTTGACCTGTTTTCATATTTTTAGTTTTTTGATTATTGCTACGCTGCCACTGACACAATTTCTAACAACTATACGCGTTTTCCATCCTCACCACGGTAGTAATACTATGTCAAAATTTCATTAAAATCAATTCAACAGTTTCCTCATTAGACAACATAGATCGATCTAAAGCAGGACTCATATGTTTACACCAGAAAAAGTTCCTTAGTTTCAGTAATACGCAAGGCAATGCTCGGATGGACTTAAAAAGGTGATTTATGTCGCTAGGCCTTCCTTCACAGGTCAGAGGACAGCCTTTTGTGAATACAACAAATTTTTCAGTTTTTCAATCCCCCACCCCCCAACCACTCCAATTTCACCCCCATTCAAAAAACGCAAAAAATGATCAGGAACCTCTAAAACGCTTAAAAACGAAGTTATATTATATTTTTCATTTTTTTATTATTTCTGCGCGGCCACTGGCTCGATTTACAAAAACCATACGCATTTTCCATCTTCGACACGGTAGTAATACTGTATCAAAATTTCATTAAAATCAATTAAAAAGTTTCCTCATTAGACAACATAGATCGATCTACAGCAGTACTCGTATGTTTGCACCAGAAAAATTTCTAAGTAATTTGGTTTCTGTAATACGCAAGGCAATATTCGGATGGACCTAAAAAAGTTATTTATGTCGCTAGGTCTTCCTTCACAGGTTAGTGGACAGTCCATTTTCAATTTTACAACCCGCCACCCCCCAACCACCCCAATTTCACCCCCACCCAAAAAAGTAGAAAATGATCAGGAACCCCTAAAACGCCTAAAAACGAAGTTTGAGCAATTTTTTTTGTTTTTTGCTAATTACTCCTCCGCCCATGCACCGATTTTCAAAATTATAGGAACATTACCTACTACGGCCCCACAGCATATCGCTGCCCAAATTTCAGCACAAGCCATACAGCGGTTATTGAGATTACGAGGGTAGAAAAACAGACAGACCGACAGATAGACAGACAGACAGACCGACAGACAGACCGACGGAAATGAGTGACGTGGATTTTTGTTATGTAGACATCATAAAATGCCCAAAAAGCGTATTATCTCAAAATCGAAAATTTTCGCGATCACAATCGGTGTGGGAAGTAAAAGTCGATTTTTTTAAGACGTAACCGCTACACAGTCGCCCTAAAGTATCTAAAACAAATTGAATATTGTAGATACAATGACACAAAAGCTGCTTGCTTAAAACGTACCACTTTGACTCCCCAGCTAACGAGGACAACACATGACAAGGTGTTGCCATTAGACAATGGCGTCTCTGAAATGTTTTTGAGATTCAAAATCTGTTTATGACATTTTATATCTTTCTTACTTAGGTTCCGTCAATTTACAAAGGTCCTATACTGGACCTAGCAGTGACATCCCACTACCTCTTCGGCAAAGGCAAGGCCTCTTCAACGCTCAAACATTTGGTCGCTCAGTTTCCACCATGGACAGCTGTCACTTACTGGACAGCAACGTACGATTCCTGGATCATCTAAACCGTTAAGCTAAAATTAATCGGGTATAGTTTGTTGTGATTCACATGAAAATAGAGAAGGAACGAGTCTTTATTGATATTTATCTATCTGTACAGCTTGGATTGAAGGTTGAGATTCTACCTTCTATCACAGTCAAAGGCGCAAAAAGCTATAAAAGTGTTGTTATTACTTTGAAGCAGAGCTGGGATGTAATTGATTACTGTTGTAATTATAGAATACAATTACAAACGTCATCGATTATAGCAACCAGTAGTCGCTAACCTGTTACATTTATCTTTGGTAGTCGATAATAAGTAATCAATTACAATTTATTCTTATATAAATTATACTATACTGTTTAAAAGTAATCAACACGGTAACAATGATTACTGCACAAAATATTAATCGCGTTTAAATTAAGGCAAAAGGACTACTCTGTCATAATCATGATTAGTAACCGTGCGTAAAGGAATTATTATTACTCTGCTGCTTAGTTTAAACGCCTCCACTCAACTTATCGATTTCATTAGATAGTTTTTTTTATTGCGATGAATTGAAGCCGGGTAGTTGAAAAAGGCAGTCAGCAGATGAACCTTCAACCAAACAATATTCAAGTATTTGTCGCATAAAAGTCAAATGGCTACCAAAATATATCTGGAATTAATAAAGTACCTAGATGATTAGTGAAGAAACTTGCAAAATCAGTAATCGACTACCTTTTAGCTGTCAGTCTCGCAGCTTTGCTTTGAAGGAAATTAATGATCAGATGAAGAAATAACTATAGATGACTTTTGCAAGGAAGTAGCATTCAGATCGAAATTAAAATATACAACAAAGAAAATATATGTATATATACATATTTTCATGATCTGTATTCATTAATAATTACACCAAATTTGATATTCTCTAACAACCAGCGTCTTATCATTTTTTGCGAGAATATTTTTTCTCATAACCGTCCCGAGGTATTAAAAGTCTTAACTTCTAAGTCAGCCCCTTATCTCTGATGCCATACAAATTGCTCATTGATGGAACGATAGGTCCTGCAAATTGTAAGACACAAATTGCTGTTCAAGGCGATTAATATGTACTCGAATAACTTTAGCTAATATTATCTTGGTTTTAGAAATCTATCCTGATATTTAAATAAAAAATGACCTAATGATGTGTATCCTTGTATCCGGTCGCACATATATCTACGAGATCCTTACATACTTATATTTATTGCAAGTTGTCTTAACGGAATATGTTAACAGAGTAGATCATTTTAGTACATATATCTATGGTTGAAGGCAATGAAGAGCTCAATCAAAAATATCAGGATTATCTACTTTCTAAGAATCTAGAAAACATAGACAAAACGTGTTTTCAATAACTTCTATTACTGTATGTATTAGGTATTCTAATCTATACAAGATGAAAAAAATCAATTTTCGAAACGTACTTCGACTATTTCTTTCCTACTGTAGTCTCATCAAGTAATTATTTTAGTTAGAATGACTCCAACTGGGTCGTTCATTGACCCAGATATCAGTCAGTCAGTTATTCACTTTCCCCAAGAAAATAAACTTACCTGTATAGTATACTCCTATACTAGTTCTAAAAACAAAAAAAAAAGCTGGAAGGTACTAATAGCCACATTCCTTCCATCCAGTTCATTGACTGACGGAGGTGTTAACTTGATCCCGCAAAATGCCATTTAATTATTCGTATTTTATTTATCTTGGATATACCTCGTTATTATTGAACATGTCGCGTGAATAAATTTTTGATTTTGGTTTGGTTGGACATGGTTATCTCGGTTTAGCTGACCAATTAGAAAAAGTAATCATGAAAAAATTAACCAACAATGCAATTATTATGGGAGGCCTAAGTGTTAGTAATAGAGTTTTATTTGCCACCAAATTATTGCGGCATAATTATTTTTTAGTTAAAGAGCGATGAACCAGATAGCGGTGGTTCAATTGGAGAGTGTTATTAATTACTTTGAATGAAGCTGATATCTGGGGTAAGTTTAGAATGATTGTTAATGAAAACCGCATTCTCAAAAAAGTTGTAATTAATAATTCAAATAGTTGTTATGCTACGTTGCCTATGTGATTGTAACATTTGTAGTTTGTATATTTACAGGCAATCCTTCTACTCATATTTCCTCTATTTATTATAACAAATGCTTTTTTTCACTGCCCAGCCAATGGCTAGACTACTTGGATGTAGTTTATTGGTCGACTGTCATACAGGGCCAAATATATTATTATAACTATCGTATTAGGTGAAATAGCTGCAGGAATAACATAGATTCGTTATTCCACCTCTTGAATGATATTAATATAAATATCAGTGGCGGCTGGTGACTTAAGAGACCGGTGGAGCCAAAATATAAAAAATAACCTAGATTCATCGGCACCTTAAGAAATATAATAATAATAACCGTCTTTTATGAATCAAAATTTGAACAAAAAAATACGCTATACTGGTGGCGAAGTCTAGCTCAGCAGCAGTAGCGGGTCGTGATATTTAGTTTAGGGGAGGCAGGGTGGAAGCAAAACCTAGTATTTTCAATATACAGGGTGTCCCAGAAATAACACGCCAGAGTGACATGGAAGGTAGATTGGCTTTAGATCAATCAGATAACATCGACATGACCTTAGTAAAATTTTTTTAGTTTTCGAGATATTGTCACTTTTATGGTTTTTCAAAAAATTCCTACTTTTGCTCCTTTTGTTGCCTGTTATAGCTATAAGGATTTGCGGACTTATGATCTTTTTTTCCTGGGCTACTACTAATAGTTGGTTGAGACGACAGAGTATTTATTTCATTGAAAATTATCACGGTACGTTAAACCCAATTCTTAGATTTTATGTCAATGCGAAAACCTTAACTAAGGTATAACTGATTACTGTGAAAACGAATGAACCAGATTGAATCAGCAAATGCTCTTAAAAACCAACCTACTTAATGCTCTTTCAAAAATAGTATTAACATTTATAGGTTCTTTTTACTAAAAATTGAATAGCCCCAAGTTTTGTCATAGAAGTCGTAATACTTCTACGTCTAAAACTCCCAGATACATTGGCCTTTTTAATTTGTTGTAAGCATCAAAGTAATAAATAGAGGTAGGAATAGTGGGCTAAGAAAAAAGATAATAATTCCGCAAATCTTTTAGCCAAACCAGGCAACAAAAAGAGCAAAAGTAGGAATTTTTTGAAAATCCTTAAAGGTGGAAATATCTCGAAAACTAGAAAACTTTTACTAAGGTCATGTCGATGTTATCTGATTGGTCTAAAGCCAATCTACCTTCCATGTCACTCTGGCGTGTTATTTCTGGGACACCCTGTATAGATCAATAAATTAAAACTTTTTTATTGCAGTTAGGTGTAGGTAGGACTCTACTTAGTCATCAAAATGCCTTCAATTAAGAAAACAGAAGGTATTCCAATGTTCAGCAAAACAAGCGGGAAGGTGTAGAGTTTCCAACATATTTTACTACTAAAAATATATATAGAGAAAAATGGGAACTGCATCCTGGATTATATTTCATAATAGTAAGATAATGTGTGGTTTTTAGCCAGGAATGGAAAGGATAACGAGAAGGGATATAGTGATGGGCAAAGATAAAAGGATGGAAATACGTTCAGGAATCATAATAGAAAAATAACAGTTAAACTCCTTACAAAACAAAATAAAATATACTCTTAAAATTCACTTTTCATCAGCGGCGATATTTGCACGCTCCAAAAAAAAATGATCGGGAATTTTGGCTGCCTGTCAACCACTTACACTTCTGATACCAGGTATTGACAAAACTACTAGGTGGTTTTCCTTGATTTACTATAATTCTACTCAAATCGGGATGGGGAACACCCAATTCTTTCAAAAAAAGCTTATCCTCGTAAGACAACCTCTCAAATTTAATATTAACTACAAAATCTACAATATCTTCACAATTTCTGACCCCATGCTAATTTGAATTGCTTGATTTGATTCGCCCTCTATATTATTTAATATTATTCAAATATTCCACCCTTCCCGTGACGCAAAGAAAAAAAATTAGCTACGGAAAACTAGAGCAAACTTCAACGCCGCCGATTCCGAGCAAATGAATCATTCATATCCTAACCAAAACCTACGCGCATAAACAAAACCAAGAAAGGCGGGAATGAAGCGGGAATCAGACATATACGCGGTAAGTCAAAACGTTCTTTATCTGAAGGCGTGTTTGCCTCCGGCACTTGCTTGCGAGTGATAAGAAAATACCTGTGCGTAAGAGAAAGAGACTAGAGCAGCTGTAGAAATACAGTCGAAATCCAAGCAGGCGGAAGCATGCCTCCGCTGCTGTGATGTCACTGTATGGGATATGGACAGCCTGTGACATCTATTGGCGCGAAGGCGAACAGTAGTTCCAACCAAGAACACTTAATAGTCCGAGACCAGGAGGAGGATATTCAACGTTTATGCAAATTTATTTTTAAAATATATAACATAAAAAGATATATAGTCATTAATTTTTTATGCTACTGATCACAGGGGAGGCACTGCCTCACCTGCCTCCCCTGAAGAGCCGCCACTGCTCAGCAGGTACTCTACTTAACCACCAGGGGATCACATATCCCAAGCTATAAACATAAAGATAATCTTAATTGGAACTGGTGCATACACAACTAAATAAGATTAGATACATAATAGGTTAGTGAAAAGAGTACCTTACTTCCAGTGGGTCGAAGAGATCAGGGAAATATATCTTCAATTAAAAAGAAATTAAGAAAAACCGATAGTATCAATGTCACAGGTGTCGTCCAAAGGGCATTTGAATACAGGTAAGTGCAATGTACTAAAAGAAAAATGCAGTCAGTTTTTATTGCTTCTCCATTAGATAGGTCTTGAATTTAAATTTATTAATATTGAATAGCTTGAATTCTTCTGGCAGTAAGTTGTACCTACAGATAACATTAAATATGAAGCTGCGTTGAAATAGTGCTGTTTTATGTTGAGGAATTGTGAAAGCAGTATTATATCTCAAATGCCTTTGGTGAATTTTAGAACGACGAAAAATTTCGACACTATATAAGGGGGACTAGGTATAAGTAAGAGTTTATGAGTGAATGCATTGAGATGGAGCACTCTTCGATTTTCCATGTTCAGCCAACGACACTCACTTATTTTATGAGTAGTATGTTCATATTTCTTAATTCCATATATCAATCGACAGCAGCTGTTTTGAACTTTTTGAATACGCTTCTTATCAATCTGCGTTAGACAGGGGCCATAAATGAAATCCCCATGATTGAAGTGGCTCAGTACTAAAGAATCACGTAAAGTTCTTTTAACTGCTGTGCTAAGAATGTGTCTGCTGTTATAAATTAACTTCAGTGATGCAAAAGCCTTGCTGACTAAGCACCGTACATGTTCTGAGAAACGCAAACGTATCAATGACTAAACCTAAATTTTTTGCTACGTCAACCTCCTTCAGCCTTGTATCATTGATTTTTATAGTAATATTTTTGAGAATCCCTTTATTGCGTTTGTTACCGAAGAGCATCATATTTGATTAATTATTGGGGTTAAGTTTTAGATTTTATGAAGGTCATCATTTATTAACTCTTCGGCATTATGAAAATCATCAGCATTGAAGCAATAGTATAATTGTATGTCGTCTGCATAAGCCTGTATTTTACAATTATTTACAGAATTCAAAATGTCAGCAGTATAAATAATAAATAACAGAGGACCTAAGATCGAGCCTTGAGGCACCCTTGAAAGCACATCAGTATTAACAGAATATGAACCATCAATGGAAATTTTTTGAGAACGCCTCAGGAAAAAACTCCAGATTAGATGCGTTGAAAGATGACTGAAGCCGTAGTACCTCAACTTCGCACAAAGCAATTCGTGGTTAATAGTATCAAAGGCCTTAGAGAAATCTAAAAGTACTAATACACTTGAAAGACCTTGATCGCATGACGATATAACATCATTAGTAACAGCAGCTAGAGCAGTTTCAGTGCATCGGTTTTGGGCGGAAACCATTTTGAGAATTAGGTAACAGTTCATGGGCCATAAGGTATTCATATATCTGTAAATACATGAATTTCTCCAGGACCTTGGTTAAAGTAGGCAGTATACTGATAATTCTCAAATCGTCAAAGCTCTCGGGATTATTCTTTTTTGGTATAGGTATTCCCACAGATGTTTTCCACAAGATAGGAAAGTAAGATTGCTCAATACAGCAATTAATTATATTCATGACATATTTATCAATAAATGGGCTACAGTATTTGAGCATTTTAAAGTTGATGTCAATTCCGAATGCATCTGTTTTAATGCTGTTGAGTAGAGTATGAACTTCTTCTTCAGTAATTAAACGAAATGAGAAGCTTAAATTAGGATTATGAGTGTTATTGCTATAAAATTCAATCAAATTATCACATTTATCGATAACCGACTGTAAGTAGGAGGAAAAATGATTACTTATGCAGTTAGGGTCAGATAATGCTACAGGCAAGTTATTAGTGCGCCCTGAAAAATAGCACAAACGCTTCAAAGTTTTCCAAGACAATTTAGCATTATTTTGTTGGACTATATTCTCTAGATATTTGCTCTTCTCATTGCTAGTTGCATATAAGGTTTAATTTCTGAGCTGCTTATATTTAGTAAAGTCAGATTCATTGCGCGTACGTTTAAATTGCATTAGGGCTCTATCCCTGCTTTTCTTCATTTCATTTAGGTTTGTTGTAATCCATGGGGCAGGTAATTTATTACTCTTTTTCTCACTATAGGAGCAAATTTATTGAACGTGTTAGTAATACAGGGTGGCCAATCGGGTGACGATAATAATTTTTTTTTAGATAGCCCTTACCGAGACCTATCCAAAACACCCCCATATATGTGTACCGATTATTGATAGTTTTCGAGTTATGATTTTTTTTTGAAAACTTAGAGATTTTCCAGTTTTTCCAAGAAATCGTCAAAAACAAAAACAAAAATGCTTTTCGGCTTTTATTTTTTCTGCAATTATACTCAGTATTAAGCGTATTTTGATATCCAATAAAGAGAACCTGTACATCCGAACAATAATTAAGTACATTTTGGGCCCAAAGTTTGAAATCTCTGTTTTCAGTCAGGAGACCAAAACCTTCAAAATAAGATTAAAAATACTTATGCCTGGTTCTGGAGCTTCTAATTAATCTCAAAAACTTTGCAAGACGTTGCACCTTCGAAATAATAATGAAAAAGTAGCACTTATGGGGACATTTTGCGCCATACGTGAGTGTTAAAGGTAAAAAGGTGATAATTCACGAATTTCCAAAATGATTTAAAAAACTATTATTTTGCTTTATTATGACAAATTGAAGAAAAAAAACTCGTAGCAACTAATAAACCCGATAATCATGGATGTTTTGATGACTTTTAGTAAAAAACTAATACCCAAATTGTGATTTTTGAAGTGTTTTTGTTATGTACAAATAAATAATAAATAATAAATAAATAAATATGTACTATTGAACTTCTGCTAAATTAAGTTGTATGGAAAGTTAACAAAGGAAAGGAATAATAAACAATAATCTGACTTCCACTTTCATGGCAGAATTACCTGGGAAGCAATGTCGTAGCATACGCCAACCCTTTCTTTCAGAGTAGCTTTTTGCGAGCTCATGTCGGCGAAGCGCAGTTGTCTTAATTTTCGGTAATAGGCAAGGCAATGTTCGGATGGACCTAAAAAGGTGATTTATATCGCTAGGTCTTCCTTGACAGGTCAGTAGACAGCCTATCATGAATACAACAAGTTTTTCAGTTTTTCAACCTTCCACCCCCCATACATCCAAATTCCACCCCCACCCAATAAAAAATGCAAAAAATGATCAAGAACCTCTAAAACGCCTAAAAACGAAGTTTGAGGAATATTTGAAATTTTTGTTTTAATTACTCCGCCGCCCATGTACCGATTTCCAAAAGTATAGCAGCATTGCCTACTAAGATCCCACAGCATATTGCTGCCCAAATTTCATCACAGTCCATGCAGCGGTTACTGAGATTACGAGGCTAGAAAAACGCGGACAGACACAGACCGACAGGCAGAGCGACAGACAGACCGACAGGCAGACCAACAGACAGAACGACGGAAATGAGTGACGCGGATTTTGTTATGTAGACATTATAAAACGCCCAAAAAACCTATTATCTCAAAACCGAAAATTTTCACGATCACAATCCTCCCCTAACCTATCGGTGTGGGAAATAAAAGGGATGGCGCATGCTACGATAACGCTTCCCAGGTAATTCCGCCATGGAACTAAAAGTCAGATTGTAGTTTCATTATTCTTTTCCTTTGTTAACTTTCCATAAAACTTAATTTAGCAGAAATCCAATAGTACACAGCAAAAAGCACAGGTATTAATTTTTTTTATTAAAGTGATTAAAACATCAATGATTATCATGTTTATTAGTTATTATGAGTTTTTTTTCTTTAATTTGTCATAATAAAGTCAAATAATCGTTTTTTAAATCATTTTGGAAATTCGTGAATTATCACCTTTTTACCTTTAACAGTCACGTACGGCGCAAAATGCCCCCATAAGTGCTATTTTTTCATTATTATTTTGAAAGCGAAATATCTTGCAGGGTTTTAAGATTAGCTTGGAGCTCCAGAACCAGGCATAAGTATTTTTAATTTTATTTTGAAGGTTCTGGTCTCCTGACTAAAAACAGAGATTTCAAACTTTGGGCCCAAAATGTACTTAATTAATTATTGCTCCGATGCACAGGTTCTCTTTATTGGATATTAAAATACGCGTATAACTGAGTATAATTGCAGAAAAAAAAGCCAAATGCATTCTTGTTTTTGTTTTTGACGATTTCTTGGAAAAACTGGAAAATCTCTAAATTTTTAAAAAAACAATCATAACTCGAAAACTATCAATAATCGGTACACATACATGGGGGTGTTTTGGATAGGTCTCGGTACGGGCGATCTAAAAAAAAAATTATTATCGTCACCCGATTGGCCACCCTGTATATGTA
The DNA here is from genome assembly GCA_951848785.1 of Callosobruchus maculatus. Classification (NCBI taxonomy): domain Eukaryota; kingdom Metazoa; phylum Arthropoda; class Insecta; order Coleoptera; family Chrysomelidae; genus Callosobruchus; species Callosobruchus maculatus. Next base: position 958,637 of record CATOUR010000103.1, read on the forward strand.
TTGAATAAATCAATTTTTTTGTCAATATTCCTCTCTAAAATGATATCAAACCATCCAGGTGTAGACAGATCTGCTAAAAATTCATTATGCTTGAAATTGCGATACATCTATATATTCAATAATTTTAGGTGTGTTGTTTACAATGGGCAAGTTTATTTTCAGAAAAGTTAATTCATGATCACTGATTCCATGAGCAGGAATAGTGCCAGCCTTCTCAACTAAATCGTTATCCGATATGAATATAACATCAATAAGCGTCTGTGATCTATTTGTTATTCTGGCTGCAGTATATAAAGTTTGCGAAAAGCCAAAATTTTCAAAACAGCGCGCTAGCGGATTACCTATGTTGAAAAAATTTCCGTTGAAATCACCTAAAATAGCCACCCAGTCTACAGTGTGGCAAATCAGAGATAAAATAGTGTCCATATCTTCCACCACAGTGTTAAGTGACTGTTGTGGAGGACGATAAAACACTCCAACAATGCATTCAGTTCTTTGAACTTTTATTTTGAATAACAAAAACTCTACATTACTGACTATTGGCAGATCAATATGAAAGACTTCACATCCAACATTTACCTTAACGTAGGCACCAACTCCTCCACCTCTTTAGATCCTGTCCTTTCGGTAAAACATATATCCAGGTAAATTGAATAAACTAGAGTCAATATCTGGGCTTAACCATGTTTCAGACAATAGAACAACATCAAAATTATTAACCAAGACCATCTCCCTGAACTCATCGAAACCTGTAAATATGGATCTAATATTTACATGAGCAATATTCATGACATTACAGTTGTTGTACTATTTACAATAAATCTGTTCAATAACAACAAAAACAGAGTATACCCTTAAGTCCGAAAAAACTCGATAATATAGTACATGAAATATACGCGCAATTAAGTTAAATGCGTCAAAGTTGAATATACTTAAAAAATCTAACAATAAAAAAACTTAATAACTACAGGAAGCAATCAGCTGTACCTTTTGTACAAAGTACAAACAAAACTAAAAAACAGTCATTGTGGAATTGTGGAGCTCTTACATATAAAAAACAAAATTCTATATACAAGCATGATAAGTGGCAGATAACGAGGAGTTATAGTCTATCGAGATCCTTCTTATTTCTTATATTAGTTTTTTTACCGTCCTTCATGACAAATACATTCCCATTATATGTCCATACATTTCTAAGGGACGTTTTTTTCTACAGCTGCCTCCATTAATTTCAGTCTGTGATCTGTTAGGTCTTCTTTAACAACGATGCCGGTCCCTTTAAATGTTTTCTTCTTGTTGATCATTTCTTGCTTCTTTTTTATATTTGTCAGCTTCAACAGAACCCCTCTTGAATTATTGACTTTCATTTTACCAACGCCGGTATAAAGTAATATCTCATTATGGTCTACAGTCACGCCTAAATGAGATTTTATCACACGGATAACTTCATCAGCTAATTTTTCTTGTGGCACCTCTTTCAGTTGATAAATGCGAAGATTGTTAACTCTGGCTGCTTGTTCAAGATCGTCATATTTCTGCGATAGACACTCATTTTAATATCTGAGCAGGGAAGTTTCCTCCTTTAGTTCCATTATCCATGTACTATTGTCTTCTACTTTCTTTTCGAGCTCGGTAAATCTAGCCTCCAGAGTATTTGTGACATTATCTCTTACTTTTAGTATCAGCTGGTCAAGGAATTCGTCGCTTTGTAATATGGAATGAATGCCATTGCTCACCGAATTTTTAATTTCATCGCGAATATCTCTTGTTATCACCATTGTAGTCGAATGAAACTTTACTACCAGGTACTTCTTCAGCTGACACGTTCACTGACAAATTTTCAGGATTATTACTTGAGTTTCCACCACTTATTCACCACATTAAACTAGAGCTTGGAAAAACACGTCGATACACTACCAGGTCTCATTACATTTATATAAAACAACAGTATATAATAAAACAGCAATAAAACACCCAAAATTTTATCTAAATATAACCGATGTACAAAAACAAAAAATACACTTTTCATTTGCCCGGTATGTAAAATCTAACCGTCTTTCTTTATTTTTTGCAAAAGTTTCAATAAACTGTTTTTTAAAATTGTCAATGTCGCCACCAAACAAAACACATGGGAAACCAAAAATGCGTTTTCCTTATAACATCCACAAACCCAATTGTTTTTATTGTACATATTTCGATTGAACTTCCGTACTCTCGGCTTTTAACATTCGACGAATTAGACACATTTTGCGTTTTTTGAATATCTAAATCGGGAAGTGTTCTTCCCAGTTCCTTGATTTCAATTTTTTCCTCAATTGAGTGTGTGGAAAACGGTTTAAAAAAAGATTGCTAAAACTATTCATTTTGGCAATAGTCCCTCACTTATTACGAGTCACCACTATTATTAAAATAACTTGCAACTTTCACGTCGGGGCGCGAAACGACAGTTGAAATTAATCCGAATATTCCCAATCGACAACGACAACTCAACAACAAGAACTAGTCTCGGTGAGCCAGCAGTTACCTGGCTCCTTTTCCTACTAAAATCGCGCTCTGCGCTTAACGTTAATATGACCTCGTTTAACCTTTCGGCTGGATGTATTATAGCCACAGAGTTAACATCTATAGTAAATAACAAAATGCACAGATCGCTGACCAGCCAACATGTAACGGAAATTTTGACAGCTTGAGGGCATTACCAGTGGCGTGCGACTTTACATTAAAATTGGATGTTCATTTCAATTATTACTGTGATGTTACAAACTGATACCAATAAGTTGTGTTAGTATTTAGCTATACTATGAGAGTTACTCTTATTATAATTTCATTGTAACAGTTGATAATTTATATTTACCATGAAGTGTTTTTCAAAACGTATCTAACAGTGTTCTGTAAGGTAGCCTGTTGGAATGGCTGCATCGTGTTTTTACTTCAGCAATAAAATATAATAATTGCATCAGGTAATATCCAGTTCTATAAAATTCTCATAGATAGATTTTCTGTAAGTAAATGTGGCATACATTTTTGCATTTCACATCCTCAAATAGTTTGAAAAATGGAATTTGGAAAATTCATGTTGATTGACATGAATGTAATGCGTTCACAAAACATACATTAAACAACCATTATTATTCCTCAAACTGGAGTGAAGTTACTTTTGTTGCCAGTTATCCCCATATATTACGCTACTGCAAACTAAAACAAAACCTATACTCACCTATGATAAGAAGTGTTCATCGATTCGTCGCTATTACAGCAAACTATGCACTTTTTATGTTGTCTCATCATGCAATTATGACAATATTGTTCATAAATAATTTAATTCACACCAGAAATAGTCACAAAGTCAGTCAAATATACACTAAAATCACAAAAATCTCGACACACGCAATAACCACAACTACAATGACAGCCACATGACAGCTTAAGGGCACGCCGATTGTAGGTTGCCAGATTTACGACATATTAGATGTTAGTGCGACATTCCGCTATGAAATTTACCATTTTTGAGATTCCATTAAATCAATACAAATTATCTTCACGTAAATCAATTACATTGCAAGTATATTGGAACGTATAGTTAAATACCCAGTCAAATACTTTGTGTTCAAACTGCGGAAACTGCCAGATTTTGAAGAAACTGGAAGCGGACGAAGAAGAGTGGCAATAGCGCTATATAGATGTTGGCTGGCCAATATTAAAATTAGGCTCCCTCTATTATAGAGATGTTAACTCTGTGATTATAGCAGAATTGGTGTCGCTGGCACTTTGGTTCCGACACCGCACGCCGTGCTTTCACAGCAATAGTCTGGGCGTGTTTGGCGAAAAATTATTATAATATATATTGGATTTTTGTGAATGTTTAATTTTTGCTAAATAATTAAAAAATAGGATGTAATATAATATTTAAAAGTAGCACAAAAAAGTTTGGCAGTCGATTTATTGTGGTGGTGCAATGGCTTCTTAAGCCAAGCCGCCACTAATAAATATGTGTTAAAACCACTAGCAGCAACAGTAAAACTTTGAGATTATAATTTGTAATTGCAACTGAAATTTCTACTGTTATGAAAACATTCTGGGGCTTGTAATACTATATTTTACGTGCGTATATGAAAAGAAAAAAGAAGATTTTTATTTTTAATACAGAACAGCTTTAACATTGAGCTAATCTAACTACACATTACGCTGTTTATTAGTAACCAGTTAGATAATATGATTGTAATTCATAACTATAATGTAAATTATGTTCTTTTACTTCCCACATCGATAGGTGAGGGGAGTATTGTGATCGCGAAACATTTCGATTTTGAGATAATACGCTTTTTGGGCGTTTTATGATGCCTACATAACGAAAATCCACGTCACTCATTTGCGTCGGTCTGTCTGTCCGTTGGTGTTTTTTAGCCTCCTAATCTTAGTAACTGCTGCATAGATTTTGATGAAATTTGGGTTCGATATGGTGTGGGGTCGTAGTAGGTAATGCTGCTATAATTTTGAATATGGGCGTATTAGCAAAAAACGAAAAATTTCAAATATTCCTCAAACTTCGTTTTTAGGCGTTTAAGGGGTTTCGAATCATTTTCTACTTTTTTTTGGGTGGGGATGAAACTGGGGTGGTTGGGAAGCTGAAAAATTTGTTGTAATCATAGTAGGCTGATCACTGATCTTTGAGAGAAAGACCTAGCGGTATAATACACTTATTTAGATCCATCCGAACATTGCCTTGTCTATTACAGAAACCAAGGGACTTTTTCCGATGTATATGTACATACGATACTGCTTTAGATCGTTCTGTATTTTATAATGTGAAAACTACTGAATTGATGTTAATTAAATTGCGGCACATTATTACTACTTTGGCGAGGATGGAAATTCAAGCGTAGGACCCGGATAACATACCAATCAATTTGTAGGACAATGTTGCTGTTAAATTATTTAAGTATTAACTAAGCTGCCGTGAAATATAAGTTAGTAATCATTTTTTATGAACTCCTGATTGATACGTGCTGAATTTTGTTAAGACAAATATTTGTTTTATAATGTTGATTACTTCCTTAAGATTTGATTAAAAGGACCCACCGTTAATAATTTATTTTTGAGACTCGTTAAATAGACATACTTTATCCCTGCTACCCCTGTCAGCTACCACAATCGAGAATTGTTGTATAGACAATTGTTGGACGTCTAATCGCAATGAAGCTATCCACGAACATTGGACTTGATAGTAATTATTTTTACACCCGGGATTTGTACTACAACTTCTGAGCGTAGGACCAGGATAACATACCACGTGGTTTGTAGGACAATGTTGCTGTCACATTGTATAAATATTAACGAAGCAATAGTGAAAAAATGAGGCTGTTAGTAATAAATTTGTATGACCTTGTTATTGGAGGGGGACAATGTGATCAAACCATAGATTTTGTAGGACAAACATTTTTTTCTAATAAGGTTGATCACATTCTTAAGATTCAGTTGAAAAACTAACTGTTAGTAATTAATTTTTGACACTCATCAAATTGACATATTTCATCCCTGCTACCCCTGTTAGCTACCGCAATCGAGAATTTGCTTTTGCGACAAAAAGGGTTACATTAAGATTAAACCAATGTCTTTAAACAGTAAAATTGGCAACGTTGCGCTTCTCTACAGTGCCCTACTCCTGAACTGTGCCAGCGACAACGACCAACGGCAGCCACGTCACGACGTCACGTGGGTGACGCCACGTTCATCGTTGGCCGTTACCGTTGGGCGGTCCGCAGTTAGGTACTTCTGTTGAACGTTGAATGGTTCACGGTGATCGGTTTGTGCCGTTTGTTTTGTGACATGTAGTGGATTTTGTGCAAATTTTGTTATTCCCGCCTTTCCCGGTCTTTTCCTCTTTTGTTCCTGCCTATGTGGTGCATTTCTACTTCGACCCCGACCGTATCTATTAATAATACAATAATAGCCTAATGGCGTACGTACTGATGGCGTTCGATGACGGTGGCGTCGCGGTGGTTGCCAAAAATTGGCTGGCATCAAAAAAGAAAGAAGTGTTTTGGCCTCCTGTGTAGCAGCAGACTCATTTCTATCGTTAGGCCATTTAGGCCTAATTTATAGGCAAATTTCGACCATAGTTAAATAGTTATTTGTTTCTGAGGCAATCTATGAAATTCTTTGTGCCTGTGTCTTATTTTAATTCATCAAACTACCGGCTTTTTATGTTTTGGAATATAAACAATGGTGGAATGTACAAATGCAATTGTCTGGCAATTTATCGACTTGTATATATATTTAAAAGGGAGTATGAATAAACGTTTATTTCTTAATTGGTGTCTGTTTTCACCGAAACGCTATAAAAATCCGATCATAGTGATGTTAAGATCATGTTTTAAGAGACGACAAAGGGACGTTCTAAAGACGTCAAGACAAAAAAAATACGTCCAGTATATGACTCAGTTGAACGTCCTGAAGACGTCATTATATGACGTCTTATGGCTCTGACATTTTAACGTCCTGCTAACGTCTTTGGGACGACAGATGATTCGGCGGAGAAATGGACGTCTCTAAGACGCCCTCTTCCTACCTGGGCTGGTGAATAGTTTCTTCCATCTCTCTCCATAGGAAGTAAGACGACAGAGTTTTTATTCTGCGAGCTTCTACTGTACGTACCGAAGCGGTCAGATCCTTCCAAATCGCCTAAAAATGAAGTTTGAGCTGTTGAGAAAGTCCCTAGGTTTTTCTTTCTCAGGTAAATGGGCAGCCTATTATGAGTACAAAAAAATTAGGTTTACAACTCCCCACCCCCCAACCAGCCCCAATTCACCCCCACCCAAAAAAAAAGCAGTGAAGCATCAGGACCCCCCTAAAACGCATAAAAACTAAAATTGAGCAGTTTTATATTGTTAGTCTTTTTATAATTGCTGCGCTGCCACTGACACGATTTCTAAAAACCAAACGTGTTTCCACCCCCGCTACGATAATAATACTGTGTGAAAATTTCAATAAGACCAATTGAACGGATTTCCCGTTACACAATACAGAACGATGTAAAGCAATACTCACATTGGCATATTCCATTGATTTGTGTAATAGGCATGTAATGTTCGAATGGACTTAAAAAAGTAAATTATGCCCCTAGGTCTTTCTTTCACAGGTCAATAGACAGCCTATTACAAAACAACACACAACACAGTTTTCAGTTTTACAACCCCCCACCCTCCAAGCACTCTAATTTCACCCCCACCCCAAAAAAAGTAGCCAAACATTTACTTAATCGACTGGACTATCTTATTGTTCCGGGATCACTTACCGTACAAGAGAGAACTGACCATATTTAGACTGATCCTAGATCACTTTCCGAACGTCAGGATCAGTGATCGGGTTAACCCGATCATAGTTTCCGTAAAGGCCTTCTGTGAAGTTGTTGAAGTTGTCAAAATGCAGTGCAGTGCTTTTGAGGTATTACAACAGAAAAAAAATTACCATAAGTGGAATTTTATATGTATATATCTTAGTCCCGTACTTACACTGACATCGGTAGTATACTCCTTTGGTATTTTTTGAAGTTATAAACACATCAGAACTCAAATTCATAATTGTTCTTCGAAAAAAAAAAATAATAATTTAGTAAGTCACTCAACATTTAGTAGCATACCGAACTAAACCGCAATAAAAATATGACAAAGGTTCATTCAACGCACATTATAGTGCCATTGTTTTTTAAATTTATTTAGTGAAAGCTATTTATATAGATCTGATGGTTTAAAAATGATCGCTAGGGCAGGCTCAATGATAAGGCGTTTTATAGGATTTACTCCCTTAAATATCTTTGTTGTAAAATGATAACTCGGTAAGCTTGTGTCCAAGGCGTACTTCTATCGAAAATAATAAAAAGAAATATACTAAATCACAAATATATAAAGCAATACTATCATGTTCAAACTGATCTTATTTTTATTGTAGTACAATGAAACTGTATTGATAGAAATAAGTATCTACCTATGCATTGCACGTGCTCCGTTTGTAGTAGTTTATTAAACATTATTTTAGTCAAAGAAAGTGGTTAGAACTTATTACAAAGATACATATTAGTTATTCGAAACTCAGTAAATTGGAAGTTATAAATTTTGAAAATTCTTTCGCAAAATGAGTCAAAATTTGCCTGAAAGCTATTGTACTTAATCACGTTAACTTAAAATGTATAGTACCGAAAGTAGCAAACAGGTAGTAAACAATTATGTGTTATAAACCTTAAACATTTCATTAAAATCAAACTTCAAAAAAAAAAGATTTTTGCAGGTATAATCGATGGCGTTCACATAAAAAATTGTAACACTCGTTTACACGTATCACGTAACCAATAATAAAAAATGTTGCTCTTATCTGGAAATACTTCTATTTAATGTGTTAATGATTTTGCGACCTTTCTTCTAAAAGTGGTTAATGTCATTATTTTCGTTTTTTTTTTTGGTGATAATGTCAAAGTGAAATACAACCTTGGTTCAAATTGATCGACGTTTCGAAAAATGTATTCTCATCTTCCGGGTATATACATATAAGGTTATTGGGTTATTGGCTGTTGCTGACTAAATTCCATCACATATTTTTCTACCTTCCGTACAGTCAGTTGTTTTATTTTGGCTCTGTAACAAAAAAAAAAAAACAAAAATAACAACATTAACCACTTGTATTTAATTATTTTTAATGCACATGTATTTTTTAAATCTTTTTTTATTTTTTCTACAATCTTCAACATATAAACGTATCTATATTAATTTGAAATACATAATTAGCTCGTGCTCCATTGATCGTCATCGTATGACTATTTCCTTATTAGCGCATTTTCTTCTTCTACTGCTGCTATCACAGTAGGATTTATGTTGGGAAGTTTAGCCTATATAGTTCTTATACTCAACTGCTTGAATCACTAAAAACAAAACAAAAAATAAAAACTCAACATCAAATCATCATATTATAAATAACTGTACAGTATAGTAATTATAAGTAGCAGTACGAATTAATCATCAAATCTATTCGTGTTGTTGAGCGGGGAAACATTGATAGAATTTAATTCAGAATCATTATGAAGATACTCCCTTAAAAGTATCGCTAATGTATCCTCCCTGTTGCCTTCGATGTTTTACAGAATAAAGCTTCTTCTTCTTCTAGTGGCCTTATCATAGTATAGGATTTAGGTGGCGAAGTTTACGTTATATATATTTTAAAATCAACCCGTTGGATCCCCAGAACATTATCCCGAATGATTATTCTGGCACCGACTTATGTAATAATATGTTCAAATTATATGTTTAGGATATCTGTATTTTTCTAAGCACTCTGTAAGGTATATAGCTAAGTATTGTATTACAAAAATTAGGAACAGGCAGTAGGTTATCCGAATTTGAAATAAAATTTAAGTTATTCCTATTATTAAAAGACACGAATTTGATTTATTCCATTAGGAATGAACTTATATATAATTTCATAAAGTTTATATTCGTTAAAGACTTTTTTAATAGCTATCATAGCAAGACTGAAAACGCAGTATGTAGATGTAGAACTTTTATATTTATTCTAAATAATAACTCAAAGTATATAACAAATTACAATAAATGATTGTAGAATGAAGTTTTATCCGTTTATGAATTTATTAGGAGCCTATGTAAGGAGTTTTGAAAAAATTTAAGTTCAACATGGATGCCTTTATTTGAGAAAGCCTTCCATCATTAAAGAAATTTTTTGTCTGGTCTTACGTGTGCTGAAAGATCTTTTATGTTCAGTAGTATTTAATCTATTACTTCAAAAATCATCAGCAACAGCTTCTTGAGAAACACCAGTACCAGTAACAGATAAGACGCCTTCCTTCAAGGGATGGCACCTAAAAATTTAATTAATCATAAGAATATAATATAACTCCATAATAATTTATAACTTGATAAAACCGATAATAAATAACACTCTATTTGTGATGGTGCCCATTTTGACCCTGGACACAGAATAATTCAAAGACAAAAAAATCCAAAAGTAAAGATACAAGTGATGAGCGACAAAGTACTGTTTTGCAATTTGATCAAAAGATGCTACACAGTAGAATACTTTACCGATGAAAAATTAAAACAAAATAATGTATGATATTATTGTATTGGCTCATTAACTTAAGAAACATTATTTTCAAAATATAATTGCTCACTTTATGCTCTGAAAAAAATTATTACTGTAAGCTGTTTACTGAGCAAAAACTGCAATGGAATGCAAGTATACAATGTGTCAGGTCACGGATGTCAGAGACTCTAAGGGGATGAAATACAGTATTTTTTATCAACAAATCACCCCCAGTAAGTTTGTTCTCCTGCCATAATAAAATGGCAGCCGTTTTGTTTTTTTAATCGAAGCATGCATGTTTTACTAATTTAGCTATAGTTACCCAACTAGAGGTCCTAGAAACACAAAATTAGTGTCATTCGATAGCGAAACATGTAGTCCATAAACCAGTTGTAAATATTTTCGAAATTTTATTTCACAAAAGGGCAAAAAAATTGCCAAAAGAAAATAATTACAAAATTTTTTGCGTTTTTTTACATTTTAGCTTTTTCAAAAAATCTGAGCTGTTAACCTACAACTTGTTTATTTCTAAGCGATAGTAACAAAAACATGATGTTTCCAAAAAAAATGGCTACACATCTTAGCCCTAAGTAAAGTAGTTTAGAAGCTATGATGGTTTGAATATGAGTTTTTATTGTGTAATCCGGCGGTTGAGAAGGCAATAAAAAATACTTAGTGGTCACGACATTTATTTTGGGAAAAAAGAAACAAATATTACAACCATTGTTCGAAATGTCATCCTTGGTGTTGCAGACATACTGTTGCTCCTACTGGCACATATTGTGTAGAGCGACTTTATCATTCCGTAATTCATTTTCTACTTGAATAATTTTTTTGTTAAAAAAATCCGAAAATTTGATGTAATCGAAGATCACAAGCAATGTAATTCCTGAAACTTATCCTGCGTGATTACAAATTTCCAAAACCATAAAAAACTTTGAGATGGTATACAAAAGTAGAAATTTCCGTCACAGTCATAAGTAAAGATATCTGTGACTGGAACACTCCAAATTTTTCAGTGTCTATTAGCCGGATTTAAAAAACGCAATACTGACAAATCAGATTTTGATTTTTAGCCAGGTAGATTATATTTTATTTTAGATTCATTATAATTCATTCGTCATTTTGTGCGATATGGCTAATAGGTACTGAAGAATTTGCAGAACTCTTGCCAGAGGTATTGTTTCTGTTGACGGAAATGAATTCTTTTTAACACCCTTTTACTAGCTTCACCTGTATGTGGGTAAGTGGGTTTGTGAGCTTGTAACACTCCTTTGGCTTACTACTGCTTCTATTCACCAACAACACCACAAAACAACACTGCCTATACCGGATATAAGTATCCTTCCCCATTTTACTTTCCACACCGATAGATGAGGGGAGTATTGTGATCGCGAAAATTTTCGATTTTGAGATAATACGCTTTTTGGGTACTTTATGATGTCTATATAACGAAAATCCACCTAACTCATTTCCGTCGGTCTGTCTGTCTGTCTGTCTGCCTGTCTGTCTGTCTGCCGGTCTGTCTGCCTGTCTGTCGCGTTTTTCTACCCTCGTAATCTCAGTAACCGCTGCATGGATTGTAATGAAATTTGCGGTATGCTGTGGATTCCTAGTAGGTAATGCTGCTAAATTTTGGGTGCATTGGCGGCGGAGTAATCGGCAAAAAACAAAAAAAAATCAATACTTCTCAAACTTCGTTTTTAGGTGTTTTAGGGTCATTCTCTACTTTTTTTTTGTAAAACTGAAATTTTTTTTCTATCCATAATGGGCTGTCCATTGATCTGTGAATTTTTTTTATGGGCGGCCTCCCGCAAAGGCTGAAAGCCTATGGCACTGTAGAAGCGCTGCGAGGGGATAGGAGTCGGTTCACGTTAGATTTAAAACACTGCAGGTTGTAGCCGTCGGGAAACAAACTCCCCGGCAACTGATTCCACAGCGTCGAAGTTCTCCAAACGAAGGAATGCTGGAGGAGACTGGTTCGGGGAGTAAGGACCTCGACCTGGTAAGGATGAGCTCGCAGAGCTTCTCTAGTGTTCCTGGTTCGGACGGCCTGTGGTGTTGTTATCTGGGAGAGCTCACTTAAACACCTTCCGTGATAGAATCTGTAAAACAGCGATAGGTCAGCCACCCTCCTTCGATGTTCCAGGCTGTGGAGGTCCTTTGTGAGGTTAAGCGTATCGATTAATCTAATTGCTCTTTTTTGGATAGTGTCCAGAAGCTTTAGAGAGTGTTTGGGAGCGCATCCCCACACATGGGAGCAATACTCCAGCGATGCCGATGGTCGGATCTGTGCCCTGTAGAGGAGCAGCAGTTGCTCTGGTGTATACAACTTCCTACAAGTGTTGTTGTCTGAGTTTTTTGTACGTTGAACTGTACTTTATTTGCTAATCCCCACTCGACAATTGTTTTGATATCTGCGTTGATCTGTGAGGCATGCTGCTGTCGCCGACGTACCGTCTTCTGGGATGATAGTGGCTTGCCTGGTTCCATGCACGACACTAATGTACTGTCATCTGCGAAGCTGTAGATTGGATTGGATGTTATTTCCAGCAGCTCGTTGATGTACAGCAGAAACAGTGTAGGGGATAGGACAGATCCCTGAGGAACACCGGCGTTTATTGAAAATACGTCTGATGAACAGCCCTCGACTACAACAAACAGAGATCGGTCGTTCAAAAAGCTATTCAGCCACTGGCGCAGGCCAGGTGGTAGTCCATAGCAAGCAAGCTTGACCAGAAGTCCGTCATGCCATACTCTGTCGAAAGTTTTCGATATGTCAAGTGCAACAACGCGGGATTCGCCATGATTGTCTATTGCTCTGTTCCACAAGTGGTTGACGTAGGCAAGAAGGTCACCTGTAGACCTGTACTTACGGAAGCCATACTGGCGGTCATTTCGGATGTTATTGTTGTCCAGAAGTTTGAAGAGCTTGCAAAGAATAGGTGCAAGCTCAGCGGTACAGCGTTTGAGGACAATGGCTGGAATTTGGTCAGTAGCTTTATTGGTGTTCAGTTTTTGGATGATGCTTTTTACATCTCGATCTTGATGTTGCCTTTCTTAGGGATGGGTTGTATGCAGCCAATCTTCCGAGAAGCGAGAAACACGCCTCGTTGATACGAAAGTTTGAAGAGCTTGCAAAGAATAGGTGCAAGCTCAGCGGCACAGCGTTTGAGGACAATGGCTGGAATTTGGTCAGTAGCTTTATTGGTGTTCAGTTTTTGGATGATGCTTTTTACATCTCGATGTTGAAATTTGACCTCTGCTATTCTCGAGTTCACGCTTATGGTGGTGGCCGGAGTATCTTGAAAGTCTACAGTAGAATTGGTTGCGAAGAGCTTCCCCAAGATGTCTGCTTTTTCTTTAGGAGCAGAAGCGATGGACTTGTCTTCTCTGGGCAAGGGTGGTATTGACGAATAGGAAAAGTTCTGAATAACAGCCTTAGCTACAGATCAGAATGTTCTGGACGAACTAGAACATGAGAGGAGCTTGTTCTTAATTTTTTGGTTGTGTTCCTCTTTGCTGCTGTCAATCACGCGTTTACAGTGATTTCTGGCGTCGATAAAACTGCGGTGGTTGTCGGCATTTGGATTTTTCCTCCATTCTTTGTAATGTTGGTTTTTAGAGGTAACTGCATCTCTACAGCACTGACTGAACCATGGCTTGTTTTTGGAGGGATGCTTGCCGACATGAGGAATATAGGCTTCCATGCCGGATATTAATACCTCTATTATTTCGTGGGCGCAAGCTGATGGGTCTCGTGACTTGAAGCAGACGTCGTTCCAGGGAAGGGCTGGTAGTATTCCCTTAGGTCGTCTCACTTTGCTGATCCGTAATGCCAGACCCGGCGAGGATTTGCATGGTGGAGATCTGGAGAATGCATTCTGCATAGCGTTGAGACGGTGTTGTGGTCGGACGATCCCAGTGGGGCGGTTACTTTCACTGTGTAGATTGTTGGAGTGGTTGTGAGATATAGGTCCAATAGACTAGCAAAATCTTCGTGGCGGCTGGGGATCCTTGTTGGTTCTTTGACTATCTGCTCCAAGCCGCAGCTAATAGCGAAAGCTTCAGCTTCACGTCCCTCGTCGTCCGTTTTGTTGAGTATTTGAGCCAGTATGAGTTGTGAACGTTGAAATCACCCAGAAAGACTATCTCTGAATGAGGGTGATCTGATTGCAGTGCATCCACAGTGGCTGAAAGCTTCTCGAAGAGCTCTTTGCAGTTGTTACTGCTTGGTGGCCTATAAATGCAGCATACAAAGTTGGAATGATTTTGGAAGGATATTTTGAGCCATGTGATGTCAAATCCTTCCAGTTAGAGCTCTTCTTCTCGATGACAAGAAAGTCCAGATTTAACGTACACGCATACACCAAACCTAAGTCTAAATCGGGTGTATAAGTCATATCCGGGATAGTACTTATACACCCGAGCAGTTATCCATTGTTGAAGAGCCGACTTGAGTTTCCGTAAGAGCTAGAATGTGTGGCTTCTCTGCCTGAAGGTGTTGATGGACAGAGTTTATATTGGAGGCAAGACCTCGTATATTTGTAAAGTCGGCTCTGAACAAGTTTCTCTGGCCTTCGGGCCTATCGTCAGTGCGAAGTTGCTGCGAAGGACGGCTTCTGTTGTTAGTATGACGAGTGGCAGCACAATTCTTTAAAAAAACTTCACTTAATATTCCCCCCGGACCACCTGGCACCCGGAGATCCGAACGGCCAGGTATTTTACCTCCGGAATCTTTTGATTCTGGAAGAGCCATTGAGCATTTTTTACTTCTAATTAATCCAATTTGTCACTTATGAGAAACCGGGAACATCGGCCCAGCGACGGAACATGAACCGTGAGGCCATTTGGCGCCGCCTATTTGCGGGAACCTATTTCTAGTTTCCCGGAAATATTCCGATGTGGGGGTGATTGCACCGCGGGCGAAGCTAAGTGAATGAAAAGCCTAGCGGCATAATACACTTTTTTAGGTCCATCCGAATATTGCCTTGCTTATTATAGAAACCAAGGGACTTAGAATTGGTGATGTATACATACGAGTATTGTTTTAGATCGTTATATCTATATTAGGTAACGCGAAAATGATTGAACTGATTTTAATGAAATTTTGACAGAGTATTACTACCCCGGCGAGGAGGAAAAACGCGTATGTTTTGGAAAATACGTGTCAGTGGCGGCGCAGCAGTAATAAAAAGAACTAAAAATATAGAAACAGCTCAAACTTTGTTTTAGGCGTTTCAGGGGTTCCTGATCATTTTCTATTTTTTTTTGGGTGGGGGTGAAATTGGGGCGATTAGGGGGTGAGGGGTTGTAAAAGTGAAAAATTTGTTGTAATCATAATAGTTTGTCCATTGACCTATGGAAAAAATACCTAGTGGCATATTCTTTTTTAAGTCCATCTGAACATTGGCTTGCCTATTACAGAAACCAAGGGACTTAGAAATTTGTGATGTATACATATACGAGTATTGCTTAATTTCGTTCTATGTATATATTGCGTAAAACGAAAATTATTCTATTGATTTTTAAGAAACTTCGACACAGAATTTGCTATCGCGGCGAGAATGGAAAACGCGCCAGTTCCCGAAAAATCGTGTCAGTGGCGGCGCAGACAGTAAACTAAAAATATAAAAACCGCTCATACTTCGTTTTTAGACGGTTTGGAGGCTCCTGATCGTTTCGCACCTTCCAGTTGAAGCATGCAGATTAAAAACTGTGGCGTCCTAGTTCCTAAGGAGGGAGACGCAAGAAACTATTCACGAGAGTTTTTGTGTTGAATGTTTTTTTGCGGGCTGGTGGGCGATGATTTGGTTGCAAGGGGATTTCAGACTATAGCTTCTTGCAATGGGAATGCAATAAAACGGTATCATTATGTGTAGGAAGTACTGAGTCAATCAACTTGACTTCATTTTTTTTGGCTGAAGTGCGAGGAGGAGAAATCTTTGAAAGATACCCGCAAAGGAAGTGCGGGTAGTGTTGGAATCACCAGCAGGTGGAGCCTGCTGGCGCCTAGCAACTAATACTCCCCCGTGAGAGGTTCAACTGTAAAGCTTTGCCTTCTATAGGGTGTGGAACACAACGTTGGGATTTTGTGAGGCTCTTTCTGCCTTGATGAGACCGAGAAAACTTTTACGCAAAAGCGAGACTTGAGGGTTTTAGAAGCGGGTTAACGGCTTCTGTACTAGTTTGCAGGTAACAAGAACGTTTGACCCTGTCATAGGACTTTGGACAGAACCTTATAAGGGATGAGACAGCACGATTTAGATGGTTTTTGACTGTCTTGTGGAGGTTTGCTACGAATTGAGGAGCAGCCTGCATCGGAGAAATGATTGTAATCTCCTTGAGAATTTGATTGTTCCTTATGTACCACGGAATTTTCAGAGAAGACTTCAGGTGTCTCATGAATATGCCCTGGATGCGTTTGAGGCCGATCTCGGAAAAAGGAATGCGTGGGACGAAGGGAAGTCTGTAATACACGCAATATCTACAGAGTGTTCCGTGAATAGCTGTTGCAATTTAACGGTTTTATTGCCAACACTTTCGTTGCAAATTCTGGGCGATTTTGGCTGTAACTTCGTCTTCAGGCCTGCGAATATTTATAGTCCAATCGCTATGTCGTAAAAAGGCTTTTGACAGCAAAATGTCAGAAAGAAATGAAATTTGGTTGTATGGTAGACATTGGTCCCCTGAACGTACACCTAAGTTTGCGACCTCGGAAGGTGCCCGCTTGAGGGAAGGGGGGGGGGGAACTCTTTATCGCAACGGGTTTCGAAAAATAGCGCCGTTTTGGTAAGTGGTATCGAAAAACTTGTAAACGATTCATGGAGAGAATAAAATTGTCCACAATTTCGGTCTTTAAATTTTTCGAGTGCGACCAATAGTTTTCGTTCTACAGTGCACCAAAGTTAGGGGTTGGCTTGTGATTTTGACTAAAATCAGAATTTCATCGCGCATTAAGACGAAGAACTTTATCAAGTCGTGTAACGTTTTTACTACCGATATGTGCTGTTGTGAAAAATATCTTATTTGTGCATATTTTCAGTAGAAATGATACTACCTCAGCGTTGTTTAATTAGGATAAGATTCAATTCGTGACATTTGGGGATTGCCGCTCGACGGTGTGGGGGGGGGGGGGGGGGGTGAAAAGTGATAATATACAGGGTTATTCACGTTATCCGACACGGAGCATTATGGCTAAAGTATGTGATAAAAAAGAAAATAATAACTTGGGATGGATAGAGACCCATAAAGGCTACATTTTAAAAATATTTTTATGTTATACAGGGTGTCCCAAAAACACGAAATGTATCAAAGTTATGTTTTTTTAAATGGAACACCCCATATATTATTGCATATTCAGATTGCTTGGTGAATTCTAGTGTGACTTTATGTATCATACATGGTACCTAAAGCGAACCGTTAAGGTGTAAATCACCATTTTCGGTATAAGTAGATATCAGGAAAAAATTGAATATCGCAGAGATTACAAAATATGGAAGGCTGTGACTTTGCCGTATTACTAAGCATAAAATGCAGCAGCTTTGATGAGACTGTCAAATTTAAATTACGTTTATGCTTGGAGAAATCGGTCGATGAATTAAGGAAACTTCGATCAGCGATAACTTGATTTTTTTAAATGGGAATGCCTAATTTTTCTTACACGGTTAAACGTAGAATTTGATAAGCTTTCTACGTATATAAGGTTATTCATATCAATCTCTCGTAGTTTTCATTTAATTTTAAATTTTCAAACAAATCGGCGATTTTCAATTTTCCTACATATAAGCAACGTAGCAGGCCATGAAATATAAACAAAAATCTATTCAGCTAGAAGAAAACAACTAGCTTAGCTGAAAAATACACACTAACTAGACTAAAGGGACAAGATTAGAAAAATTCCTTACAACAAACCAACTCTCCCAGAAACAACTGCGATAATATCTCTAAGGTCAAAGAGAAGCTGGAGTATGACAGTAATAGATATTTTTACTGTCTACTGGCTATCGCAATTTACTAGAGGTTAAAAATTTCCAAGGCGATCCAAGGCAATCAAAAACCCTCATATGAAACAGAAACAACCAGCGACTGTTGCTCCAGCACGCAACTATCAATCATATGTAATTGTGTAAAAAAGTACTAATTTGCGTCGAAGTCGATACCTCTGACTGGAGCCCTTCTATATTTCAATATCTATTAGCAATATTGCAAAAAAGGAATACTGACAAATCAGATTTAAATTTTCTGCCATTTAAGTTATGTTTTATAATTTGAACAAATTTTAATTCATTCTTCATTTTCTGCGACCTTGCTAATAGGTACTGAAGAATTTTCAGAACTCCAGTCAGAGGTACTTTTGACTTGAGTTTTGACAGAATTGCATACTATTTTATATCATTAAATGTGAAATTTTATTATGTAAATAATAAACTGCTTACAACATTCTCTAGTAGTTTTTACTTTATTTAAAAATTTTTAATGTTTTGGAAATTGCCAATTTCTAGTACTTCGCAGTAGCTAGTAGGCCGTGAAAAAATCCATTTCTGCCATACTCCAGCTTCTCTTTGACCAAAGATATGTTACTGCCGTTGTTTTTGGTTAGACTTTGTTTGTTGTGAGTAATTTTTATAATCTTGTCCTTTTAGTCTAGTTCGTGTGTATTTTTCAGCTAAGTTAGTTGTTTTTTTCTACCTGGACAGGTTTTTGTTTATATTTCATGGCCTGCTACGTTGGTTATAGGTAGGCAAATTGAAAAACGCCGATTTGTTTGAAAATTTAAAATTAAATGAAAACTAACAGAGATTGATATGCACAACCTTATATCATTAGAAAGATTATCAAATTCTACTTTTAACCGTACAAAAAAAAATTAGGCATTCCCATTTGAAAAAATCAAGTTATCGCTGATCGAAGTTTCCTTAATTCATTGACCGATTTCTCCAAGCATAAACGTAATTTAAATTTGACAGTCTCGTCAAAACTGACGCATTTTATGCTTAGTAATACGGCAAAGTCACAGCCTTCCAAATTTTATAATCTCTGCGATATTCAATTTTTTCCTGATATCTACTTATACCGAAAATGGTGATTTACACCTAAACGGTTCGCTTTAAGTCCCATGCATGATACATAAAGTCACAATAGAATTCATCAAGGAATCTGAATATGCAATAATATACTGGGTGTTCCATTTAAAAGAACATAACTTTGATACATTTCGTGCTTTTGGGACACCCTGTATAACATGAAAATATTTTTAAAATGTAGGCTTTATGGGTCTCTATCCATCCCAAATTATTATTTTCTTTTTTATCAAATACTTTAGCTATAATGCTCCGTGTCGGATAACGTGAATAACCCTGTATATCAGTGTCCTAGCGGCCCATGCTGTCCTATACGTAAATAATGATTTAGGAAGTTAGTTCAAAACTTCGAACTAGGTTCAGTATTCGAAGGTTTAAAGCCTAATTACTAGCAGCCACTTATTCCAAATTAATTGTTTGTCAAATATTTGTTACCATAGAAGTTGCCGAAACGTCAGTAAAAAGTTTATCTTCATATGGATCAGAGGGACAACCACAAATAACACAACAATAAAACAAATAAGTTTCCAAAGCAGTGGCGTAACATCAGATTCGGGGCCCCCCCGCAAGTCATTTTTTCATAATATATTACATATCTATACATATATAGGGTTAGTCCTAAGTTGATTCTTGTTTTTATACTGTGTATAAAAGTCGTTAAAATAAACAAATTTTTCAAATAAATTTTATCCGAAAACTGAAAAATAAGTGTGATATAGCATCAGCAAAAGTAAGTCTAGACCCTGGTCTGGACTTGTGTATGACGACGTTCCTAGTCTCTTTATGTTTAGTTTTTTACTCGAATTTTTGTCTTATCATCATGCATTGTACCCGTCAATTAGTCCACTAGTCACTTTCAGGTTATTATAGTTAATTCTAAATTGGTAAATCCTAACAGTTGCGTTTACAATAATGTACCGCTTTTAGGAATTACCAATTTAAAATTAACAAAGTTAAACACTGACTACTGCACTATATACATTTTTTATTTGGGTTCTCATTTATTTTTCTGAAAAAATTATTTGAAAAACTACTTTATCTCAACAACTTCTATATACAGTTCAAAAAGTATCAACCTAGGACTCACCTTGTAGGTATAATTAAAGGGAAAATCTTGGGGATGTGGCCAAAAATTTTGAAAAGAAACACGGGTGACTGCATAAAGGAGACTGCCATGCTTTCGGCAATGTTTATTGCTATCTTCAGAGCTTTAACGTTCAGGTTTGCTCAGAGAAAACAGCAATGTGCATTGAGTCACAGACCTTCAAATGCCATTCTCAAACAAAAAACGTCAAAAAATTGTTGGTTAATTTAACTCGGTATCTTCCACAACACACGTCACACAAACAAACAATACATAGGTGTAAAATACAAACAACGACCTTTACATGTTTAGATCACACGTGGTTTAAAAACACACATTTTTCGATTTAATTTTTTCAGAAGGTCGTTGTTTAGTTTATATTTTACACCTATGTGTTGGTTGTTTGTATTACCTGTGTTATAGAGTCACCGAGTTAAATTAGCCAAACAATTTTTGAGGTATGCTGTCTTGCCGTATTTCTCCATTTACTGCCGATACTGCGGCGATTTTTAGGGTTTAGTTCAAAATGCAATACTGTCCCACTTTTTCAATGATAGGTAGGTGTCATGAGTTTCATAGGTATTATTTGTAAAAAAATAATAAAAAATACAAGGGAATCGACCTTTTAATTTAGTACTTTACAAACGACGGCGCTTGAGGACCCTGGGCCAGTGAGCCTCCAAGACTACGGGTCCCCCAAAACCTCGGGGCCCCCGCACCTGTGGGCCCTTCGTTACGCCAGTGTTCCAAAATTACAGAGGTCGTTTTAACCCAAATACGTTTAGTAACCTTGGCCGTAATGCATATTTATCTGTTTATAAATTTAGCGTAGGTGCATCGACAGTATATAAACCAGATGCTGAAAGATTTATCTTCGAGGTAACATCAATGTTGACATTTTCAAATATTAACATACTTCTCTATTACATACCTATTACCTATTTATTTATACATTTTGTATAAGTTAGTTGTAGTGGTAGTGGCATAAGAACTATATACTACCAATGATCGTTTTATTCGACTTTGTTTACGAATAAAATACATTTGGTTTTAGATGATACAAAAATCGATAAGGTGGAAAGTATCCGATGATTCTTTTAGTCTTAAATTACGAACCCAAAGTTTTTACACGCTTTACTGAGAAAAAGAAAAGAGACATAAACATTTGCACTATTAACGTGCTATACTGTGTATACAACCCTGGTAATCCAGATATACAGGGTGTCCATTTAGTGTGTAATTCTTCCATATCTCGCAAGGTATACCTCATAGAAGAAAATGTCAAATACAAAAGTTATTTGGTTACTTAAGACGCATATCTCAATAATATTTTGTAATATACAGGTATTGCGGGAAAGTAGGATAGTGACCAACTTGTTTTTTTATATGGAACTATAACCTTTTTGTAAATTCTTCTAGTTTCTATCATTGATTTATTTTCTATTAATTTCCGGATTTTCAAGGTCGCAAGTAATACGTCCACATTGATGAGCAAGGAAAACGGTTTTATTATTTTAGGAACACCAGTTAAAACTTGTTCACGCCGTAAACCAATACTAGGGAGCACCTCTATGTAAAATAAAAATCGGGGATATTTGTTTGAAAATTTGGAAAAATAATGTATAACTTGGCAACGTCGCTAAAGTGAAAAAATATTACAAGGGGTATCAGTAGATATTTCGATTTTAAATGAAACATACAGGGTGTTACATTTGAAAAAACAAAGTAAAATGACCTTCAAATTGCCGTAATTTAAAATTCTGCCAAAAACACCCTGTAGATGTACATTGCTGGTAACATCCAAAATAATATTCATTTGATATTCAAGTAAATCGCTGTATAATATTATTGAGAAGGGTAAAATGAATATATCAATTTGGATGTATTACTTGGGTCCTTGTAAATCCGGAAATTAATAGAAAATGAATTATAACTTGGTAACGTCGCAACCGATCTCAAAAATATTTTAGGGTTAAATAGTGATCAATGATGGAAACTAGAAGAATTAAAAAAAAGAATAGTTCCATATAAAAAAATCAATCAATTTGATCACTTTCCCACAACACCCTGTATGTTTCAAAATATTTTTAGGATATGCGTTTTAACTAACCAAATAACTTTTGCATTTGACATTTTCTTCTATCAGGTATACCTTTTGAGATATCGAAGAATTACACACTAAATGGACACCCTGTATAATATTCACATAATAAAGTAGCGTTAAAGCCTTCAAAGTAAATTCTAGTAATGTAACCGTTAAGTTCGCTACAGACTATGCGTGTGTTCCTAATTCGTAATTCGCGATTCGCCAGCAATTTTTGCATACTGTTTATGGATTTATTTGTTTAATGTGTAATTTATAAACGACGCGATGCGCGTGTTCGTAGCGGTTCGTTTTGGAGGCGGTAGATTACCAAACACCAAAATATGCGCATTAACATGAATCATTGATTCGTTACAATAGACTGGTTCCTTTTCCTTCTCAAAATGTAATAAAATTGTGCTGGGCTTACTAATTTTTCTATGAGACGTGTAATTTCCATTAACTAGTTTATTTTATATTTACTGTTGAGTTCCAACTATATTCTAGGAACACAAATGTTTCATATTAGCAAACACATGTAACCGGACAAGTCTCAAAACAAATCTAGAGTTGAAATTAAGAATATATTCAAGCCTTAATTCTATGTTAATTTTTTTAGAGCTTTTTACCTATATTGTTTTAGATCAGCCCGTAAACATTATAGTGACAATGCGATGAGTTATGTTCAGCTAAAGCGCATCAACAATATAATATGTTCGTTAAAAGCGAAGCGAAAATTTATTTAACTTATTAGGGCTGGTCACAGTCGTATTTCGACATTGGAGTACTATACCATATTTATCATTTTTCTTTCTCTCCCCTAATTCCATTATTATATAAGCTCAGTATGTATTCAATATTCAATGTCGATGAAGCAATCAAATAAATTATCTGATAGATACGTCAGCTAATAACCGTAGCAGTTGATGTCGCTATACCTAAAGAACAAAAATTGATGCGTTTGCAGCTCTCAAAACTTGCCTGGCAAGTAGCAAGCGACGCGGCGTTACTATTTACCGAGCACCCGTATGATGCGTGGTCACGGCGCGGCGCCGGCGGGACGGATAAAGGATAAAGACAAGAAAAATGATAGTTTTAAAAGTTTTGCAGACAAATTCGGAGTGACTGCTGAAGAAATTAGGAAGAAATATGTATAATAATTATAAACGAAAAGCTTGTATTCAAATGCTCTAAAAAGAAGAAAATAAAATTTTCCTTTAAAATGTTAACTATCAACTTACAACCTCATTATACACAATTTATATGATCATAAAAGCTTGTCGCGAGGTTATCCTAGAAGCATCCTAGAAACTTGCAGTTTTGTTCCGCTGTAGGAAGTTGTATACACCAGAGCAACTGCTGCTGCTCTACAAGGCACAGATCCGACCATCGCTGGAGTATTGCTCCCATGTGTGGGGATGCGCTCCGCAACACTCTCTAAATCTTTTGGACACTATCCAGAAAAGAGCAATTAGACTAATCGATACGCCTAATCTCAGAAAGGACCTCCACAGCCTGGAACATCGAAGGAGGGTGGCTGACCTATCCCTGTTTTACAGATTCTATCACGGAAGATGTTCGAGTGAGCTCTTCCAGATAATAACACCAAAGGCCGTCCAAACCAGAAACACTTGAGAAGCTCTGCGAGCTCATCCTTACCAGGTCGAGGTCCTTACTCCCCGAACCAGTCTCCTCCAGCATTCCTTCTTTTGGAGAACTTCGACGCTGTGGAATCAGCTGCCGGGGAATTTGTTTCCCGACGGCTACAACCTGTAGCGTTTCAAATCTAACGTGAACCGACACTTATCCTCTCACAGCGCTTCTACAGCGCCATAGGTTTTCAGCCTTTGCGTTAGACTGACCATAAAAAAAGTGATTGACTGGGATTTATATTATATATTATATATATAGGAAAACATAAAACATAAAAAAACTTCAAAGCTCCGCCATATTGGATTAAGAGAGATGTCAAAACATGTTTCCAATTATTCTCGACAAGCCCTTTTATTTGATACCCATTTGTATGAGGGTATTGGCATAATAATTATGATCATACATCACATTTCATAATCCGACTGTTCTTCGTTACCAGTATCGGCTGCTTACTCTCATCATTAAATCTTAGCCAGAAGCTTGCCATAACGAATTTCTTCTCAAAAATTTCCAAATTTTCTACGCATATTTATCAGAGATTTTGACAAGATTCATTTTGACGCTCACAAAGTGCATAAAAAGAACTGTTTCGCTATCTTGGATGGTCCGCCATCTTGGTTTTAGAATGACGTCACATTATTTAGTTACTCTCAAGCCCTTTCATTTAATGCAACATATTGTAGAAGTGCATAAAAAATAACTATCCCGCCATCTTGGATGGTCCGCCATATTGGATTTAAAATAATGGTACATTATTTTTCGGGTTAATTTAAACAAGCTCTTTCATTTGATACGCATATTGTAGAAGCGCATAAAAAATACCTATTCCGCCATCTTGGATGATCGGCCATATTGGATTTAGAATTACGTCACATTTATTTTCGAGTTACTCTAAAAAAGCCCTTTCATTTGATACCCATATTGTAGAAGTGCATAAAAAAATAACCATTCCGCCATCTTGGATGGTCCGCCATGTTTGATGTAGAGTGACACCACATAGCTTATCGTACAATGTCATCCAACTAAACGTGTATACAAAATTTCAGCTCAATCGGTTGAAGATATCTGCTTCAAAATTAAGTAACAAAATTCCACACACACATGCACCATTAGATACATACATTGCAAGTTAAATGAAAGCTTTTAAAATATTACGAACTGCACCTAACAGGACGAATCCCGAATCGCGAATTACGAATTGCGTACATACGCATAGTCTGTAGCGACCTTTAGTGTTAAATACACTTAATAGTTAGATATTGTGATATTGAAAAACACCAAGTCTTTATATGTATATGCCTATCATAATATATTATATGGTTTATACAGCAAATGTTAGAAATTTACTATTGTGGAAATAAAAATCATTCAGTTTTCAATTTTTTATTCATTCATTCCCTCCGTTGTATTATTGTATGATATCTTTGAAATTCGATAACTCAGAGATGGTTGCATTCGCGCGCATTGTTACACGCAGTTCTTCATTAAATTTTAAGGAATAATTATTGAAATATTAAAAAATATACAAAGTGTTCCATTAAAACATGCAACTTTGATGGCCCAATGACTTTATCGTTCCAAAACTTTTCCAAAACCCTGTACCAGCCAGCCAACTAAGGATGGACGCCGCCGCCGGTTATACAGTTTGTTCCAAAAGGTGACAAAACTACTGGCAACATTGTAATGAAATTTCACACGAATATGTTTTGGAAGCTAGTATATCATATGAATTTGTTTTTATACCGGACTCTCATAGAGGACGCTAGTTACACGGTTCATACCAAGTAGTATTCAACATAACTTTTTCTGAGGTTAGATACATAAATTAAAATTTTACGTGAACTTGAACATTATTCGATTCTACACCAAAAAGGTACTCTTGGTAAAACTCGATACTGTGTACCGTTTTCGGAATATTTTAATTTGAAAATTATAGTGTGATATCCGATACAGGTATAAAGTAATGATAGTCATTAAAGAGTAGCAATTTCATTCATTCATCCGAAACCAATCACAGACGACGTCGTTTCGCTTTTACTAAAGCTCGTCAGTGTGATTTAGGTCTGAGACGATTAATGAAATTGCAAGATAATGCCTAGCTGGCAAAACTCGTACTAGTAGTAGCAACATATAGATATTGGGAAGCAGTACTTCGAAACAGTATTGGTTTGCCATGTATCTACCAAAGCCGGTACCTGAGCGTTCAGTTTGAGTATCCGAGCACTGTTTATGTGACCCGTTTAAAAGCATCAGGACGCTAATCGCTGCTAAACCATCACTGGTGACGCGGGCGAGAGGTCTGGAGGAAAACAGAATGTTTTTCGAAAGGCCTGCTCGTCTCTTTCAATAGCGACCACCAGTCATAGAGCAGCCGCCACCTGCTGATCGCGTGGAGGCTTTCTGGAGGGGCATTTACGAACAGCCCAAACCTCTCCAAGCAGACACTCCGGCCTTGGCGCAGTTCGAGTCCGTTTGTAGGAGGACTCCAAACTCGAATGTACTGCGTCACCCGATAACACGGAAGAAATTCTTGGCGCCTTACGAGGCGCAAAGAATTTTGCAGCTTCTGGCCCGGATGGCATAAACACCTACTGGTTGAAAAAGTTTCCCAGTTGCCATCGGCATTTAGCTAGAGTTTTTAACTCGTGGCTAAATCAGGAGCAGCCAATTCCAGCTTGGTTTGTCGAGGGTTGAACCGTGCTTCTCCCGAAGACCGGATATTTGTCTGATCCTAAAAACTACAGGCCAATAACATCTCTGAACGCATGTTACAAGCTCTTCATCAGAATCTTGTACATGCGTATCCTTTTAGCTGTAAATCCCGTATTTCTCAGCGTATATGAATAAACAGGGTCTAAGAAAGGAGTAGCTGACTGCAGGGATAACCTGTTGATTGACCGCTGTGTCACACAGGACTCCGTGCAGTACCTGCGAAACCTTTCTATTGCCTGGATCGACTATCGGAAGGCATTCGACACTACGACTCATGAACTCATTATGCGGCTGTTGGAATGTCTTTCGGTAGATGATCAAATAGTGGGATGCATTAAACAACTGGTGCCGCTCTGGAAGACCCGGTTCACTATAACATCGGGTGAAACTAGGGTTCGGGCAGTGCTGGTAGCATTTAATAGAGGCGTCTTCCAAGGAGGCTCCTTGAGTCGCTTACCCATTTGCATCTCGCTACTGCCTTTGTCCATAGCGCTGAAGAATAAGGGATACAGCTGTGGCAGGCCCAATTACCGAAGGCACAAGGTCACACACTTGTTCGCACAAGGCCACCCACTTGTTCTACATGGATGACCTGAAACTCTATGCCTCCGGACAACGCGATTTAGAGCAGTTGCTGATGTGCTGATAGTGCAGATAGACAAATGTGCCTTGGTTCATCTCAAAAGATGACGTTGCGACAACTGCATGCCGGAAATACTTATACCTACCTTGGAGTAGCGCAGCGTCACATCCAATTGGTCAAAGAGTGTCTCCGCCGCAAGTATTTTTCCTTTTTAGAGCAGCCACACGGGCAGCCGAAGAACTTAATCTCACGCTCGACTTCACGCGGAGGTGTCAGCAGTCCGTTACGGAACTTGCTCTCGCACAATTAAAAACCCGGATTAAAACTGCTGAAGTCCAATTGCTTTTAAGACTTCACAGAGATAAACCAATGCACGGAACCTTCTACAAACATCTAGAAGAGCATGGTTTATCTGAGCAGTTGACTTTCTCCTTCCTAAGGTCTAATGGGTTGAAGTCGGAGACTGAGAGCTCTATAATGGCTTGCCAAGACGGTGTCTTCAACACCTTAGTATACCGTAGCCGGATTATGGGTATGGATGTGCCCGATATCCGCTGTAGAGCTTGCTTGCAGGCGCCAGAGACCCTTACGCACCTCTTGTCGGCATGTAAGGTGTACGCTGGCACAGCCTACGTCTATCGGCACAACGCGGCTCTACGAGTGCTATACTACCATTTAAGGCACTCATACGGTATAGATGAGACACCGGTGCTGCCATACGCTCCAGGGGACATTGAGTCCGTTGTGGAGAACGAGAGGTGCCGAATTTACTGGAACTACTCATTCTCCACGCTCGAGCTTATACATGCAAATAAGCCCGACATAGTCCTCCTCGACTACCAACAAAAGACGATGTTCGTTATCGAGTTCTCGGCACCTGCCGAGGGGAACATCGTCTCTAAGGAGGAGGAAAAGCGGACCAAGTATCAGGAGTTCCTCGGACAACTTCGCAGGCTCTGGCCGGACTACACTGTGAGTCTGCTAGTAATGGTCATTGGATCCCTAGGTAGTATGAGGGATACGCTGCTCTCTGCACTGCGCAAAAGCCGGTGTGCCGGGCGGCGGTGCACATCTTAGCCGCCAGAATGCAGAAGGCAGTCATCCATGGGTCCCTTCGTCTGCTTAGGACGCACGATTCGCGGACCCAGTGATTGCTCACCTCACGGTGTGAGGAGTAGTCGCTGGAAATGGAACAGCAGCCGGGTGTGTGGCAGCCCGGTGTGTCGGAGCCCGGGTTGCAACTTTTTTGTTTTTGTTTTATTTATTTTATTTTTTATAATAAATAAAGGTGCAACCCGGGCTCCTTTACCCGCAATGTCGTGCTCTCGCACAAAGCGGATCAGGGGATCGGTGCTCGTCGTAACATAGCAGGCAGTGGTCAGTACTACTCTGTTGTGCAGACGCTCCAAACTCAATAGTCCATGCCCTCCCAGGTGTCGCGGGAGGTATATTCGCGGGACAGAGGATCTAGGATGTAGACTTCCCTCCATATTCATCCTTTATGACGATTTGTCGCAGCTCTTCCACTTTCCAGTGGATAGCACCAAAGCTGTATAACAACAATGCGACCGCAAGCATGTTTGTGGCAGCGACTTTGTTCTTGCCGGACAGTTCTGATGACCAGATCTGCCGGAGTCGGTGCAAATACTTGCGGCGGAGACACTCTTCGACCAATTCTGCCTCTTGGATGTGACGCTGCGCCACTCCAAGGTAGGTATAAGTATCTCCGGCATGCAGTTGTCGCAAGATGCTCCCATCAACGAGCTGCTCCTCATCTCCACTATCTCCGCAACGTCCTCTTTTGGGATGAACCATGGCACACTTGTCTATCCTGAACTCCATACCAATAGCTCGACTGCAATCCTGCACTACCCTCAGCGACTGCTCTAAATCGCGTTGTTTGGAGGCATAGAGTTTCAGGTCATCCATGTAAAAGAAGTGGGTGACCTTGTGCCTCCGGTAATTGGGCGTGCCACAGCTGTATCCCTTAGTATTTTTCAGCGCTATGGACAAAGGCAGTAGCGAGATGCAAAAGAGCAAGGGACTCAAGGGGTCTCCTTGGAAGACGCCTCTTTTAAATGATACCAACTCTGTCCGAACCCTAGTTTCACCCGATGTTATAGTGAACCGGGTCCTCCAGAGCAGCATCAGTTGTTTGATGCATCCCACTATTTGATCATCTGCCGAAAGACATTCCAACAGCCGCATAATCAGTTCATGGGACGTAGTGTCGAATGCCTTCCGATAGTCGATCCAGGCCATAGAAAGGTTTCGCAGGTACTGCACGGAGTCCTGTGTGACACAGCGGTCAATCACCAGGTTATCCCTGCATCCACCTACTCCTTTCTTAGACCCTCTTTGTTCATATACGCTGAGAAATACGGGATTTACAGCTTGAAGGATACGCATGTACAAGATTCTGGTGAAGAGCTTGTAACACATGCATTCAGACATGTTATTGGCCTGTAGTTTTTAGAATCAGACAAATCTCCGGTCTTCGGGAGAAACACGGTTCGACCCTCGACAAACCAAGCCGGAATTGGCTGCTCCTGATTTAGCCACGAGTTAAAAACTCTAGCTAACTGGAAAACTTTTTCAACCAGTAGGTGTATATGCCATCCGGGCCAGGAGCTGCGAAATTCTTTGCGCCTCGTAAGGCATCAAGAATTTCTTCCGTGTTTATCGGGTGACGCACTACATTCAAGTTTGGAGTCCTCCTACAAACGGACTCGAACTGCGCCAAGGCCGGAGTGTCAGCTTGTAGCCCTGATCTTTGAATTTGACTTTTTCTTATTATTAGTACGATGCACTTAAACCAAAAAACGGCCTGACCTCAACATCCAAAGTAAAAGATTCCCTCTAGCTCCAATTTGTTGTACACAGTCAACATATTATTTGCTAAAAAGTTACACCATTTTCTGCGTTGGGTTTAGGGGGAGGGATGGGCGAAGTTGGAAATAAGTGGTTTTTATCAGTTTTTCCTAAATATTGCAGAAACTATGCGATTTGACGTAAAAAGTGTTATATACAAAAATATTCTACCTTAAATTTAAAACAAAAATGGTCCTATACATAATCTTGCTAAATTGAACGGTACAAGAATTACGAGGGTATAAAGGTAGACATTTTAATTTCTTTTGCTAATATCACTAGAGAAATTACTTTTTTATAACATCATTACGATTTTCGTGGCCGATCGTATGTTGGCGTCAAGCGTCAACTGAAATTAGAATCCGCTTATCCTGCTTATCCTCCATCCCTCTTGGACGAATTTGGCTTGATAATGAAGGGAAGCAAATCTTCAATGTACTGGTTTGGTTTGAGATTCAAATCATTCATCAATCACTCCAGATTCAGAGAAAGTGTATCACACATTGATGCAGGTTATCTCCTTCATCGAGTTGTCTGGCGACGCACAGCTAGCTACCTTCAAATAGATTTGTGAGCAATACACAAATTACATTATTACTTATTATGTGTCAGCGTCAGCAGCGATTGTTTGTGTAATTGGTGAAGAATTGGTGAAGATACGGACTTACAGCATTTCCTTCTTACGATGTATGGAGCCAAGGATTTTTTATTTTTTTTATGGTCAGCCTCCCGCAAAAGCCGAAAGCCTATGGCGCTATAGAAGCGCTGCGAGAGGACAAGAAGTGCCGGTTCACGTTCGATTTGAAACGCTGCAGGTTGTAGCCGTCGGGAAACAAATTCCCCAGCAGCTGATTCCACAGCGTCGAAGTTCTCCAAAAGAAGGAATGCTGGAGGCGACTGGTTCCGGGAGTAAGCACCTCGACCTGGTAAGGATGAGCTCGCAGAGCTTCTCTAGTGTTCCTGGTTCGGACAGCCTTTGGTGTTATTATCTGGGAGAGCTCACTCGAACATCTTCCGTGATAATATCTGTAAAACAGGGATAGGTCAGCCACCCTCCTTCGATGTTCCAGGCTGTGGAGGTCCTTTGTGAGGTTAGGCGTATCGATTAATCTAATTGCTCTTTTCTGGATAGTGTCCAGAAGCTTTAGAGAGTGTTTCGGAGCGCACCCCCACACATGGGAGCAATACTCCAGCGATGGTCGGATCTGTGCCTTGTAGAGCAGCAGCAGTTGCTCTGGTGTATACAACTTCCTACAGCGGAGCAGAACTCCAAGCTTCTGGGATGCCGTTTTAGCAATACTGACGACGTGGTCGTGCCAGAACTTGTTATTGTTGATGTTGATCCCCAAAAGCTTGACGGAGGGTGATTCGACTATGGGGTGGCCCTCCATTTCCAACTTCCACTGTAGGTAAGCCATCGTTAGACTTCTTTGTAAGTGTTGTTGCCTGAGTTTTTTGTACGTTGAACTGTACTTTATTTGCTAATCCCCACTCGACAATTGTTTTGATATCTGCGTTGATCTGTGAGGCGTGCTGCTGTCGCCGGCGTACCGTCTCCTGGGATGATAGTGGCTTGCCTGGTTCCATGCACGACACTGATGTACTGTCATCTGCGAAGCTGTAGATTCGGTTGGATGTTATTTCCAGCAGCTCGTTGATGTACAGCAGAAACAGTGTAGGGGATCCCTGAGGAACACCGGCGTTTATTGGAAATACGTCTGATGAACAGCCCTCGACTACAACAAACAGAGATCGGTCATTCAAAAAGCTATTCAGCCACTGGCGCAGGCCAGGTGGTAGTCCATAAGCAGCAAGCTTGACCAGAAGTCCTTCATGCCACACTCTGTCGAAAGCTTTCGATATGTCAAGTGCAATAACACGGGATTCGCCATGATTTTCTATTGCTCTGTTCCACAAGTGAGTGACGTAGGCAAAGAGGTCACCTGTAGACCTGTACTTACGGAAGCCATACTGGCGATCATTTATGATGTTATTGATGTCCAGGTATTTCAGGAGCTGTGTGTTAATGACAGTCTCCATAACCTTAGACATGATGCTGAGAAGAGCAACAGGTCTATAATTGGTGGGATCAGTTTTTTTGCCTTTCTTAGGGATGGGTTGTACGCAGCCAATCTTCCACGAAGCGGGAAACACGCCTCGTTGATACGAAAGTTTAAAGAGCTTGCCAAGAATAGGTGCAAGCTCAGCGGCACAGCGTTTAAGGACAATGGCTGGAATTTGGTCAGAACCAGTAGCTTTATTCGTGTTCAGTTTTTGGAGGATGTTTTTAACATCTCGATGTTGAAATTTGACCTCTGCCATTCTCGAGTTCACGCTTATGGTGGTGGTCGGCGTACTACCTTGAAAGTCTACAGTAGAATTGGCTGCGGAGCGTTTCCCCAAGATGTCTGCTTTTTCTTTAGGAGCAGAATCCCATACAACACCATATCTTTTAGGTACATTTCAGACATCAAACATTGTAACATTGGTAATGTTTCATTATCCTTACGAAATATAGCTGTAATATTTCTGGAAGATATATAAATGTAAGAATGTCTGCTTTTGTAATGTTACATTAAAATCTTCCACATATATTACGTCGGAATGTTACATAGCAATGTTTCTGTAACATTTTGTTTGTCTTCATTGAGACGTTTTGGTTTGTTCTTTTTATTTTTTTGAGTTTTATATAGATATACACAAACATATATAGATTGATAGATAGTGATATTTTCATTAACAATGATGATAATCACCAAACCAAAATGCTGTGTTTGTGATTATAACCACTTTTTACTAACAGCCTAAGAAAACAGGCAAGTGAAAAATTTCCACAAATTGTGTCACATTAGCAATAACAAAATTAAATAAATTCTTCAATTCTAGTTTGTTTTAGTTTTGATTAGCGCAGTCCAGGTGAAGTGAAATGGAGGATATAAAAAAAAGTTTATTTAAATATAATAACATAAAAATATAATTATAATGCTCACTGTCTTCATCATGTACCTACCATTTGTCTCCTCATGTTCATTGCTACTAGTTGCTTTCTTCCTACAAGATTTATTTTTAATGTAATGTATTCTTAACATATCGTTTACAATTATCTATAATCCACTAAACTTATACTGGCCAACTACTAAAACAGCAAATAAACGAATGAAAGAAAATCAAAATTATCACAATTTTGTTAGAGGACTCAATAAATGTGCCTCACTATGCCTATCCGGAAGTATATTTTGGATAAATAAATCTATTTGTTCTCAACTCTAACTTGTAACTTGGCTATGCTCCAAAGAAAAATCTAACCTCACTTTATAAAATAATTCAAACATGTTACATACCTCATTTGATTTGAAATTTAAATTCATTGTACGTGATCACTGCAATATTCGCAATCCAAAACGCAAAACCTTTTGTCTGTGGCAGAGAGAAGGCATGAGGGAAAACGAACTACACACACGCAAACACAACGGAAGGGACATTAATGTTTGTAGCTTTCAGAAACATGCCTCAAATGGTAACCATGAAATGTTACAAGTGAATATTTCAGAGACATACCTGACAGGTCAGGTATAAAACGTTACAAAATTCATATTTCTGAAATATGTACCAAATATGCATTTTGAAATGTAATGTTCCGAAAGATAAGCAACATACCAGAAATGTTCCTGAAATTTTTTGTGTTGTATGGGTAAGCTATGGACTTGTCCTCTCTGGTCAAGGGTGGTATTGACGAATAGGAAAAGTTCTGACTAACAGCCTTAGCTACAAACCAGAATGTTCTGGACGATCTAGGACATGAGAGGAGCTTGTCCTTAATTTTTTGGTTGTGTTCCTCCTTGCTGCTGTCAATCACGCGTTTGCAGTGATTTCTGGCGTCGATAAAACTGCGGTGGTTCTCGGCATTTGGATTTTTCCTCCATTCTTTGTAATGGTGGTTTTTAGAGGTAACTGCATCTCTACAGCGCTGATTGAACCATGGCTTGTTTTTGGAGGGATGCTTGACGACATGAGGAATATAGGCTTCCATGCCAGATATTAGCACCTCTGTTATTTCTTGGGCGCAAGCTGATGGGTCTCGTGACTTGAAGCAGACGTGGTTCCAGGGAAAGGACTGGTAGTATTCCCTTAGGTCGTCCCACTTTGCTGATCCGTAGTGCCAGACCCGGCGAGGCTTTGCATGGTGGAGATCTGGAGAATGCAGTCTGCATAGCGTTGAGACGGTGTTATGGTCAGAAGATCCCAGTGGGGCAGTCACTTTCACTGTGTAGATTGTTGGAGTAGTTGTGAGAAGTAGGTCCAACAGACTAGCAAAATCTCCGTGGCGGCTGGGGATCCTTGTTAACTAATAGCGAAGGCTTCAGCTTCACGTCCCTCGTCGTCCGTTTTGTTTGAGTGTTTGAGCCAGTAGGAGTTGTGAACGTTGAAGTCACCCAGAAATTCTATCTCTGAATGAGGGTGATCTGATTGCAGTGGATATTGAAGATCTAAATTTGTTTCGTTATCAGTGTTACTTGCAGGCTATTGCAAAGCAGCCTATACACTCATTGCTCAAGTTGGCTGCACTTCCCCCAACTTCCGCAGCTTCCAGGCAGCATTCATTTAGAACTTACCACCAGATGCAGCAGTGGCTAGGTGAGAAAAAAATCTGCTTGAGTGGGGGTGGAAGACGATTGACGAACACCTGAGACTAATTCCAACAACACATCCTGCAGCTCCCCAGGAACTACTTTCGCTGATAGTGCGCGCTTGCAAAGGCTAATGTGTCCGTAACTGCGAGTGCAGAAAGAGTGACCTAAACTGCTCAAGTATGTGCAGTAATTGCGCAGGCCTAGGATCTAACAACAGGGATATTAACATCATAGACGAAGATTCAGAAGAGACGGGTGCTATGTATGAAGAGGACTGAATACTAAAGGATAATTTAGATCGCATATAAGATTTTACACTTTGACTCTGTATTAGTAATAAACTCAGTTTACGAACTTTAAAAATTTAAATTTAGACCACACAATCCTGTATAAAAAAGTAGTTTCTTTAGTGATCATTTAAGACCAAAATTTAAAATTTCTACTTTTATACCCCCCGTAACTCTGGAACCGTTCAGCTAAGCATGATTATGTATAGGCCCATTTTTGTTCTAAATTTGATGTAGATTATTGTTCTACATAACACTTTTTGCCGTAAATTGCATCGTTTTCGAGATATCTAGGAAAAACTGGTAAAAACTACTAATTTTCCCTCCCCCCGACGCACAAAGTGGTGTAACTTTTTATCAAATAACATGTAGACTGTATAGAATAAATTAGAGCTGAAGAAAGACTTTTACTTTGAATGTTGAGGTTTGTCTCTAATAGCACTGTAATTTGTTCTAGCACCAAGTTAAATAAATCTGTAGCCAGTGGATCTCCTTGTCTTAGACCTTTTTTGTAACAAATTGGTTCGAAAGACTCCCTTCTATTAAAATTCTATTGCTTGTCTCTTTTAAAGTCATTCTTATTAGGTCGATCAATTTCTTTGGTATTCTCAGCTCCATCGAAGCTTCGTTAAGTTTTTCTCGGATAATAGAATCATATGCTTGTTTGAAATCTACAATAAAGAATAACAACATAAAATAAAACACAATTAAAGTAAGTGTTCAAAATGTCCTCCGTTTTCAGGAATACACAAGTCTATGAATGAATGGAATCTTTAGAAAGATCTAAAGATTCCATTCATCTCCTAAATGGTTAGGGATCAGCTATGAGAGGTTACTAAAGTGACGCTGCATTCTGTCTTCCAGTTCTTGACGTGAATTTACCTCTGTAGCATAGACTTTTACCTTAAGATATGACCAAAGTGTGTAGTCCAAAGGATTAAAATCGCATGACCGAGGAGCCAACGAATCGTAGCTTCTGCACCTCTACCAATCCACCGATTCGGAAAGCGGTTACTCAACCAATTACGACACCTTCTATCAGATCAGAGTGCGGTGGAGCTCCGTCGTGCATAAAAAATATAGATCTCTCGTTCAGCGTTAAATCTTCTAACATCTCAAATAAGTCTTGGTTAATTACTCCGAGTATCAATACTTTATACCCGCAACGGATATCAATCCACAATTTTCAAACTAAGATATTCCTAAAACGGTGCACAGTATCGGGTTTTACCAAGAGCCTCTTTTTAGCGTAGAATGAAGATTTCACCTAAAATTTTAATTTATAAGTATAGCCTCAAAAAAGTTATGTTCAATACTACCTGGTATGAAGCTTATAACAAGCGCCCTCTATGAGAGTCAGGTATAAATACAGATTCATAGGATGTACTAGCTTCCAAACATTCGTGTGAAACTTCATTATAATGGTGCCACTAGTTTCGGCAAAATCGTTGAAATGTGTATATATCTTTTCTTCAACGCCCTGTATCTTGAATACGGATGGCGTTACGAATTTTTTTTTTACTAAGCAAACCCTAATTCTTTTTCAGTTTTCTACCTATCCTAGAGACGGGGTCATCTTTTTTTAGAACACCCTGTATATTGGTAACCGGCGTTAATCGTATGACATCTAGCTAAAAAATTTATGAGGTAAATCGGCGAATAAACATCCCTGGAAATTAAATTCGAGTCTTGTAACTAGCTGTTCAGGGACGCAATTGTTACGGTCTGTCAGAAAAAACAGTATTACTCAAAAAATAAGCGCATAAAGGGATATTACATAATTAATATTACCATCATACAATGCGTGTGGTCATTGGTGTCGGAGCCTTTAGGGGGATGAAATACAGTATCTTTATCGACAAATCACCCCCATAAGTAGTTTTTCTCCCAACATAATAAAATGGTAGCCATTTTGTTTTGTTTTAATTAAATCATAATAATCATAAATCAAACACAAAATAGGTCTCATTCGATAGCGAAACATACAGACCAATTTTATTTCATAAAAGGGCAAAAAAAATTGTTAAAAGAATATAATTATGTATTTTTTTGGGTTTATTTATAATTTTAGCTGAAGAATCGCTCCCAACGACCAATTGAGACGCTGCAGGTATAGCCCGCTTAATTCGACTGGCATATCCGACCGCTCCACAAGATCTAATGGAGCGACTAGCTGTGGAGGCATTTGTGGGTGGTCTTCATAATGCCGAAATGCGTCAAGCTGTAGCTCTCGCACATCCGGGACGTCTGGTGGATGCGCTAGTCAGAGCTTTAGGTTAGTGAGGTTGCTGAACGCGAATGGCTTTCCAGTACACCTCAAGAAAGGAACACCACTGGGTTGTTGTTCTCCAGTCTCATCGGTGGTGAGAAGTGTAAATGCATCAGACCAACGGAATGAGCGGTAGCATGAGAAGCTGACTGAGTTGGTGGCTGATTCGTCGAAAGGCTTGAACAGGGAACAACAGAAGAGGCTGAGGGTGTTCATCACAGAATACCAGGATATCTTCGATGTTGGCCTTGGAAAGAAGGGGAGGACAAATGTGGTCTGACTCAAGATCTACACCTATTCGGCAACCACCAAGGAAGCTACCATTGGCCAAGCGAGAAGAAGCGGCTAGGATCATCAAGGAAATGGGAGAAGAAGGGGTGATCGAGCAATCAGCGAGTCCTTGGTCATCGCCTGTCGTACTCGTGAGGGAGAAGGACGGGTCGACACGATTCTGCGTGGACTATCGGCAGCTCAGTAATGTAACGAAGAAAGACAGCTACCCTCTGCCAAGAATTGACGACACCCTAGACACTTTGGCGGGTTCTAAGGTGTTCTCTACGCTTGATTTGAAGAGCGGCTACTGGCAAGTCGAGATGGACCCAGGAATTGAGTGGTCGAGAACTTAAACTTTGTTTTTAAAAAATTTATTTCCCGATCAAATAATACAATTTATTTGGGACCGAACCGTTTGAGAGCTCAAGACAGACTGACTCAAAAGCGTCAAAATAGTACGGAGGTAAACTCTGCTGATCTCTCTAACGTTTACAGATATAGGTTTTATATGAAGTCAGCATTAAATAATATAATAGTACAGTCATTTACAACCACATAACTCAGGGGATAAGGAGAAGACTGCGTTCACCGTCGGCTCGAGGTTATGGTAGTTTACGGTTATGCCGTTTGGGCAGTGTAATGCACCAGTTACATTTGAGAGGCTCATGGAGACTGTCTTGAAGGGGCTGTCTTGGGAAACCTGCTTGGTCTACCTAGATGACATCATCGTGTTTGGGAAATCGTTCGACGATCACCTCAAGAACCTGGAACAAGTATTTAAGAGGCTGCGCCAATCAGGCTTCAAGCTGAGCCCAAAGAAGTGCCATCTGTTCCAGAAGAAGGTGCAATATTTAGGACACGTGGTTTCCCAAGAAGGCATAGCAGTAGATCCTCAGAAGATCGAAGCAGTAAGAGGATGGCCGGTACCCAAGAACAAACATGACGCAAGAAGCTAGGAAGTTCTGTGTACATACTATCGTCGATACGTGGCTGGATTTGCTGACATCGCCAAGCCGCTGACTACACTTACGGAGGAAGGCTGCAGGTTCCAGTGGGGACATGACTGCCAGCAAGCTTTCGACCTGCTGAAGAAGGCTTTCTCGACGGCTCCAGTGCTGAGCTATCCCCTACCTACCGGAAAATTTGTGTCAGACACCGATGCGAGCAATGTGGCGATAGGTTCAGTTCTGTTGCAGATACAAGATGGTCGAGAGGTGGTGATCGGCTATTTCAGCGAGACGTTATCTAAGCCCGAGAGACCGTGCCCCGACGACTGTGCACACTGCAACCGAGCTGAGACGAAGGACGCCATGACAAGAAGAACCACCATCGTGGATGATCGCTGGCAGCCTACCGAACTCCAGAAAGACCAAGAGGAGGATCCCAGCCTGAAGCTGATCATCGAGTGGAAGAGGGAAGACCAACGACCGAGTTGGCAGGAGGTTTCACCTTACTCGCCTACCGTCAAATCCTACTGGGCTCAGTGGGACAGTCTGGTGATGGAGGACGGCATCCTGCGACGAATACTCGAGGACAAAGAAGGGGTCCAGGAAAGAAGACAGACCGTGGTGCCTAGGAGCCGCGTGGCCGAGGTACTTGTGGAGATTCACAGCGAAACCAGTGGAGGTCATCTGGGCGTGGCCAAGACCCTGGAGAAGGTTCGGGAGCGGAGGAAGACGTCAAGGAATGGTGCAGGAAGTGTACAGTATGTGCCGCCAGCAACGGTCCACAGAGGCGTGAGAAAGCTCCTATGCGCCAATACAACGTCGGAAGCCCCTTCGAGAGGATCGCTATCGACGTAGTAGGACCTTTTTCGGAGAGCGAAGCTGGGAACAAGTACATCGTCGTGGTGATCGACTACTTTAGCAAATAGGTCGAAGCTTACGCTCTGCCAAACCAGGAGGCCTCAACCGTTGCTGACGCTCTGGTCAAGGACTGGATTTGCCGTTTTGCAGTTCCGCTCGAGCTGCATTCGGACCAGGGAAGGAACTTCGAGTCTGCGCTCTTCCAGAACGTGTGCAAAACTTTGGGGATTTGGAAGACTCGGACCACGGCGTTACATCCTCAGTCAGACGGCATGGTGGAGAGGATGAACAGGACGGTGAACCGCTATTTGGCCAAGGTTGTCTCCGACCACCAACGAGACTGGGACAGCTGGCTCCATCTGTTCCTGTTGGCGTACCGCTCGGCAGTCCATGGAACCACGAGAGAGACACCGGCCAGTGTTGTGTTTGGGCGAGAGCTCCAGCTACCCTGTGACCTCATGTTTGGCTGCAAACCAGGGGACATTGTGGCAGGCGAAGATTACGTTGCCAACCTTCGCAGGAGAATGAACGAGGCCCATGAGAAAGTTCGCCATAATATTCGCACCGCAAGCGACCGCATGAAGATGACGTACGACGTAGGGTCCAGCGAAACAGCGTACCAACCTAGAGACCTGGTCTGGTTGTACAACCCTCAGAAAGGCCGTGGCTTGTCATCGAAGCTCCAGAGTTCCTGGGAGGGCCCGTGAATTCCAACGTCTGTTTGGTCAAGTGGACGAGCTAAAGAGACAAGGTGGACGAGTCGGACAAGTGCTGGAGTTACGAAGTGGCCAGAGGCGACTTGATTTCGAAGAAAAAGTCCTACCAAAAACCGACGTACCGGACTATATGGGAGGCACTCCTGGACCTCAGATAGAAGCTGCTGACCGCAAATGTTTTGAAGCTGGCGATTTCTAAGCTAGCTTGCGGACGGGATGGCCTGGATTGGCGGATTATCCGAAATATGCTAGAAGTTCTCTTCAGGTTCACGGGAATTGAAATTCTGGTCTGCAGCTGGACCCCGAGAGGACCGACAGAACACAGAACCGTGGATTGCTTCTTTTACCAAACATCTGGCTGCAAGAAGGGCATACTGTGTCCATTCAAACATGAACGTTTCGGGGACGAAACGGCCTTAAGGAGGGGGCAGTGTGCCGGTCCGGCCCTGGACGGCCGAGCCGATTTACGTGAGATCTAGGATTCAGACGTCCAGAAGCTTTTCAGAACCGATGGTAGTGGCGCGCTAGGGTTCTTGGCGTTCAGCAGGCATCTATATAAGCAGCAGCCAGGCAGCGACAATTACAGTTAGTGTCAATAGAGTGCAGCAGTCAGTGTTCGGTAGTATTGTAATACGCGACGTTCCAGTGGCGCGCGCGAAATAAATGAACTGTGACATAAATTAGTGAAGTGTAGGACCAATATAAATTAGTGTAGTGCCTGTAGATAAATTAGACTGTTAAGTATTAGGCTAGGCGTAGTGTACATAGTTAGTGGAAATAAATAGTGAAATCCGTACCAAGTGTTTTCTTGCCCAATTGGACTAAAGACTTGTAACAGTATACAAGGAAATGTCAAGCCAACCAGTTTGGATTACCATAATTTTTATTACTTTATTCATTTATGTAATTATCTATTTATTTATTGATTCATACATTCATATAGTTATATATGTATTTATATTTTTAATTGTCCTATATTCTTGTACACATATATTTTTTTAAGTACTACGTGTATATAAAATATGTATATATTTCTGTATAATCAGTCTTAATGGATTCAGGAATCCAATGGAGTATTAATAGCTGTAAAACACACTATCTGGAATTGAAAACAATAATAATAAGAAAGGACGCAACATTCCAAGTTAGAGGTAAAGGTGGCGTAGCAGTCTGCATTAAGGACCATATTCTCTTCATTGAAGTACTTCTGCATACAGAGCAGCTGCAGCCCGTCGCTGTGCAAGTACACTCATCCTTCAAATTTACCATATGCAATTTATACTTACCAGACTTGAACTGAAACAAAAATCAAATAAGGGGTTTGCTAAACCAGCTTACACCTCCTTTTCTTCTGGTAGGCGATTTCAACTCCCATAATCCCCTGTGGGGCTGCCTTAAAATCGATCTTCGAGGCAGAATAATTGAGGAAATATTTGAGGAATTGAACCTTATAATACTAAATACAGGTGAAGTTACGTACCTGAATACTCGTTCACGCAATTGACTTGACCATATGTAACCCACAAATAGCACACCTCTTTCAATGGTAGGTACTAGATAATCGCTCTTCTGATCACCTGCCTATACTCATTAAAACAAAATCCAAATATTCCTTACCTGTTCACCTTAGTACATGGAACACCAAAAGAGCGGACTGGTATAGAAATGTTATTCGACCTTTCAACATAAATGGAAATATAGGAGAAGTAGTGACTAATATCTATAGCAACATCGTCAGTGCAGCAGAAGGCAGTATCCCAAAAAAGAGTACCACGAGAGGGCAACCCAACAGGTTACCTTGGTGGAATTCAGAACTACAGAACGCAATTCAGAAGAAGAAACAGGTTTTCAATCAATTAGACGGCATCCAACTAACTTAACCTTTAACTACAAGCGCTGGTATCTGATGCCTAGAATATACCGCGCGTGTAGCTGTGTAAAAAGTATATTATTATTATTGATATTTAACAAACTTATTTAGTAGTTTTGGGTTTTTTATAAATTATACTTCTTGATACCTACAATCCCTTTAATAAAAAAGCTATACAAATGTAATGATGACAATATTTTAGCTAATGCTGCTTCGTCTGGTGCATAGAATACACCACGCGTGTATCTACTAGTGAAACAGAAAGGTATTTATTTCGATTGACATATAATATTCACTACGTTCAAGTTTACCAGGAATAAGGTATGAGTGTTTTTTGTAATAAAATTGTTAATAGTGTTAATACTAATTTTGCAATTAGTTTCTTGGCATTTATCACGTAACATATAATATATATGTAGGTGGTGTACAGAACACACCACGCTTGTACTTAAGCTTCACACTCAAAAAATGCCGTTCGTAATAATCACGAATGCTCTTTATTAGTTGCCTTTTTTATTATATCGACAATTTATTTTATGGTGCACACGAAACCTCTTTATTGGTTCATGTTCATGTTTGTTGATATAATAAATCGACGTTTATGGAAATAAAATCCGACATGAGTTGTACGTTATGATGAAAGATTAATATAGACAACAATTTATTTGTGCCCACAATTAACAACGTTTATTAATAACAAGAACCGTAGTTATGAATTTAAAAACTGTATTTTATTAAAGATCCTGAAAGAACAGTAGCATCTCTTTATCATAATAATTAAAGTATTTGCTGTTTCAACAACCGTGATTGTAAGATCAATAAACGCTGTTGTGAATATCATAAAATCGTTCAACGAAAGACTGTTTTGAAAGTAGCGCCACTCGGGCTCTTGGCGTTAAACATGCCGAATCAGTGGAAGTGTCTGTGAATACACGTATTTTGTTTTTGTATTGATGGCTGCTGGACTGTGAAAAGAAGTGTTGCTGTTCTTTTCGGATCATAGCGTCCTTTGGATATACGTCACTGGTGT
The DNA here is from genome assembly GCA_951848785.1 of Callosobruchus maculatus. Lineage (NCBI taxonomy): Eukaryota > Metazoa > Arthropoda > Insecta > Coleoptera > Chrysomelidae > Callosobruchus > Callosobruchus maculatus. The sequence continues at coordinate 1,001,673 of CATOUR010000103.1, forward strand.
TGTGATAAGTGTCATTGCCACTGATTCTACAAAAGTGTATTTTACCTTAGAAGTAGATCTGATTCATTACTGGAGAAGTGATGAATTAAACTGTGAATACCTGTTTCATCACCACACACTGTTGGTGAATTTCAATGTCTACGCCTTGATGAGATATTCATTAGGCAAGTTGAAGGTAACCTAAAAATCACGATCCGTTTTGTTATGGTACCATCTTGACCAGGGGCGTCACAGATTGGCTCCCAACAGTATAACTCTATTAAGTGTTTTCTCGGTGTTGCATCCTTAACGGTATAATCATGAATAGAAGGAATCAAGCAAAGTCCAAGAAAACTATAGCCGAAAAAGTTAACAAAAGCCACAATAACAGCTATATACATATTCAAGTAGACCAACTTTCAGAAATAAATTCGAATACTCACGAAAATATTATTCTAGAGCTACGTAATAAGCTAGCTCAAAAAGAGTCGCAAAATGATGATCTGGCGGACTCAATAACACAACTGAATTCTAAATATGAAAAACTAACAAGAGAGTTGGCAAGTAAGGAAGATCTAATTAATTACTTTAAAGATGTTATTGAAAGGATAGCACAGAAGAATAAAAAAACGGATAACTCCACACAAACGGAAAACAGGCTTCTCACTAGAGCAATTCAAACTCAAGCAGATGATGTTAGAAGGGGTGGTGATGTCAAAGAGAAAGACTTACACATTCAAAGCGAACCTATTCATCTAACAAACAAAAATAGTGTGTACTCGGGTAGAAGTATTGGTTCCAGTGTGAAGAATAATAAGAAGGTCAAAGATCACGTGTAACTAAAGAAGTCAGGAAATTATGATATACTTGACGTATCTGCTGTAGAAACACCAACAAGGACCAAGGAGGCTGCTAAGCTGTCACCACTGAGCCTGGAAAGATTAGACCAAGGATCTGTGCGGAATAAGAGGGAAACTGTTATAGTAAATGAGAAATCTAACATAATTCCTCCAGAAGAGTGTGCAACTACGGGAGATGTTACAATTAACGATAGTACAGTTTCGGTCCAGATGTCCAGTGGAAGGAATGAAGACTTACCGAAGATCCTAATTTATGGAGATGAATACGCTAGGTCCTTCAGACAAAAGTTAGAGGTATATATTGACAAACCGCTTGATATCGCGGCTTTAGTACAATCAGATATTGAATTTTCGCTACTTACAAAAAATTTGTTCCAGAATGTTGTAAATTTTGGTAAAAATGATTTTGTTATTGTTTTGGTGAATACTAGAAACATCAGTAACTCCGAATCACTCTATAGAGGTATTAATAATATTCTCCCTCTAAGTAAAACTACCAATCTTATTTTCTTGACAGAACGAAATGAGCTGGTGGATAATGTTCTCACAAGATGTATGTGTAAAAAGGTAAATATATATAAAAGACTTAACATAAACTGTTCAATTTATTTTGACTATGACGTGCATGTGGCAGGCACAACTAAGACAATTATCCAATCAGTTAGCAAGTATTGTATTAATCACCGTATATCGTCAATTGTTTTAACAACGGTTAAAACCAATTGCTTTTTTCACGGACCACAACGTCTCCTGCCGCCGTTATGACAAACTCAATTGTAAATATTCTTTTCCTGTAAATAATCCGCTTGTTTGTTATCCTTACTCTAGTGATATGAGTAGTTCAATAACTGTCCAGATAAACTCCAATGAATTCGGTAATGACACATACAACCTTTCTGTTAAGGATAATACGCTGAGATTATTACATCTCAATATACAGGGCATGAAAAATAAAATTGGTTTTCTGGAAATACTCTGTAAAGAGAACAAATGTAATCTAGTCTGTATTAATGAGCACTGGCTAGTTAAGGAGGAGTTGGATTACCTCCTCTTGAATGGCTACAGGGCAGTTTCTGGTTTTTGTAGGGATATGAAAATTCGTGGTGATGAATTATATAATTATATGTACCTATATGTATAGGGTGTCTCATTTAAAAAAATGCATGTTTGCATCACCACGTAGTTATGGATCACCCTGTATAAATCAAAATATTTTTTTGGCAAGGAGCATATCCGTGGCTACAACTTTTATATACAACTTTTTTCGATATCTTCTATAGTAGTGGTGTTATCGACCGAGCCGGTACTAAAAACTCACCTTGTATATACTGTGTAAGGCTTTCGCGGCCATCGTCCAATGAATTTGTGGTTCTTGGGTTTTTAGGCCGGCGTCGTTAAGCGTTAAAGCTTGACGTTTCGCCACCACGAGTGGATGGCACAAATTCATTTTATAGGTACATATACAGGGTGTCCCAAAAAAGAGTGTCAAGCGGAAGTCCAGAGATAGAGCATACCTAGAAGTATCTGAATCACCCCCATATATGTTATGCAATTTTTTGTAGTTTCCGAGTTATGAATTTTTTTCTGAATTTTAGAGAATTCTCTACCTCGACAACTTAAAACTGTTCAAAAAGGAAAATTAAATGACTTTTCCAAATTCTCTTTTTTGCTAATTATTCTCCAAAAGTTTTCTGTTTATACATAAAATAATCGGCTTTGCAACTTTGAGGAAAGTCATCAAAGTGAAAATTTTACGATCTGATAATTATAACATAAATCTTCGACTCGCAATTAAAAATCTAAAGAGGTGATTTCATGATTTCTAAGTAGGTTTAAAAACTTCTTCAGACTCTCAGCTATCACAGTCATTGAAAAAAAGTAGTACTTAATGGGGCTGCTTTCGCTCCAATCGACCTTCAAAGACAAGAGGCGAAGATTTCTTGAAATTGGCGATGTGATTTTCAATTCATCAATAACTTATGTGAACGCGCTAATAGTAGAATAGTTGTCAGTACCGCAATAATAAACGGTAAAAACGTTCCATAAATTAAACATTTGTTAAAAAAGATCCTTTTTCTTGCTAAAAACCACAAGGAGCGCATTCTTCAAAACCGGTTTTTACCTGAGCGACAACAAAAAGAGCTAACACTAATGCAGTAAACGATGTTAGAAAGAGATAGCTATGATATTGTTGTGATGTCTTTTCAAAATGTGTCATTGCATAGGTTGCTTTCGTTAACTTTATTCAGTCGTCTGTCTTTGCGGTTTTAAAATGATACGCTCTTGTTTGGTGAATTATTTTGACAATTGGGTTTTTTTTACGGACTATTGAGATTCGAAATTTGGCATGACCTATGGACTCTGAATGCTATCGGTTTGGATTGGAGTTGTTTCTGTTGTCTACTTGGCTATTCCTACGGAACTTGGGCGCACGACAATTGGCTTTAACGATCCTGTTTTCTGCAAGAGACTATGCAACAAATGGATAGGTCGTGCTGGATCCACTGAATGGCCGCCAGGGTCACCTGACTTAAATCCGATAGAGTTTTTTGTTTGGGGCTACTACAAAGAACTAGCTTATGCTAAAGAGTATCGAAACATCAACGAATTACGCAAGAAATTGACACAGGCTGAAGAAACAATAACAAACAAGCGAAGAGCTTTTGTTAATTTAAAAAACAATTTTTTCAGAAGATGTAGATTATGCATGGAACAAGAAGGTAGACATTTTGAAAATTTCTTGTGAAATTTAATAAACTTAGTGAAGAAATCTGATAATTTCGCTTCATTTAACAATTTCCCACTTACAAAAAAGAAGTCGTACATGTAAAAAAAAATCTTAGCAAATTGACACAGGTGGTCATCTATGGATCTTCTGATCGCACTGAATGTTTTTTATTGCGGCACTGACAATCATTCTGCCATTACCGCCCTAAAATTAGTTATTGTTTCATTTAAAGTCCTATCGCTAATTTCAAGAAATCTCCGCCTCTTGTCGTTGGAGGCCGATTGGAGCCAAAGTAGCCCCATTAAGTATTACTTTTTTTTAATGTTTATGATAGTTAAGAGTCTGAAGAAGTTTTTAGACCTACAACGAAATAATAAAATCACCTCTTTAGATTTTTAATTGCGAGTCGAAAATTTAAGCCATAATTAACAGAACGTAAATTTTTCACTTTACACTATAATTTCCATGACTTTTGTCAGATTTACTAAGCCGATTCCTTTACGTATGAACAGCAAACTCTTGAAGATTAGTTAGCAAAAAAGAGAATTTGGAAAAGTCTTTTAATTTTCTTTTTTGAACAGTTTTAAGTTGTCGAGGTAGAGAATTCTCTAAAATTCATAAAAAAATTCATAACTCGAAAACTACAAAATATTGCATAACATATATGGGGGTGCTTCAGATACTTCTAGGTGTGCTCTATCTCTGGACTTCCGCTTGACACTATTTTTTGGGACACCCTGTATATATACAGGGTGGGCCAATAGTGGGTGGACGGAGGATTATGGGCTTACTAAAAAATATTTCAAAAATCTGTCACTTGATTATGGTAGGGACCCTTGAGGGCTATAACGTAAAAATATTTTCACTTAATTTTTGACGTTTATACAGGGTGATTCATATCAAACCTACATTTTTTTGAATGGAACCCCCTATATATTATTGCATATTTGGATTCCTTGGCCAATTCTAGTGTGACTTTATGTATCACACATGGAACTTTAAACGAACCGTTTAGGCGCAAATCACCATTTTTGGTATAAGTAGGTATCAGAAAAAAATTGAATATCGCAGCGATTATAAAACTTAGAAGGCCTTGACTTTGCGGTACGACTAAGCATGAAATGCGTCACCTTAGGTCAGACGGCTAAATTTGAATTCTTTTTGTACTTGGAGAAATCAGAGGATAAATTAAGGAAACTTCAATCACAGATAACTTGATTTTTTCAAATGGGAATGCCTATTTTGGTTTAAAGAATCAATTGTAAAATTTGATTACCTTTCGAGCGATATAGCAGTCTTTATATCAGTCTTTTTTGGTTTTCATTTTATTTCAAATTTTCAGTCAAATCGGTGTTTTTCAACTTTCCTGCATGCAAGCAACCTAGCAGGCCATGAAAAATAAACAAAAGTTCGTTAATATGGAAGAAAGCAACTAACTTAGTAGAAAAATGCAAACTAAGTGGAGCAGCGAGGCAAGATTACGAAAATTCCTTACAACATATTAGCTCTAACCAGAAACAATAGAAGTAACAAGAACGCTCATTTTTCACAGCCTACTAGCTATTAGCCAATTTCCAAAATTAGTAAAAAAATACCTAATCAAAGGAAAACTACTAGTGATTGTTGCTGGCAGTAGAATATCTATGTCTTCTGAATAAATTTGAATAAATTTTCACATTCATTGCTATAAAAGAGTAGCCATTTCCGTAAGTCAAAAGTAATGATACCTGTGACTGGAACCCTTCAAATTCTTCGGTAGGTACTTCTGCTTATTAGCAAAATCGCGGAAAATGAAACTTGAATTACAGTCTGTTTGAATTGTAAAACATAAATTAGTTTGCAGAAAACTACATGAAATAATCATAATTACAACATAGCGTAACAAAAAAATTCTAGCAATTATTTCAATAGATGTTCAGAATGCTCCAGTTGGAGATATCTTTACTTTCGACTTAACTAAACGGAAATGACTATTTTTTTATCCCATTAAATGTGAAATTTCATTCTCAACATGTTAGACTGTAAGCAAAAATCGCTGATAGTTTTCTTTTTGTTTCAAAATTTTTAATCGTTTTGGAAAGTTGCCAAGCTCTAGTAGACCTCAATAGCTAGTAGGCTGTGTAAAACAAACACTTCTGTCATACCCCAGCTACTCATTGACATTAGATATCTTGCCGCTGTTGTTTCCGGTTAGAGCTGATGTGTTGTAAGGAATTTTCATGTTCTTGCCTCGCTACTCGAGTTTGTTTGCATCTTTCTACTAAGTTAGTTGTTTTCTTCCATATTGACGAGCTTTTGTTTATTTTCCATGGCCTACTAGGTTGCTTGCACGCAGAAAAATTGAAAAACACCGATTTGACTTAAAATTTGAAATAAAATGAAAACCAAAGAAGATTGATATCAAGAATGCTATATCGTTAGAAAGGCAATCAAATTCTACATTTGATTCTTTAAACCAAAATAGGCATTCCCATTTGAAAAAATCAAGTTATCTGTGATTTAAGTTTCCTTAATTAATCTACCGATTTCTCCAAGTACAAAAAGAATCCAAATTTAGCCGTCTGACCTTAGGTGACGCATTTCATGCCTAGTCGTACCGCAAAGTCACGGCCTTCTAAGTTCTATAATCGCTGCGATATTCAGTTTTTTTCTGATACCTACTTATACCAAAAATGGTGGTTTGCGCCTAAACGGTTCGTTTAAAGGTCCATGTATGATACATAAAGTCACATTAGAATTGACCAAGGAATCCAAATATGCAATAATATATAGAGGGTTCCATTCAAAAAAATGTAAGTTTGATATGAATCACCCTGTATAAACGTCAAAATTTAAGTGAAAATATTTTTACGTTATAGCCCTCAAGGGTCATAACCATGATCAAGTGACAGATTTTTGAAATATTTTTCAGTAAGCCCACAATCCTCCGTCCACGCACTATTGGCCCACCCTGTATACATTTATCATCATCATAGTCACAATGTCTTAACAGACATGTTGTGAACTCGTAAAATGCATTAAGTCGGAACTAGAGTATTGCCGACACGAATATTATCAATAGTTTTGAGAACTGTAGCCCGGCTTCGTTCGCGAATTACTATCAGTTTAGTGGCGCTCTTGACACTCATATCCAGCAACTGTTTCGTCGTATCTACCCAGCGTGTAGAGGGACGGCCACGGCGCCGCCCACTCGAGGCATGACCCTGAACTAAAAGTTTCTCTATTTATACTTACATTTCTAGTTTCACATACAATTTATAATTCTTCTATTTAATTTTTGTTTTTTGTATTTTTTATTCTTATTATTATATATAAACAATTTTCAATACATTTATAGACACCTGAAGATGGTTTAGATAAAATAAACCGAAACGTAATGAAGAAAAATGTTAGTAGGTATCAATGTTTGACCGACACCTATGAAAAACAACCATGCAATGGCTTGTTCAATGATTACGGGCAAACTCACTTAAATGCCCTATCACTTCCCAATTTTTTTTGTATTCACATGCATATCTGGCGACAGCTATAGTGACATATAGTGATCCTGATCTGATATTTGTAAGTGTTGGTTTCTAGGTATGATTTGAATCTAAAAACTGAGCCTATACATTATTTTTACATGAACAAGGAATGGTTTCACCAGGAAGACTATGCACTCTACAAATGGATGTCTCACAGCTAGAACGTGATTGCAGACTGCATCGTCTCACAATATTCTAGTCATCGTTGTTTCTGGTTAGACTTTGTTTGTTGTGAGTAATTTTTATAATCTTGTCCCTTTAGTCTAGTTCGTGTGGATTTTTCTGCCAAGTTAGTTGTTTTCTTCTACCTGAACAGATTTTTGTTTATATTTCATGGCCTGCTACGTTGCTTATAGGTAGGAAAATTGAAAAACGCCGATTTGTTTGAGAATTTAAAATTAAATGAAAACTACAAGAGATTGATACTCACAACCTTATATCATTAGAAAGGTTATCAAATTCTACGGTTAACCGTATACAAAGAATTAGGCATTCCCATTTGAAAAAATCAAGTTATCGCTGATCGAATTTTCCTTAATTCATCGACTGATTTCTCCAAGCTTAAACGTAATTTAAATTTGACAGTCTCATCAAAGCTGACGCATCTTATGCTTAGTAATACGGCAAAGTCACAGCCTTCCAAATTTTATAATTTCTGCGATATTCAATTGAATATGCAACAATATACGGGGCGTTCCATTAAAAAAAACATAACTTTGATACATTTCGTGTTTTTGGGACACCCTGCATAACATGAAAATATTTTAAAATGTAGCCTTTATGGGTCTCTATCCATCCGAAATGATTATTTTATTTTTTATCAAATACTTTAGCCATAATGCTCCGTGTCGAATAACGTGAATAACCCTGTATATGTAGGTATAAAAGGTCATTCCAAAACACGGAGCTCTTGGTACAGTTTGAATATGACGCTATAATGATTATTATGCAACCCGTAAGTGATTTTGTGAAATAGAATCATATACAATTTCGAAATGTAAAAGTAAACCCTTCATAAACAGTATTAATTGAAAATTTCACTTGGAGTCATGTATTGCAGTCAGCCCAACTTATTGATAGTAAAGTAATAATTTAGTGTTTATGAATAGTAGGTATATTATTATCAAAAGCAGAAGTATTAGGTCTGTTTTTACAGCAATCACAAACTAGTCAGCGTCTTTTTGATTGGCCAGTACTAGTCAGAAATAGTTTGACAACTGCAATGGGGAATACTGATTGGCTCTGACTGGTTTGTGATTCTCTGTAAAAACAGACCTATTATGTATCAGAATAACATCTTCAAGGGTGTACCAATAAATCACTGTGTGCTTGTTTAGATTGAATATTTCCACAACAAAACAATTAAACCAATACAAAAACTGCACAGTTTGGTTTTGAGCTTAGTGAAAATTTTTTGCTCATATCTCTTGCACAATAAATATACATTAGTGTCAAAATTTTATTGCAAATCAAGTTAGAACGTTCGAAGTTCGAAACTGTATCATGTACATAAAAATAATGCTAACTTAATAGGTATGACTTTAAAGCAAGTGTTCAGGAAGGTCTAAAAATCTTACTCAGGCCAGGGCAAAACTTTTATGGATAGAAACATTTTTAGGAATCTCCCAGATGTTAAATTTTTTCTACCATTTGTAACATGTTACATCTATAGCAGACACTTCTGCTGTTCAAGAATTTCTTTGCTAAATTGCCAGCTGCACCTAACCCTTTAGAGTCTTGACATACTTTTTGTATGTGTAAAAGTTGTATGCTGTTACAATGTATAAGGAGTATTTGACAAGAGTTTAGTTTTTGACTCTGTAGCAACAGCAACCAAGTAATCAATTTATTGAAAATCTCAAGAAATAAGTCAGTAACTTTTAGGTTCTGTCATGGCCGACTGTACTCACTAGGCCGGAGCATGAAATATGGCAACACTGAATCTGGGGGCCGAGTTTGCATTTGTTGTTATGTCATGTGTATTCTACCACGTGCAGAAAATATGGTTGCTAGGTGATCATTAATGTGTTTCTAATTATTTACCTGCACAAACGAAACTATAAAGATAACAAGATGCCTGCAAAGCGAGTAGTACCAGGTTGCAGCCCAGTAGAGGACTACCAAACCATGGCCCAACATAACCTTATTCCAGATTAAAAAGAAGGTTGCAAGGTGATTTTTAATGGGTTTCTACTTATTTACCTGCACAAATGAAACTATAAAGATAAAAAGATGCCTGCAAAGCGTGTAGTACCAGGTTGCAGCCCAGCAGAGGCATGGGTAGAGGGCTACCAAACCATGGCCCAACATAACCTTATTCCACATTAAAAAGAACGTTGCAAGGTGATTTTTAATGGGTTTCTACTTATTTACCTGCACAAATGAAACTATAAAGATAAAAAGGTGCCTGCAAAGTGTGTAGTACCAGGTTGCACTAGCAATTGTACGTCCAATAAGGGACACAGAAAAATACAGTTAATAGAACTCATCTGGGCATGGCCTGGGGCATACCTACGAAAGGATTTGATAGTGAAAGGGAAATCAAGACCAGCAAGAATGGCTTCACAGTGACCTAATAGTGAATTTTTCTAGCTCAAGTGACAATCTACAAAGTAAATTGAGTGTTCATTTAAGTGGAAGTGGAAGTGGCAGCAGGAAACAGGTTGCGTTTATTTTTATTTTGTAGTGTCTGACTGTGATGAAACAGACATCAGATGTAAGTGGTATTAGTAGTAGTAGTTCTAAAAAGTATTTTTCTTAATTTATTAACCGAGATGAACTCTAATACATATAAAATGTAATAATTATTCTGAAACTATAGGGCCACTATTTGACAGCTAAGCCACGTTGCCACATCTAAGGCTCCGGCCTAGTGTAGAGTCGGCCATGCGTGAAGTCAAAACATATAGTCTTATCCACAGACCCATCTGTGAGTCCTATTTCAAACTTGTCATCTGCAGGCACCTGTCTGTTACTTTCTTACGTGACTATTGAATGCCCTTTTTTGCTACGTCTTACGTTACGTAACTCTGAATCTAGCATAATTCTGCTAAATCCTAGCAGTTGAAAAATAAAGCGTAATCTTGTTATGTCCATGAAATTGCGCCATTTTGTGTAGTGGTTGCAACAACATGCAATATAAGTTACCGTTTTTTTTCTTCTGTTTATTGTTAGTTAAATATCATATTCTGATTAATACACAGTTTGAGTTAGTAGGTCATTACGTTTTACTTCTACATGATACAAAATTTAAAATTAAAGCTGCGCTTATTTATCTTATAAAATACTTACAGCTGGATGCACATACTAACACTGGACTTATCAATCCTTTAGAGAGTTAAGGCTCAATTAGAGTGCTGTAAGGTAAGAGGTAACGTAAGACGTAAGAAAATAACACGTTACGACTATAAACTCTCTCATCTGATTCCACAGGTTTATTTTCTTACGTCTTACGTTACGACTATAAACCCTCTCATCTGATTCCAGAGGTTTATTTGCTTACGTCTTACGTTATCTCTTACCTTACAGCACTCTAAAAGATCTTAATTTCGGGACTTGGCAGTAACTACTGTGTTTGTATTAATGGGACAAGCACCGTTTTAATCGAAAAAACCCAGACATCTAAAATAAGCGCAGTGAAATTGGTGTTCATTTGATCATTCTTTTCAGACGTCACGAGGAAAAAAGACATTAGAGTTAGTAGCACTAGCTGCCAATGAACACCAAGAAGCTGCTGGCTCTTCGAAGGTGCAAACAATGCCTGAACACTTCTCTGTGGTAGATAACTTGACAGATAATATCACTGTATCGAGTCCAAATCAAGGAGATCTTATCCCAGCCTCAGGTGAAACTTTACAAGTTGTGGAAAATGTTATCTATATTTGAAATAGTCGATGAGATGCAGACATCTAATGCTGATGAAGACCTGACAAACGACATACGAAATACTTCGAAAAGCTCGAATAATAACACCACAAACGACGTCATATACGGATATTATCTATCCGAAAAAGAGTTAAATCTAGGAACAGAAGGTTGCAAGTCGAAAAGGAAAACTGTTTTCACACAAGAATGCAAAACTGAAAGAACAAGGCTCAAATACTTGGGACAGGCAAAAAGAGATCATCATAAGTGGACGTATGAAGTAAGAGGACAGGAAAGACAGATGAAAGAACGATGCGGTTATGATAATGCGTGTATGACTGGTCAATTTAGATGTTATCAGATATCTGAAACAGAAAGAAAGATACTATTTGATCACTTTTGGAGCTTGACATGGAAAGGAAAAAAAACTTTGATAGACAGTACGGTATCGCTCGTGGTCATCTCAAAGGCGCGAAATAGAAAGAATCCAAATATGGCTAGAAGGGTAGAGTTAAATGAATGCAAACTATTTGGAATCTATCAACTTCACGTATAGAATAATATGTTTATATGAGAATACAGAGAATTACTTAATCAGTCAATCCGACAATACTAAAATAGGGGGGTGGGTTGGCTCAGTGGTTAGAGTCGATGGCTCGTGAACCGAAAGATCCCGGGTTCGATTCTCGTTAGAGGCGGAAATTTATTTCTGGGTTTTTCAATCAAAAATAAATATCCATAAAAAAAGCTCAGCGAAGAATCCTCACCTGAGCGTTCACTGTTGACTTCTATTTATTAACAGTGCTGTTCCTAAGTGGCGTCGGGAAACAGCAACAAAGCCTACACAGAACACGAGGCTAATGACCAAAGCAGTCGATGCCAAGACACCGAATTAAAAAAAAAAAACTAAAGTATACAGTCCATCCTCAGTATTTCGAATTTAATAATTAAGAATAATATGGAGCTGAACAAAAAAGCTTCAAATTATTTGGAATCTGTCAGTTTTAGGTATAAAGGACATACTTATATGAAGACACATAAGATTAAGCAGCGAATTCGGTCAAGCCAAAATATACAGGGGGTTCCGTTTGAAATAGTTAAGATATCAGTGTTTGAAAAATTGATTTTTCCAAATCGTTAAATTTCATTTCATACTAGTAGCGACATGTGTCTCACAGAGCAGTTAAAATGCGATTTTTAGAAGCAATGATTTTTCGAAAAAAGTGTAATTTCGATTTACACAAAAACTAGACAGAATTTGAAAAAACTTAACAGCAGAAATATTTGGATTTAAGGGCCTAATCTGAAAATCGAAAAATATATAGGGCGACCCATTTGAAATAAAAAATGTTGACATTGTTGAATTTACTAGATCTACTCATTCTCCACGCTCGAGCTTATACAAGCAAATAAGCCCGACTTAGTCCTCCTCGATCATCAGCAGAAGGCGATGTTCGTTATCGAGTTCCTGGCACTTGCCAAGGTGAACATCGTATCTAAGGAGGAAAACCTTCGCAGGATATGGTCGGACTACATTGGATCACTAGATGGTATGAGGGATACGCTGCTCTCTGCACAACGCAAAATGCCGGTGTGCCGTGCGTAGGCGCACATCTTAGCCGCCAGAATGCAGAAAGCAGTCATCCATGGGCCCCTTCGTCTGCTTAGGACGCACGATTCGCGGACCCAGTGATTGCTGACCTCACGGTGTGTATAGGTGATGGAAGAACAGAAGGCCGGTGTGTCGGAGCCCGGGTTTGCACCTTTTGTTTGTGTTTTTTAGTGTGTTTTTTAGTGCCCCTAAGAACAACAATTATAATATCGCTTGTTTTCGATTATCAAATATCAAAAAGAAACTGGCATAGAATACGCATGTGGCTGTTAATCGATTTGCACTCATATTTTACCCATAATATATATTTGTATTACTTAGCACATTCAAGTAGTAAACGACCACTCTCTTTGTTGAAGTTATTAGCAAGTCATTATGTTACCGTACCTTTAAGATATGAGGATTTTATGTATGGATGCCTAACCTCTAAACGTATTTCTCAATTAGGTATGTATTTCTAAAATTAAAAACAACTGAAAACAATCAAAGACTTCAATAATCCAGAAATGTGATACCTCAAAGACCAAAAGTCAACGAAGTTAAAACGTTTTAAATGAACATCTAGCAGGCATACTTGACGAACAAGAAACGCTCATGATAGTATAGCTTTTGTACTGTTCTTTATTTACGGCTGAAGCAATTGGTGGTGAAGAATCATTGATATGATGCAAACAAAACCGAATGCCTGGTGCTGTAATTATATCTGACTCGGTTTTAAAAGCACTTCTGGAACTCAATTCAAACAGTTCCAAAATAGAGTATTCTTTATTGGTATAAACCAGTTGCTCTATCAGTTAGGCATTTGTAGAAAGAAAATTAGTTTTCTGTGGATAAAAGGTCATGTTAGAGTAGTAGATAGTGATAGGTAGACGGTGTTAGACGGTATCCCCCGTTGATCCTCATCGCACTGGGTACCACAACCCGCACCCGTATTAATAAGATGAAATGTCCGCATGTTTCCTCATTTAGCTTGTGGGTCAGATTCCTCACCTGTTTTTCTTCAGATTTAGTAGCAACAATGATGATGAACCACTTGAGTGAAAAAAATTGTCCGGACGTGAAGTTCCTTCCCCTTTGTTACATACAATAATTTAGTAGTTTAGTTCCACTTGGATCATTGCATGTACCGTCACCCAGTTGGAGTACTCCTTACCACACATTTACCGAGAATTCGCTGCAAATGTATATAGCCGTTTAAATGAACGATATTCGCCGTGGTTTGGACGCGGTGGAACAATCGCTTGGCCATCACGTTCACCGGACTTGACCCCACTTGAACTTTTCTTGTGGAGTATAATGAAACAGCAAGTTTATGTCGACGTGCCAAATACGTGTAAGAAGCTTATTTGCAAAATTATTCAAATCAGAGTTTAAATTCTACGGAACTATTAATAGTTTTAAGAAATTCTAAGGTGCCTTTAATATTGCTAATAGGGAGTAAACAACTTTTAAAATCATTTGATATGTTATGAGCAAGTCTGGCAGCTAAATATAAGGGACAATCGAGCAATATACATATGTAGATTGGAAACTGAAACGAAAAAAAAACTGAATTTGTATCCAACATTCGAATGTCGTATAAAAACTATAGTGACTTCCAAACGTGAAAAAAAAACTTCTAGCGCGTACCCCTACGCCGCCGCCGCGAGTAAGAGATTGGAGCGTGATGGGAAAAATTCTACAGGTACATACCGTCATCAATAATGCCGCTCCGTTCACAGCTTCTTCCTCAGTTGAGCAAGGAGGCATATGTGTTTGTACAGGTTAAATTTGATTGACGAATCCATGCATCAACGATTCGTGTCACTATGGAACAGCAGAAGAGTTCGGGATCAATGTTGAGGTACCCGCTAGAAGCTAGTGAGCGTGAAATGTAAACGTAATGTAATGTCGGAGGAAGGAAACAACTCACCTTTTAGTAGCTTATCCCACCACAGAAACAGCAAGAAGCACAGTATTTCTTTATTAATTATTGTATGTGTAGTTTATTGGTGCTATTTATAATTAAATGTTTGCACAGGTCAAGAGTAAAGTAAATAACAAAATAAATGTAAAAATATGAGTAACATCAAAAGTATAAATGTGCAAGTCACGTGTTATATACAATTAGAAAAAATAAATAAATTACGAAATACACAAACAAATACATATCAAGACTAACGAACTATTAACAAGTAGGTATGCAGAAAACATTTCTTGTTTTGTTTCGAAGAATACTACGAACACGTCAGGTCACCAAAATCATTGCTTAAGTACTCTTCTAGAGAGTAAAACGCTTTCTTAATTAGGTAACCTTTAATTATATTCCTAAATGCTTTTGGGCATAAGTTTCGGATGGATTCTGGAAGAATATTATAGAAGAGAATTCCATAGTAGTTAGAGCCATTCCTGGTTCTTGTTAGTCTGCTTCTAGGTAATATGAAGTTATTGTTATGCCTTGTGTTATACTCCTGGACTTCACTATGCTTTACATAGTCATGTAAGTTGTTTTTTACGAAATCTAAGCATGTTTGTATGTAAAGTGAAGGTAATGTCAGGATTTTTAGTGCAGTGAAAGTTTCTCTGCAAGGATCAGTATACTTAAGACCAGTCATGTACCTTACGCACCTTCTTTGTAATGAAAACACCCTTGGCATATGAGCTGAGTGACCCCAGTTCAAGAGAGCATATGACAACTTAGACTGAAAATATGCATAACAGCTTCTCAGCAAAATAGGCAATGAAACATTGTCCTTCAGATTTCGAAGTAAGTAGATTGCTTTCGATAGTGACCTTGAAACATGATTAACATGTGTTTCCCAAGTCATGTGTTCATCAATATGAACACCCAAGAGTTTAACTGATTTCATAGAATCAACATTATGTTTACGAAGAGTGATTACCATTGACTGCGTTTTTGATTCGTTAACTGTAAGTTTATTAGCCGAGAACCACTCTAATAGGTCAGAATTACGGTTTTCAGTATCAACTAAAAGTGAATGAATGGATTTTTGTCGATTTATTAAAGTTGTATCATCAGCAAATAAAATTAGGCCAGGAGTACAGTTTGATATATCATTCACATAAATCAAAAAAAGGATAGGGCCCAGCACAGAACCTTGAGGAACACCATTAAGGATTTCTGCTTTTGGAGAGGACGAGTTCCTGAAGGAAACAAACTGTTGCCTATTAATTAGGTATGATTTTATTAAATTTATGCTAGAACTGTGAAATTTATAGAATGCAAGCTTTTCCAAAAGAATATCATGTTGCACACAATCGAAGGCCTTCGTTAGATCAAATAAGCTGGCCATACCATACAAATTGTCTTCGTAAATACTATTCACAAAACCAGTAAATTGATTAATAGCTAATGCGGTCGATTTGTTGTTACGGAATCCAAATTGGGATGTAGTAAATAGTTTATTGATTTCAAAATACTCGTTAATCTGGTTCTTAAGGAGTATTTCAAGTATTTTGGCAAATATAGGTACTAAAGAAATGGGTCTCTAATTTGACATATCATTCTGATTTCCGTGCTTAAAAATACTACTTTAGCTACTTTGAAAAAGTCTGGGAAAGTATTACTGTTTATACAGATATTATAGATTTTAGTTAACGGATAAATAATAAGATTTTGCAGAGTTTTTATAATTATCACATTAAAGCCAAATACGTCATTGCTTTTAGAATTTTTCAACTTATTTATTGCTGATCTAACATCATTATATGTAACTTCTTTGAAATTAAATTCACATTCAATAATACGATTATCAAAATAACTAAGAGGGGATGTACTGGAAGGAGGAATATTGTTTACTAACTTCGATGCAATGCTTATGAAGTAATCGTTAAATTCAGTGGCGCTTATGACTGTTGAATCATCTGTATTTTTTCTGATTTACGGATTGAGACTTTTTATGACGTTCCAGGATGCTAGTTGCTTGTTACTAGCCTCATTTATATAACGATCATTTGCATCTTGTTTAGCTTTAATAACCTCCCGTCTATAACTGTATCGCAGTTTGTTCATGTATTGTCTACTAACAGCATTGGGGTTAGTTTTATGTTGATCAGATAGGAAAATCAAAGATTCTCTCATGTACTTCAGGTGATCATTGAACCAATTTACCACACTTATGCCTTTATCATTGTTAAAAACGCGAGATTTAATGGGTAGGTTTGTATCGACAGCATTACTCATAGTTACAATAAATCTTTCAACTTTAGAATCAATGCTGGTTTCAGGGTCACTTATGAACTCCCACGATACTGATTCAATGCAGTTGTATAACATGTTGAGACCATGTTGTGTTATTGGCCTGTAATTAGCCCTAAAGGAACCTGTTTTACTGAATTTGAAATTGAATCTATAATCTATAGCTAAGTGGTCAGAAAAATAAGTGTCAAAAACACAGAGGCTATTCTTTAAAGCAGGACAATTTGTAAATACAAGTCTTACGTTACGTGACTCTGAGCGCTCCTTTACACTTTTAGCAGACGACTTGTTTAGAATCCTCCGAACAATTGCCTTGCCTATCGCAGAAACCAAGGGACTTAAAATTTTCCTACTTTTCTGATGTATACAAACATACGAGTATTACTTTAGATCGTTCTGTATTTGTGTGAGGTAGAAATCATTGAACTGATTTTAACTTAATTTCGACACCGTATTATTACCGTGGCGACGGCGATGACGGAAAACGGGTATGACTTTTAGCAATAATCAAAAAACTAAAACTATAAAAACAGCCCAAACTTCGTTTTTACGCGTTTTAGGGTGTATATATGTCTATTTGTAATAGTTTAAGGGTTGTGATGTAGATTAGTAAAGTGAAGGGAACTGGTAACACCCAGTATATTGTGTTGCTCCAATTCGAAAGGAGGTTACCAGTTCGGGGCGTGAGATATTGGAAAATAAGCGTATATTTGTTTAACTAAGATTGCTTATAAATAGAGTGAGTGTGTTAAGTATGTCAATAGGATGTGGGTTAGATATAAGATACATCTGGAGTTTGTAACGAGGTCAGCAAGTTTCAAGTATGCAGTGATTTTACTCAGGGCTCCCCTAAGCCTCCAGTCAAGTGTAGTGCATTTTGAGGTTGGCACGAGTAAAGATTGCATTATTCTAACCGAAGAGATATCTGAGGGAGTATTTGTTGCTAGTGCTGCTGTTAAACCAAATCATAGTAAGATTCCTGTCCGAATATTGAGTGTACATGAACATGATGTTCAGTTAAAAAACTTCAGACCAAAAACAAAGCCACTCAGTGAATACGAAATATTCAGGTTCAACACTTCCGACAAAACTGTCGATAGAATAGAGGCAATTTTAAGTATGCTAAAACTTGATCACCTGAGAGAAGCAGAAAGGCATTTGATCCAAAAAATTTGTCCAAATATTCAGATGTTTTTTATTTAGACAACGACCCTCTTACAACGACCCTCTTACAACCACAAACATCTGTAAGCAAAAGATCAATTTGCAGCCATCTACGGCTCCTATATATGTTAAACCCTACCGGTTACCACAGGTTCAGACAGAAGAAGTAAATAGACAAGTAGAAGACATGTTAAAGAACGGTATAATCGAAGAGGGCAAATCACCGTGGAACTTTTCCATTAGTAGTCCCAAAGCATGCGGATAGTGAGGGAAATAAAAATGGCGGTTAGTTTTGGATTACAGACGTTTAAATGACCACATACAGGATGATAAATTCCCTCTACCGGGCATAACCGAAATCCTAGATTCTTTGGCGGGAGCAATGTATTTCTCGCATTTAGATCTGCCACAAGGATATTACCAAGTAGAGCTCGAGACGGAAAGTAGACCCTATACTGCCTTTGTCACCGACAAAGGGCAATTTCAAATGACAAGACTTCCTATGGGGTTGAAGATAAGTTCATTCTCGAGGGCTACGTCAATAGCAATGACGGGCTTGAATAACTCTTCGTGTTTTGTTTATTTATACGATTTGGTGATTTTTTGAAATAGTCTAGCTCACCATAACCAAAATTTGGTGAAAATACTGGACAGGCTGCTTCAAGTAAATATGAAATTAAATTCAAGGAGATGCGATTTTCTGAAACAAGAAATGTTGTATCTAGGCCATCTGATATCGAAGGAAGGCAATCGTAAACTTCCCAATTCCAAACGATGCAAACGAAACGAAACGATTTGTAGCTTTTGTGAACTACTACAGAAAGCATATAGCGAACTTCGCAGAAATAGCTGCACCTCTAAAATACGAGTATTTAAGTAAAAAGGTAGTACCGTTTAAGTGGGATTCGCAATGCTAGCAAGCTTTTGAACGATTGAAGCAGGCGTTAGCGAATCCTCCCGTTTTGCAGTGTCTAGATTTTTTGGAGACAAACACTTTTATTAAGACCGACGGCCCTAATGTGTCTCTGGGGGCGGTATTGTCGAATAAAGATGACAAACCTGTCGGTCTGTCTGTCGGTCTGTCTGTCGGTCTGTCTGTCGGTCTGTCTGTCGGTCTGTCTGTCTGTCGGTCTGTCTGTCGGTGTGTCTGTCGGTCTGTCTGTCGGTCTGTCTGTCGGTCTGTCGGTCTGTCTGTCGGTCTGTCTGTCGGTCTGTCTGTCGGTCTGTCTGTCGGTCTGTCTGTCGGTCTGTCTGTCGGTCTGTCTGTCGGTCTGTCTGTCGGTCTGTCTGTCGGTCTGTCTGTCGGTCTGTCTGTCGGTCTGTCTGTCGGTCTGTCTGTCGGTCTGTCTGTCGGTCTGTCTGTCGGTCTGTCTGTCGGTCTGTCTGTCGGTCTGTCTATCGGTCTGTCTGTCGGTCTGTCTGTCGGTCTGTCTGTCGGTCTGTCTGTCGGTCTGTCTGTCGGTCTGTCTGTCGGCCTGTCTGTCGGCCTGTCTGTCGGTCTGTCTGTCGGTCTGTCTGTCGGTCTGTCTGTCGGTCTGTCTGTCGGTCTGTCTGTCGGTCTGTCTGTCGGTCTGTCTGTCGGTCTGTCTGTCGGTCTGTCTGTCGGTCTGTCTGTCGGTCTGTCTGTCGGTCTGTCTGTCGGTCTGTCTGTCGGTCTGTCTGTCGGTCTGTCTGTCGGTCTGTCTGTCGGTCTGTCTGTCGGTCTGTCTGTCGGTCTGTCTGTCGGTCTGTCTGTCGGTCTGTCTGTCGGTCTGTCTGTCGGTCTGTCTGTCGGTCTGTCTGTCGGTCTGTCTGTCGGTCTGTCTGTCGGTCTGTCTGTCGGTCTGTCTGTCGGTCTGTCTGTCGGTCTGTCTGTCGGTCTGTCTGTCGGTCTGTCTGTCGGTCTGTCTGTCGGTCTGTCTGTCGGTCTGTCTGTCGGTCTGTCTGTCGGTCTGTCTGTCGGTCTGTCTGTCGGTCTGTCTGTCGGTCTGTCTGTCGGTCTGTCTGTCGGTCTGTCTGTCGGTCTGTCTGTCGGTCGGTCTGTCTGTCGGTCTGTCTGTCGGTCGGTCTGTCTGTCGGTCTGTCTGTCGGTCTGTCTGTCGGTCTGTCTGTCGGTCTGTCTGTCGGTCTGTCTGTCGGTCTGTCTGTCGGTCTGTCTGTCGGTCTGTCTGTCGGTCTGTCGGTCTGTCTGTCGGTCTGTCTGTCGGTCTGTATGTCGGTCTGTCTGTCGGTCTGTCTGTCGGTCTGTCTGTCGGTCTGTCTGTCGGTCTGTCTGTCGGTCTGTCTGTCGGTCTGTCTGTCGGTCTGTCTGTCGGTCTGTCTGTCGGTCTGTCTGTCGGTCTGTCTGTCGGTCTGTCTGTCGGTCTGTCTGTCGGTCTGTCTGTCGGTCTGTCTGTCGGTCTGTCTGTCGGTCTGTCTGTCGGTCTGTCTGTCGGTCTGTCTGTCGGTCTGTCTGTCGGTCTGTCTGTCGGTCTGTCTGTCGGTCTGTCTGTCGGTCTGTCTGTCGGTCTGTCTGTCGGTCTGTCTGTCGGTCTGTCTGTCGGTCTGTCTGTCGGTCTGTCTGTCGGTCTGTCTGTCGGTCTGTCTGTCGGTCTGTCTGTCTGTCTTTCGCGTTTTTCTACCCTCGTAATCTCAGTAACTGTTGCATGGATTGTGATGAAATTTGGGTATCTATATGTTGTGGGGTCCTAGTAGGTAATGCTGCTAAAATTTTGAAAATCGGTACATTGGCGGCGGAATAATTAGCAAAAAACAAAAAATTAAATATTCTTAGTTTTTAGGCGTTTTAGGAGTTCCTGATCATTTTCTACTTTTTTTGGGTGGGGGTAAATTTGGGGTGGTTGGGGGGTGGGGGGTTGTAAAACTGAAAAATATTTTGTATTCATAATGGGCTGTCCATTGACTTGTAAATGAAAAACCTAGTGGCATAATACACTTTTTTAGGTCCATCCGAACACTGCCTTGCTCATTATAGAAACCAAGGCACTTAGAATTTTTGATGTAGGCATACGAGTATTGTTTTAGGTCGTTCTATAATATTGCAGAACGCAAAAATTATTGAATTGATTTTAATGAAATTTTTACACAGTATTACTATCGCGGTGAGGATGGAGAACGCATATGTTTTTGAAAAATCGTGCCAGTGGCGGCGCAGCAATAATAAAAAACTAAAAATATAAAAACAGATGAAACTTTGTTTTTATGCGTTTTAGGGGTTTCTGATATTTTCTACTTTTTTTGGGTGGGGTGAAATTGGGGCGGTTGGGGAGTGGGGAGTTGTAAAACCGAAAAATTTGTTGTATTCATAATAGTTCATCCACTGACCTGTGGAAGAAATACAAAGTGGCATATTCTTTTTTAAGTCCATCTGAATATTGGGACTTAGAATTTTGAGATGTATGAGGTATGCATTATACAAGTATTGCTTAATTTCGTTCTATGTATATTACGTAAAGCGAAGATTATTGAATTGAATTTGATGAAATTTTGACACAGAATTTACTATCGCGGCGGAAATGGAAAACGCGCCAGTTTCTGAAAAATCGTGGCGGCGCAACAATAATCAAAAAACTAAAAATATGAAAACAGCTCATACTTCGTTTTTAGACAGTTTAGAGGCTCCTAATCGTTTCGCGTGTCCAGTTGAAGCATGCAGAATAAAAACTGTGGCGTCCTATTTGCTAAGGTGGGAGACGCAAGAAACTATTTACGAGAGTTTTTGTGTTGGATGTTTTTTTGTGCGCGGGTGAGCGATGATTTGGTTGCAAGGGGGTGTCGGACTATAGATTCATGCAATGGGAAAACAATAAAATAGTATCATTACTATGTGTGGGAAGTAGGTACTGAGTCAATCAACTTGACTCCATTTTTTTTCTATTATTGCTGCTCCGCCACTGACAGGATTTCTAAATACCATACGCGTTTACCATCCTAGCTATGTTAATAATACTGTTTCAAAATTTCATTAATGTAAATTTGAATTATTATTACCGTGGCGAGGATGGAAAACGCGTATGGCTTTTAGAAATCGTGTTAGTGGCGGCGCAGCAATAAACACAAAAATGTATAAAAACAGCTCAATCTTCCAAACTTCGTTTTTAAGCGTTTTAGGGATAATTTTCTACTTTTGGGGGGATGATAAAATTGGAGTGAAAAGGTAGTGGGGAGGGCGTTGTAAGACTACAAAATTTGTTGTGTTCATAATAGGCTGTCCCTTGACCTGTGAAAGAAAAGCCTTGCGACTTAACACACTTTTTTGCGGGAGGGCGATGATTTGGTTGGAAGGTGATCTCAGACTATAGCTTCATGCTATGGGAAAATAATAAACTGGTCTCACTCTAGTGTATGGGAAGTACTGAGTCAATCAACCTGCCTTCTTTTTTTGTTTTTTTTGCAACTTTCTACTTTGTAAACAAATCTTATATAGATGGGCTGTATTATACAATACTCCTACTCCTATAGATGCCCTCTATCCTGAATCAGGCATCAGCCCACATTATACCATGTCGAGTTCCACATACTATACCTATGAAATCATAAAGCACTTACTCATTGAAATGCTGCCTGTAAAATACGGACACCTGACTGTGATACAGAACAGATGCAAATGAGGGTTTGCTGATACATTGTTTTCGGTCTTCAGTCGTAGTATTGGATGCGTTGGTACCGTCGGCTGAATCGATAATGTTTAGTGAAGACGCAAACATACTTTCCATCGACTCTTCTTGAATGATGAAACCAGGTCTTGGTATTACGTGCTTTTCCTAATTTATCTTCAAGAAGTGAATTTATTAATTGCAACAATTTGATAGTATAATGTTACATAAGTTTATGGCAGTCAATAGTGGTTGTCTCTATGTTATACTATACTTAGTTGTTCCATCAATAAAAAATTTCGTATATGGTTAAAGATCAACTTTCACTAACCTTTCGACCATCTCTGAGACCTTTATCAAAGTACAGAATTTAAGAAAAAATTACAGTGACACTGTTTGACAGTTGTGCCAGAAAACAACTTTTGTTTTTTTGCCAGTTAACTACATATTTAAGTCAGTGCTTATGTTTGGATAATATGACACCGAGACTGCAACAGTAATATCAGACAATACCGCACCTCTTCGGGATTCAACAATCACCTGCCACAAATTCATTTTTCGTCAAAATACTTTTTACTTTGAAAGGCTACAGAAGTGACCGAAGCGTCCGTAAAGGTTTATCTTCCAGCACATGTGGTGTCATTAACGAGCTAGTAAAGCGCGATAGATCTGACAACCAATCACAGGACTAGATTCAGAGACTATTTAACACTCGTCTTTTTACCGCCATCGAAAGAAACATCTACTGGCCTTAGGACACATACAGGGTGTTTTCAAAGTTGGGACTTTCCTTTTCTGAAGCAACTGCCTTTAAAATGACAAAGCTAATGTGTGGTGAATCAGCGGCAGAAGAATAATACATAATATGTAAAAAATACTATTCGTCTGCTGTGAGGTTTTAAGTGTGATCCTGTGACATGAGTTTTATCGATACAGTTCGAAATTCGCGCCTCAAAACTGGAACAACAACTCGAGAGACCTCACACGCGCACGTCCACGTATGCTCCATAACCACCTACGTTTTTGCGAGTATTATGATCGCGAAATTTTTCGATTTTGAGATAATATGTATTTGGGCGTTTTATGATGCCTACATAACGAAAATCCACGTCACTCATTTCCGTCGGTCGGTCGGTCTGTTTGTCTGTCTGTCGCGTTTTTTATAGCCTCGTAATCTCAGTAACCGCCGCATGGGTTATTATGAAATTTGGGTAGCGTTATGGTGTGGGGTTGTAGTAGGTATATAATTTTGAAAATCGGTGCATGGGCGGCGGACTAATTAGCAAAGAACAGAATAACTCAAGTATTCTTCGTTTTTAGGCGTTGTAAGGGTTGCTGATCGTATTCTACTTTTTTTTTGGGTGAGGTTGAAATTGGGGTGGTTGGGGGGTGGGGGGGTTACAAAACTGAAAAATGTGTTGTATTCATAATTGACGTATGGAAAGAAAGACCAGGCGGCATGGTACACTTTTTTAGGTCCATCCGAACTTTGCCTTGCCTGTTACAGAAACCAAGGATCTTAGAATTTTCTGATGTATATGTTACGGTTAAAGTCCGAAATAACGCTAATCTTAAGAATAACCAGTTAATGTGGAGAATAACATGTCTGGATGTCTGGTTGGTTAATATCCGAATATTAAATGTGCCGGAGCACGATTCGGACATTAACCGGCTAATGTTGACATTAACCGTTGCGCCTTGTTAAACTAGATTTTCGCATACGCCTGACACTCGGCTGACAAACATAAGAAGTATTGCTAGCGAAAATTGAATGAATTAGAGTAACAATTAATTAAAAATGTCCATGAATTCAAAGACCTATTTTACGAGAGTTTTAGGAAGCTTATTTTCTCAAAAAGGGACGATAATAACAGTGCATAATTGTCCCAAGAAAAGTATGATTTAATTTGCTGGGAACAGCCAGGTATGAGAACGGCGTTGTCATATCGACGCTTGGCCAAATATGATTTTGTGAAGGCAGAAAACAAATTGAAGCTCATTGTAGCTTTACAGGAGGGTAAGAAGACATTTTTATATTACGTAAAAAATGAGGATGTAATGGTTCACCCGTTTTCAAAATTATTTTTATATTATTTACTTTGTTTACCATACACAAATAGTTTATAACTTCCATTTTTAGCAACTACCTAATTATACTAGTAACGTTTTCATAAGTGTTCGCTTCTAACTTCTTCCTTTTCCCATCTCTATTTCTTTCAGCTGGAAATATTATTATGTTACACAATTTGCGCATACCTAATGAGTGGGGAGTATGCCCCCTCTCTCACTACCTCTATAAATGGGTGGCGTTGCATCACTCGCCCCTTTCAATCTTTGACAGTTAATACTTATAGTTATGTGTTCCTAAGACAATCTTCTTACCTTGTGAACATATGGGGTGCCACCATGTGAACACACCACTTCGGGGCATCACCCTTTTTTGGGATGCCACCAGCACTTCTCCGGATAACCATTCTTCTTTGGGGTACGGATGTAACACCTTCTTTGGAGCACCACCTTCTCTTCGGAAGGGCACCACTAGAACTACTCCCTGGACTTCCCCCCGAAGCTAATTTCTTGTTTTTGAAAAAATTAGATAAAATATACATATGTACTGCATTCATATATACTGAAATAAATCTTTATTAAACCACTGTTGTCCTGTTTTCATTTCTTGGCGGCTAGCTAGACTCACGCAGAAACGCACGCACACACAGGCCCTTGTCTCATACAATCCGATTGAGCTGCTGGTTGCTATGGGCAACATGTTGGTTGGTGGCTCATCACCAAGCAGCGCTTTTATTGTTACAAATTGCCCCCCAACGTGAGGCCAGATATTGGCTACAATCTGGTGTTGTGTGTGTGTCTTGGAGCTGTCTTGAAGTGAAATTATGGATAACTTTTTCAAAATTCCATTTCGGTCTATGAACTCAAAATTCCATTTTATAATTTTTTTTTGATGCAGTACTTTCATTTGGCATATATATTTTATTATTTCATATTTTTTGTACTATCATCAGCTTATTTTTTTATAGTTTTCAGGGTGATTGTTGGTCCAAACCTATTTTCAATTTTTTTTATTGAGGTATATTTGAAGTTCTTTAAATTTTTCTAGTAATTTTTGTCTATTAGTGTATTTCATTTGTGACTGAGATTTTATTTCCTTATGCATTATTTTTTGTACTGTCTTGAGACATTTCGCATATGCATTAATTTATAAATCTGAGCGTATGATGTAAATGCTTCTCTAAGATATCTGGTATTTGGATATAATTCACAGGTCATAATCATATACCTACAGTTTTTTGTATGGTTTTTTTTTGTAGCTATACATTTTGTGTGGTATTTGGACAACTACATTTCTCTTTAGTAATTTGCTATTTATTTCAGTTAGTAACTCATTCATACTTTGAAATTTTCATAAGATGACATTAGTTTTTTTATTATTTATAGAAGGGTGGTATATATGTGCAACTATGTACTTGCATATATATTTAATTTCCTGGGTTAAGACATAAATTGATGCACACACACATAGAACATATATTGATATTTCAAAAAAAAATTTTTTTTGATCTTTTATTAAACAAATGGTAGTAGGTACTTTGATTTTTTTTCTTTGTTATGAATTGTTGTATTCTGAAGTTTTATCGATATGTGTAGTTGATTTATCTGGCAAATATTTTGATATTAGAGCATTTTAGTCTCTGTTTTGTTTTGATTGAAAGACTGATAAGAGTAGTCATATTTGTTGAGGCCAGAAAAATGATTTTAAGATTTTGAGCATCACTCCAGAACACTAGTTTCTAATGCTTTCAAGTACATACATGCTCGGGTGTTTTTTTTATCTTTTGATGAAGTGTTTACTATTTTTAGTATTGCACTTCTTGTTAGCTTTTGTCTCTCGATTTTCTAGTTGAGGTCTTATTTAAAGGTAACTATGCCTATCACTAAGCGAGTTCAGATTTAAATAGTGGTCGGTACTTTTGTTTGTTACCTATATAGTTTTTGCTTATAATCTCCTGTTACAAAACACTTCATACGCCCTGCTGTACTGGGCGAAGATGCGAGACGTTTGAAAGGAAAATGCGCTGTTATTCTCCCTTCAAGCGTCAGTGTCAAAATTAATTAGCCAGCGCCTCTTGAAATTGTAGGCGGCAGTAAGGGTCTGCCAGTAGATCTCCATAGGACGTTTAAGATCGTTGTTAACCAACCTTGTGTATTATCATAGCCCCAAAAACTTCACATGCCCTGCTGTACTGGGCGCGGATGCTTAATGTTTGAAGGGAAAATGTAATTCTCTATTTAAGCATTAGCATCCAAAAGAATTAGCCAGCGCCTCTTAAAAATTCTAGGCAGCAGTAAGAGTCTGCTAATAGATCCCCTTAGAACATTTAAAACCGTTGCTTGCAACCTTGTGAAAAATCATGGTCCAAAATTTTCATCGATAGGGACATTTTTTTCATAACATTCAATTGTGACAATCTTTTAATTTAACATCGATTTCCAAACTCTGATCAAATTTAAATTCAACCGTACTGAACATTTGTGAGCACACTCTTTAAGTTTTTACTGATATTTTTGATAGTTCTTAAAACTTTGATTAATTGTTTTAATTTATAATATAAATCCATTGAATTTCGTGGTATATGTATGTTTCCAGAAATATTATTTGTGATGGAATTTTTCCATATTTTGTATTATAGAGACTGATGTAAGTCCTATGACGTTTCTTGGATCGAAAGCGTTTTCTTTATATGCACTTTTTGTTCATGAGTCTCAGAGTCTGTCGTAATTTGAATTCCTATAAATCTGGTGTATTTCGAGCAGCTCTTGAAACCTCTGGCGTATAAGAAACACTTTTGATATGGTACATTGTAATGTACATTGTTTGTTGGTAGATTTCTGAAATCCTATGATCATTTATGCCATACCATAATCATGTCATTTCAATTTTATTTGAGTCTATGAATTCTTTTTCGACTTTTAAATTTTTACTTATGAATAGGGTCATCCCTGATTGTCGCTATCCTCTTGAGTGTATCCTGATATGCGTTCCTATAAATCTGCAGCGTATCTGGAGCAGCTTTTGCAGGTTTGCGATATTCATGTTTGATTTGTTTTCATGGTACTTACTCATTATAGTAGAATCCTTACGAGTTTAAAATCACTTTAAAATTCATGACTTTGAAGGAAAAATTAACTTGGCTTTCATGAACGAAATTATCCCTGATTGTCTCTATCCTCTTGAGTGTATCCTGGTGTGCGATCCTATAAATTTGCAGCGTACTTGGAGCAGCTTTTGTAGGCTTGAGATTTTCACGTTTAATTTTTTTTTCATGTGATCTGCTTATCACAGCTTAGTTTTTTTAAAATCACTTTGAATTTATGACGTTACAGTTTTCACTTTGCATTCATAACTTGACATGGGTTTGTTACAATTTTAGTAATATGATATTTGATACATTGAAATCATGGTTAAAATTTCTTGCAATTTTGCATTTCATCTTCACATTTTGCTTATTCGAACTTTTCATCGATTAAGATCCTTGTGCTTACATGCTCACAAATAGTTCAAGCTCTTGATTGTTATTGTATCTGCTTATACAATCTTCATAAGATTTTTCCTGATCAGATCTTACACTTACATTGATAAATGAAAATTTTTGGAACCAATTCATTAATGAACATCAGATGTGTGATACTTATTTCACTTAAACAGTTTTGCTTATTTTAAATTGTCACATGATGTATAAATTTTACCTGAATTTAGTTTTGAATCCAATTTGAGGAATACATTTTCCCTGAATCCACTTTTCGAATTTGACATGATGTATAAATTTTCCCCTGAATTGATTTTTGAATTGTTGTTGTTGGTCCTTTGTAAGTTTATTCTTTTGAATTCTATATGACACAGAACTTTGTAATAAAAGCGTTGCTTGGTGATGAGCCACCAACCAACATGTTGCTCATAGCAACTAGCAGCTCAATTGGTTCGCATGAGACAAGGGGATGTGGGTGCGAGCGTGTGTGCGTGAGTCTAGCTAGCCTCCAAGAAATGAAAACAGGACAATAATGGTTTAATAAAGATTTATTTCATATATATGAATGCAGTACATTTGTGTTCTATCTGATTTTTTTTAAAAAACTTATCTTCGGAGGGAAGTCCAGGGAGTAGTTCTCATGGTGCTCTTCCGAAGAGAAGGTGGTGCTCCAAAGAAGATGTTGCATGCTGCTGGTGGCACCCCAAATAAGGCTGGCTTCTTCAGAAGGAGTTCTGGTGGTGTCACCCCGAAAAAGTGTTCATGATGGTGGCATGGAGAGTGTGGTTTTCCTTGGTGGCACCCCGGAAAAAAGGTGGTTTTCCTTGGTGGCACCCCGAAAAAAAGGGTGGTTTTCCTGTGAATGAGTTATGGCTGGTATTAGCACCTTGTGGAGAACTTCACAGGACTTCACGATCTGTTTCTGAAGTATGGACCTTCATGCGTTCTTACATTTTGAAAAATTGCGTTCATATACTTCAGAAACAAATCTATGAAGTAGCATGGGGATATTAAAAAGCCAAAGAGCAGATAACTTTCAAATGTTCACATGGTAAAAATTAAAAGAAATATA
Organism: Callosobruchus maculatus; assembly: GCA_951848785.1. NCBI lineage: Eukaryota > Metazoa > Arthropoda > Insecta > Coleoptera > Chrysomelidae > Callosobruchus > Callosobruchus maculatus. Next base: position 1,030,791 of record CATOUR010000103.1, read on the forward strand.
TGTATATACAAGAGCGAATAGATAGAACAATAGTTAAAAAAAAACGATTCTTAAATGCTTTGTATTTTCAGTCCTACCGGATCTTTTCAGATATATAGTGATAAATAAAAAAAATGTATAAAGTATGTTCAAAAATTTACAAACTTTTTTCTCACGCCTGGTAAAACAAAATTACAAAAATGTCCAACAGATCTTTTCATTGCGTTCTTAATTAGCAAATCTGACTGCTAGGTATTTTTACGTAAGGAATGTTATTATACAAATTTGAAACATAAAACACACACAAGATAAGGCATTTTAACACAAAAATATGTGGCTAGAAACAAAGAATAATGTGCAGCGACTCTTTTGTTAGATAATTAATAAACATACAGTGCATGATTGACTTGATATTTAAAGATTACAATGTTCGCCATCACATGTTCATGGAAAAAAAATTTATAAATCGGAAAAACTACATTCCTACACATAGCTGTAAAATTAAGAGCAGAAGCAATAAAAATATACGAAACCATAGCAATTAAATCGTTATGATTTTGTATTGGGGACATGAATCCCTTACCTTGGTTATCACATAATTGCACAGACACAAAAATTATCTCAGAGACATAACTATTTGTATTAACTGTTAAAGATTAAAAAAAAGGGTGAGTGATGTATCGCCACCCATTTTTATAGAGGTTAATGTCAGTAGTGAGAGAGGGGGCATACTCCCCACTCATCAGATATGCGCAAATGGTGTAGTATACTAACATTTCCAGCTGACAAGAATAGAGATGGGAAAAGGAAGAAGTAAGGAGTAAAACAGTTTTAAAAATGTAACTAGTATAATGAGGAAGTAGTTGCTAAAAATGGAAGTTGTAAACTATTTGTATATGGTATCCAAGTAAATAATGTAAAAATAATTTTGAAAACGGGTGAACCGTTACAACTTCTCTGAATTTACTTCGTAGGAGAAATACTTAGCGGCATATTACACTTTTTTAGGTCCATCCGAACATTGGCTTGCCTATTACAGAAACCAATTTTGTGATCTGTACATACGTTCTATGTATCGCACCTCCAATTCAATACTGCCATAAGTGCAATTTTTGTAGATTTTGAGATAAGGCGCTATTTCACCTTCAAATGTGTCAAACTATGACATGCAATAATGCCACACTTCATGAAGTTATGGAATATGTACATTTGTTACATATGGCTACATTGAATTTGCAGTTACATATACTTCAATACAGCCACATTTCCATATATGGCAGTAGTTCATCAGAAAAGAGCTGCCATTTTCTACCATACCGCCGCAAATGTATTATGTGGCTGTATTGCACGTAAAGCGAGCATAACAATTCCACCATATAACGTAAAATTATTTACTTGTTTTCATAGTCTCGCGCTTCTGTCATTATTGATTGAACTTTTTAAAAAGCCCTATATGGGCAGGAGCTAACAACAAGATGAGTGCTAGATCCAAATTGATTGTGCAACATGCTCTGTTGGCTGCGGAGTCTGGATTAGATCAAAATAGAGGCTTGTGTTAGGCGTACAAAAACAGTAATGAAGAAGAAAGGCAAGGCAAGCAAATAGAACACGAACGTCACCTTAAAAATAAGATAAAACTAGGGAAAAGAATAAGAAAGACGTCGCAAAAAGCCGATAAAATAGTGACACCGTTGGATCCTGCTCTGATTTACAAGCGGTGCTACCAACACCTTCTGTTGGTGTTTCCACATTCTTTTATAAATGTAGACTAAACTGCTTAAATTTCACTATCTTTAAGATAAATTCTAAGAAAGGGTTTTCCTACTTTTGGAATGAGGCTATTGCTTCACGAAATCGCTCCATCTGTTTTTGAATACCTGTCTAAGTTGCCAGCAGGAAAAGATGTCAAACAATTGTCGAGTGGGGATTAGCAAATAAAGTACAGTCCAACGTACAAAAAACTCAGACAACAACACTTACAAAGAAGTCTTACGATGGCTTACCAACCTGGAAATGGAGGGTCACCCCATAGTCGAATCACCTTCCGTCAAGTTTTTGGGGATCAACAATATCATGTCCTGGCACGATCGCGTCGTCAGTATTGCTAAAACCGCATCCCAGAAGCTTGGAGTTTTGTTCCGCTGTAGGCAGTTGTATACACCAGAGCAACTGCTGCTGCTCGACAAGGCACAGATCCGACCATCTCTGGAGTATTGCTCCCATGTGTGGGGATGCGCTCCGATGCACTCTCTAAAGCTTCTGGATACTATCCAGAAAAGAGCAATTAGATTAATCGATACGCCTAACCTCACAAAGGACCTCCACAGCCTGGAACATCGAAGGAGGGTGGCTGACCTATCCCTGTTCTACAGATTCTATCACGGAAGATGTTCAAGTGAGCTCTCCCAGATAATAACACCAAAGGCCGTCCGAACCTCTGCGAGCTCATCCTTACCAGGTCGAAGTCCTTACTCCCCGAACCAGTCTCCTACAGCATTCCTTCTTTTGGAGAGCTTCGATGCTGTAGAATCAGCTGCCGGGGAATTTTCCGGACGGCTACAACCTGCAGCGTTTCAAATCTAACGTGAACCGACACTTATCTTCTCGCAGCGCTTCTACAGCGCCATAGGCTTTCAGCCTTTGCGGGAGGCTGACCATAAAAGAAACTTGAATCGATGAGTTCGACAACCGTACATGTCCAAAATTGACATTCCGAGAAAATCAATAAAAACCTTTTAACTTTAAAACTTCTAGATATATGCTATTGGCATGCATAGAAAAACTTTAGATCTGTTGGTTAGCAATGTATTTTTGATAATAGTTTTCCAGAAAATAGAATGGTATATCACTGACAGATAAAAATATCTAATGGACATGTACGGTTTTTGAACTCAATCCCGAATAAGAAAAAACAGGTGAAATTTCTTCGCTTTATTCAATATTTGTTGAAATTATAAAGGAAAAATACAACATCAAAACCGTAAGCTCGGTCATTCTAATCATCATTTTCCGCATTTGTCGTTTTCCATGATGTAACATGGTAATAAAGTTCCAATGTTTCACCTTGGATGTGATGCATTACCTTCTTGATGTCTGCGATTTTTGTCTCATTGATAGGTACAGGATCTTTATAGGCCCCATTATTGGGGAGGGGTGGACTTTCTTTGTGTTCTTTCAGCAATTTGAAAGTATCGCAGTGTAAACCATCTATATATTCCCACGTTTTTACATATCCAGGACTGGAACTTTCATATAAGAACTGCCTGTAGTTTGACACCGCAAAAGTTTCTCTCTTGGAACCAACACCTCGATTCAAAGTACTACACGTTTTCTTATAGTAGTCTGGCCACCAGTTTTTGAAATCAATAATATCGGAGTATCGAAGCTGCTTCACAGTGAATGGTTGCTTTTTTCTGGAAGTTAGTATCATGTCCTCATATTCTTCTGGAATATAGATTCTATCATGCTTTCTGAAACTCCGCTTTACACAGCCAAAATCTCAGTCGCAGGGCAGAAATGAATGGCCTCTTATCGGGAAGTAGTGATATATCTTTTTGAATCTCTTAGTTGCCTGCAATGCCAAGAGAAAACGGACCATACTTTGATTCCGGTTCTGCCCGGCACATCCATCGGAAAACAAGTGGAGTTCAGTGATTTCAGGGGGTATATGATTCATTATGTAATCATTACATTTTGAGAAGTTTGTTGAGGAATGTGCACACTTCATTAGGTCCTTTATGACCTTGGCCTTCATGATAAGTGTAAAAATGACCTGTATTCTCTTTTATATTATGTATTTGGAATGCGTATACCCAGAGCTGCCTATAATAAAAAATTTCTTGGACTGGAATATGTGGCAGTGGCATATTCTGCATGTAGTCAAAAGCCAGTCCCATTACATCTGGTCGTTCAGTACACAGGGTTTGTACCTCTTTAATTTTGTTATAGAACTTCTTCGCACGTCTTTTATGAACCATTAGTTCCGCTGCAGCTACCCTCTTTGCATTATCGTTAAGGTTAACATCTCTTAGCCTAGTTCCATGTCTTTCGCACTCTGAGCATACATCAACCTGTGGTCTCCCAAATTTTAGATTGAATTTTTCTTTGAAATACTTCAGATAGAATTCGTATTTAACTAGGTTTTCCAACTCCGGATACTTATTGACAAAAAGGTTATGCATTTTCCTCACATCCAAAGATGCGTCTAAATAACGAATGGTTTTGGAGGAATAATGCGAAACTTTTACCGGAAAGGCATCAATGTGCTTTTTAATTTTCTGTGTCCACTCATCGCATATTGCACGAGGTCTATTATTATGTCTTCCTCTGAGATCCTTTGGAGATTTAGCTGCCAAAAGTAGAGTGTTCAGGCGTTGAACTTGCCAATGTGTTATAGCATGAAGACTTATGAATGCCTGTTTGCGCACAGGAATTCGATTGGGGCCTTTCATAACAAAGTAAGAAAAGTTTGATTTTCTTTCTTGTTTGTTTTCTGCACCTCTTATACGATGTCTCTGAATTGGTCTGACTTCCATGAGTCCCTGCAGATATGTATCTTGCTCATTCTTCGTTGTACGGTTGTATAGTTTTGACATAACATCTTTCTTTTCTTCTTCAGTGAACTGTTGCATACATTTTTGCGCACATCTGAAAAACAAGACAGCTACTTTAATAGTTGAGCCAAGAACGTAAACGCATGGGATAGGGATCAAGGGGATTTGACTAAAATAGTTGGATCCGAACATTTCAAGAAACTAGTTGAAAAGCGTTTTGAAACTACGCTTGCAAATACATTAGCATTTACTTATTTTTTTTTATAATGATTAATATAAGTATATAAGTCAATAAAGAAAAAAGAAAGATGCTTATCATCTGGCGATAGTGTGTAATACCCCGCTATGTGTGCGACTGCCATAATTCAAGCCAAACTTGTAAATAGGTTTATCTTACCTACATGCAGGTCCAACAGTCCTCGCATCAACCTTTTTTCCCTTCGTAGAAACATATGCCTGCCCTTGCACACGTGCTGTTTTCACTGCGTTGTGTTTCCAACTAGCGACATTCCTTTTTCTTTTCCTGCTACCACTACTAGTATTGTCAACTTCTCCACTATCACTGGATGACATAATTTTACTTGAAGTTTAAAAAAAAACCAGAATATCTGCCTACTTAACACCTACACACGAAGCGTACTGTGTGCTTGTAAACAAACAACTGAGAACTGACCATTATGAATCGCTATTTTGCTGCTGAGATGAAAAACCGTACAAGTCACGGACATGTACGGTTTTTCTCCTCATTTGACTGGAGCATACAGCGAAACTGCGTTAACGGCTGCGTATTTAGTACGGGTCTTATGCTCAGTCGATGCAGAAACACATTTTAAACGAAATGGCTATCTTACTTTGAAATGTCAAATTTTGGACTTGTACGGTTTTCGAACTCACCGATTCACTTGTATTCCGATAACTGTGTCAGACAGAATAAAAATAAGATTATTGTCTCTATGTACTTATTATGCCATAACAAATAGTTTAGTGAACGGTGTTACTCATAAGTTTTAAAAAATGGGTCATACTCAAGACGAAGGTGACTCCATGCATTCAGTTATTGAAAAGGCGAAAAAAACGAGCAATCAAAAACGGACCTATTTATGTTCCCGCGCAATGGCCGCCATTGATAAGAACTTCCAAGAAGGTTGGCGACCCTTACGTGGTAAACGAAATGGCTACTGAGTAGTTTATGGACTTCAAAGGTCTTTCTAATATATTTGGTAACAAATTTTGTAAAAATTCTGAGAATGAAAAAGTAGTTTGGAACGGTATACAAGTATTAAGGGTAGAAAAACAATACCCTGATAAAGTTTTCTTCAAAACAGATTTTGATGAAGATGCATTTAAAACAATAGTTCTGTCAAGTCGTCGTCCATGTGAAGTAAAGCCCTCTTTAAAGGTAGCATATTCAAATCCACTGATGGTTAAACAGAAAATTATTAGAACTGTGCAATAAAAACCTTATTAAAATAGTTCATCAACCATATTATAAAAATATGTTAGAATAGTTTTGCCGAAATAAAATAGTGCTTCTTAAAATTATGATTCTATTTACTGATATGGCCCCTATGATTTTGTATATACCCCAGCGCAATACTGCCTTATGTTACAAAAGTCACCCAGTGGATGAAATTTTTTTTGTAATAGTAGATAAATTGGATTATACTTGTCAAAAGGCTATTACTACCGTGCTTTCAATAGTCTAGTCGGAAAACTAGGCCAAACATACAAGAAAAGCTCTTAAGCGACATCTAAATGTCTGTTTATCTCAAAGCTCTTATATTTGCAGTTGTGGCAGTATTGAATTGGGGGTGCGGTATATTGCGTAAAGCGAAAATTATTGAATTTATTTTAACAAAATTTTGACACAGAATATAATTACCGCGGCGAGAATGGAAAACAACTGTGTTTTTGAAAAACCGTGTCAGTGGCGGCGCAGAAATAATCAAAAAACAAAAAATATAAAATCAGCTCAAACTTCGTTTTTAGACGGATTGGAGGCTCTTGATAGTTTCGCATCGTCCAGTTGAAGCATGCAGAAAAAAACTGTGGCGTCCTAGTTCCTAAGGAGGGAGACGCAAGAAACTATTTACGAGGGTTTTTGTGTTGGATGTTGTTACTTCTCACACCGATAGGTGAGGGGAGTATTGTGATCGCGAAAATTTTAGATTTTGAGATAACGCGCTTTTTTTAGGGGCGGCGGAGTAATTAGCAAAAAACAAAAAAAATAAATATCAGTCGGTCCGTCGGTCGGTCTGTCGGTCTGTCGGTCTGTCGGTCTGTCGGTCTGTCGGTCTGTCGGTCTGTCGGTCTGTCGGTCTGTCGGTCTGTCGGTCTGTCGGTCTGTCGGTCTGTCGGTCTGTCGGTCTGTCGGTCTGTCGGTCTGTCGGTCTGTCGGTCTGTCGGTCTGTCGGTCTGTCGGTCTGTCGGTCTGTCGGTCTGTCGGTCTGTCGGTCTGTCGGTCTGTCGGTCTGTCGGTCTGTCGGTCTGTCGGTCTGTCGGTCTGTCGGTCTGTCGGTCTGTCGGTCTGTCGGTCTGTCGGTCTGTCGGTCTGTCGGTCTGTCGGTCTGTCGGTCTGTCGGTCTGTCGGTCTGTCGGTCTGTCGGTCTGTCGGTCTGTCGGTCTGTCGGTCTGTCGGTCTGTCGGTCTGTCGGTCTGTCGGTCTGTCGGTCTGTCGGTCTGTCGGTCTGTCGGTCTGTCGGTCTGTCGGTCTGTCGGTCTGTCGGTCTGTCGGTCTGTCGGTCTGTCGGTCTGTCGGTCTGTCGGTCTGTCGGTCTGTCGGTCTGTCGGTCTGTCGGTCTGTCGGTCTGTCGGTCTGTCGGTCTGTCGGTCTGTCGGTCTGTCGGTCTGTCGGTCTGTCGGTCTGTCGGTCTGTCGGTCTGTCGGTCTGTCGGTCTGTCGGTCTGTCGGTCTGTCGGTCTGCCGGTCTGTCGGTCTGTCGGTCTGTCGGTCTGTCGGTCTGTCGGTCTGTCGGTCTGTCGGTCTGTCGGTCTGTCGGTCTGTCGGTCTGTCGGTCTGTCGGTCTGTCGGTCTGTCGGTCTGTCGGTCTGTCGGTCTGTCGGTCTGTCGGTCTGTCGGTCTGTCGGTCTGTCGGTCTGTCGGTCTGTCGGTCTGTCGGTCTGTCGGTCTGTCGGTCTGTCGGTCTGTCGGTCTGTCGGTGTGTCGGTCTGTCGGTCTGTCGGTCTGTCGGTCTGTCGGTCTGTCGGTCTGTCGGTTTGTCGGTCTGTCGGTGTGTCGGTCTGTCGGTCTGTCGGTCTGTCGGTCTGTCGGTCTGTCGGTCTGTCGGTCTGTCGGTCTGTCGGTCTGTCGGTCTGTCGGTCTGTCGGTCTGTCGGTCTGTCGGTCTGTCGGTCTGTCGGTCTGTCGGTCTGTCGGTCTGTCGGTGTTTCGGTCTGTCGGTCTGTCGGTCTGTCGGTCTGTCGGTCTGTCGGTCTGTCGGTCTGTCGGTCTGTCGGTCTGTCGGTCTGTCGTTTTTTTCTAACCTCGTAATCTCAGCAACCGCTGCATGGATTGTGATGAAATTTGGGCAGCGATAGGCTGTCGGGTCGTAGTAGGTAATGTTCCTATAATTTTGAAAAATCGGTGCATGGGCGGCGGAGTAATTAGCAAAAAAAAACAAAATAAATATTGCTCAAACTTCGTTTTTAGGCGTTTTAAGGGTTCCTGATCATTTTCTACTTTTTTTGGATGGGGGTGAAATTGGGGTGGTTGGGGGGTGGGGGGTTGAAGAATTGAAAAATTTGTTGCTTCTATAATAGGCTGTTCACCGACCTGTGAAGGAAGACCTAGCGACGTATATAACTTTTTTAGGGCCATCCGAACCTTGTCTTGCCTATTACAAAAACCAAGGGAAAGGAATTTTCTCTGGTGTAAACATACGAGAGTATTGCTTTAGATCGTTGTATATTGTGTAACGAGGAAACTGTTGAATCGATTTTAATGAAATTTTGACACAGTATTACTACCGCGGCGAGGATGGAAGTCGCGTATAGTTTTTATAAATTGTGCCAGTGGCGGCGCAGAAATAATAAAAAAACTTAAAAATATAAAAACAGCTCAAACATCGTTTTTAACCGTTTTAGTTCCTGATCATTTTCTGCGTTTTTTTTTGGGTGGGGGTGAAATTGGTTTTGTTGGGGGGTGGGGGGTTGTAAAACTGAAAAGTTTGTAGTATTGATAATAGGCTGTCCATTGACCTGTGAAGGAAGGACCTAGCCCACTGACACGATTTTCCAGAAACTGACGCGTTTTCCATTCTCGCCGCGATAGTAAATCCTGTGTCGGAATTTCATTAAAATGAATTCAATAATTTTCGCTTTATGATATACATAGAACGATATTAAGCAACACTCGTATATGTAAACATCACAAAAGTCCGACGGCTTCTGTAATAGGCAAGCCAATGTTCGGATGGATTTAAAAAAAGGATATGCCGCTAGGTATTTCTTCCATAGGTCAATGGACAAACTATTATGAATACAACAAATTTTTCAGTTTTGTTACCCTCACCCCCCAACCAGCCCAAATGCACCCCTATCCAAAAAGGAGTATAAAATGATCAGGAACCCCTAAAACGTCTAAAAACAAAGTTTGAGTTGTTTTTATATTTTCGGTTTTTTTTATTGCTGCGCCGCCACTGACACTATTTTTCCAAAACAACTGCGTTTTCCATCCCGGCTGCGGCCTACCGGTGTGGGAAGTAAAGACCATACGCGTTTTCTATCCTCACTACGGTAGTAATACTGTGTCAAAATTTCATTAAAATCAATTGAACAGTTTCCATTTTACACAATATAGCACGATCTAAAGCAATACTCTCGTATGTTTACACCAGAAAAAATCAGTCCTTTGGTTTCTGTAATAGGCGAGGCAATTTTCGGATGGACCTAAAAAGGTTATTTATGTCGCTAGGTCTTCCTTCATAGGTCAGTGGCCAGCCTATTATGAAAGCAAGAAATTTTTCAATTTTACAACCCCGCACCACCCAACCACCCCAATTTCGCCTCTACCCAAAAAAAATTAGAAAATAATCAGGAACCCCTAAGTCGCCTAAAAACGAAGTTTGAGCAATATTTAATTTTTTTTGTTTTTGCTAGTTACTCCGCCATCCATGCACCGATTTTCAAAATTATAGGAACATTACCTACTACGACCCCACAGCATATCGCTGCCCAATTCTCATCACCATCTATGCAGCGGTTGCTGAGATTACGAGGCTAGAAAAAAGCGACAGACAAACAGACAGACCGACCGACAAACAGACAGACCGACGGAAATGAGTGACGTGGATTTTCGGTATGTAGGCATCATAAAACGCCCAAGAATCGTATTATCTCAAAATCGAAAATTTTCGCGATCACAATACTACCCTCACCTATCGGTGTGGGAGGTAAAATTAAGCCATGGATCACCACGGAGCTCGTTACTTCTATTGTTTATCGTGATACTTTGAAAAAAAACTTATTGAAAAATTATTCTATAGAACGGGCAAACGAGTATAGGGAATAAAGAAATAAGGTAAATATGCTAATAACGAAAACGAAAAATGACTTTTACATGAACAAATTTCAAAAAGCAGGTAAGGATTGTAAAAAAGTTTGGAATGTTATTAATTAATTATCTAGCCGTAGAAAAAGTAATGATAAACAGGTTGAACAAATACCCTTAAAAAATGAAGTCAAGTTGATTGACTCAGTACTTCCCGCACCAGTTTATTATTTTCCCATAGCATAAAGCTTTAGTATGAGATCCCCTTGCAACCAAATCATCGGCAGCCCTCCCCCTAAAATTGTCTTATGCCTTATGTTTTTTTCACAGGTCACTGGACAGCCTATTGTCAATATTACAGACTTTTGAGTTTTACAACCCCCCCACCCCCCAACCACCTCAATTTCATCCCCACCCAAAAAAAGGAAGAAAGTGATCGGGAACCCCTAAAACATCTAATAACGATGTTTGAGCTGTTTTCATATTTTTAGTTTTTTGGTTATTATTCCGCGGCCACTGACACGATTTCTAAGAACTGTACGCGTTTTGCATCCTCCCACGGTAGTAATACTGTGTCAAAATTTCATAAGAATCAATTTAATAGGTTCCACATTACAAAATACAAAACGATCTGAAGCAATAAATACTCGTATGTATACAGAAAATTCTAAGTTCCTTAGTTATGCGGTAATATGCTAGGCAATGTTCGGATGGACCTAAAAAGGTGATTTATGTCGCTAGGTCTACCTTCACAGGTTGCTGGACAGCCTATTATGAATATAAAAAATTTTCAGTTTTTCAACCCCCCATCCCCCAACCACCCCCATTTCACCCCCCGCCCCAAAAACCGCAGAAAATGATCAGATCAGAAACGCTTAAAAACGAAGTTTGAGCTGTTTTCATATTTTTAGTTTTTTTATTATTTTTGCGGCGCCACTGGCACGATTTATAAAAACCATACGCATTGTAACTTGCGATATAGTGTTTGAAATTATTGAAAATGTATTGTTGTTAACAAGTTCTATTTGTAAAACGTGGATATAGCAGTCGATGCAGTTTTAACTGTTTTCAAAAAGAAAAATAGCGTTTTTAGCTCTTTAACTGTGCCTATTTTGTCGTATTTGGAAATGAAGGTTTACCTAGGCGATGCAGAAAGGATTTACGTTCTTTTTCGGGTTTCAGTTTCCAAAAAAATTCTGATGAGTAGTTAGCCAAAGTAGAACATGTTAAAAGCATTTAGACTTTCCTAGTTTGATTGCAGTGTGCAATATACTCGGATTAGATTACAGTGGTTCGGAAAACGACGTGGCAGGTCGCATCTGTTCCTTTTTGATTAATTTTGATGACAGTGGTGATCACGAGGGAGATACTGACAGAAGATGAAGACGAAGAGGTGTCAAAACATGATGATTAAGCTGAACAAGAAGATATAGAATCTGATTTTGATACAAAAAAACAGAAAATTATCAGGAACCCCCAAAAGGCCTAAAAACTAAGTTTCAGTTATTTTTATATTTTTGGCCTTTTTATTGTTGTTGCGCCGTAGTGACGACATGATTTCTAAAAAGCATACCCATTTTCCATCCTTGGCACGGTAATAATACTGTGGCAAAGTCCCTTGGTTTCTATAATAGGCAAGGCAATGATCGGATGGACTGCCACTAGCACAGATCAATGGACGAATAGGAAATACTTTAGGAGAAGACTGTTCTGCTTATTTCCAACAAAGAAAGTCGTATAAAGTAGGGTCCGATTTTCAACTGACAAAGATATACCGCTAACGGACAAAAAATGTTTGGACGCCTCGATTCCTCGACGACTTAACGTGCTCGCCCACTTAGACGAAGCGTCGCGAATGGAAGCGGCGCGAAGAAAATTGTGGATTTGACACCAGAGAAGTTTACATTAGGTTATATGGCAGCCCGCCCACTCAGGCGGCGCGAAGAGAAGAGGCGCGCCGTTTGACGCGCGAATTTTCCTCGGACCAACTAGGCGTCGTTTCTCTTGACGCTTCGCTTCGCTTCGCCTGAATGGGCGGTACCAGGCGGCGAGAAGATCCAAATATTTCTTGATGCCTCTCGCATATTTTCAATGTTTAGCAGTATTTTGTAGAAAGTGGTGCTAAATTGCAGTCTCTGGCCGTGATACAATGACATCAATTACAAAAGTAATTCAATTACCCAGCATTCTCTTTTGTTTTTTTCTTTCCTTCTTCTTCCATAATGGCAATTAAACTCAATACAAAGAGTTCCTCTTCTGATGAACTGCTTATCGTACCTCACTAGACAACGTACCTCGTTCAACTGCTTAAAAACAAATAAAATTCGCGCCGCGCCGTAAAAGACGCGACGCGACGCTTCGCGCCGCTTCCGTTCGCGACGCTTCGCCTAAGTGGGCGAGCACGTTTACGCACCGCTTCCTTTGGTGTTACGCCGAACCGGCTTTCGGCTGGGCGGTAGAAGCGTCCAGAAAAAGGTATTGGGAAATGTACATTGTGTATTATACCTGTGACCAGATCCTGGCATGTCAGTTGATCCCTTGTCTGTGTTTCGGGTATAAGGGTATAATTTATGTAATGAAATTCCCTCTGAATACAAAGTAATCAATCAATATCAATCAATGAATATATTTATTTGTTGAGTATACAAATAAATTCCAAGTCCTAGCTCTAGTCCTAGTTCGCAAAATTGGATCAAATTGATTGACTCGGTACTTCCGACATATAACGGCGATACGAACATTGCATGAGAACCCTTTTCAACCAAATTATCGCTCGTCTGCGCGCAAAAAAATATCAATCACAAAAACTCTCGTAATTAGTTTCTTGCATTACTCACTGGAACTGGGAAGACACAGTTTTGATTCGCAAGCTTTAACTGATATCCTTCACATGGCATGCCGATTTTCTGATATTTAAAAGCATATTATCAGTATTAATCCTTATAGGTCAACGAAAAGTGTTTTGGGGGTTTCCTAACCATCCTATCCGAGACTCTATCGGCTCATTTTAATCACTCCAAACAAAAAAAAAAATAGAAAATGATCAGAGATCCCTAGAATACCCAAAACAGAGTTTGAACGGCTTTTATATTGTACTGTTTCCTTTTTATTTAGTTTCACCGCCAGTAACACAATTTTCGAAAACCATAGACGTTATCGATCTTAGCTTTGAAAAATTTTGTTTTGTCTCAGGAAGCATTCGAATAAAGCTGAAAACTATATTATGTCGTTCCTTCACAAGGTAATGAAGAGCCCTCTACAAATACAAGAAATTTGTCAGTTTCGTAACCCCCCATCCCCAAACTACCCCAACTTTACTCCTTCTAAAGGATGTGAACATGATAAATGATGTCCTTTGGTATCTGTAATAAGCAAGGCAATGTTTGGATGGACTTAAAAAAGTGTATTATGCCGCTTTCTTTCATATGACAATTGGCAACCTATTATGAAAACAACAAAAATTTCAAATTTTTCACAGTTTAGTTTACTGTCTGCAAAAACATTATGTATATATATATATATGTATATTTATTGATTTAATTTACTACGCATGTTTAGCGAATAACTTGTTTTTGTTTATATTGTAATCAGAATTATATTTGTATCTTGTTTAGTATAACAGAACTTTAAGTGACCAGTAGTAGTAAGAACGGAAAGTAAAATGTTACATAAGCCACGCACGTTTTCTCTCTGTAGCTCAACTTCTTTTATTCGCCTAAATGATGCATTTTTTGTATGTTCCTTATTGTGTATTATCTACATAATCTGTTGTTTTGATTTATTAGTAAATAAAGCATTATTATTATTATGTAGACTGTAGATATTTCAAATATATATGTAAATATGTTTGCCCTCATCTTTTATGCAGTAACAAAGTACAAACCTGTCGGTTAGAATGTATTTTTTATTCCCGATGCAAACAAAGTGTGAACCTAAGACTTTGACGTTTGCCGTGTGGGCCTGCTAGCAATCTAAATTTTAAATATATACATACAGATTTGGTAAGAGATCTCAGTAATCCTGACAATGGTAACTGCTCAAGATCAATTACCGCGATTTATTTAAATTTTAATAGTCCTTAACTTTTGGCCTGCAGTGTATATATGTAAATCACCCAAAACCACTGACTACAAATTTAGTCGATGCCCAAAACAAAATATATCCCATTTCTGAAATGAATGAATCTCAACTCATTCATTAACAGTAGTTTGCATACTTTTGTATTGGTGGTGCTTTTATCAGTGTCCCAATAGGCGCGCGATTGTTCAATGCAAGGCTCTGGCTGGCACCATTTTTGACCCTGTAGATTAATAATTTTTGGCACAAAAACGTGGTTCTCGTTTTTTCAAAACTTCAATCTATGTTATTGTCGATCCCGATTTTAGAATAAGTTTATACAGGGTGATTGATGAGACCGCGAGTTTAGTCAAAAAAGCGTCACTTTTGGCAATTTTTGAATAATTGTCTGTTAGGAAATTTCAAAAAATACGTCGACATTAACATAGAACTGCCCTTATTCTTCATGCTCATATTTTTTTCAGTTCAGTTACCTCAACATCGATGTTCAAAAAATGGTGTCAGCTGAACCATCGCAAACAGCTCTCATGTACGTACTATAACCCTCTCTTAAGCCAATATACGTGGGATTCTGTATACTAGACATATCTAAAATAGTAATGTATGATTTTTTTATGGTTTTCTTAAAAAGCAATTCAACGATGAAGTATCTATGCTTTACTGTGATACAGATTCGCAAATTTTGAAAACTCATACAGACGACTTCTATGAATTTATGAGAAATAATATTAGCGAGTTTGATACTTCAAATTATAAACAAAACAATGAGTTCAACATTCCAGTCAATGACTCTATTCTGGGTAAAATGAAAGACGAATTTCCAGAAGATCCTATAATAAGTTTTTACAGAACAGGTGCGAAGGCAAACTATATCAAGTCTGTTAAGGGAGAAATAAAAAAAAGGAAAGGGTGTTAAAAAAGCAGTAATACAAAACCAGTTATGTGGTAATGATTATAAGCATATAATAGAGAATGGTGGTCTGATTTTAAGAAAAATGAATACATTCAAAAGCAGGTTGCATGATGTATATACAGAAGTCAAAAATAAAGTAGTTTTAGCGCACAATGATGATAAAAGGTTTGTAATTCCAAATACAACAAAAACTTTACCCTGGGGGCACTCCGACATTGAATTTTACCAAACAGACCCCACAACGAATGTAAAATATGCTATCGATGCTATTAATGAGATGACAACGCGCGAAGCCCCTGAAGATGGTAATTTAGATCTACTTATACAATTAACGTTAGCCGAAGTTTCTAGATATTAGATTTAAGTTATTGTAAGCTTGTAAAGTAGAATGGTATTGAATAAATACTTGCATAATAAAGTTGGCCATTTTGTCTCAACTCTTGCGCCTAAACTGACACTACTCATCACCGACATCACAGTCAGTGGCAAACGACATTACTACAGTTGTTGTAGATATTCAAGGATATCATATCGAATCAAAATTTGTTCCAAAAGAGATAGCATTTAAGAAAGATGGAATGTTGTACCATTATGTTGTTAAACCTGTGGTTCACTTCAGTAGACTGAACGTGAAAGACCAGAGAACTGTTAAGTTTGTGGAAAAATATAATCATGGTATTAGATACAAAGCGGGAAATACAGATGCTAACCAAGTAATGAAAATAATCAAGCATCACGTTAACAACGGTGATATAGTCTTTCTGAAGGGCCATCAGAAATATATCTATCTACTCAAAATCTGTTGCTAAGCTGAGCTTAGAAAACGTGCAGATAGTGAATTTGGAGACGACAATGATATCCAGCTTAACGTGAACTTGAACAGAGAATCAATATGTGATGATGTAATAAGGTGTAATCATCACTCCCAAAACAGAAACGGTAGGTGTGCCTTGAGTGTTTGCACGATGATTGATTTGTGGATAAGGACGTACCGTTCAACCATCAAAGAGCAGAAAGGAAATCTTCATCGACTACAAGACGAGCAATATTTTTGAATTCCAAGTTACATTACTAATGTAATTTTGTTGAATAAGTATAGGGTATGTGTATAGGGTGGCTCATATTGAAGTTTTGTTAGCAAAATTAATTCATTTCTCGAAGTATAAAAATTAACATTATTCAAGAAATGTTGTTACAGCCAGACGTGCAAGTAAAAAACACGGGGATTAACGAAAACGTCTGGCAACATGGCAGTAGATATGGTAGGGTTTTGAGGGCTGTCCCTCATTCCCTCCACTCAAGCAATTCGACCTATTAAAGTGGTAGGCGGATACTTCTACCCCACTCTTCCTTCTAACCAATCAAAATTGGGGAGAGGGCGATCAATAAGCAATTAGGGGAGGAGTTTAAAGCATAAAATTGCTGGTCGGAAACAGGAGAGGTCATTCTGTCCAGCTTTCGCCAACAGACCAGCAGCTACTGTCACCTTATACCAACTGTTGGCAATGATATACGTTTCTAAGTATTTTTTCTTTTATTGTTACAGATGTCCACCGATGCCCTGTACCATTCCGACGACGACGACTTCCAACCATCACCAGCAAAGCGATCTGCACCGCAACCATCCGCTTCCATGGATGGACTAAGCCCGACCACAAGGAAAAGGACGGCGCGCGCCGGTGAAGATAACGACTGGCACAAAACGCCAGAAGAAGGAAGGTAGCGCTTCCGAAATAAATTGGTTGCGAAGCAATCAAAGCCTTCAAGGAAGATAAAGGAAAGCCTACCGTCGACTTCGATGCCGCAAAAGAAGCGAAAAGGGGGTGTTAGAATGAAGTCCTGTAAGTCAGCATACAAAACTTACGCGGCTCAATACCAACAATCTGAGCCCTTCTTTTTCACTTCAGTTGCTGCACCTTAGTCGACAGTAGATTTCTCGATTCTCAACGAGGCCCCGATTGTGAGGGATCCAACTTGTTTTCGCAAGTCACCTATCCGGGTGTTGACTGGGCTTGAGGAGCCTGGTGTGGTGTCGTCATCGATAACTCCACCGGATCGGTGTCAAGCAAAAAATTGTGGTGCATGAAAATTTGCTTGTCACCGCTCCAGTAGAATTATCAACGAAGGCACCTTCAGAGCCCGATGAAAGAGTGTCAACCCCAGAGCGGTATCGTACACCATCACCGACGCCATCCCGTAAGCTGCCAGCTACACCGAAGACACCGAAGATACTAACGACTGAACCGTCCCAGGAGTCGTTAGCATCTTCGGCATCTAAGGTCAGCGGCAGCTTTAGCAGTAGTGGTAGTAGTAGCAGTAGCTGAGAGGCGAGTATCAATCTTACATCGATGTTACGATAGCAACTCAAAGTACAGCCAGAGAGGTAATAGACTGGAAAGTGCTGGATACGGAAACCTTGAGCGATCACAGACACATACTGATCGAAACAGCATGGAAAACGAAGTGTAAGCCAAAGCACGGCCAAAAGACTATCCTATAGTCTACTGAAAGATGAAATACGCACCTCATTTGCAGCGAAGAACACCATAAGTATGTCACTTGATGAATATACAGGCAAAATTAGCTGACCAGGGACTGAGACTTTACTGGTGGAACAGTAACATTGAACAGAAGAGGAAGGAATGCTTGAAAATAAGAAGGCAGATAACAAGGGAGGCAAAGAGGAGACGGCTAAGCGACCAAGCTAGGGAAGAAATAAACAGATCATACCGAGAACAGAAACAACCACTGAGGAACCTTATTAGACGAGCAAAAATACAGGCCTGGAAGGATTTGTGTGACGAACTCGATGCGGACATATGGGGCGATGGCTACAGAATCGCTATGAAGAGCCTGGGAGCATTTAGCACCCCGTACCAACTTACGGACGAACAGAAGGTGCATATTGCACGTGACCTGTTCCCTAACAGGAATGAGACCTGGGAGATTATAACTAGTGTACAAAGTGTACGTCCATTTACAGAAGATGAACTAATCGCTGCTGGCTGTAGGCTAAAACCAAAAAAGGCACCAGGCCCTGATGGGGTGCTACCTGAGGTAACTAAGGAATTGACCATTTCCGCAAAGGAAGTGACGTTAGAAATAATGAACGATCCTTTAGCCCAGCAGAAATTTCCCAAGCAATGGAAAGAGGCTCGCCTCGTACTGTTGCCTAAGCCAAAAAAACGCTCTGAAGACCCTACGGAATATCGACCTATCTGTCTCCTAAACACCTTAGGAAAACTATACGAAGGCAGGTACTCGACAGATTACACACAGAAATCGACGAAGGCGAAGGATTGTCCCAAAGACAATACGGATTTAGGAAGGGTAGATCTACTGTCCAAGCAGTGCAATATGTCATTCGGATGGCACGGGATATCAGACAAAATTGGTGCGCTCTGGTCGCATTAGATATCAAAAATGCATTTAATACAGCATCATGGGGCCAGATTATTGCCGAACTAAATAGAAGAAACATATCGCAGTACTTGATAAATCTCATCAGCAGTTACTTTGAAGATAGGAAGATTAAAATTTCGAACAGAACCAGCATAGCAGTCACAACAGGGGTACCGCAGGGTTCAGTGATGGGCCCAACTGTGGAACATTCTGTGTGACGGCCTCTTACGCCTAGAACTTGCAAAGGGTGTAACCTTGGTGGGATTTGCAGATGATTTGGTTATCATAGCAGCGGCAGAAATCGAGAAAAGTCTTATGGCGGCCGCAAATGAGTCCCTCAGAAGAATAGACGCCTGGCTCAGCTCCAACGACCTTGAACTAGCCCCGCAGTAAACCGAGGCTATCATTTTGAAAGGCACGAGAAAAGGAAGGGATGCCATAACCTTCAACTTACTCTCAGTACCAATAGTCCCGTCAAAAACAATGAAATACCTTGGCATTACACTCGATGAAAGGCTTACTTTTGGGGAACATATCAAGGCAACAATATCAAAGGCGGAGAGTTGCGTCACGGCTCTATCGCGCATTATGCCTAACGTCGGAGGGCCTAGAAGCCATAAGAGGCAGCTTCTCTACACTGTGATCCAGTCGACTCTACTGTATGGAGCCCCAGTGTGGATGAAAGCAATGGACACCAAATTGCATTCATCAAAAATGCTTAGAATCCAGCGAAAGATGCTACAAGTGCATACCGCACTACATCAGCGGAAGCTTTGCAAGTGGTTTCTGGTACTGTACCGATATACCTGCTAGCTGAAGAGAGATGGCGTTTCTACAACTCGACCGACGGTAAGACCCCGCCCATGCGTAAGATGGGAAAACACCATTACAAACGCGCAGTGGACTAAGCGTTTGATCCCCAACATAAGTAAGTGGCTAGAATGCCAACACCGCGTGCTAGACTACCACTTAACCCAGCTACTCACAGGACATGGCTCTAATGAACTATATGCCAAGAGGTTTGGCAAAGCCTCGGAAGATACATGCCTTTACTGCCCGCAAGTCAATAGTCCCGAAAACAAACTGTTTTACTGTGTTTGGTGGAGAAGAGTTCGCCAAGATACAGTCGAAACTATAGGTATACCGATTACAGTGGATAACTTAACCGACCTCATGATCCAGCACCCTCGAAACTGGACTTGCATTAGAGACATGGCGAAAACGATAATGTCAAGGAAAGAAACCGACAAGAGGAGACTAAAATAGTACAGACAGCCACAATCCTGACGAGAAGTCAAGTTGGCTATACCAAGATTGTGTGCGCATTGAGGTGGTTTTAGTGGGTATGTCGGACTTGCACAGATAGTGCCGAAGAATCCCATAGTACCAGGGAAGGGAGGAACCGGTACCTGGTCTGCATAAAGCATTTCTACCTGTCAAAAAAAATAGTAGCAGTGGCAGTGAGGAAGTGGCTACTACTACGAATGCAACCACTATGCTCGGCGCACTTGAGTCCTTTTATGCTGGCCAACTGCAAAATGTCGAAAGGGACCTGCAGAAGGCGGAGGCGGACAAGATGAAGTTGTCCGCAGAAGTGCAGTCACTGCAGACGCTCGTTGACGAAAAACGAAGCGTCGACGAGGAAAGGCAGCGATTGCGTGAGCGGCTCCTGCAGTTGGACCAGCGGTCAGCAGAGCTCGATGGTGCGGTGCAAGCTGGTGAACGTCGGAAGGAACAACAGCGGATCGTTGGGGAAAGAGTAGCGCGGCTGTTGGAGAAGAAAGAAAAACTGGTGGGACGGATAGCTACGGTCAAATCTTATAAGGATGACCCTATCTGTCTGTCCCAATCCCAGTAGTTTTCTTCATGTATATATTTTTTCCTTTTAGATTTAGTATTGTATTAACTTGTAGATATTTAGAGTTAGTTGTATGTATGTATATATTTTTCCATTTAGAATTAGCATTATGTATTTATTTTATTTAGTTTGATACTTTCATAAATTAAAAAGTATATTTGTGGAAAAATAAACAGAAAAAAGTTTAGATTTTGAAAAATATTTGTGAAAAAAATGTTGAAATTTAGGTATTTATTTGTATATAGGGGTTAGACATTTTTGTACATTTTTATATAATAGTAGTAACGTACAAATGTATTTTTATGTATATCTTATAATTGAGAAAATATATAAATATATATCGATTATGAAATCTACATTGTTTCTGTTTAATAAATGAAAAAAATGTGAAAAAAGTTTTAGTTGATGAAAAAATATTTGTGAAAAAAAGTATTTTAAATTTTGTATTTATTTGTATGTAGGGGTTAGATATTTGTGTAATTTTTTTCTAGAATAGTAGTAATATACAAATGTACTTTTTGATCATAATAATTTTTATGTATGTCTTATAATCAAAAAATAAAGAAATTGAAATAGATATATATCGATTCTGAAATCTAGTTTTTTTCTGGTTAATAAATGAGAAAAAAAAAATATGCAAAAAAATAGTTTAATTTATGAAAAGAAATATTTGTGAAAAAAAGTTCGTAAGTTCGTAAGTATTTGACAAAAACAAATAGGTTAGTTTATGAAAACTATTTGTGAAAAAAAATTATAGGTTGGTTTCTAAGACAACAGGATAGTGCATAGTCTCCAACTATACATAGTGCTTCAGTAAGCAAAAGCGAAACTTACCACGACCCAGTGGTCGTGGTAAGTTTCGGTAAAGGTGGACTAACCGACTAACCTAAAACGCGGGCGGTGGGTCGACGGCTTCGCCGTAGCATGTGCCGCCGTGCCAACATGTGCCACCGGCACATAGAGCCGGTGGCACATAGAGGCGGTGGCACATGTTGCGGCGAAGCCGCCGAGTCGCGCATGCAAAGGCTCGGTGGAGGCCGATTTTGACGCATTTTGAGGGGCAAATGTGGTCTTCAAGGGCCTTTCAAAACGGTAATTTTTTCAGAAAAAAGATTGAAAAATAAAACGTTAGAAGCATGAAAAATTCAAGATAGACAAAATTGGAAGACTGATAAAAATTGAGAAAGTAAGGTATACCACTAAATAAAATTTTTAAAAACATCATTTATTGGCGAAGCCGCCCGCGCTCGATAAATTTTTTTTCTGTCACGGTGGTAAGGTTTTTGAAAAAAGGACGATTTTTTTGAAAAACAAGTTTATTGGTTAATACAAACAAAAAATCTCTTTATAATTCACAAAATAGCGCCTCATATCTCCTCCTCGCTATCTACAGGAAAAGGTAATTCCAATCTATGGTTTGCGGACTATCAGGATCATCATCGTCGCTGTTATCAGATGAGCTGTCAATTGTAAACAGCAGGAACCCCAGCGGCTGTGTTGTGGAGTCGCCCGGTCCATCGTCCATCGGTGACCTCACCACCGCCCATTGTGATTTGTCGGGTAACTCGCCATCAGGTACCGCAGTCTCGACACTCCATATACCGGAATTATCATCGCGGTCCTCTAACCAAGACGTTGCTAAATGTGTTACTTTATCACTTGATTCTACAGTATGATTTTCATTGACAAGAACTCTCCTTTTTATGCTCTAAGTTCCCCACACTGAAGCCCCCTCCACACCTCCTCCCCTCTTCATCTATACATCTTTAGAAGTAAACTTAGTGTGTTATTGGATGGAACGTCGATGGTATTGGTGGGTGGGTACTAGATAGGCGTGCCCCAATCCCAGACACAATAATCTCACAAATGCTCAAGGCGCATTTACCGTTTTTGTTAGCACACTGGTACTCATGCTTTATACCATTTTCAAGTATCACCAATTACTAAGTTACTAAGCGCTTACTGATGGAAGTTTCTTTTTCTTAATTTAATTTTCTCCTTTTCTGTTCAGATTTCATACTAAGAGTATCCATCCTCTTCTGACAATCATATAACTGTCGCTTCCTTTCATATCTGCACTCCTTGACACGTTTTCTTTCTTCATCCAGCTGCTTTATTCTTTCATCATCCGCTGCCTGAAGCTTATCACAATGGGCCATCTCCTCTGCCAATTTCTTTTCTACATTTATTATTTCAGCTTTAATTCGCTGAATACTACTTCTCAACGCATCCCTCTTCTCATCGAAATCGTCCATTGGAGGTTGCTTCGATTTAAGTAGTGTTTCCCTTAAAATGTTGCTAACTGGTTTGGATGCTGCCTGTTTCGACTTTCTCACTGCTGGCACTATTGACGCTGTACCCGTTGATGTTCTCGCTCCATCTCCAACTACTGGCGGCATCGATGCTGCACTTGTTGATGCCATCGCTGCATCTGTTGATGCTCTTGGTACATCCATATCTCTTTCTATCACCGCATTAGCATCTTCCGTGATTCTCCGGTCTGGCTGCTCCACATGAATAAACAGTTGAGGTGTTGGCATGAGGTATGAGAGAAAGGTTATAGTCTTTCGGAAGATTATGTTGCAGATACTGTTCTAACTCCGCTAACTCATAGGCTCCCGTCGCGCGTCGGAATAGTTAGACCACCGTTGCCGTACGGAAAGTAATTGTTGGTTTCATCAATATTCAGAATCATATTGAAACTATCAAAATTGCATAAGCCAATTTCGTAGTCGAAACTTTCTTCAAGGTAAAGAGGGGGGTTGAAGTCAGCTGTAAGGATAGATGAATTGCCAGATAGGATAAAAGAGAGTGACATTATGGATCTGCGACGGGTAGCTTCAATCTAGTTAGACAAAAACGGAAGACATCTTATATAGGAATTTCTAGCACAACTGGCCACAATTATGAGCATTGAATTTTTTACTGGAATCATGATTGTATAAGATCTGATCGATGGCATTGCTATTCATAAAGTAGCAAGCAGCTTCTGGAGGCGGCCGTAAGTTACCGTAAGAATCGAAGTATGTGACATTGTCACCGTATTTCACATAGGCAGTACAATGGGTCCCAGAACCGGAGGAATGATCCAAATTAATAATACTACTTTCATTTCTGCGAATACGTCTGGTGGTTGATCGCGCATAAAGACTCCTCGAAAATATGGGATTTTCAGTGATTTAGCACAGATTTCTAGTTCGATGTTTGTCATCGCATGACGAGGTAGCTTTATTGGAAGTTTTTTTTAAAGGGGCTAAGTAAAATCCTTTACCATTGACTGCTTTGCGCATTGACTCTAAAGCGAGATTATGACGTTGCTGCTCGGCCAGTTGAGCTTGCGAAGCTTTAGACTCGTTGACAGCTTTTGCGACTGCAGCAGCACCGCCTCCCAAGGCCCCAATAGCACCAAGGAGAGGGAGGAGCAAGGGGAGAAAACCTCCTTTCTTAGGCACAGGAATAAGTCGTTGTGAACGTCGCCTACGCTGTTTCGGGTGCAAGCCCTGATCGTGTTTTCTTTTACCCTGTTTTCGAGGTTTTCGCGATCCACGACGTCTCAAACCAAAACCTAATTTTTTCTTAGCCTTCATTGCACTAACCACTGCAACTGCTGCAACTCGTTCACCCAAGGATGTGCCGGAATCGACAACCCGTTTCCAGGCTTGTTGACGCAACACCCCGTCCGCGTAGCTGCGATCACTGTTGTTTTGAGCCTTAGAGTAAGCAATATCGTGCTGTTTGCAATACTCGTCTCAAGGGTTTATGCCAACGTCACCACGTGATAGCCTTGTTTGCAATTTCGTAAATGGATCGCAATAGTTATAAAATGGTAGGTGTACCTCAAAAGGAAATTTGTCGAGTAGCTTAGCGAACAGGCCAGATCCTCTCGCTGCGTATCTTGATGGAATACTGTTACGCGTCAGGTTATGCACAAGCATTATATACTTATGTCTAGCGCACCCACTGGCAAACTTTAAAAATAGCGACTTCGAGCTATAGCCCACAGTCTTATATATAAAGGAACACTATGAAGATCAAAGCAACAGGTCCAAAACTATCAGTTGTTAATTATGACGAGCCCGCTCAGGAAGCCTAATTTCGGAAACATGGCTCGTTATTTGGAGGCAATTCGAAGAGAGCATTGATTGTAGGAGCGAGTGGATCTGGCAAAACAGATATCATGATCAGTCTCATAATGCACCCGAATTTTGCGCTTTTCCAACGTCTATATTTATTGTAAATCGCCATACCAACCTAAATACCAATATCTGCGCAAAGTGTTGGACCCTCTAAAGGAAATCGGATATTTCGAGTATACGGACGATAAGATCATCGTGGTTCCGGACAGAATCAAACCCAACCCCATCATAATCTTCGACGACGTCGCTGCATGCTCTCAAGATGTTATTCGTCAGTACTTTAGTTTTGGCAGACATCGTAATACGGATTGCTTCTATTTGTGTCAAACATATACCGCCATCCCAAAGCATCTTCTGCGTGATAATGCAACACTGCTCATCGTGTTACCGCAGGACGTCTTAAATTTAAAGCATATATATGAAGATCATTGCAGCATGGATATGACATTTCAGGAATTCAAAGAGATGTGCGGTTTGTGATGGCGAGACCCTTATGACTTCCTGGTCATTTATAAAGATTCTCCCAAAAACGGTGGCCGATATCGACAAGGATTTGATAAATATATCTATTTTTAAAATGAGGGTATAAAAAGACATCCCATCAGGATACCTGGAATTAGCCAAAGAACTGGTGAAAACACGGAAAGCTGTGCAGCAAAAATATAAAGCATTAAAATCTGAACTTGCAGAAACTGAGAGTCAATGGCAGAAACAAATGCAGCTCATTTCTGAACCATTGCAGAAGCTTTTAGACAAAGTAGAGCCACTTAAAATGGAAGCACCTCTCAAAGTAGAAGGCTTGAAGTCCGAATCTGCAGCATCTATACCTAAGAAGGGAGTGCCGCATGGAGATTTGGACTACCGTTTTCAACCCTATTTACCTTATACTGGATTGAGCTTTTTGGAAGACACCTATTCCAATATACCGCAACTTTCAAATGTTGCAGACATGTCCACTGTGGAGAAAGAAGTACAAGTACCTTCAGTAGTAGAGCATGAGAATAAAACGTTAGAGGATTTTATTGCTGCGAGTCGCGAGAGCTTACGTCATTTAATTGATACTCCTGCTTATAATGAATATCTAGAGTCGTTTCACACTTTGCCAAGAAAATATGTCGATGAATCGATTCGCGGGAATGAAGAAGAGTTTGACCGGTATTATGGATTATCGCATGATTTAACAACTGACGCGTTTACACTGGGTAAAACAGTAGTACGTATTGAAGGTCCAGATGTAATTCTTCATAACGTGCGATACCCAGGCACTGTAGGACTGTATGAGCTCTTATTTAAAAAGAATCCAGTTGGGTACTCACAAGTCGATTTAGATCATTATATGGATATGTTGAAACGAACTTATGCATATCGACGAAATTTTGACTCAAATTTACAAATACAAGGAACACAGTCTGTAAAATATAAACAAGTAATTAAACCATATTTGTTAAAACACAAGATTCTCAAACATCCCACATCCATCGCAAGCACGTCAGTTTCCTTCGAAAAGCCCTCAAAACCAAAAACACGTCTACGCCGCACACAGTCGTTCAAGCAAACAGGCCTTGGGATGATGTAACTAACTAACCAACCCATCGAATATATTTACTTTGATAATCCGAACGAACTCGTTGATCGATTGAGATTGCTTATAGCATCTCACGAGGTTGGTAATAACAGTCACAACAATGAAATCAATCAATTATCGATCAGTTAAAGGAAGGCCGTTTTATAAAGTGAAAGAGCTTTCCTGCTCTTAGTCAATCTACGTAAGTTTATCAGCACACATCTCCGTTGACAATTTTGGTAGTCATCACAACCTTCCAACACATCTCTGGAAAATCGGTTGCCTCAACAACACAGAGCTGATAAATCTATATAATAAAAAATGAGTTAGACTTCTATACCTTTTCGGTGTCAGACATTCTAGAAGAGATTTGGGGCGCACATATGGTGACTACAGGTGCATAAGCTCTGTTTATTAGAATACTAATTTTTTATCCACTAAGTAACGATCTAGGTGAGTACAATCAAAAAACAGGTGGTCAATGAAATACATAAGCCTGCAAGGAAGAACTTTCAGAGACGTAGAGTGATCATCAGAGGATTGAGAGATTTGGTACAAGCGGATCTGGTGGAAATATTGCCGTATGCGAAAGACAACAAAGGTTATCGTTATATTCTCGTGCTAATTAATACCTTTAGTAAATATGCATGGGCGCAACCAGTGAAACAAAAAACTGGTGAAGCAGTAGCGGAGGCTATGAAAACCATTTTATCACAGATGAAGTATCTACCGAAAATATTCAAACGGATTTGGGAAAAGAATGTTATAATAAGGAATTTCAATCGCTCATGAAACAGAACAACATTAACCATTATAGCACTTATTCAAACTTAAAAGCAAGTATTGTTGAAAGACTGGCTACCTCTACTTCAAAAAGTTGTGCAAGAGTATAACAACAAAAAGCACCGAACAATAAGAATGAAACCAAAAGATGTGAACATGCGAAATGCGAAGCAGGTGTTACTTCACGCATACAGTCAGTTAAAAACGATTAATCCCAAGATGGCAAAGTTTAAGGTTGGTGAGAAAGTTAGAATCAGCAAGTATCGGCACGCATTCTCCAAAGGATATACTCCCAACTGGTCTAATGAAATCTTCACAATTAGAAAAGCGCAGTATACAAACCCGAGGACTTACCTATGAAAGATCAGAATGGGGAAGACATCCGGGGGAGTTTTTACACATAAGAGCTACAAAAAGTGAAACATCCTGACGTGTATCTAGTGGAAAAAGTCTTGAGACCTAAAGGGTCGAAAGTGTACATAAAGTTTTTGGGTTTAAATAAAAATCATAATACTTGGATTAACAAGTCAGACTTATATGGATAAACTATAAAGAAGTCTAATAAATTAAACAACAATTGTTAAACAGCAATCATTTATTATTAATTTTACTTCATCATGTCAAACTTATTTGAGTTAGTTATTTGCGATGGGGTGAGCTCGTTGCATTGTAGTGCGAAAACGTTGCAGGCTTTTTGAAGTCTGGGAGATCAGGATGCAGATAGGTCAACTCCACCATGGATCGCACATTCTCAGATCTAGGTATGTCTGCCACGTGACGAGCAACAAAATTCCGAACGTCGAGCGGTGTAGATTGCACATCAGTTAACAGTCTATTAAAGTACGTCGCAGACTCTTGCCCTTTGAGTTCAAACATCAAACAATACACTTTCCACTCCCAAATAAACGATATTCCTCCAACGATCTTCTAATTTGATTGTACGAATATTTTGAAACTTGTCAAACGTGATCGTGAACGTGTCATGTGTAATTGGTTGAAACTCCTCCACACAATGAAAATAATTGATTATTACTCCTTCGTACTGCAATAATGGGCTCGTTCACCTTTCTTTTTTTATTTGTGCATCTGAAAGAATACATATTTCTTAGTCACCGTGCCAAAAATTAGACCTCTGTGAAGTTTCTAAGTCGCTCAAAAAAAATTATAAACATGAATGCCGGGCGCATTTTCGATACGCTGTCGTCACCAGTCACAATCACTGACAATAGATGTCACAATAACACAAATACATACATCGATCGTAACTACGCGACGAGTCGTGATGATCACAAAACATATATACTGAGTGATGATCTGAAGTCACATGCGAACATATCTGCTTACGTCACAGTTAGGTGTTCGCGCGCTTGGATTTCGCGAATTCAAATGATTACATTAGGCGAACGGAGCATCCTACAAGTATGGAATTTTCAGAATCATGTTTTTTCTATTTAAGCTTTATTTTAGGCAGGTCAAAATTGATTTTAAAAATTTTGTGAACAAGCCCATTCACTCCACTCGATTTCATTAAACAATACACAATCATTTTTACGGCCTTTTATAATAATTCTAGGTTGAAAATTCCACTCGTATGCTAGCCCAGTGCTAATGAATTTAGATTTAGATGGATTCAATGGATATCACCTTTCATTTATAGTGATGAGTAACATTGTAGACTGCTTCTGATACGTTGCACTAACCTCACTGACTGCATTAGACTATTTAGTAAACATGTTGCACTGTTCGAAGGTTTGTTGTTTAAACTGGAGTGGATTTGAGAGCTCGTTACTTTATAGATTTCCCCAACCTACCTCTCGACTTTGCAGAGCTGCGCAGGTGTCGAGATACAGAAATGAAACTATTCAAACTTTTACACCCGTATGCACCGTAAGTCAATCGCGCGATTAGTTACGTAAACCTGGATTAGATTACTTGTTTACTATGCACCGCAAACTGACAATTTTGACTGTCACTGTCAAAACAATCTTGCGAACACAACCTTGCCGTATCTCCAATCTGGATTAGTTAATCTCTTGACGGTGCATGGCTAGATGCCAAAGATTAGCAAAACGCGATTAGGGAACTAGGATTAGAATCGCCAAACGGTGCATACGGGTGTTAATCAGATAGTAGCAGATAGACAGTATAATGATGTAATACATGAAATGGATTCATTCTTAAATATAAATACATTTTGTTGTCTTGGTACACATCACCTACTACAAATATGAAACTGCATTAGATTAAAATAATTCGTATTATAATCGATTGCTACAAAATCGATGGTACACGCCACATTTGACACTTTTACTAACTTATCATGCGAAGGTGATTACAAAAGCATTACTAAGGCTGAATGAAAAATCAAGTATTTTATTCTTACCATCGATATAACACTTTCACTAAGGTGCTATGCATATGTTATTACAAATACATCGTTAACATTTGATTGAAAAAATAAAGCATTTATTCATACAATAGAGTGATGCACAATCGATAGTGCACATCACGTTTAAAACGTTTATTATGCACTCATGAGCTCTCACAAATCTATCGCTAACATTGAATTCATAAATTAAATATTAATACTATGGATTGATATACAATCGATAGTGCGCATCACATTTGACGGTTTTACTAAAGATGAACGTATGGCATTAGGTTAAAAATTAAGCAGTTATCAATCAGCATAGCTATATTTTGACATTGCGCAAGCAATAACAATTGAAATATTAAGAAATCATAAGTCTGAGTGATATCGCATAACATTGCGACATTTACTGAAATCACAATAGGTAAAATGTAATTAATAGATAGTTTAGTCAAACCTCACGCTAACAGCAAATTAAGATCAAGTTATTTTTGAACATTCTGGCGAAATCGGTGCAAAGTTTTTAGAGAATCAATATAGGCCGCCAACCTCGTTGACGGCCACTTCATACCATCAGGACCTGAAGTCCATCCTAAATGGGACGTATCTGTGCAACCTTTCTCAATGTTTTTAAGTAGCCACTGTAATACTGACTTATGATTCTCGTTTGTTTGAGGATCAAAAACGAATGCGATACACATCTCTGCGACAACGTTACAGAAAATTTCAAGGAGCGGCACATCAGCCAAATAGGCGATCTTGCAGATGGTTTCGTCAACGTTCTGAAGGGTAGTACGATAATTTCGTTCAATGTTTGTAACGGGAAAAACATGATCTAAATCTTCACACCACTTTCCACTCAACAAGGTGCAAATATAGTACTGCTCATACACTGACGGTGGACACGACACCTGGCTAAACATCTTATGCAGCCCATTTAAACTGATGTTTGAGGATTGCGTGCTGAGCAATACCGACACAATGTCTTTAATCACTTCATCGAGATGACGTTTTCGCACTAATACCGTCTTTATTACCTCGGGCTCACATGCATTAGATTCAGCAATCCAACGAAATGTGTCATCTGGTACCACAGCTTCCTCTAACAACAATGTAAATAAATCGATGTCGTCATTCGTAGGCGTTTTCCGCACAATCACTGGTAAGAAATCATTGATGACCGCCACTACTTGGGCACTACACAACTGTGAAAATAGTGAGTAATACATCTGTGCGTGCATAGCGCGAAACTATGAATTATCCATCACTGATCAGAGCATAAATATCCTCTGCGTGACCTCTCCACCTCTACAGTAACCGCCTGAGAAAAGTCTCAATTGGGGAGTGCACTGGTCTGAGCAACCAACGCTTTATTAAGCAAGCGCAGGAGCAAGTCCAGACGTTCTTCCTCGGGTGTTTCATAAAAGGCAATATCTTTATGGCCCCAGGCCAATGTATCTGTAGACTCTGGTATGCGATATCGTTTGTCGTCATGCATTGTTAATGCAACTTTTTTCATATAGTTTGTGTAAATGGTATGCGATACTGATTTAAATATATACATCATGCAGTAAACTCTCTCTTGGTTGACTTCTACAATGTTTTTGTAGTGCGCTAAGGCCAGCTGATTCTTAATGCTAGCCTGACTTACACCTTTTGCTTTTTTATCGACCACATCGACTGCATCAATGCAATACGCTTTTGCCTTTGTCCCGTGGAAAGCGGCTATCGCCTTCTCGGCGTACTCATCCATCATGTTTCCTAACACTGACGGATTTTTCGGGATGTTATAACAATTTGGTTCGGTAAAATTGGATGTATCAAACAGAGATATATGTTCTTTCATATCATCATAAAAATTTTGTGTTTTGACTAAAATGACCAGACTGTCAGTGTCCGTGTACAAAATTTTACAATTTTCGCCGTACGTAGGCTTTAAAAACTCGTACACAAAGTCATACATCACAATTTTAGCGAGGTCTAAAATACAAAAGCCTACATACGTTGGTCTACAGTAATGAATGAATGTTTTTGCCATCTGAATCGCTACCAGATTTTCATTGAAAATACGCAGCTCTTTGAATGTTGGTTTACTGATATAATTAGCAGCCCCCCTTTTGCGTTCATTTTTCTCAGAGGTTGTTGCTAACTTAATATCGACCCTATTTTCTACGCTTTCAATCGATTTTCCGAAAATGCAGTTCACCATATTTTTATACAGATTATTTTCAAACTTGTTTTTAGCCTGATTTCGTAATTGAGTGTTGAGGTCAATGTATGGCTTGTGCCATGCAGCTTGCGCAAAACGAATTCCTTTATATATCTGTTTCAAAATTAATCCGTGTCTAACACATTGCTGTAATGCGCAGTAATGTATCACATACTTGCGTTTATTATAAAGGTTTGGTATTAACTTCGATGCTTTCCCACCCGGAGGTATTATCGTTTCAGGGCAAAACGGGTAATCATTAAAGAAGTCATGCAATGCTGTATGCACGTCCAGATCTACTTCAACCACATAACCAACTGGTGAAGTTTCTCGTACTACCATGAAGCTATTTGAGAAACTCTCAATTTCGTCTAAAGTTATCCATGCAAAATCTCCCAGGGGTAAATACTGTGACATGTTAAACCGTACAAATTCGTTTTATCTATGTACATTATGAAGGAATTTGCTTTAGCTGGATCATAGTTAGATACGGATTATTAGCCTCAGCCTTGCGAGACATACACGTGCTCACTCCTCCGCGGACCCCTTTCTTAAAAAAATGAATCATATCGATATCAGACAGAATTTACAATTGAACACCTGTTTTTTTAACATAGCATCCCAAGACAAGCCGGGGGCTGTAAAGTAATATGCTGGATCCAACCCGTATGTTTCGAGACATAAAGTTCTATAATTTTCAAAGACGTCTGCCAGCAGCAAGACGTCGGCAGTTAGATAAAGGTCAGAGTAATCACCTAACGTTTGACAAGCAGAAGATGTCCATACGTTGCACGCATGATTATAATTAATATCAGAGACGTGCTCGTCCCGAAGTTCGTCATAGAAACACTCCCTGGTAGGTAAACTGGTTTCTTTGAATTTCTCAAAGTCAGTCAGATAGGAATAGGGGAACACTCCTTTTTGACACATAAGCTTAAACTGAGTGTCATCGGGAAAGGCCCTTCGCACTTCACGACACTGGGAAGGTTCCAACAATGCGGCCAAGGATTCCAGTTTAGTCGGTAGAAACTGATAGGAATCGACGAATCGCATTTGTAATAAAACATTTCTGAATCTGTATATTGATCCACAGGTAGTAGCTTGCTAAAGGAAATATAACTTTTCAAACGTCATGGGGAGTACTGTTATATCATGCTTATCTGCTCCAAGTGAGGTTACGAATAGGTGTAAGTCCATCAATCAATTCTAGCGTTTTGCTATTCACTATACTTTCAAGCGTATCAGTGGTACTTTTTAGTTTTTTTTCAACATACTTTATATGAACAGAGTCATTTTCATCTGCAGGATCACCAACATTTTTTAACTGCTTTCCATTGATATCATCATCAGTTTGTGTAAGTTTAAAACCAATACCTGGAATACCACGTACAGTTGCATGCTTAGAACTGCGACGACCAAACTTATCTATCGTATTGTGCATCGCTACGAAAGCGTTATACTATTAGTGGGATCTTTCAACTGGCAAATATGTACCCTAAAATTAGCATATTACGCCCTCTTCACGCAATTCTTCTATTATAGATAAAATTTCGTTATCGTGGTTTGTGTGACCAGCTGATTTTGAGCTGTATAGCAATTTCAATCTATCAATCAGATCGTTGATGTCGTTCCAATACACAAAGTCGCGTTTATTAGTGTTAAATATCTTATACTTAGGTATCTTCATTTATGTATGTCCCCTACCAACTCTGGCTCTCAAATGCATGGGGGACGATGTAGATAGGATATTAAATAATTTATTGAAATACTCAGATCCGTCGACATTGTAAATATTAAGAGGTATGTAATCTTTGCGAAGTACATTAGTTAGATTCCATATGGACCTGAAAGTGTGTAGAGTTTTTGAGTTGGAGTTTCGTGTATCTCCTAAAAACATCATATCTAGTAAGTGTGGGGATATTTTGAATTTATTAGTCTTATCACCCTACGATAAATGAACCGCCTTATCATCAAATTCCACTTCATGTACACCCATTAACAGCTTCTGTGAATGTGGGTCGATCCTTACATTATAAACACTTCCATAGGCTGGATGTCCTGCTCTCAAATTATCTATATGACTTTTCAACACCGCAGCAATTGCTTCTCTATCCACACTTGAATTAGCTGTAGATACATACTGAGTGACTGAATCTCTTTCCCTCTCATTAATTGATGATGGTGTATCAGGTAACTCCTTTATTGGTATTATACCGGAAGCAGCGGAAGTCAAATCTTCGAATCTCGGCTCTTTTGGTGTGCTAGTAGAGGGAAGGGTTTGATTTGGATATGTAGATGTTGGTTTTTTAGGAGTGCTTGTAGGACCAACGTTTTGAATTGGCTGTTTCGGTAGTGAAGGAATTGATGCCTTTGCTATTGTCTTCAGCTGTTTTGTAATAGGCTCATATATCTGTTCCAATGAAGTGTTATCGATTTCGCGACCTTTCCTTCCATAGTTGAATTTTCTCCGCACTGACTCTGTTGCATTGACTAATTCTTTTTTTAAAGCTACCTCATCATTGCTCTGTTGTTGATTCATTCTGGTATATGTAATGTTGCCACTGTGATGTATGCTGATTGCAGTCTCACAATCAATTGATGATATTATTAGTCTTGCAGTGGATTTATGAATCTATCGAATCCCTTCCGGTACCTGCCGTTTCTTATTTCTCCATCTTTGTCAATAACTAGGAATCCATATTTATCCCTCCAACATATTGCACACATATCTTGAAATTGCTTAAAAGTTAAATCGGGAGCCACATGGTCAGAGAAAACATGTGATAAATTTGTATTATCGACCTTAAACAAAACTATCAGGTTTGCGTTGTCTCTGATCACGCCTTTCGGTACCCAACTGTAACTTTGCACACAGTAAAAGCAATCGACACCTTTGTGTCGCCCCAGACTGAAGTATTCTCGTATAGCATTTTGATTCTCACATATCACATCATCAAAGATAAAAACTGAGGTTGGTTTGGCTTCTGACGGTGGTAGAACTTCGGAATTATTAGCACATGCATAATATCCTAGTCCATCTATCGAACTCATTACTTTTTCAATGAATGCATAGTTGGGCTGGTTGAGCGATTTTGAAAAAATATATAAATTCTCAAAAAACAGCCCATTCGGATGTAACAGGAGAGATACTAGTACATTGGTTTTTCCACAGTTTGATGGTCCAACTATAATACATCGAATTGTTGATGGTAGTAGTACCCCATGTCGACGGGAAGTATTATTTTCCGGATAAGTAATATTGATACCTTTATTGCTAATTTCTGGTCCTGTTTTGTCACCTTCATCGTTCAACGACTTGACCATATACATATAAGCTGCAGTTGTTTATATGTGTTTTATTTAAATGCTGCTACTTCTTGAGGGAAGGTGTAGCAGCATCTCCAAAACTGGTGGTGGACTTGTTAATAAGTTGATAAATAAGCTGCCATTCGAAGCACATTTGCCTTTTTATGAGTATTGCGGCCCGGGTAGTCGATTGGAAGAAAGGATCGCACTAGGCCAAAAAGGAATAAATAGATTAGATATAAAGCTGACTACCAACTTGAGCAAGAAGCTTGGAAACGAGTCAAATCAGCTGACGCTAACCTTGGTTAACTACAAATATTATGAAGGTCAAACGACGCACTGGAATGGACCTTGCAACACTACGTGGACGGAATAGGAAGAAATGCATGCGTGAAAAATCGAGGAAATTAGTAGGTGTAAAACATCGTGCAAGAATGGGTTATTATGCATCACGACGACGAGGGCAGAGTAAAAATGATATACGTAGGAAAATGAGGAAGGCTTAAAGAAGGTGCACTTTGCTTCAGGAATACTAAACAGAGTTCGCAAAAATATTAAACATTTTTCGAATCACAAGCAAGATAACAGTATGCTAAGAAAAGCAACATCTGCTGCATTATTAGCTACCCGGAAGTATATCAAGTCTATTGGTGGTAAACGACATATTCGTCTTCCGCGAGTTATACCTATTCCCAAAGTAGGTGGAATTCTTCCTTTGATTCCAATTTTTGCCGGTCTCTCAGCATTAGGTAATCTCGCTGGGGGTATTGGAAATATTGTTAGATCCTCTAAAGCAACCAATTCAGCACGACAAAAGAATACAACTGATTCTACATCTACTTCTGGTATAAATAAAATTGGAAACGGCATATATTTGAAACCATACCGTAAAGGATGAGGTTTGTTTGTTAAACCTAGGACTTCAAAAAACTTTTAAAAACCCTACCCCAACGACCGCTTACAGATAATGACCTTGCGTATTACGCTAAAGAGCTAGAAATACCATATTTCATATGCGCGATGATCTGCCTAAGCAAGGTCCACTGAGGAATGATTCAGCCATCATTAATTTAGACAGCAAGAGTGGGGATGGGCCACCCTGGGTTTCATATATAAAACGCGGAGTGGTGGTATATTATTATGACAGTTTCGGCAGCCTACCACCAACCAGCAAACTGGTGAAATATTTCCTCAAAAATCTAAGAAGATTCAGATTCTGTATAATCACAGACGACAGCAGAACTTCAATACCTTTTGGTGCGGGCACCTGTGTCTACGATTCCTTTCTGAAGAGAAGCAGAAATCTGTGAAAAATCGATCGTGAAACACTTAAAAAGATGAGCAATTCCCTTAAAGCATTTTCAAGAGAAAGAAGCCTGTTGAGCATGACACAAGAAGAACTTGCTCACATACCCAAAGAAGTACTGATGGTATGTACAGCTAACGAAATAGCACTTGTATGGAACAAAATGCCATTACATT
The DNA here is from genome assembly GCA_951848785.1 of Callosobruchus maculatus. Lineage (NCBI taxonomy): Eukaryota > Metazoa > Arthropoda > Insecta > Coleoptera > Chrysomelidae > Callosobruchus > Callosobruchus maculatus. The sequence goes on from CATOUR010000103.1 coordinate 1,066,910, forward strand.
TTAAGGAAGATGTGGACATACAACGATTCCAGTTCTGTTGGGAGCACTGTAATACACACCAGAACGGAGATGAAGCAGACGGGCCGCCACCAAGAAAAAATTTTGTTGTTACTGTAATTTGCAAGATATTTCTATGACAAGTGTTGTAATCAATAAAGTTTTAAATATATAAAAGTGTTATTTTTTTGTATCACCGCAGTCATGTCTTATACATTTACCTTGACGGGTTATGACAGTGTGCTGTCTGCTAGATTTTATCCGCCAATCGAGCTGGATACCAATGCGCAGTATGGATTGTAATAGGTTTTTACTCCTACAACTCAATACTCAATCTTCATGAGGATAATAATCTAATTGTGTTTAAACAACCTTCAGGTGGTTCTCAAATGAATATTACATATATTCCACCACGCACCTACGAAATCGATGAACTCAACATATATCTACAAAACATAATAAAGTCTATAGTTCGATACAAACATAATGTTACAACTGACGAGCTGTTTTGTCTGAAGGCAAACAACAATACAATGAAATGTGAATTATATTCAGTATATGATGTTGATTTATCTTTCCCTAACTCAATTGCATCTTTGATTGGATTTGAGCCGGAGGTTTTCGAATGCAACAAAAACGTATATCAACCTTACCATTAATATAACGACAGTCAGACTAATAAAGGTCGACTGCGGATTGATATCTGGCGCTTACCACAATGGAAGTGAAATGCAGACTCTGTATGAATTCGACATAGACGTTGAGCCTGGGTTCAAATTAACAAAGGAGCCACAGAATGTAATATATATGAGCGTTATGCCTAGCGGACGTCAGTTTATCGATAACATCACACTGAAAATTTTGGATGACGAGGGAAATCTGATTGACTTCCGTGGTGAAAAAATTATAGTTAAATCGGAATTGCGTCGGTTAGCCGGAGCAAACTCCACAATTGAATAGGATGGGTTTTCTACAACATAGGTGCACAACAATTGAAAAAAGTCGATATAGTCCTTACAAACAACTATAAAATACGAAGAACACATAGGAATAACCTTATTCGTCATTCGTTAGCTGCCAAAGGCACAACGTCGAAGCTATCACTACAAAATCGTAAGTTTCTGGAGTCTATAGGACTAAAGCTAACTGAAAAATATGGTTCTGCACGAATCAAGTGAGAAGCTGGATGTTTTTGAGGAACCGATTTTGGATCACTTCTTAGCAAGTTTACATGAATACACATGCAAGCCGTATGGTTCACCATATTTCAAGAACTGTGACATTGTTCATATACCAATCAACTTCCAAGATCTCATTTTAAATATTGCTGACAGTTACATTTTCATCGAAGGAACGTTTACTCCAAGTGATGCCACGAAGTCCTGCTATCTATCTAACAATGCTCTGTCTTTTCTGTTTGATGAAGTTTCTCTACATATGGATGGTGAAAAAGTTGTCATTGTACGAAATCCTGGAATAACGTCAACAATGAAAACAATGATCTCTCATGATAAAAGTGCCGCTCATTCACTATTATGTACAGGATGGGGCTTAAATGAAGACAATTCAGCGATATGGGATTCAACTAGTAAGGTCTTCAGTGGTAGAATACCTCTAAAACATATAATGGGATTTGTTGAGGACTATAAAAAAGGAATTCTAAACATAAAGCAAGAGCTTGTATTAGTCATTGCAAGATCCTTTGATAGCTGCTTTGTCGGTGAATGTGATGCAGAACTATTAATATCAAAGATTGAATGGAAAGTCCAACAGATTGTTCCTGAAGACCGCTACAAGGTCAAACTTCTACAGAAACTGAACAAAAGCAGTTTGAGTTCAAGGATTAAGGTGGCATCTCGCTCTTGGGACTTGTATGAACTGCCATCACTTCGCTCAACATCAACAGATGTCTGGGCAATTCGGACAACCAACAAGCTAGAGAGACCTTTGTTTGTTATCGTTGGATTTCAAGACTCAAAATTAGCAGAAAATCCTAAGAAGGACATCACTAAGTTCATTCATGCCAACATAAACTCGATTCGATTGAAGCTGAATAACCAGGTATACCCATATGAAAGGTGGAACCTGGATTTTGAGAAGAAGCTAAACACTGCGGCTTACTATGCATTCGAGAGCTTCCAAAGTGCGTATTGCAGCAAGGGAATGGCAGAAGCATTATTCAATATCAAGGAGTTCAATGATAACCCGCTATTTGTAATCGACTGCAGTCATCAACCTGATAACCTTCAGCTGTCAACTGTGGATGTATCGTTGGAATTTGAAACCAGAAAATCTTCTTTTCCAGCTAACACTAAAGGGTATGCATTAAGCTAAATAAAGTATTACTTCCCTACCCGTTGAATAACATTATAATTGACCGCAACGAAATTTTCTGTGACCTAGGTGATCGATGATCGATTAAACTTTGATAAGCATATTTATAATATAGTAGCTGATGCTAATAAAATGTTTGGCTTCATTGTGAGAAACTGCAAGCTCATATCAGATATTTCAGCATTAAAAGCATTATTCTTTGCATTTGTACGTTCCAAACTTGAGTACGCGTCTATTGTCTGGAGTCCTTACTATCAGTGCTACATCAATAGTATAGATTATGTTCAGAAAAAATTTTTAAAATACTTGTCTTTTAAATGTGATTCTGTTTATCCTGAACATGGCTGTGATTATAATTTATTGTTATCTAGATTTAATCAACTATCATTGTCTTCCCGCAAAAAGCTTGCTTCTATAGTCTTTCTCTATAAACTTCTGAATGGCGGCATTGAATCACCTTGGTTGTTAGCACAGATAAAATTTCTTGTACCTAGATTAAACTCTCGTTGTAACATGTTATTTTTTGTGAAAGAGCTTAATACCAACTTGTTTATTAAGTCTCCTGTGAGAGTTATGTGTGAGTGCTGTAACTCTGTTTGTGGTGAGTGTGGCATTTTTAATTGTACATTGAATCAACTCAAATCTGTGTTAGCGCGAAGTTTTTTGCCAAATTAATTTTTTTTACTCTCGAGTTCATTTTTTTCTATGGTCATGATATAGCATTGGAACAATATTATGTCATTATGGTACCTATATAATAGTATCACTTTCTTTCACTTGAAGCACCTCTGCTTTAGTTTGTTATACGTTGTTTCATAGCAATTTTCTTTTCAGTTGGCTTTATATTGAATTGTATGCTACATATTTAATTTTTAAGTTATGTATTGTTTGCCCTGTTAATGAATTTTCTGTTGGGCAATAAAAGGCTATTATTATTATTATTAATCATTCACGATTCTTGTATTAGTTACAACGCTTTTGATGGATCTATTCAGAATGGACTTATTCATTCATATTAAATGTATTTTGATTTTTATTATAGTTGTCATGGCAAAAATAAAACACTTTTGATACATTTGGTTCTTTATTTATACATAAATGATACAGAAGTAAGCAGGATGCGTACAAATGTCAATCTTTATCTACGAAACTATATTTGGTAATTATATGTTGAGGTAAATATTTCTCTATTGCATACAAAAATGGTTTGAGTTCATTATTAGTCATTCCATCACATAGTTGGTCGACGGTACATTCTTCACGTAAATATTGTCTGCATAACTTTTCCCCTTCTTCATATTTCCTTATTGGATCCTCTTCCGTTCGACCTCTTCATCATCCCAGCAGATACTCAAGTCATAGACCGTGGAATATTCCTCATCGAAAATCAAATCTACCAATTAACATGCAATTCTCCGGAATGCAGTACGTAGATCTTTTGCTTCAGGCCACCTCATTGCCGAATACTGCATCCACATTTTATAATGGGAATGAAAAGTTATAGTCTGCTTCTGAAACAAACAGAACGTCTAATACCAACTAGGTGCAAATAAATGTTTTTATCTCGAATTTACCTTCTATATAACGCGGATCCAATACATGGGAGTAACCATTATATTATTTATACCCAACACAATCTGTACTACCTCATCACTAAATATATTATTGTTGAATATACTCAAATATCATCAAACATTTGGAGCGCGTGCCTGGTGTTTTAGGTGAACTTTGACCTATATCTGTTAGTGAATATTTATTTTGAGATTCATTTATCTCTTTGATCACCGCTTCAGACATATGCTCCGATACTCTTTTGTGTAACCATACTTTGATCTCATTAGCATTATCTTCTAATAGTGTTGCTACTAGACATTCACCAAATTTTGATTTGACGGGTGACAGATTCTTAATTGTATGGGCTTTGTTTACAGTTAGTGAAGATAAAGTTTTGAACAGTATTTTGTTATCGAGTTCACAGTTGATTTTATTGTTAATTTCATGCAATTCAGAGGTAGCGACAGACATTGTTTAAAGAAAAAACCAATAATGTTACTGTTGGATAAATAATATAAAAGGGTGCTCACCAAGTTATATCTGTACACAATATACTTCGGGACTATACTCTGATCGTCTCTCGACTTTTGCTGATCACTAGCACCGTTATTACACTATTTAGACAGATACCATCAAGGTCAAAATACGTCACCGTGCATTCTTCTCAAAGCCATCAAGCCTCATAAGAAAATCATACAACTGATATCAAGGCTATCCACACCCTATCTGAGTGACCTACAGGGAAGACTGCAGTTGGCCCTCGTCAAATCTCGAGGTTATCCACCACGTCAAATCGCATGGTGTGAGCGAAGGACAATCGTGTGAACGTGATTTTTTTGTCGGCAGAAACATTTCAAACGTTTTACTTTTTTTTATAACTGAGGAGACCGCGCAGGCAGAGCCTAAATACTAGAATACCGCGGCTGCTGTGGAAGAGTTATGTTAGCAGAAGTTTGTTAACGCGGGATTTGAATGGGCCAATGCCCGCAGGCCCAATAAATACATCTTCTGGCAGTCCATTCCAAGCCTTGGACACCCGGGGAATAAATGTGCGGTTGTACCGCTCAGTTCTTGATGTATGAAGAGCGACCGTCTTAAGATGAGATGAAGCGATCGCACGGGTACATCTGATAGGAGCGGTAAGCGGCGGAACGATAGAGGATAGCTCAGAGGAGCAGATTCCGTTGGAATATCGGTAGAAGAGTGAGAGGTCACCAACAACACGCCGGTGAGAAAGTGGCTGGAGGTGGCGCGTTAAGGCCGGGTTGTCAATTAGTCGAATTGCCCTTCTCTGGACGGCATCTACTATAGACCGGGTAGTAGGGGCAGCAGCTCCCCAAACATGAGAGCAATACTCCAGGCAAGGCCTTATCTGGGCTTTATATAGCGTGAGGAGGTTACATGATGAGAAATACTTTCTGGAAGTTTACTATAGCACTGACGCGATGGATTTGAAAAACTTTTGGGATCTCGAGTTGATTGGGATAAGTGGTAACGCGAACCTTGGCGCCAACTACCGAACAAAAACGGACAATTCCATAGATAATAATATAACGTATTCTAACGCCCGTTATCAAGTTTCTTTGCCGTGGAAAGAGACTGATGTGTGCCTAGATTCTAATTTCTAAGCTGCTTCTTATAGACTAGCCAATATAATGAACAGTGGCAAACTACACCAGTACGATAATGCAATGCGCGAGTATTTAACTAGTGAGTGCGCTGAACGGTCCACGAATGACTACAAAGTTAATAGGACGTATTTTATGCCTCATGGCGCAGTATATAGAGACGATAAAGAAACTTCAAATATACTCGCAAGAATAGTGTTTGACGCGTCCGCGCATGCTCCAGGATTACCGTCGCTGAACGATGATTGGAACAGGGCGAAAATCTAACTCCTCACCTGTTCCATGTTTTGCTAAATTTTCGATTAAGAGCTTTTGCAATAATCGCTGATATTGAGAGAGCATTTTTGCATATAGACGTTGAGGAAAAGGATATGGATGCTCTCAGTTTTCTCTGGTACGAAAAACCTATTGTTAGTTTGTTCCAATTGCCGAAGATCGTCAACTATCGCATGAAACATTTGGCAAAATCGAGTCATTTTCAGAATACATGTACTTAGTATTCTCCCCCGTTCATTTTATGTCGATGATTTGGTAGTCGCGGTAAATCGTAAAGAAGATGCTGAACGGATATTTCGTGCGGCTAAGGAGATTTTGGTGAAATCTAGTATGAATTTACGCAAATGGAGTAGTAATGATGCGGAGTTAAGAGATCAAATGGCCTGTAATGTAGAAAGTAAGAAAGTTCTAGGTATTGTATGGAATCCTAGCGAAGACGTATTGATCGTAAATTTGGAACCTGTTTTAAAGGAGACTCAGCTACAGATACCAACAAAACGCACGGTTCTACACACTGTTTCGAAAATATTCGATTCCGTAGGTTGGCTAAGTCCATTTAGTGCGAGGGCTAAAATATTGCTACAAGTTATCTGGAAGGCCAAATTGAACTGAGACGAGCCTCTTCATCAGGCGTTGGCTAACGAGTATAGGAAGAGGGTTTCAGGGCTATCGTCAATTTCTGATTTTACAGTGCCAAGGAATATTTTGTATGACAATGCCAGACATATATCCCTACATATTTTTGCCGATGCAAGTCTAGCTGCTTATGGAGCTACGGCCTATCTAAGGTGTGAGGATGAAAATACACTCAAAGCTCCTAGTGGCTAAAGCAACAGTAGCTTCTGTTAATGAAGTTGGAGATAAGCATTTAACGTTGCCACGCTTGGAGCTTACAGCGGCTGTTTGTGCGGTAAGGTTGCAGCAGTTCACATTGTCGAATACTAAAGTAACGTTTGAAAGTCATATACTATGGACTGACTTGAAAATAACGCTGTATTGGATAAACGGTAAACATTCAAAATGGGAGCCTTACGTTAGTCATAGGGACAATGAAATACAAAGGTTAACAAAGAGTCACTGGAGACATTGCCTAGGTAGTGACAATGCTGCAGATTTATTAACGCGAGGAGTCAAAGCTAAAACCTTATTGAACTCCGAAATTTGGCAATGTGGCCCGGAATGGTTAAAAATAACTGACGAGTTTTGGCCTACAGGAAACATTGAAGATGATGTCTTGAGTGAGGCCGAAATGTCAGTTTTTGCTGTGCAAACCATCAAATTTTCGGTGCGTGAGAAAAAAACGTAACGCTATGTCAAGATCGTTTTGGAAAAGGAGCTCAAAGACTATTTGCAACAGCTGAGACTATTCCACAACCTGAAGGCAGTGAAATCAAGAAACTTTCAACTGGACGATGTTGCCTTATTACATGGCCAGAATGTGCCTCGACTTTTATGGAAATTGGTTCGAATTACGCAAGTTTTCCAAGGGAGAGATGGTAAGATACGAGCATGTGAGGTGGTGACAGGAGGCGGAACTACTCTGAAGCGACCCATACATCTTTTCCTCTAGAAGTCACTACGCCCCGGAAGGATGTTGAGAATTCTGAACATTTTTGAACACTCTGTAGTATAGAAATAGTAGAAATAGTTTGTGTGTCATATTGACAAATAAAAAATAAGTAACGTGTCAAGATTTAATCTAAAGTTTCTATATATCGTAGCCAAATGTACTAACGTCATCCCGAAAGGCTTCCCGACTTATCAGTGGTAGCGAACCTTGAGCGCTATGACCTTAAAATATTTTTAGTTAAGGCCCGGTCAAACAGAGGGCGTTCTAGAACGCGGCGTTCCGGCGTTCTCTAACAATACAATGGAAAGCTGTAACGCGGCGTTCTAGAACGCGAAATTTGAATTCTTTTTGTACTTGGAGAAATCAGTAGATTAATTAAGGAAACTTCAATCACAGCTTACTTGATTTTTTCTTAATGGGAATGCCCATCCGCCACCCGAAACTAAATGCTGGATACGTGTAGACCGAACAGCCGAAGAACCAACCGTTCATCAGATCATGGCAGCGAAAGTCTTACACAATACGTTGACATCATAAAACTTCCAAAGAACCCTACGGTGTGGGAACTAACAGGATTCATCCCTGTCCTCTATATAATAAACGTAAGGTAGATTGTCGGAACATCAGTTTTTTGGTATAAAAAATCCCACGTAGAATTAGGAAGCGACAAGCTGGCTCGATGAGACACAGCCGTATATCAGTCACAATCAGCTATGCCGACATCTTGCCTTCTTGACCTTCCAATTTGTGTATCACATATAAACGGCCGCCAACTGGATCAAGTTTCTCCGATTCGCGTAAATTAGAACATACATTCATAAAAATTCCGTCATTGATGCGGTACAATTAATTGCAGTTGAATTTGCAAGGACGCGCATTATTCATGTTCAGTTCATATGCAACTGCTTGGGCAGAACATTCTAAAAGAGAAATATGTTTAATAAAAAAAATTAAAATTGGACTAACTTATTATATCTAAAGGAGCAATTAAGAATTTCATTTCGAATTTTTTTGAGATTATGTACTATACGGACCCAGGACGAATCACGAAAAAAGACCACACACTTAGGTTTCGAAATGTGAAGTCAATATCAAACGAAATTCGCATTTGTTACAGAGAAATCAACATTTGACGTTTTCTTGTACAAATAATTGAAACTTGTGTAGCTCACCTTACAGAATGTGAATTTTTCTACTACTCCAGCAAAAAACTTTCTACTAGGAGTGTCACTTTAGACCCCAAGTGCTAGTTTGCTGGAATTGTTTTATCGGAAGGAACACAGAAAGGCACCTATATGTCCCATTAATAATCTTGAATCGGACGTCACGTGACCAAAAACAAATACCTCATTGGGTAACACAATAACAAGAAAAGACACAACATTTGCTCTAATTTACATCCCCAAAATTATAATTCTGTACTACTGCCCAGTTCCAATATATCGCTTGTCTTAATTGTCGTGGGACACCCTGTATGTATACAAAGTAAACGAAACAGGCTATTGTCCATAAAAGGTATATATTTCAGGGTCTGTGCCGTCGGCTTGACCCTGTTGAGATAACTGCGCGCCCTGCGTATAGCTAACACCATATATGCCCATCTCTATAGTCGTCTAGTCCCGCGTGCTGACCCATCTCTACCTCGCGTTCCCTTTGCAACCTGTAATTTTCAGCGCGCAGGGTGGATTTCGTTCCGTCAGTACGCTGCGTTTATCGTTCCTGTGTAGAGCTAGCACCGCCGTGTAGGTAACGTTTGCGTGAATTAACTTCCGATTACATGTATTTCTAGTGAATGGTCGTGTAAGGTAAGGAAGATTATAATAGTGGAGTATATAATAATATATAAACATATATTTTTATTTTTTTTATTGCAATAGGAATTCTCAGTTCTACACTCGCACGTCACAGTCGATAGAACCATTTGATTACGAGTGAATCATTTTTTTCTCTTTTACGCGACAACCCCCTCCAAATAACTGCAGTCACACGACTCTGTATCCAAGCATAGTAGTGGTTTGCCGATATCCATACGACTTGGTATAAGCACGTTATGAACACCTGATATCAGCAGCCGCAAGGCTCGATTTCAGTGTTAAAAGGCTCGATATGAGCAGCTACAAGGCTCGATCTGATCAGCCTTAAGGCTCAGTATTAGAAACCTAGAGCAGCCTCAAGGCTCAGTATAGGCAGCCGTAAGGCTCGTTCTGAACAGCCGTACGGCTCGGTCAGGGGCCGCAAGGCTCAATAGGAGGAGGTGTAATGTCCCTCAGGAGCAGCCATAAGGCTGAATAGAGGCATTCGCAAAACTCGGATGTTCAGGCGCAAGGCTCAATATGAACTGACCAAGGGGCTGGCTATAGGCAGCCGGAAGGTTTCACGTACGAAGGTGAAATGTTCATTATAGTGAACTAGTATAAATAACCTAGGCCTTACTGCAATGATTGAAAGGCGGTATTATTTGCAGATGGCATCGAATCAAGGTGACTCTAGAACGATGGGAGATCTGCTAGACATTCCTGCCGAAAATCCACAAGATAATGCTATCCTGGAGAGGATCAAGAAAGTAGCAGCCACGTCTTTATCTCAGGGTTGGAAAGACTGGGTTGTAACGATATGCAGTAAGGAAGAATTATTGGGGAGTGAATTGGACCCCCTGATTCTCAACAAGTTGCGTTACGCCCTACCAACAAGAGCACTGGTTCAGGCTTTTGATCCAGAGATTACCCATTTGCCAGAAAGAGATTACAGAGACTTCAAGGTTAAAATGCTAGAGTGGCTATTTTGCATTGTTCTGATTATTGGTCCGCCATCCTTGGCAGCTAGGATAAGGTCTCGGCCGTCAAGCATGAATTGATCATGGCAGCCTTGGAAGATATGAGGCCACTACTGCTCTCAAGAAAAAAGGCATGTCGTCAGTTACTAGTCGATTCGTCTGATGAGTCGTCGGATGATATGGCTGAACACAGATACAAGAAAAGAGTACCCCGCCTAGATAAATTGGAGAAAAGTCAAACAGAAATGAGGCAAATATTTCAAGAATTTTTGGAAAGGTTTGAGAGCCGGGAGGTGTTGTCAGAGGACGACTCGGAAGGAAAGGAGAATATTTCCGAGTTAGAGGATGACGATGTGGAGGACACTACATCTCTGGATACTTCATCGGTTTAGAAAGCACCAAGCATGACAGAAGCACTTTCCCGGGAAAACGATATTGATCATCTTGATTTTACGCCAAAAACGCAGGAACAGGATCCGCCAATACCTGCGCCCATGAAAAAAATCGAAATGCAGGGTGTTGATTGCCAATGGCTAGGCTCCGCATCCTTCAATAAGGTCCGGTATCAGAACTACAGAGAAAGCTTCAGGCAACGCCTGTATTTTCTGCTCTTAAGGTTAACTCGGAGCTGTTGGGGATGGTTCCTAAGGGATTAACCTTTGACTTACTCACAAAGATACCACTTCAACGTGTATCATACATGGTATTCTGCTTCAAAGGGAGGCATTCTCCAACGCAATCAATGACATTACAGGGAAACACCCTGATGTAATATCAGACATTAAAAGTAAGCTGATGAGTAAAGAATCTGAATTCAGATCTTGGTCAGATGATGTCCTTCAGTTCGCTTGTGGTCGTAGAGCCGAGGCTATTGATTTGAGAAGAAAAACATTTAAACCTAACAACAGTCAAGTCAATACTTTTAGAGAAGATCCCTCCATCTTTCACACATTTGTTTGAAGAAGACAAGTTGGCCGAACTTTATCGCCAACATAATAGTTCCTTTCGCTACTCACTCAAATCAAAAGAGTTTTTCAATCAGCCCGTCGCCTCAAGGGCTGAACAGCAACATCGCTCCTTTAAAGCGAAAGAATTTAAAGGCAAACTGTCTTCAAAACCAGGAGGTTCAAAGAAGCAGTGGAAAGGAGACAGTCCAAAGAGACTCAAGAAGGGTTATAAAGTTTCCGACAGATATATCTCCAAAGGAGCTGGGGCTCGTCACACAAGTGAACGTCTATCGGAGGTTTCTGACATTTGGAACATGAATTGCGAAATTTATGCTGCGACTCTGAGGCTGGCTGGACAGGGGAGAGTGAGAGACTCTCCTGTCGGGAGAGCACAGAGGCGGGTGCGCCAATTCGAAGCGAAAATTCAGTTGGCTCGCCAAGAAGCTTCCCGTATCCAGTGTGTGATGGAATATAGAGCGGCCTTTTACGCGTCGCATGCGCTAGATAGCTCGAGAGCTAAGGCGCGACCATCACGCGCTCAGTCAAGCGGTACTGGTTGTTGTCAAGCAGTCTTGACAGGATAAGGATGCTAATCGCTGCTAAACGATCACTGGTGACGCGGGCGAGAGGTTTGGAGGAATACAGAATGTTTTCCGAAAAGCCTGCTCATTTATTCCAACAGCGACCATCAGTCGTAGAGCAGCCGCCAACTGCTGATCGCGTGGGGACTTTCTGGAACAGCCCAAACCTCTCCAAGCAGACACGCCGGCCTTGGTGCAATTTGAGTCCGTTGAATGTACTGCGTCACCCGATAAACACGGAAGAAATTCTTGGTGCATTACGAGGCGCAAAGAATTTCGCAGCTCCTGGCCCGGATGGCATAAACACCTACTGGTCGAAAGGGTTTCCCAATTGCCACCGGCATTTAGCTAGAGTTTTCAACTCGTGGCTAAATCAGGAGAAGCCAATTCCGGATTGGTTTGTCGAGGGTCGAACCGTGCTTCTCCCGAAGATCGGAGATTTGTCTGATTCTAAAAGCTGCGGACCAATAACATGTCTGAACGCATGTTATAAGCTCTTCACCAGAATCTTGTACATGCGTATCCTTCAAGCAGTAAATTCCGTATTTCTCAGCGTATATGAACAAAGAGGGTCTAAGAAAGGAGCAGGTGGCTGCAGGGATAACCTGTTGATTGACCGCTGTGCCACACAGGACTCCGTGCAGTACCTGCGAAACCTTTCTATGGCCTGGATCGACTATCGGAAGGCATTCGTCACTATGTCTCATCATCTGATTGTGCGGCTGTTGACTTCCGGTATATGATCAAATAGTGGGATGCATTAAACAACTGATGCCGCTCTGGAGGACCCAGTTCACTATAACATCGGGTGAAACTAGGGTTCGGACAGAGTTGGTACCATTTAAACGAGTCGTCTTCCAAGGATACTCCTGGAGTCCCTTGCTCTTTTGCATCTCGCTACTGCCTTTGTCCATAGCGCTGAAAAATACTAAGGGATACAGCTGAGGCACGCCCAATTACTGGAGACACAAGGTCACCCACTTGTTCTACATGGATGACCTGAAACTCTATGCCTCCGGACAACGCGATTTGGAGCAGTCGCTGAGGGTAGTGCAGAATCACAGTCAAGCTATCGGTATGGAGTTCGGGACGAACAAATGTGCCATGGTTCATCTCAAAAGAGGACGTTGCGGAGATAGTGGAGATGAAGAGCAGCTCGTTGATGGGAGCATCTTGCGACAGCTGCATGCCGGAGATACTTATACCTACCCTGGAGTGGCGCAACGTCATGTCCAAAAGGCAGAATTGGTCAAAGGGTGTCTCCGCCGCAACCATTTGCACCGACTTCGGCAGATCTGGTTATCAGAACTGTTCGGCAAGAACAAAGTCGCTGCCACAAACATGCTTGCGGTCCCATTGTTGTTATACAGCTTTGGTGCTATCTACTGGAAAATGGAAGAGCTGCGACAAATCGACATAAAAAACCCGCAAAACAATGAATATGGAGGGAAGTCTACACCCTAGATCCTCTGTCCCGCGAAATACCTCCCGCGACACCTGGGAGGGCGTGGACTACTAAGTTTGGAGCGTCTGCACAACAGAGTAGTACTGGCCACTGCCTGCTATGTTAGGACGAGCACCGGTCCCCTGATCCGCTTTGTGCGAGAGCACGAGATTGCGGGCAGAGGAGCCTTCCGCTTTAGAGCAGCAACACCGGCAGCCGACGAACTTAGTGTCACGCTCGACTTCACGCGGAGGTGTCAGCAGTCCGTTATGGAACTTGCTCCCGCAAAATTAAAAACCCGGATTAAAACTGCTGAAGTCCAATTACTTCTAAGACTTCACAAAGATAAACCAGTGCACGGAACCTTCTGCAAACATCTAGAAGAGCATGGTTTATCTGAGCAGGTGACCTTCTCTTTCCTAAGGTCTAATGGGTTGAAGCGATAGTGAATTCTGTGTCGAAATTCATTTCAATTCAATAATTTTCGCTTTACGCAATATACATAGAGCAAAATTAAGCAACACCCGTATATGTATATATCACAAAATTCCCTTGGTTTCTGTTAGGCAAGCCAATGTTGAGGTGGACTTAAAAAAGAATATGCCGCTAGGCATTTCTTCCATATGTCAATGGACAAACTATTATGAATACAACACATTTTTCAGTTTCACAACCCTCCAACTGCCCAATTTCACCACCACCCAAAAAAAAAGTAGAAAATGATCAGGAACCCCTAAAACTCCTAAAAACAAAGTTTAAGCTGTTTTTATATTTTTGGTTTTTTATTATTGCTGCGCCGCCACTGACACGATTTTTCCAAAACATACCCATTTTCCATCCTCGCCGCGGTAGTAAGACTGTGTCAATATTTCATTAAAATCGATTTAATAATTTTCGCGTTATGCAATATAGAACGACCTAAAATAATGCTCGTGTGTATAGATCACAAATTCTAAGTCCCTTGGTTCCTATAATAAGCAAGGCAATGTTCGGATGGACCTAAAAAAGTGCATTTTGCCGCTAGGTCTTTCATTCACAGGTGAATGGACAGCCCATTATGAATACAACAAATTTTTCAGTTTTACAGCCCCCATCCCTCAACCACTCCAAATTCACCCCCACCCAAAAAAAGTAGAAAATGATCAGGAACTTCAAAATCGCCTAAAAACGAAGGATCATGAATATTTATTTTTTTATTTTTTTGCTAATTACTCCACCGCCAATGCACAAATTTTCAAAATTTTTGCAGCATTACCTACTAGGACCCCAGAGCATATCGCTAACCAAATTTCATCACAATCCATGCAGCGGTTACTGAGCTTACGAGGGTAGAAGGACGCGACGGACAAACTGACAGACAGACAGAGAGACGGACGGTGATGAGTGACGTGGATTTTCGTTATGTAGGCGCCCAAAAAGCGTACTATCTCAAAATCGGTGTGGGAAGTAAAAAGTGTTTGAGTTTTACAAGCGGAACGCGCTCGTGGCTGTCATACGTAGAAGAACGCAGTCTCGGCTGTCACGCGATCAAAAATTGACATTGACGACATTGACGTATGATAGAAAAGAAAAGCGATCAAAATTTGTTAATTGTCATAACATAAGTGTATGAGTGTAATCATTCGATGAAGTTCAGATAAGTAATGTATTTGATTATTACTACATCATATTATTACTACATCATATATTGTTCAGATATTTTGTTATCTGTCAGATCATGAGTGACTTTTCATGGAGTAAACAATTCCTTAATAGTTCATCTTTCGCACATATTTAATTCTGTTCATTACATGAATCTAACCAAAAGGTGTTCTCTGAGGGCCGTTGTTACCTTGGTTACTGGTAGTCGGGGAGATCTGTTTTATCATTACGAGAGGAGGTTGTTTTTATAAAAAGTAACAAGCGTAACAAGCTAGGGACCAAAATTTGTTGAGTCTTTTTTCACGAATACTTGCGGGTATGTTGTTTTTAACTTTGTATTATTAACTAATGTGGTCTGGCTACAATAGTTAAAGTATGTTCCATAATCTATACTATAAATCGGGCTGTTAAGACGATATTATATAGCGTTGGGTCTCTGATTTACGTCTACTCTAGGTACTAGGTCCTTACGGATTGCAGGCTGGTGGTGAGCAGAGACACCTTTGTGGTGTTTAGGTGTATCTATTTCAACCCCTACTGATTCTCTTCATTTATATCCGATATTTATTTTGGTTGTGGAAACCGTGGCAAGTTTTACGGGAAGCTTGAAACATTTAGGACGCCTAAGTGTGGCTAGTCACGGTTACGCGCTATACGGTTTCCTCCAATCAGGCTTTTATATGTTGTTCATTGTTTATATCTATTTATTGATTTATTCATATGCTTATATGCAAAGCTTGCTATGCTATGCCATGCTATGCTTACATTTTCGATATCCTATCCATACTTCTTTCCCTGACATTGAACAGAGACCGAGCCCACCATGTATTATTATTATTACTATTTATCATTTAACACTGTGAATGTTTATAACCCTTAATTTATTAAACAAATACCAACAATAAGAGCCAGTTGACCACTATTATTAAGACATTTTCATTACACAAGTAATAAATCAATATCATAACATTTCTCTGTTTTGATTTCATTCTCTCTGAGTTGGTACACAGGCATGCTAAAAGAATCTGGTCATCACGGCCACACACATACAACATTGGGTTCTAAATTTCACCACTAGACATCCTGATGACGTTGGCTATTTCAAAATTTGGTAATCGATTTCGAACTGTGACCACTTTCTCACTACAAACTTTTGTAATTTTGCATTCCTATGATTTTATCTTCCTTTCTTATGCGTGCTTACGCATGTAAAAAGTCAACTAACTACATACAGAGTGGGTTTTTAGTACCGGATCAGTCGATAGCTTCACTACTGCAGAAAATAGCGAAAAATGTTGTATGAAGGAGTTCTAACCAAGAATATGCTCCTCGTTCAGAAAATATTTTGATTTATACAGGGTGATCCATAACTACGTGCTGATTTTAAATGCGACCCCTATATATTATTCCATATTTAGATTCTACTAATTATTTCCATTCCTAAAATATAAGGTATTGCAACATTGTATAGGGTATTTCAAAACTTATGACCATTTTTATATCCAAATCGCTGCCAAATGAATATATTGAAAATCAACGAATCAGAAGTAATTTTTTTTACATTGAACAATAAAACAAATCCTCGAGTTTTAACACAGGCTGTAAAAAAATTCGCCGACGCTTACTCATATACAGGGTGAGGTAGAATTCAAAAACTAGGATTTCTTTTTTTTTTTAATGTAAACCTCCATATTTTATTATACATGATTACCTTTAAGAACGTAAATTATTAGTAGAATCTAAATATGGAATAATATATGTCTTGTGGCTCGTAAAAAAATGCATGTTTGTATCACCACGTAGTTATGGAAATCAAAATATTTTCTGAGCAAGGAGCGTATCCTTAACTGCAACTTTTATATACAACTTTTTTTGCTATCTTCTGCATCTGCAGTACTGAGGTTATCGACTATCCGGTACTAAAAACTCACCCTGTATATCAGCATGAATATAATACTGCAACAAAAATATTTTGACGTTCTTCGAACTCACTGTTCTCTCTCCATTAGAATTTGACCCTTCTCAAAAAGTAGAAATTTTTCGGGGACATCTGATACACGTAGACCTCAAAATTAATCTACGGTGCGGAAAGTAACACTCTGGCTGTTAAAAGGAAGTAGGTGTTTATTTTAAAAAATGAGCTCTGACGCCATTCTGAGTATAGCTTCGTTTAATGGGACAACGCTATTTTAGCCAACCAAAAACCGTATCGCTGTGTACAATTGAACACGAGAACGTGTAAAAGGAACTGATCTCATTAGTCATTTATTTTGTCTCGGGCTTCAAAGGAGTCTATCACCCAGCATACAGAACACAAGAAGGGTCACTTGGCATCGACCTTTTGATATGGGTAATAGCAGCAAATAGCAGTTCCTAATTAAAAATGTCATCGCCACCAATCAGCTGCGGTCGTGCCGTCTTGTTTATTTACAAAATCATTCTGTTGAGCGACTTTGACGACGTTCATGTTTCTTCTTGTGCGAGTATTAATAAAAATCTGCACAACTCAGATAACCCACTACTTTATCTCAGAAACTATATGAAATACAACAAAAAGTTAAATATAGAAGTTGTTTGACGTGAGTTACACTTTCATTTTATTATAATTTTTTATATATAGGGTGGTCCGTTGCGCTTGAATCAGTGTCAACTTTTTTATTTCAAATGGAACACCATATATATTTTTCGATTTTCAGATTACGCTCCTAAATCCAAATATTTATGCAATCAAGTCTTTTTCAGATTCTGTCTGGTTTTTGTGCAAATCGAAATTACACTTTTTTTTTTCTCGAAAAATCACTGTTTCTAAAAACACATTTTAGCCGCTCTGTAAAACACATGTCACTACTACTGTGATCTAAAGGATTTACTAGGAAATGGAATTTAACATTCTTTGTATATGTTGTACCTACTCAATAATCGAATTCGGCCACTGACCGAAATTTATACCCAGAACGGGTTGTGAGTTTCTCCAATCTCTCACATCGCGTTCCGGGTAATTTTTGTGTGCGCAGATCGCGTTTTGGGTAAATTACAAAGACCCACAATGCGAAACTCCATTTCGCGTTATGGATAATACAAATAGCCACAATGCGGAAATCCAATAAAATAACCGCAACAAGTTTTTTTTTTCTTTATTCAGAACAATGTTTGGTAGAATCAGTGAATTGACAGAACCGCTTCGAAAAGAATTCGACAATGATTTGAATAAATTCTGTCATCTTATATTTTAGAAGGTGAATATGAAAAAAATCACAGGGAGGTTAAAGAGGCACAAGAACTGTGCAAATCAGCGGCCGAATTTGCTTATGAGTACAACATATATTTATTGAGAAATAATATACGGGAGGTTTGCTCATTGGAAAAAGCAATTCTTCAAACACCGATATCTTAACTATTTCAAACGGAACCCCCTGTATATTTTGGTTTGGTCGAATTCGCTGCTTAATTCTATGTGTTTTCATATAAGTATGTCCTATACCTAAAGCTGACAGATTCCAAATAATTTTAAGTTTTTTAGCTCAACTCCATGTTTTTCTTAATTAAATTCGAAATACTGAAGATGGACGGACCCCCTGTATATTTTAGTATTGCCGGATTGTCTGATTGATTCTTTGTATTTCATATCAACATGTTCTATACGTGAAGTCGATAGATTCCAAACAGTTTGCATTCTTTTAACCCAACCCGGTATTCCTCTTACGGAAATTCGAAATACACATAGTAGGCTTTGACTGACATCACATCCACTCCGTAGGACATTTTAAAAACTACCATACAATGACAACTTGCGTTTTGATAAAAGTCTTGAGGCGCAATATTGCTTCGAAATTTAACATGTCTTATGTCTTTCAAAGGCTACTAGGTATTTCGAATTTCCGCAAGAGGAATTTCTGGTTGAGTTAAAAGAATACAAACTATTTGGAATCTATCAACTTTACGTATAGGACATGTTGATATGAAAACACAGAGAATTAATAAATCTGGCAATACTAAAATATAGTATTATTATCTACAGTACTAAAATATACAGTATTATTATCTATAGTACTTCGAACTTAATTAAGAAATACATGGAGTTGAATTAAAAAATTTGAAATTATGGAATTTGCCAGCTTCACGTATAGGACATACTTCTATGAAAACACAGAAAATTAAGCAGCGAATTCGACCAAACCAAAATATACAGAGCTGTTCCGTTTGAAATAGTGAAGATCTCGGTGTTTGAAAAATTGCTTTTTCCAATGACTGTAGCAAAAATCCTGTACGCTATCTCTCAATAAGACAAAACATGTTAAACTCTATTTCCTAGTAGGTCTTTTAGATCATAGTAGTAGTGACAGTAGTGACAAACACTGATTTTCAAAAAAAAAAATAGAGCGTAACCTAAAAATCTAAAAATATATAGGGTGTTCCATTTGAAACAAAAGTTGACCCTGATTGAGGCACAGTGGACCACCCTGTATATACAAAATTATACTAAAGCTAAAGTCTAACTCACATCAAACAACTATCGCATATAGTTTCTATGATAAGGTAGTGGGTTCTTACGCGCCCCACCCTGTACAAAGTTCGCACACGACGATATAACTGTTAGTTCTCAAGAACGTATGCACTTCTAACCTGTATACTACATGGCAAGTAAAATGAGGTACCTAAGGACGTCTGCAACAGATAATCGAATAATGTTATACAAGTGTGCTCAATGTAAGATGAGACCTCTAAATCCAAGGAGCACCACTGGGAACTGTCTTAGAGGCCTTCGAGTCCGTGCACACGACACCGATTTAGCTATTTTACCGAATCTTCTTTTTTTACCGTCTACTACAGTGGCACGCACATTTGGATGGACGTGTTCACATGGTGTGTCTACGGCAATTTCGTCGTTTCAGTCGCGCGTTGTCTTCGAAAACCGAATAAAACCTAACTGGTGATTAGTGGCAACGTGTATGCATGCGAAGTGTTTACCACAGTTTTCTGTGTGGACATATCATTCGGTTTGCACCGATTTGTTAAAATTACCGAAATCGTGATTTAACCGCATCGTATGAACGAGCTGTTACGTTGCTGTAAATACAGCGACAGCAAAAATGCGAGATGCCGTACGTAGAGGTAATTAAGCGTTACAGCCTATCACATGGAACGTACGGTCATGTCATAATGCGAGTGCTGAACATACGCCCTGAGTTACTATACGCGGCGTATACCTTTCACATGAACAGCACACGGTGAGCAAGATGAAAGTTGCTGTCGTATCTGAACTGTCGTACGGGACTGACGAACAGTTCTCATGTGAAGTTACCAGTATGAACATTAGCTCGTCAGCCAGCTGACGATACGACAACGCACGAAATCGACGTAGACCCGTCGTACGAAATGATACAGACTATTACAGACTGAACATACGCGCTTCGTGTGAAATAAGTCATGGCATTTGCTTATATCTCCTGATAATACGTTCCCACCATACGCTCCATGTGAAATGGCATTTTAAAGTATAGGTTGCTACATAGTACTGAATTTATACATTTGTACAGATCAGCATTATTTGCAACGATGCGCGAAGGAAATCAGGATAATAACCAAACAAGTCAGTAGCTTCCAAATTCCAGGTGATAAATATATACCTTTGACTTCACTCCGTTCCGGAGAAAACTGGTAAATGATCGGGAACTCGTGAAACTCTTAAAACCGAAATTTGAAGCGGTTCTGCGGAAATTGATTTTTTGTTAATTACTTCGCCGCCAATGCAACGAGTATCAGAAACACTGCGTACTGTGATCCCACATCATACACACAAAGTATAATCAAAATCCGTGCAGTATTCACTGAGATTATGGGAGTGAATGAATACACGATACTCTCCTCATATTTCGCATGGTATCAATACAGTTTCTTAGAGCACGCCGAACAAGTGGCGAAGCTCGCCGACGACAAGGTGGCGGAGTGTGTCGACACTGGCCGAACAGCCCAAGAGCCAGCAGTTCATCAGACCATCATGGCAACGAAAGCCTTATACGCAATATATCTCAAAAGACGCAACGCAGAAAAAATAATTTTTTGAGCATTTACTTGACCATATATTATGTATGTGCAGAAAATTGACTTAAAACTCCTATATAAAAAATGAAGTCAAGTTGATTGACTCAGTACTTCCCACACATTACGTTGATACGAGTTTATTATTTTGTCATAGCACGAAGCTATAATCTGAGATCCCCTTGCAACCAAATCATTGCCCGCCCGACCAAAAAAATGGAGTCAAGTTGATTGACTCAGTACTTCCCATACATAATAATGAAACCATTTTATTAATTTCCCATTGCATGAAGCCATACTTTGAACTCTCCTTGCAACCAAATCATCGCCCACCGCCCGCAAAAAAACATCCAACGCAAAAACTCTCGTAAATAGTTTCTTGCGTCTCCCTCCCTAAAAACTAAGACGCCACAGTTTTTTTCTGCATGCTTCAACTGGACCATGCAAAACGATCAGGAGCCACCAAACCGTCTAAAAATGAAGTTTGAGCTGTTTTTGTATTGCTAGTTTTTTTATTATTGCTGCGCCGCCACCGACACGACTTTTCAAACAACAGACGCGTTTTCCATTCTCGCCGCGGCACTAAATTATGTCTCATAATTTCATTAAAATCAATTCAATAATTTTCGCTTTACGCAATATACATAATACGAAATAAAGCAAAACTCGTATGTATACATACAAAAAATTGGTTTCTGGAATAGGCAAGCCAATGTTCAGACGAACCTGAAAAAGAATATGCCGCTAGGTATTTATTCCATAGGCCAATGGACAAACTATTACGAATACAAGAAATTTTTCAGTTTTACAACCCCCCTCCTTCAACCGCCCCAATTTCATCCCTATCCAAAAAAAAGTAGAAAATGATCAGGAACTCCTAAAACGCCTAAAAACAAAGCTTGAGCTGTTTTTATATTTTTAGTTTTTTATTATTGCTGCGCCGCCCCTGATACGATTTTTCCAAGAGATACGCGTTTTCCATCCTCGCTGCGGTAGTAATACTGCGTCAAAATTTTATTAAAATCAATTCAATAATTGTCGCGTCACGCAATATAGAACGATCTGAAGCAATTCTCGTATGAATACATCACAAATTCTAAGTCCCTTGGTTTATACAGGGTGAGTTTTTAGTACCGACTCGGTCGATAACTTCACTACTGTAAAAGATAGCGGAAAAAGTTGTACACAAAAGTTGTAGACACGGATGTGCTCCTTGCTCAGAAAATATTTAGATTTATACAGGGTGATCAATAACTACGTGGTGATGCAAACATGCATTTTTTTAAATGCATATTATTCCATATTCAAATTCTACTAATGATTTCCGTTCTTCGAATATAGGATATTGTTACATTATACAGGGTATTTCAAAAGTAATGACCATTTTTATATCCCAATCGAGGTAATAAATCAAAAAATATTTTTTTACACGAAAAGATTAAACATATCCTCTAGTTTTAAAATCCGCTATAAAAGAAGCCCGTGACGCATATTCGTATACATGGTGATGTAGAATGCAAAATCCAGATTTTCTCATTTTTTTTAAATGTAACCTCCAATATTTTATCATCCCAAAGAATTGCTTTTAATATGATCTTTCATCCTTGTATAGCACTTGTACCTAGGTCCACCAGTTTCCGAGATATTTCGATTTTTTGGGAATTTAAAATATAGCTTGTATCTGTGTACTGAAATTCATTTATTTTGGAAAAGTACTATCTAATTTGTTTTTTATTCAACAAACAACTAAATTATAAGGTCATGATACTATCTCATGAAGTCAAAACCCTAAATCATCGAGATAATAAAGTGAAGTATGCTGAGGAAACAATTTTGTAGGCGTGATGCATAACTATCAAGCAGATTTATCAGATAGGCTTAGAAAAATTGACAATTTTCATGACCTGCTCAATAATTCCGTACTGTGTGGAAAACCAGCTTTAAGAATTAATTTTTCCATTGAGGGTATTTAGGAGAATCCTTGAGAATTTGTCTACTTGCCTCTCGAATATATCAACTATGAACCGCAATGTCCAGAACGGAGGCACTCTAAAACTAATGTGTTTGAAAAATTGAAGAATCGTTTCATTTAGACCGTGTCGTTTAATATTTCATAGCCTACCTGATACATCTGCTTGAATAATTATTATGCATGGCGTCTATAAAATTATTTTTTTAGCACACTTGATCTATATTATCTCGTTAATTCAGTGTTTTGACCTGGTCAAGTACTATAATGGCCTTATATTTTAGTTGTTTGTTGAGCAAAAATAAAATTTGATAGTATTGTCTCAAAATAAATATATTTTAGTAAACAAATAGAAGGTATATTTGCAATTTGTAGAAAAATTGAAATATCTCAGAAACTAATGAATGCAGCCATAACAAGTGCTATACAAAGATGACAGAGCATATTAAAGGCAATTCTTTGGTATATTGGGGGTTACATTTAAAGAAAGAGAGAAAATCTAGATTTTGCATTCTACATCACCCTGTATACGAATAAGCGTCACATGCTTTTTTATAGCCGATTCTAAAACTAGAGGATATTTTTAATCTTTCCGTGTAAAAAAAATGGTTTTTGATTCATTACTTTTTGATATAAAGTACGTTCATTTGACCGCGATTTGGATATAAAAATGGTCATATCTTTTGAAATGCCCTGTATAATGTAACAATACCCTATATTGGAAGAACACAAATCATTAGTGAAATTCGAATATGGAATAATATATAGGGTATCTCATTTAAAAAATGCATGTTTGCATCACCACGTAGTTATGGATCACCCTGTATAAATCTATATATTTTCTGAGCAAGGAGCATATCCGTGGCTACAACTTTTATATACAACTTTTTTCGCTATCTTCTACAGTAGTGGAGTTATCGACCAAGCCGGTACTAAAAACTCACCCTGTATATTAAGTAAGACAATGTTCGGATGGAATGGACCTAAAAAGGTGTATTATGCCGCTAGGTTTTTCAATCACAGGCCATTGGACAGCCTGTTATAAGTACAACTAATTTTTCAGTTTTACAACCCCACACCCCCCAACCACCCCGAATTCACCCCACCCAAAAAAAAGTAGAAAATGATCAGGAACCCCGAAAACGCCCAAAAACGAAGTTTGAGGAATATTTGAAAATTTTTGTTTTTTGCTAATTACTCCGCCCCCCGTACAACGACTTCCAAAATTATAGGAACATTACCTATTAAGACCCAACAGCATATCGCTGCCCAAATTTCATCATAATCCATGCAGCGGTTACTGAGATTACGACGTTAGAAAAACGCCAACAGACAGACAGACAGACAGACAGACAGACCGGCAGACAGACCGACAGACAGACAAACCGACGGAAATGAGTGACGTGGATTTTCGTTATGTAGACATCATAAAACGCCCAAAAGTGTATTATCTCAAAATCGAAAAAAAGTGTGTTATATCGCTTTCTTTTACAGGTCAATGGATAGCCTATTATGAATACAAAACATTTTTGAGTTTCATGATTCCACCAACCCCCAACTAGCCCAATTTCACCCCTACCCAAAAAATAGTAGAAAATGATCGGGAACCCCTAAAATGCCTAAAAACGAAGTTTGAGCTGTTTTTATATTTTTAGTTTTTTTATTATTGCTGCACCGCCACTGACACGATTTTTAAAGATCATAAATGTTTTCCATCCTCACCACCGTAATAATACTGTGTAAACATTTCATTACAATCAATACAATGATTTCCACGTTACACAATACAGAATGATCAGAAGCAATACCCGTATGTATACTATACCAGAAAATTCCCTTGGTTTCCGTAATAGGCAAGGCAATGTTCGGATGGACCTAGAAAAGTCTTTTATGACGCTAGGTCTTTCTTTCACAGATCAACGGATAGCATATTATGAATACAACAAATTTTTCAGTCTTGCAACCCCCCACCCCCAACCAAGCCAATTTCAACCCCACCCAAAAAAAAGTAGAAAATGATCAGAGACCCCTAAAACGCCTAAAAACGAAGTTTGTGGAATATTTAAAATACTTTGTTTTTTGCTAATTACTCGGCCGCCCATGCACCGATTTTCAAATTTATAGGAGCATTACCTACTACGACGCCACAGCATATCGCTGCCCAGATTTCATCACAATCCGTGCAGCGGTTACTGAGATTACGAGGCTAGAAAAAACGCGACAGACAGATATAGACCGACAGACAGACAGATGGACCGACAGACAGACAGACCGACGGAAATGAGTGACGTGGATTTACGTTACGTAGACATCATAAAACGCCCAAAAAGCGTATTATCTCAAAATCGAAAATTTTCGCGACCACAATACTTCCCTCACCCTTCCATTGGTGTGGGCAGTAAAAATGAGTCTGTCTCCTTGCAACCAAAGCATCGCCCACACGCCCGTGAAAAACAACTAATACAAAAACTCTCGTAAATAATTTGTAACATCTTTCTCCGTAGAAGGACGACACAGTTTTTTCGTTGGTTTTTATTTTTATCTTTAATCGCATGGCATGCCGATTTTTCGTTATGTAAAAACAAATCATATAACCAGTATCAATCATGGGGGGCAGTGAAAAAAGTGTGCCGGGGCTTCCCACCCACCCTATCCGATACCCTATCCTATCCCAGCTCATTTTGAACACTCCAAAAAAAAACGATCAGAGTCCCTAAGTCCCCAAAAACATAGTTTGAGCGGTTTTTATATTGTAGTGTTTCTTTTACTTCCCACACCGATAGGTGAGGGGAGTATTGTGATCGCGAAAATTTTCGATTTTGAGATAATACGTTTTTTAGGCGTTTTATGATGTGTACATAACGAAAATCCACGACACTCATTTCCGTCGGTCTGTCTGTCTGTCTGTCGGTCTGTCTGTCGGTCTGTCTGTCCGTCTGTCTGTCTGTCTGTCGCGTTTTTCTACCCTCGTAATCTCAGTCACCGCTGCATGGATTGTGATGAAATTTGGGCAGCGGTATGCTGTGGGGTCGTAGTAGGTAATGTTCCTATAATTTTGAAAATCGGTGCATAGGCGGCGGAGTAATTAGCAAAAAACAAAAAAAATTAATATTGCTGAAACTTCGTTTTTGGGCGTTTTAGGGGTCCCTGATCATTTTCTACTTTTTTTTGGGTGGGGGTGAAATTGGGGTGGTTGGGGGGTGGGGGGTTGTAAAGTTGAAAAATTTTGACTGTCCACTGACCTGTGAAGGAAGACCTGGCGATATAAATAACTTTTTTAGGTCCATCTGAACATTGCCTTTGCCTATTACAGAAAGCAAACGACTTAGAATTCTTTTTTTTTGATGTAAACATACGAGAGTATTGCGTCAGATCGTTGTAACGAGGAAACTGTTGAACTGATTTTAATAAAATTTTGAAACGGCATTACTACCATGGCGAAGATGAAAAACGCGTATGGTTTTGATAAATCGTGCCAGTAGCGGCGCAGAAATAATAAAAAAACTAAAAATACAAAATTAGCTCAAACTTCGTTTTTAAGCGTTTTAGAGGTTCTCGATCATTTTCTGCGTTTTTTTGGGTGGGGGTGAAATTGGGGTGGTTGGGGGGTTGGGGGTTGAAAAACTAAAAAAATTCTTGTACTCATAATAGGCTGTCCACTAACCTGTGAAGGAAGATCTAGCCACACAAATCACTTTTTTAGGTGCATCCGAACATTGCCTAGCCTATTACAGAAACTAAGGGACTTAGAATTTTCTGTATACTATACGAGAATTTATTGGTCTAAATCGTTTTGTATTTTGTAACGTGGACACTATTAAATTGATTCTAATGAAATTTTGACACAGTATATTGTTACCGTGGTGAGAATGGAAAACGCGTATGTTTGTTAAAAATCTTGTCAGTGGCAGCGTAGCAATAATCAAAGAACGCGACAAGTATGAAAGCAACTCAAATTCGGTTTTTAGATGTTTTAGGGGTTCCTGATCATTTCCTACCAGTTTTTTGGGTGGGGGTGAAAGTGAGGTGGTTGGGGGGGTGGGGATTGTAAAACTGAAAAGATTGTAGTATCGATAATAGGCTGTCCATTGACCTGTGAAGGAAAAACCTAGCGGCATAAGACAATTTTAGGGGGGGGGTGGCAATTATTTGGTTGCAAGGGATCTTAGACTAAAGCTTCATGCTATGGGAAAATAATAAACTGGTATCAGCGTAATGTGTGGGAAGTACTGAGTCAATCAACTTGACTTCATTTTTTTTTAATTTAGTTCCATCGCCACTAGCACAATTCAAAAAAAACACACAGACTTTATCGATCTCTACGAAGGCCCACATTATGGTTTAGAAATTCTGTTTCTATCAGTTTAATAACAAACATTAAGCTGCGCACACATCTGAGTGCACATGGTTTGAGAACACACACACATATGCGTGCGTGCTCAATGAGGACCTCCGTTTTCGGCTATTAGCCGCGTACACATCTGAGCGCACATGACTTGAGAACACGCACATATTCGTGCGTTCTCAAGTCACGTGTTGAGCTGCGTACACATCTGAGCGCACATGGTTTGAGTACACACGAATATGCAAATGTCGACGTCCCGTTTGTCGAGTCTCAGGGCATGGGGGCTGATTCGTGCGCGACTGGGCGCGCATGGGCGAGCCGTATCTTGTGGAGCAAGTTGAGAACACACGCATGCGACGTAAAAACTAAAGCCAACACATGACGCACGGATATGTGTGTCTCAAGTCATGTGCGCTCAGATGTGTACGCTGCTTTACAGAATTATTTACATTAATATTTGGTCTAAGGTAGGACAGCATTCAGATAAAGCTGAAAAGTATATTATGTCGTTCCTTTACAGGCTAATCACCCCCAAACCCCCAAACAACCCCAATTTTACCTCCTCTAAAAAAATGTAGCAAACGGTCAGGAACCCCTAAATCGCCTAAAAGCGACGTTTGAGCTGTTTTTATATTTCCATTTTTTCCATTGCTGCGGCTCCACTGTCACGATTTCTAAAAACCATACCATCCTTGTGTTTATCACAGGATTGCAGAACGTATGGCTAGCTGTGGACTAGGTTATACGGACAAATCAACGGTAGCCGAACGTGCGAATGTGTTTTTCTCAATGCAATGCATCCTATGAACTCATACTGTTGAGAAGTTGAACTGTCAAGCACACATAGCTACATCTGTAAAAATAACCAATGCCTATTTCGCAACTTTAAAATTTAAACAGAAGATCTTCAAATTCTACTCTTACTGGGCATTAATTCATTCACATCTAACCAACAATATAACAACACAGCTGCTGTATTACAGAAAAAGGTTCTAAGGCTTATTTTTGGTCTACTAACTTTAACATCCATTTATATTCTTCGATTATAAGTATAGGAATAAATTTGTTCAGAGTAATAAAATGAACACTCATTCCCATTTGCGACCTTGCAAATCCAAAAATTTACTTAAAATATATTATAACCTGGCAACGTCGCAACCGATCCCAGAAATATGTTAGCGTTGAATAATATTCAAAAAAATTATTTTAGGATATGCGTATTCACCCTAAAAAAACGCCTGAATTGCTATTACTCCCTAGATAAATACTTCGCGGACACTTTTCAATCCGACTTTTACCTCCTTATGTTCAATGAGTGTTTTTCCATACAGAAGAAATCTAACCAGCTCTATAGATGTAAGTCAGTCAGATTTATTTTATGATTTAACATGTGTATGTGTGTCTTTATTCGTTTGTATATTTTGATTTTGTTATATCTGACAAGTAAAATAAATAAATAAATAAACGTCTTTATTGTATTAATGAAAAAAAAAACAATTAACACAATTTATCAAGGGGCGAGATTTAGCAACAGTGCTACTCTTACACCTAAGCCCTGACTAAATAGAAGTAATTCACCAGTGAGTTATTGTGGTGCCTAAACAGATCCGGTGAATAACAGATATAAACAAATATAATAATACAGAATTATTAAGGTTAAAAGCATTTTTGCACCAAAGTGCTTAACACACAAAATACATTAGAATAAACAACTACAGATATAAAAGATTAAACACATAGTGGTAAAATATACACTAGTAAGAAGATTGCTGGTGTGTAGAAGGAACAATTTGAGTTTTCTTTTGAATGCCACAATAGATGCGACTTCTTTCAAATGAAGAGGCAACACATTTAATATATCACAGCATTAAATGAGAAGCATTTTCTGAACAAACCAGTACTATGACGAGGCATATGCAAAATGGATTTATTCCTGATACTTACATTATGAAGAGCATGTCTAAATTGAAATTTTTCAAATAAGTATGATGGCCCATTGCCATGTAGAATTTTATGAAGCGATAAAAGCAAATTACAGGTGAACAAGTTTTTTATATTTAGCCATTTCAGTTCTTGAATGGGTTTGGTTATGTGATCATATTTACGTAGTAAAGAAACAAATCTACAACAAGTATTTTGGATCATTTGAATTCTTCTAGAGCTGTATAAGTCAAGGAAAGGGTAATATACTGTAAGACAATACAATATCCGAGAAAATACCAGAGTTTCACATAACTGTTTTTTTATATGTTTGCTTAGCACATCTTTGTTTGCATAAGGCAACCTCATCACCGCATAGCACTGAGCAATAACAGTATTACAGTGATTCACAAACGTCATATCAATCACAAGGCCTAAGCACTTAGCTGAATCTACTATACGAATTACCTAATTTCCGATACAGCAACTAAGTTCAGACTCGATTTTTGCCCTTTTGCTCCTATGACAGAACACTAATGCCTTAGATTTAGGAGCATTTAATTGCAGATTATGAGAAAATATATAGTAGTTGATTTTTTCGAGATCTCCGTTGATAACAGCGGCAGCGTTATGAGTGTTGTCGGGTAAAAAACTTTGCGAATTTGAGTATCATCAGCAAAGAACTGCAGTTTAACGCTGTTAACTTGCTCACATAAGTCAGAAGTATAAATGAGGAAAAGGAGAGGGGTTAAAACAGACCCCTGGGGCACTCCTGAAGTTACAGTCTGGTACGTAGACGTTTGCCCATATAGCGAGATATTTTGAACGCGGATCTTTAAAAATAATTTGACAAAATTTAGAGCTGTTTGACTGAATCCATAGTAACTGCATTTAGATAATAAGAGCAGATGATTTAGCGTGCCAAACGCTTTGGAAAAGTCTAAAAGCAAAAGGACAGTGGCACATCCCCGGTCAAGTGCAGCAACGATAGAGTCCACAAGGTAACAGAGTGATGTTGCAGTGATGTGAGACTTTCTGAAGCCAGATTGATGTGTTGGGAAGATATTATTAGTCTTACAATATTCATAGATTTGAGCGGACACGATTTTTTCAAGTTCCTTAGAGAGTACAGGAAGGATACTTATAGGACGTAGGTCATTATAGGCAACAGGGTTTGACACTTTAGGGATAGGTAGAATAATAGATTTTTTCCAACAGTTTGGAAAATATCCACTTTCCAAACATATATTCAAGATATGTGTAAGGTAAGGTAAAATGACTGGAAGACACAACTTTATCATCTGTAGAGTTACGTCGTCCACTACGCTGAACTCAAACAACTTGGATGGATCTTTTTTGTGCGTTCTGTAATGTACAATTTTTTCTACTCATACTTCATTACCTGCGAAAAACAAAAACAAAGGCATCATTTATTTCAAAAGTGAGTCAGGGACAGTATTATTTTTATTAGATTGGATGTTCATAGTCGACAAAGATTTATATAATTTTGAAGCACCAACACTATTTGCTTGTAAGTATGCATACTTTTCACGTCGAAGGGATGAAAGGGAAAAGTTACGTAGCTCTTGATATTTGCGCCACCTTTCCGGAGTCCGGTTTTGTTTAAACGTTAAAAGAGCTTCATTGCGTTGTCGAAAAATAGCAATTATCCGTTAGCCATGGCGAACGCGGCTTACTGAGACGAACAGTTCGTAATGGACAATACCTGTCAACTAATTGCAAAATGTTTGACGAAAGGAATTTAATTTTTCCCTCAATATCTGCAATGTGAAGAATGAGGTACCATGGGACTGCAGCAAGGTCTGCATCGAAACTCTCAAGATATAAGCCCTTGTAGTCCCTAAAGGTTACATATTTTTGCTTACGTCTAACAACTTGAAGTTTGATACTTAAGTACACTGCTTGATGATCAGAAAACAGATAGTCATTTAAGACACACACAAGTCTTGTAAAATAATCAAAAGATAATAATACTACTCTACTACTGCTATTACCTCAAAATCTAAAATTTATCTACGTGTGGTAAATAAAATGTATCGTAAAAATAAATTATACTTTACCCCATTTCCATCCAATAAAACATTGTCACTTATGCAACGTTCACTGCCGTTTCACCACCCTCTCCCAAATCGAACACGGTATAGTGGCCAACCCTACCTATCCGATATTGAAGATGCAGGTGTTTTTTTTATTTTGATCTGGTCGACCGCCTCCGACTGCCTCATGCTAATGACTGCCGATGTGACAAGTCGTGATGTCCAACAACACCTAAGGAGGATGGACTGAGTCAACGCTGCTTCCTCTTTCATAAGCAGGCGCTACTCAGTAGCACGTGCTTTGTAAACATGACGCTTACCTGGATCACCGAAGTGACGATTAACAGGCTAGATTATTTTACAGTTTGTAAATCTGTAAAATACCCTGGGATTTATACTTATTCGCGTGTGTTAGTATGTTATACAGTAGTTGTAACTTCTAATCTATACAAGATAATTGTTATACATATTTCTTCAATTATTTGCGAGTGACGAACACAGTAGACATATCAAAACTTGCTTAAGCCGGATCCTCCTTTGATTGAGAAAAAAGATATATATGCAATGTATGGGGGTTTCGGGGGTTATACCTTGTTATACCTTGTCTGTCCAAAGCCCTTGTTCAGGGGGGTTGCTCGAAGGACCATGAAAGAAGTATAGACCACTTAACTTCCCTTTATTGTCGCTTCTTTCAAAACACGTACATACAATGGCGATTGTTTGCAAATGCCAGATAGTGTGGACCTGAGTTATTTGCTAATAAAAATAACTTATATCTGTGAAAAAGTGCTATCTGACATTTTTTACTTTTTTGCTTGTCTACTTGACAATTTTCCCAAACGTGCACCCTTCTCCTTTCCTTAAATAATATTATGTACATATATACCTAGTGTTCAAAATCCAACACAATGAGAACAGCCATGTTGACACAGAAAAAATGATTAACTGTACCATTAGCACCTCCGCACATGGGCGATAGCTGATATTGGGAAAGCATGGCTTGTTTTCCGTATATCGCAATGTAAAATTGAGGACTTTTATTTGTATTTTTTTACAATTTTTTGGACATTTTTACCATAATTGTTGTTGTGTTGTGTTTTTCAAGCAACCTTTTTTGTTAGGTATAAGCCCATGTGTCAATTAAAATGATGTAATTTATGAGATAATGCATGATGAAAACTTGAATTCATATTGTAAACAGCAACAAAAAGACGTTTATTCGCAAATTACAGTTATCACATTCACTAGGGCGACAGTAGTTGTTATAGTCATACTGCATCAATGTCACTTGATACCCGAAATAATGCATTTCTTGAAATTTTATTTGTGAAGTAATTCATTGCAGTGGCCAACCTTTGGTGGATTATATTGAAGTAGCAAAAACGTCTATTCCTACGTAATAATTGCTAATTTTATATATACATCATGTAAGGCAAATTCAAGGAATGGATCAATTAAAACATTTTGACATAACCTAAGGGTTGACTTTCTGGAACAAGTGATATAATTATGTATATGTAAATATTCACCAAATAATATGTACATATATTATGACTATTCACTTCTCTACTAAAATAATTTGTGTATTAGTTCAAAACCCCTTTTGTCATTATATGTGTGGAAAAAATTCTTCAGCTACCCATGTATTCGAGACAGAAGAGGCAGACCAATACCAGGAGGCGAAGAATGTGATGACTTTCTAGAAAGTAGATCCTGGCATATGTGTAATGTGTATACTGTATAACAGCATCAATAAATGGTCAGGTTATCTATCTATATATTTTTTAATAAATGGTTGAGAAAAATGAATTATTTATTATTATAGGGTATGCTTCTCACATAACCAAACTGAAAATATTTCATAATATCTTTGGCTTATACCCATATTCGTACTTTTTTTCCAAATATGTAACATGAAATGGTATCTACTACAGCAAGGTGAAAATAATATTTATTTTAAATGGCACTTTGCTTAACATAGCATGATTAATCTTATCAAACAGGGTGATTATCTAAAAAATGGAGTCAAGTTGATTGACTCAGTACTTCCCATACATAATGATGATACCATTTTATTATTTTCCCGTTGCATGAAGCTATAGTGTGAAATCCCCTTGTAACCAAATCATCGCCCGTCCGCCTGCAAAAACACATCCAACACAAAAACTCTCGTGAATAGTTTCTTGCGTCTCCCGCCTTACAAGCTAGGACGCCACAGTTTTTCTTTCTGCATACTTCAACTGGACGATGCGAAACGATCTGGAGCCTCCAAACAATCTAAAAACGAAGTTTGAGCTGTTTTTATATTATTAGTTTTTTATTATTACTGCGCCGCCACTGACACGTTTTTCCAAAAACAGATGCGTTCTCCATTCTTGCCGCAGCACTAAATTCTGTGTCAAAATTTCATTAACACAGAACGAAATAAAGCAAAACTCGTATGTATACAACATAAAATTGGTTTCTGGAATAGGCAAGCCAATGTTCAGATGGACCTAAAAAAGTGTAATATGCCGCTAGGTATTTCTTCCACAGGTCAAGGAACAAACTATTATGAATACAACACATTTTTTCAGTTTTACAACCCCCCACTCCCAACCGCTCCAACTTCACTATCACCCAAAAAAAAAGTAGAAAATGATCAGGAACCCCTAAAACACCTAAAAACAAAGTTTGAGGTGATTTTCTTTTTTTAGTTATTAATTATTGCTGCGCCGCCACTGACATGATTTTTCCAAAACATACGCTTTTTCCATCCTCTTCGCGGTAATAATACTGTGTCTCACAATTTCATGGAAATCAATTCGATTATTTTTGCATTACGCAATATAATAATATAACGATCTAAAACAACACTCGTATGTATACATCACGAATTCTAAGTCCCTTGGCATCTATATAGGCAATGACCTAGAAAAGTGTATTATGCCGCTAGGTTTTCAATTCACAGGTCAATGGACAGCCTATTATAAATATAACAAATTTTTCAATTTTACAACCCTCCACCCCCCAACCACCCCAAATTCACCCTCACCCAAAAAAAAGTAGAAAATGGTCAGGAACCCCTAAAACGCCTAAAAACGAAGTTTGAGCTGTTTTTATATTTTTAGTTTTTTTATTATTGCTGCGCCGCCACTGACCCGACTTTTCCAAAACATACGCGTTTTCCATTCTCGCCGCGGTAGTAATACTGTGCCAAAATTTCATTAAAATCTATTCGATAATTTTCGCGTTACGCAATATAGAACAATCTAAAACAATACTCGTATGTACTTAATCATCACAAATTCTTGGTTTCTATGATAAACAAGGCAATATTCGGATGGACCTAAAAAAGTGTATTATGCCGCTAAGTTTTTAGTTCATAGATCAATGGATATCCCACTATGAATACAACAAATTTTTCAGTTTTACAACCCCCCCACCCCCCAACCACCCCAAATTCACCCCCACCCAAAAAAGTAGAAAATGATAGAGAACCCCTAAAACGCCTACAAATGAAGTTTGAGGAATATTAGAAATTTTTCGTTTTACTTCCCACACCGATAGGTGAGGGGAGTATTGTGATCGCGAAAATTTTCGATTTTGAGATAATACTCTTTTTGGGCGTCTTATGATGTCTACATAACGAAAATCCACGTCACCCATTTCCGTCGGTATGTCTGTCTGTCTGTCTGTCTGTCTGTCTGTCTGTCTGTCTGTCTGTCTGTCTGTCGGCCTGTCTGTCTGTCTGTCCGTCTGTCGCTTTTTTCTAGCCTCGTAACCTCAGCAACCGCTGCATGGATTGTGATGAAATTTGGGCAGCGGTATGCTGTGGGGTCGTAGTAGGTAATGTTCCTATAATTTTGAAAATCGGTGCATGGGCGGCGGAGTAATTAGCAAAAAACAAAAAAAAATTAATATTACTTAAACTTCGTTTTTAGGCGTTTTAGGGGTTCCTGATCATTTTTTACTTTTTTTTTGGGTGGGGGTGAAATAGGGGTGGTTGGGGGTGGGGGGTTGTAAAATTGAAAAAATTGTTGCTTTCATAATAGACTGTCCACTGACCCATGAAGGAAGACCTAGCAACATAAATAACTTTTTTAGGTCCATTCGAACATTGCCTTGCCTATTACAGAAACCAACGGACTTAGAATTTTTTCTGGTGTAAACATACGAGAGTATTGCCATAGATCCTTCTATATTGTGTTACAAGGAAACTGTTGAATTGATGTTAATGAAATTTTGACACAGTATTACTACCGTGGCGAGGATGGAAAACGCGTATGGTTTTTATAAATCGTGCCAGTGGCGGCGCAGAAATAATAAAAAAAGTAAAAATATAAAAACAGCTCACACTTCGTTTTTAAGCATTTTAGAGGTTTCTGATCATTTTCTGCGTTCTTTTGGGTGGGGTGAATTTGGGGTGGTTAGGGGGTGGGGGGTTGAAAAAC
The DNA here is from genome assembly GCA_951848785.1 of Callosobruchus maculatus. NCBI lineage: Eukaryota > Metazoa > Arthropoda > Insecta > Coleoptera > Chrysomelidae > Callosobruchus > Callosobruchus maculatus. The sequence continues at coordinate 1,102,418 of CATOUR010000103.1, forward strand.
TGAAAAATTTCTTGTATTCATAATAGGCTGTCCACTAGCCTGTGAAGGAAGACCTAGCGACAAAAATCAACTTTTTAGGTCCATCCCAATATTGTGCTTTAGATCATTTTGTATTTTGTAACATGGACACTGCTAAATTGATCCTAATGAAATTCTGACACAGTATTACTGCCGTGGCGAGGATGGAAAACGCGTATGGTTTTTATAAGTCGTGCCAGTGGCGGCGCAGAAGTAATAAAAAAACTAAAAATATAAAGACAGCTCAAACTTCGTTTTTAAGCGTTTTAGAGGTGCCTAATCATTTTCTGCGTTTTTTGGGTGGGGGTGAAATTGGGGTGGTTGGGGGGTGGGGGGTTGAAAAACTGAGAAATTTCTTGTATTCGTAATAGGCTGTCCACTAACCTGTGAAAGAAGACCTAGCGACAAATCAACTTTTTGGGTCCATCCGAACATTGCCTAGCCTATTACGGAAACTAAGGGATTTAGAATTTTCTGAATACGTACAAGTATATATTGCTTTAGATTTTTTTATATTTTGTAACGTGGACACTATTAAACTGATTCTAATTAAATTTTGACACAGTATTATTACCGTGGTGAGGATGGAAAACGCGTATGTTTGTTAAAAATCGTGCCAGTGGCAGCGTCTGTAGGAATAATCAAAAAACTAAAAGTATGAAAACAACTCAAACTTCGTTTTTAGACGTTTTAGGCTGTCCATTGACCTCTGAAGGAAAGACCTAGCGGCATAAGACAATTTTAGGGGGGGGGGCTGCCGATGATTTGGTTGCAAGGGGATCTCAGACTAAAGCTTCATGCTATGGGAAAATAATAAACTGATATCACAGTAATGTGTGGGAAGTACTGAGTCAATCAACTTGACACCATTTTTTTGATAATTACTCCGTCCACCCGTACAACGATTTCCAAAATGATATGAACGTTACCTACTACGACCCCATAGCATATCGCTACCCAAATTTCATCACATTCCATGCAGAGGTTACTGAGATTACGACGTTAGAAAAACGCCAACAGACAGACAGACAGACAGACCGATAGATCGACACACCGACAGACAGACCGACGGAAATGAGTGACGTGGTTTTTCGTTATGTACACATCATGAACACTGAACTGTAAATGGGACTGCAATGAAGAAGTGAGAGCACGGGTTGGATATGCGAAAACTACATTCCTTAAACTAAAGGACTTTCTTCTAGCACGAAGTCTTCTGTTGGCTCTGCGGCTTCGGGTAGTGAAGTGCTATGCTGGCCTATATTACTTAGCAGAAACGTGGTCTCTTAAAGTACGAACATTGAACCGCATAGAAGCACTGGAAATGTGGACACTCCGGAAACTCCTCCGCATTCCCTGGACTGCACATAAAATCAACGAAGAAGTACTGAGAATCGCTGGCGTAAACAGATAAATTCTTGATATGGTCAAACATCGAAAAATATCTTACCTTGGTCATATCCTTAGAGGTGCCAGATACTCGATACCCAAATTGATACCAAGGTAAGATAGAAGGCCGACGAGGTCCGGGGAGGAAACAGCACTCTTGGCTTCGAAATATAAGAGATTGGTGCGGAATAAGAGATGCCGCCACAATATTCAGACAGACAGAAAATGGCACCCTACATATGATGTGAGAAGAATACGAGGGATCGCCGAAGAGCGGAATTGCACAGGGCACACGAAGAAGAAGAAGAAGAAGAAGACATCATAAAACGCCCAAAAAGTGGATAATCTCAAAATCGAAAATTTTGGCGATCACAATACTCACCTCACCTATCGGTGTGGGAAGTAAAAACACCCATTGGGTGATTATAAAGTTGCACACACCATTAGTACTTGAATAAAAAACTATTAGTTGAATTTTCATACGTATTTATTCAATATATTTTCCTCCAATGTATTAGGGCTTGTTCCGAACAGTATATAATTCAGTGTATAGAAGGGCAATGAGTGAAACACCATTCAGTGATGTGCTGCTGCTGTCCTCAGTCACACAGTATGGACCAATATTATTGATATTATTGAAGTTTATGCATATAAACATAAAGATGGTTCAGGTTTTGCTCAGTTCCTTAAAGTAGTTATTCACTTCCATCTGACATCCTGAAATAAATCATATTTTTAACAAAAATGAAAAATAGAAGAAAGCTAACTGATGAGTGATGAAGTGCATTAAACATATTGCAAGTAAGAACTTTCATTCTAATATTTTCACTAATGGTTACTACTGTGACAGTTATTCATATACCTATTATGCACCTTGTTACATACAAAATAACTGACACTGCTCGATTTATTTTCTTGATCTGGTAAAGAATGGATGACAAAGACGCAGTATGACTATAACAACTGACACCCTATTGAACGAGATAACTGTAATTTGCGAATAAACGTTTTTTTTCTTTGCTGTTTTCAATATGCATTCAAGTTTTCATCGTGCATTATCTCATAAATTACATCATTTTAATTGACAGTGGTGCTTACCTGTCAAAAGAGGTTCCTTGAAAAACACAACATTTTACATAGCGATATACGGCAAGCAAGCCATGTTTGCCCAATATCAGCTGATCAAGACGATTGAGGTTAAAGTGTCTCTTGAGACGCGAGTTTCCAATCTTCTCATTTCCAATCGCATGGAAGTTTAGTTCGAGTGGTTCGAGCGTCTTGCACGTCTGATAGCGACAAAGATTTGAAATTATACTGTCAATTCAGTCTTGATTTTATAATTTTATGTAGCAACATGAGGACACTACAAGGATATGGGGTCCAGGGGTTCCATGTTAAGATAAAGGTCTAGGATAAACTAAAACCCGTGTGTGACTTTAAACCCATCAGCCACATCGCCGACCGACCCCAGCGGGCATCTCGTACGACTATAATCGCGTCGACCGGATCGACCCTTGCAAGGAGGCGCTTAGATTTCTCAAGATAGGATGAACGTACGCCTGTTTGCAATTCTTAATTAGAATATTACCTCAAACCGTGGAAAAATTAACCCAGAAACATGTAATATGCCTAATACAAAGTTTTGAAGAAGTGTTTGCAGGAAAATATTTAAAAGTTAGATTTTCATATATAAAGTAAGGGGAATTATTAGAGCACACTTTTTATGAGAAAGATCTTCATAGTAGTTTTAGTATTTTTGGTCGATCAGTATTAAATTGTGTCATCCTGAGACGGGGTAAATTCGCTCCCGTCATTGCGATTCTATGAGAATGGAGCTGGACAATGAGGTGATATCAGTGGTTTGGAATTGATATTGGATTATAATAGTATAAGTTTAGTTAGAAGTTTAAATAACCATTTTATGCCTGAAATATTATGTCTTTCCACAATGAACGAGGACTAGGCGATTCTCTAGTCTCAACCCATTTGCTTCACAGCAAAGCTCTTTCTTGACGGATTAAAAAGACCAGGTTGTTACTTGAGCATCTTAAAATGATCACACAGTGCCATTAAAGGTTTTGCTCTCAGCTTATAATTTTTTGTCCTTTATTAGAACCAGGTCTTGGAGCTATTAGTGGAATACTCAGGGAGTTTGACCTCGGACTCCGAAAACTGTTAATGTATCAATGTGAGTCCTTCTGAATTACATTGAATTCATATTGTAACATACTGTATATTATGGTATTCGTGTATTTGTATTAGTTGTCATTGGTTGTCATACATGATGTAAAGTCAAAGTGCTAGGTTAGATCTTTTGAAGTGTAAACGTCATCGAATCGTCTAGAGTTTTCGAGAATGACTGATGGATTCTAGAAATGTCATCGAATTCTCTAGATGGTTCGATGAAGTATATATAAGGCGCCACGGGTAGCGTGGTAGTTCAGTTGAGTTCTAGTTGAGATAAGGTTAAGAGATATTGTATTGAGTTGTGAAGTAAAACGGTGAAAGCTACGTCCAGTTTGATTCTTTGGTGAAGAAAAAGAGGCCGTCGTGACAATACAATACTAAAACTTTTGCCCATTTATTTCTGCCGCTTTCAATTATTTATTATTTTTCAATGATTTTCATTCATTTTTAATTTTTTCCTCTCAAATGAAAATATATTTTTATATTTCCATAGTATATCCATGAATAAGTGAAAATTGATATTAAGCAACGCCATCGCCTTCTACAAACGTTGAACTCCAAGAAAATGTACATAAGCAGGTGTGATTAGAATAAAATGGAGAGGGAAAGGGATAGCCAGATGTTAGTTAAACTATCCATCGGTGATGATAAAATTGCTACTACGCGTCTGAAGAAGGAATAAAGATTTTGAAACAAACATCAAACTTTAAAACAACCCGAATTATCACATAAAAATGAAGTTAACTCTTATGAAATGAATGAGATTAAAATAAACGATGATTTTGTGGCAGTTGATATCCTACCGTATTTGTGATTTGAAAAAAGCTGATGAAGAACTGGAAAATTATATGAACTATTAGGTAGCGTGCACAGGCGTATACAAGGGAGGGGGGGGGGTAACAGAGGTAATTACCCCCCTAAGATTTTTGACCAAAAATTTATTTCATTGTTTTTCTCAAGTATTGAATGGTTCATATCTAAACTTGAGTTACGTAATATACCTGGCCTTTCTAATAAAAATCACAGATCAATGCATAATTTGACTGTGCCAATCATGACAAGTTGTTGCAAAAACTTGATTGTTATGTAATAGAAGGTGCATCTCACAACTGGATCAGATCCTTTTTATCTGCAAGGTCGCAATATGTTTCTTTATATTTCAAGGATGAACATTCGGTGAAACAAGTATTATCGGGTCCTGTGATGTCAATGTAGGTGTCCCACACGGCTCAGTATTGGGACCAGTGTTATTCACGCTTTATGTCAATGAAATCGACAAATTATTCACTAATTCTACTTTGTATGCAGGTGATACGTCAGCCATAATATCTGCCAGATGTGACGAAGTGCTGATAGATACGTGTAATACTTTTCTAGAAAGGTTTGATGGATGGTTTGTAAATAATGATCTTTGTTTAAATACAGAAAAAGCTTCTGTTTGTCGATTTCGTAATTATCAGAAAAAAATTGTACCACATAATCTGAAATAAAACACATCATTAACTTCAAGTGGAAATACATCCACATACCGTTTGACCTCTTGTCATTCTCCAAATATAATTGGACCTAAAATTTTCAATAAACTGCCTGACATAATTAGAAAGTGCACTACACTTAGATCCTTCAAAACTTGTCTGAAAAGTTTTCTTGTTGAAACGTGTTTGTACTCTGTGTCTAATTTTATTGTTTTTTAATTGTAAATACTTTTTATTATGACTATCCTATATACATAATATTGAATCTGAAGGATAATAAATTATTATATATGAAAAAACAAAAGACAAAAAAGTGCAGCCCGGACTCCGACACACCGAGTTGCTGTTCCATTACCCAGTGATTACTCCTCACACCGTGACGTGAGCAATCACTGGGTCCGGGAATCGTGCGCCCCAAGTAGATGAAGGGACCCAAGGATGACTGCCTTCTGCATCCTGACGACTAGGATGTGCGCCGCCGCACGGCACACCGGTATTTTGCGCAGTGATCCAGTGACCGTAACCAGCAGACTTATAGTGTAGTCTGGTCAGAGCCTGCGAAGTTGTCCGAGCAACTCCTGATATTTGCTCTGCTTTCCCTCCTCCTTTGAGACGATGTTCACCTTGGCAGGTGCCGTAATTTCTATAAAAACATCATCTTCTGTTGGCGGCCGAGAAGGACTACTTCAGGCTTATTTATCTGTACAAGCTCTAGCGTGGGGAACGAGTAGTTCCAGTAAATCCGGCAACTCCCGTTCTCCATAACGGACTCTACATCCCCTGGAGCGTATGGCAGCACCGGTGTCTCACCGATAACGTATGAGTGCCTTAAATGATAATAGAACACTCGTAGAGCCACGTTGTGCCGATGGACGTAAACCGTCCCAGCGTACGACTTACACGCCGACAAGAGATGCATAAGCGTCTCTGGCGCCTGTCGGCAAGCTCTACAAAGGGTGTCGGGTACATCTACACCCATAACCCTTTTACGGTACACCAAGGTGTTGAAGACACCGTCTTGGCAAGCCATTATAAACCCCTCAGTCTCCGACTTCAACCCACTAGACCTTAGGAAAGAGAAGGTCAACTGCTCAGACAAGCCATGCTCTTCTAGATGTTTATAGAAGATTCCATGCATTGGCTTATCTTTATGAAGTCTTAAAAGGAAGTCGACTTCGGCAGTTTTGATGTGAGATGCTGACACTTCCGCTTGAAGTCGAGTGCGAGGCTGAGCTCCTCGGCTACTCGTTTTGCTGCGCTAAAAAGAAAGGCTCCTTTACCCGCATTCTCATGCTCTCTTACAAAGCTGATCAGGGGATCGGTGCTGTTCGTTAAATAGCAGGCAGTGGCCAATACGATCCTGTTTTGCAGACATTCCAAACTCAATACTCCATGCCCTCCCAAGTGTCGCGAGAGATATATTCGCGGGACAGAGGACTTAGGATGCAGACTTCCCTATTCATCCTTTTGCGGGTCGTCGTTTCGATTTCCTTCAGATCGTTTACTTTCTAGTGTATAGCACCAAAGGTGTATAATAGCAATGGGACCGCAAGCATGTTTGTCGCAGCGACTTTGTTCTTGCCGTACAGCTCTGATGACGAGATCTGCCGGAGTCGGGGCAAATAATTGCGGCGGCGACACTCTTTGACTAATTCTGTGGTTGAGTCTGCGTGGCCATTGGCCAAACTCCGCCATTTATACTGTATAAGCCTGTATACTGTATAATAAAGTCATTATTATTATTATTATTATTATGCCTCTTGGACATGACGCTGCGCCACTCCAAGATACGTATAGGTATCTCCGGCATGCAGTTGTCGCAAGATGCTCCCATTAACGAGCTGTTCCTCATCTTTACTATCTCCGCTTCGTCCTTTCTTGAGATGAACCAATGCACATTTGTCTGTTCCGAACTCCATTCCGATAGCATGACTGTAATCTTGCACCACACTCAGCGATTGTTGTAGTTCGCGTTGGCCGGAGCCATGATGTTTTAGGTCATCCATATAAAACAGATGGGTGACCCTGTGCCTCCGGTTATTGGGCGTGTCACAGCTGTATCCTTTAGTCTCTCTCGGCGCTATGGACAGAGGCAAAAGTGAGATGCAAAAGAGCAAGGACTCGAGGAGTCTGCTTCAAGGACACCTCTTTTGAATGACACCAACTCTGTCTGAACCACAGATTTGCATCCATACATCCGTCTTAATTTTGCTTTTCTCTTGTTGTTTAAAAAATATAGAAAATTTATGCTACTCAAAATATTCCTCAAAGTTGAGAGATTTGTGTTGCGTTATCAATTTATTTTATTTTTTAATACCACACATGTACGGACAGTTTTTCAAAATTTGTACATCAACCGATGTTTTCTTTCATCTTCGTAAAGTGCCAAGTTGCCGGTTAACTTCTTCTTCTTTATTGTAACAGTATTCACATATTCGTTTCTGCTGCTTCAACTGCCGTGACGAAGGCATCACAAAAAATGGGGGAAAGCATACAGAAATCTCATTCCCTGCTGCCCCCCCCCTTCAACCAAGACTAATGTCTAGATACACCCTTGGTGGTTCTTATTGAAGATGGGCAGATGCGGAAAACCAATCAATCAACATTATATCAATTACTTCCGAAAGTACTGATAACTGTCCATAATATAAAATATTTCTATTATGTGATTGAAGTTATGCTATTACACCGATATAACAAGTAAGTTGCAACTAGAAGTAGAAATGTAAGCAATATGTGACCATTGTGTTAGCACAATAGCCCACAACAACACTCCAAAACAATATAAATAATTATTATTGCAAAAATTGGTACGTAATTTTTGATGGGTATCAAAAAGTTAGTATAAAGTCAGCAAAAAGAAATCGCCATAGACTAAACAATAAAGGTGCAGCAGAGGTAGAGTTTAATGAAGAGACATCCCTTACATAGGCTCCGACTAGGAGAGGAGGTTTAGGGGCTAGAGCTCCATCTGACATATTTTCTGGATATACTAATACATAATTTATTAGCAAATTTATAATAAAACCGTAAGCAACTACTGTTTTGGTTCATTATTTACCGAAAGTACTTTTTAAGTTACTTAAGATGTTCCTAATGCATTATTAAACCAACTCACCTATTCTTTCAAGAAGGCGAATACTTTCTATTGTTAAATTATAAGTTACCTTGTTCAGCACCTTTTAAGAATAAAACATTGCTGTTTGATCCCCTATTTCTACTTACGTCAGTAATATGGGTGGCGTATTCAAGAAGTTACCCAAGGGTAGTTTAACGAGGCGGATCCTGAAGAGCAAAAAAAGATCTTTTCTCTTTTCTCTCAAAGTTGGTCTAGAAAAAAATGTACCTACTGTGAGAGAGGGAGGGGGCGTGTTGATGACGAGCCACCTTACAGAAACTATAACTCTACCTTTCTCTGAGTTTTCCATCAAAAGCGGCAGGGGTGGGACAATTAGCACCACACACCACTACCGCTCCCGCTCCCCGTAGATGCGCCACTGATTTATTATTTATATATGTATATGTTTTCCCCCCTCCTTGGGATTACCCAGAGTTGGAGCCTATGACTATATTTGGCTGAAAGACATCTCTGGAAATAACAATGTTAAATGCTAACTCATAGAAACTATTATAAATGTAATTGAAATTGTAGCTAACAAAAGCGAAATAATGTAATGATTTTAATTTTAAGCTATGCACAAAAATTGAAAGGAAACAAATATTTGTTATACAATTTTTTACCATTTTTACTATTATACTTTAAGATATACTTATTACTCCAGAAATATATTTATAAAACATTCTTGCCCAAAACTGGTCTCAAAAGTGCATCATGTATTAGATTATATGTAAAAACTTAATTTTTTTTATTTATACTTATCTTAGATAAAATACAATCTTTCATTGAAAGTTAACGTATTCCGAGGTTTTTGTAATTTAAGATATTGTACTATATTGATTGTTTAGGATGTGTTGGCACTTGTTGAACAACTATAGGTATCGATGTCCACGTCTAATTTCAGTTACAAGGCAAACGTCAAAAACCTAATTAACATGTATTTATCACGTGTGATACGCTTTCTCTTAGGAATAGTATTTTAAAACTCTGTACTTGAGTATCGATTATCGTAAGAAAGATATATTGTCGCAAATGTTTTTGGTAAACTTGCCTTTCGATACCGTATCTTTCAATCCCCAATTAATGAAGCGAATAGTTGCATGCGAGGTTGCATGTGTTTTGCATACATTTGATATTGAATTTCAATCTAGTGCATACGTCATTTATCAAGAAAATACCTTTATTTACTCATATCATTTAGTATTTCTGCAGTTTGCGATAGTCCACTAACCGATGAATCGAACACCAAATCTTCGTTATCGAAGAAATGTCTATAAGAGCAAGGTAAGGCCGTCTGGCCACTAGGGGTACCATCTTTTGCAGCATTGCTGGATTGGATGGTGTTCCTGTGCTACGGTAAGGTGGTAGACCGTACAGCCAGCGCCCCACCAGGGGCATCTTTGCCTTTTCACCTCCCGTATATGGAGCGGACAAGGCAAAATGCTACCAAACCCTCTCAGGGGGATCTAGATAATGTACGTATGTTGCGACATATATACATTACTAGATACGGGGGTGGCGATCCCGGGGCCCCAGCAGGACACCTCTCCTTAAGAGGAGCCCCATAGGGTTGAGGTTTGACTATGGGGTACACCGAAAGCCTCCGTGGTGTTTGTGCCGTGCCACGCGACCCGTAAGCCGGTCAAGGGGATCCTGGTGGTTGAGTCCTGCCAGTCAGGGGGACAACACACCACTTTGGCCCTGCGATCGGTGTAGACGGGCGGTCGCGCCTAGCCCAGCGTCGATCAATCGGCTGTGTCATTTCGTCCAAGGGCTGACTGGGCGAGCCTCTACAGCTAGTTGAAGCCAGACGGGGACAGACTTCTGCCCCTGACGTATGGTGGAGCTATCTGTGGAGACTATATCTCCTCGGTATCCCTGGGGTTGTAATCTAGCGGGCAGCTATGATGATTACAACCTCCCATTGAGGCTCCAAGGAGGGTGGGGAGCTAGGGAGATGAAACTCAAGAAAAGTCTATGGAAGGCCGAACAAAAAAACAGCAAGGTGAGCACGCAGCCTTAAGTGCGGGCAGTGCTGGACATGCTCAGAGAAGAGATGCCGGCAGCAATGGTGAGTTACGGAAGAACTTGCCGACAAGCGAGGTGATGGCGGCGAACCTGCCCCGGTTCCTTCTTGTTCAAAGGAAAGGAGACGAGTCTCCTGATAATTTCGAGAAAATTAGTCCATTTGTAATTGCGAAAGTATTATATGGCTTAGTTGGAGATGTACATTCGGTAAAGAAAGTCAAAGATGGACTGCTGATTCAAACTAAAAGTAACCTTCAGAGTAAACGATTAATGACTGTCACTAAATTTGGAGATTGTCAAGTGGAGGTTACGCCACATGGATCATTAAATCAGTCAAAAGGAGTGGTTTACTGCCGAGACCTATTAAACAGTAGCTTAGACGAAATTAAGGACGAACTGAAAGCAGTAGGTGTACTTGACGTTAAAAGACTGAGAACAAAGCGCAATAATAACTTTATAGAAACTCCCTCTCACGTCCTGACATTTAACGAACCATACCTTCCAAAAGAAATAAAAGTTGCGTATTACAACCTTAAAGTAAGACCCTACATACCGCTACCAGTCAGATGCTTTAAGTGTCAATGTATGGGACATGTGGCAAGCAAATGTGATAAGGATGCTATCTGTATATGCGGAAAAGCTATACATGAAGGAAAGCCCTGTGAGGAGCCCAAAACATGCGTTAATTGCGGCGAGCCCCATTCTGCCATCTACAAAGGATGTCCAAAGTATAAAGAAGAAGCTGCTATTCAAAAGGTTAAGATCGTCGAGAAAGTTTCGTACAGCGAAGCCAAAAGACTAGTTCAAATACGCACACCGAAGGTAAACCTGACTTACGCAAATGCTACATCGCAATCCCAAAATATAACAGCTGAAATGCCAAAAAACTTAAGCCTCGAAAACTTGCTTCCACAATTGATACAATACATCCAAGATACCGTCACATCAGCCATTAATAAACAACAATTCAAAACGCCTGAGAGACCAAATTATTACTCCCATAGAGAAAGATCGGATTCAGTATCAACAAACATATCCACTATATCTGAACAAAAAAAGAGAGAAAGAGGTCAAATAGAATCTACCTCAGAGGAAGACCACCTTCCTAAGGATTCTACCTCCAGAAAGAAAAAGAAAGGTTGGCCCAAAGGACAACCTCGAAAACAAGTAGATGTTCAATCTACTAGTTCTGTGATAAATACACTGTGATATGTATGTGTGTATGTGTACATATTATTATGTGTGTACGTGTACGTGTATACACCTTGTCCTGTTTTAAATTATTTATTTATTCTTATATGTTAAATTATTTAATATTTATACATTTCTGTGTACTCGTCTGTATACATATACCTGTATGTGTGTATGTGCGTATATACATGTACATATGTGTGTTTCTGTCCAAAAAACAAGACCAAATCAATTATGTTTGACATAATCCAATGGAATATAAACGGAACCAAATGTCATTACCCAGAACTCAAACTACTATTACTTGAAACGACACCTATGATGGTATGTCTTCAAGAAACACACTTCAAGCCTACAGACAAATTCGACCTGAGAGGATACAAGTGCATCAGGAAGGATATAGTACCGGTCCAAAATGCTAAAGGCGGTGTTGCAATTTATATTAAACAGAACCTACCATTCTCTGAAATACGACTGGATACTCAATTACAGACTGTTGCCATAACAGTAAGTTATCCAATTAAAGTTACCATTTGTAACATCTATTTACCTGATTTTAGCTGGAACATTAACCAAATCAAGGAAATCCTTCATAGTCTTCCACCACCGGTCTTATTTCTTGGCGATTTTAATGCGCATAACCCTCTTTGGGGATCTCTTAGACTAGACTTGAGGGGAAGGCTCTTAGAAAGTCTAATTAATGACGATGGCCTTAACCTGCTCAACACAGGGGAGGGTACATACTTCAATTTGAGATCACGAAATCTTAGTTGCCTGGATCTGTCATTCTGTAGCCCATCAATCGCCCATCTTTTCCAGTGGAAAACTTTAAATCCATTATCGTCAGATCATCTTCCGATATTGATCCAATGCGCCACAAGTATGGCCGACGATCTTCCAGAGAGGTGGATAATAAAAAAAGCCAACTGGAGCCGGTATGAAAGCCACCTTGTAAACCTTGAAACAAAAAATGACGTTCACGAGTCAAATAAGTCTATAACAGAAGCCATGCTCAATGCTGCGACGGAAAGCATACCAAGGACCTGTAGCAGCTCCCAAAAAAAGACAGTACCTTGGTGGAATGCTGAAATCTCTGAAGCTCACCGAAAACAAAAGCAATCATTTCATGCATTTAAGAGGCACCCCTCTATGGCGAATTTAATTTCATTTAAAAGAGATCGTTCGATGTTTCGTAGGCTAATGCTCAAGGGCAAGAAAGCGTCTTGGGAAAACTATGTGTCATCACTAACGCCAGAAACTCCTTCTTCTGATGTTTGGCGAAAGATAAGGGCAATAGCTGGCAAATCATACTCAAAATCCAGTCCTGTCTTATTAATTAATGGGAGCTTGACTGCTAACACACATACTGTAGCAAATGCCTTGGCAGAAGAGTTTCAAGCTGCTAGCTCATCAGATAATTATAACCTGTCATTCGTCCGAGAAAAAATCGCTTCTGAAGCACAAGAAATTGATTACTCCGACGACACATCTGCTTACAATGACAACTTTTCGTTAGTAGAACTCGAAGATGCGATTTCTGAGTTGAAAATGTCAGCTACTGGACCAGACCTCATACACAATGCAATGATTATCAACTTACCAAAAAGACCTAAGGCAGCCATTTTAGATTTTTATAATCAAATTTGGACTAGTGGAGTTTTCCCAGATGACTGGCGGGAATCGATTATAGTACCGATACCCAAAGAAGGAAAGGATCCTACAAATGCAAACCATTATCGACCCATCTCGCTTACTAGCTGTCTTGGGAAGCTAATGGAAAAGATGGTCAATAAGAGGCTTATTTGGCTTTTGGAGACAGAGAAACCTTTGTCCGATTATCAGATGGGATTCAGACGTAATAGGTCTACAACCGATCAGTTAGTTCTCTTAGAGACAGCTATCCAAAACAGCTTCGCTAAGCGAAACATTTGGTTGCTGTGTCGTTCGACCTTGAAAAGGCTTTCGACACCACTTGGAAGTATGGAATCCTAAAAACACTAAGAGGGTGGGAAATAAAAGGAAAAATGCTAAGATTTATTAACGGATTCTTAGAAAATCGACGGTTCAAAGTAAGGATAGGTGCAACATATTCCGATACTTATCAACAAGAAAATGGAGTACCGCAGGGTTCCACACTTAGCACAACACTATTCATCGTAGCTGCAAATATACTGCTACAGTCAATTAATCCAAACGTAGGAAAAAGCATGTATGTCGACGATTTGGTAATATACTACTCGTCGAGCTGTGTAAGGGACCTAGAAGAGGCTCTGCAACCCATAATAAATGAGCTAGTCCAGACAGCTGAAAGCAATGGGTTTCGATTTTCAGCTTCCAAGACCACTCCGATCCTGTTCTGAAAATTCACGGAAGTGAAATCATCTATCAAGACAACCTCAAACTGCTAGGTATAACTTTTGATAAAAAATTATACTGGGTTGACCACATTAACGAACTTATAGTTAAGACCAAAAAGAATATGAATATTTTGAGATGTCTCTCACACATAGAATGGGGTGCAGACAAAAATGTTTTACTGGCCGTCTACAGATCCCTTATTCTCTCAAAACTAGAATACGGAGTTGTAATGTACTCTGCGGCAAGAAAATCGCACCTACAAAAGTTAGAGAGGATCCATCTGGCAGGTCTGAGGTCATGTATCGGTGCTTTCCGCACCAGTCCAGCACAATCCATTTACTGTGAAGCTGGCATCCCCTCATTGCAGTCAAGAGTAAAGATCTGCACGTTAAATTATGCGTCAAAAATTTGGGCGCAACCTCTCCATCCCAACCACACCACCCTATTTGATAGAGATACTTATCAATCATATATCCCCCGACCTACCATAACGAAACCTACCAGTGTCAGAATCCAGAATATCTTGGACGATCTGGGGGTCTCACTACCTGCAGCACTGTTCAACCCAAGACATACTAGTCACCCGCCTTGGCTTATGACTGTCCCTAAGGTACACTTGGAACATGCAATATTCAAAAAGGATGACCATCCAGATGAAATACTCAGAATGCAGTTCAACAATATTATTCACAGCTATGATGCAGACATGATTTTATATACCGATGGATCAAAAAGCAGTGGTGGTGTAGGTGCAGCATTTGTAGTTAACAACGAGGAACACCAATACAAACTAAATAATCTTTCCTCCATATATACTGCAGAGATGTTTGCTATATATAAAGCCTTGCTGTTTCTACAAAACAAACCCTGTGGGAAATATATCATCTGTAGTGATTCTCTAAGTGCACTCAAATCTCTCCATAAAATATTTGACACAGATGAACTGCTAATCAATGTACTCGAAGCACAACATAATCTAGTGCAAGGTGGCTCTGATGTCATCTTTGTATATGGTCACCGGGACATGTTGGTTTAGCAGGCAATGAATTAGCAGATAGAGCTGCAAAAAGTGCAGTACTTGCTGATCTAGTACACGAGCCACGACTATCCTTATGTGATCTCAAGTCTTACCTAAGAAAGGCAACCAACAACCAATGGCAAGCCGAGTGGGATGACAACAATGGCCACTTGCATGACCTGCAGCCAACTATAGCTAAATGGAACCCACCAATAAAATTAACTCGTAGAGAACAGGTATGCATCACACGAATTAGAATAGGTCACACGCACCTGACATCATCTTACATGCTAATACGACGAAACCGCCCCGAGTGTGAAGTATGCAATGTATATCTCACAGTTGAACATATATTGTTTGTATGTCCACTCTACAGCCAACGAACTAACTACAACCTACCTAACTCACTCAAACTATGCCTAGAATCTACAGTATTTATACGCAAATTAATCAGATTCCTCAAAGAAACGCATTTGTTTAAAAAGTTGTAATTGAGATAGCTTATTGTTTCACCAGAGATAACGGCTAATGACCATAGAAGTCGATGCCGTAAACAAACAAACAAAAAAAAAGAGCAAGGTACATAAACTACTTAAGGAATGATTGACAAGTGTTATGGCAGAAGAATCATATTTTGAAAAACAAATAAAAATTCGCTTTTTTATTATTTCATTATTTTCAGCACCCAGATTTGAAATTCGCGGACTATCTCCATTTTGAAAGAAACCAAACATGTCGTAATACCAAAGTGACGGCCTGTAAATGCTAATGTTTGAGATAAAGGTATATTGTTCAACGAGCGACAGTGATGGTAATAGGTCTGTTTTTACAGAGAATCACAAACCAGTCAGAGCCAATCAGTATTTCCCATTGAAGTTGTCAAACTATTTCTGACTAGTACTGGCCAATCAAATTGACGCTGACTAGTTTGTGATTGCCGTAAAAACAGACCTAATAACTCACGGAGCTGACCTTTGCAAATCAACAAATCAACAGGTGATTTATTACCATTACCGCGGGTTGAATACCATAGTTTATGTACGTCCGAAGCAATCAATAGTACGATTTATTACCTGTCCAAACGAAATTTGGTTATCGCTGTATAACTTAATGGGAGTAAATGCATTTATTTTATTGATCATCACACCTTTTGTCACAACTTTTTACTTACCACAGACAATGTTCCTTTCTATACAGTGCAATAAAATCTGTTATTATTACACGTCATCGTCCAAGATTGTAACTAATCGTACTGGCTCCTGGCACGAATTAAAATGTTAATTACACAAACGAACTTCGGCACATACAACGATCAGTATAGGCATTCTGTTTAAAAAAAATGTAGTCAAGCTGATTGACTCAGTACTTCCCACACATTTTGATAATACCAGTTTTATTATCTTCCCACGGCATGAAACTATAGTCTAGATACCCTGCAACAAATCATCGCTGCCCGACCGCAAAAAAGTGTTCTTCTTTAATAGGTCGATGGACAATCTATTATGAATACAACACATTTTTGAGTTTTACAAACCCCCAACCCCGAACCACCCCAATTTCACCTCCAACCAAAAAAAAATTTAAATGATCAGGAGCCCTTAAAACGTCTAAAACGAAGGCTGAGGTGTTTTTTATATTTTTAGTTTTTTATTACTGCCGCGCCGCCACTGACATGATTTCTAAAAACCATACGCGCTTTCCATACTTGTCTCGGTAATAAATCTATGTCAAAATGTCATTAAAGTAAATTAAGAAGTTTCCACGTACACAATCCAGAACGATCCAATGTAATCTCGTATGTATCTTGTATGCATCAGAAAGTTCAAGTCCTTTCGTTTCTGTACTCGGCAAGGCAATGTTCCGATGGACCTAAAAAAGTGTATTATGCCGCTTTCACAGGTCAATGGGCAGCCTATTATGAATACAAAAAAAATCAGTTTTACTACCCCCCACCCCTTAATCATCTCAATTTCACTTCCACTCCAAAAAAGTAGAAAACAATCAGGAACCCCTAAAACGCCTAAAAACGAAGTTTGAGCTCATATTTTTAGTTTTTTTTTAATATTGCTGCGCCGCGCCGCCACTGAGACAATTTCTAAAAAGCAGACCCGTTTCCCATCCTCGCCAAACAAATAATACTGTACCGAAATTTCATTAACATCAATTCAGTAATTTCCACATTATAAAATACAGAACGACCTAAAGCAATACTCGTATGTATACATCGGAAAATCCTTGGTTCCTGTAATACACAAGGCAATGTTCGGATGGACCTAAAAAAGTGTATTATATCGCTAGGTCTTTCTCTCTCAGGTCAGTAAACAGCCTATTATGAGTACAACAAATTTTCCAGCTTTACAACCCCCCACCCCCCAACCACCCCAGTTTCACCCCCACCAAAGAAAAAGTAGAAAATGATCAGGAACCCCCAAAAACGCCTAAAAACGAGGTTATGGCATATTTGAAATTTTTCGTTTTTTGTTAATTACTCCGCCGCCCATGCACCGATTTTCAAAATTGTAGCAAAATTGCCTACTACGACCCTACACCATATCGCTGCCCAAATTTCGTCAAAATCTATTCAGCGGTTACTGAGATTAGGAGGCTATAATAACGCCAACAGACAGACAGACCGACAGACAGACCGACAGACAGGCCGACGGAAATGAGTGACGTGGATTTTCGTTGTGTAGGCACCTATCGGTGTGGGAAGTAAAACATACTCCAATACTGCAAACTTGAATTCAACAGTTCAAACTGGCGGTTGTAACTCGACTGCAATCGGTCTAAGGCGTTGGGTCTATTTGTAACAATTTAACCCATCCTCTTCAATTTAACTGAATACTTGATACCCGATAATGTCCGGCTAGGGAAAAAACTGTTTCTGTCCTTCTTGGCAAATAAATACGAGATCTCTGGCCATAATACCTAATGGATTTAACACTTGAGACGGAGAGGGGTGAGAGGAGGACATGAACGGATACGGGACTGAAAATGGAAACTTACGACTCTACGATATGTATATTAATTTAAAATTCCTATTGTGTATGCCAGGACTATGAATGATACTTCGATAGCCATTATATCATATATCATGTATTATATTATGCCTTTTATGAATGCCCTGGCACTTGATCGACTGTTAAAGGGGACGTGCTTGACTCACCGTCGTTGGTACTTGTAGAGAAGTTGTAGAAGTTTTTATTTTCTCTAATGCCTTTTCCAGAGACGATACCGATCAGCACTGCAACAGAAACTAGATCAAGGAACTGAACTGACAGCACGGAAGAGACGAAAATTATTGGAGAGGGAAAAGATATAGATCTACATATCATTCTCAGTTAATAATTCTGATAAAAATGTTGAAAACATCGTAGTATACCATAATGTATAGTATTCATTATGGTAATGGTCTGAACATTTTGTAATAATGTCTGTGAGAAATAATATTATCTCTTTATGTATCTGTAAAAGTGCAAATGTCATTATGTGTACCTTATTACGACAATGATAAAGACGTAGTTAGGGAAGATTTCTTAGTATTTATCGAAGTAACCTCATGTACCGGTTAAGAACCCTAATCGAAAGTAGAGTGAGATGTTGGGACATATCCAAAACTACTTAGTAATTATAATAGGTGTGCTTATGATGGTAATATTCTGTAATATTCCACACTTTTACTTTCCACACCGATAGGTGAGAAGAGTATATTGTACCGACAGACCGACAGGACGGCAGGACGGCAGGACGGCAGGACGGCAGGACGGCAGGACGGCAGGACGACAGGACGACAGGACGACAGGACGACAGGACGCCAGGACGACAGGACGACAGGACGACAGGACGACAGGACGACAGGACGACAGGACGACAGGACGACAGGACGACAGGACGACAGGACGACAGGACGACAGGACGACAGGACGACAGGACGACAGGACGACAGGACGACAGGACGACAGGACGACAGGACGACAGGACGACAGGACGACAGGACGACAGGACGACAGGACGACAGGACGACAGGACGGCAGGACGGCAGGACGACAGGACGACAGGACGACAGGACGACAGGACGGCAGGACGGCAGGACTGCGGGACGGCGGGACGGCGGGACGGCAGGACGGCGGGACGGCGGGACGGCGGGACGGCAGGACGGCTGGACATCTGGACGGCGGGACGGCGGGACGGCGGGACGGCGGGACGGCGGGACGGCGGGACGGCGGGACGGCGGGACGGCGGGACGGTGGGACGGTGAGACGACGGGACGGCGGGACGGCGGGACTGCGGGACGGCGGGACAGCGGGAGGGCGGGACGGCGGGACGGCGGGACGGCGGGACGGCGGGACGGAGGGACGGAGGGACGGCGGGACGGCGGGACGGCGGGACGGCAGGACGGCGGGACGGCAGGACGGCAGGACGACAGGACGACAGACTGACAGACCGACAGACCGACAGACCGACAGACCGACAGACCGACAGACCGACAGACCGACAGACCGACAGACCGACAGACCGACAGACCGACAGACCGACAGACCGACAGACCGACAGACCGACAGACCGACAGACCGACAGACCGACAGACCGACAGACCGACAGACCGACAGACCGACAGACCGACAGACCGACAGACCGACAGACCGACAGACCGACAGACCGACAGACCGACAGACCGACAGACCGACAGACCGACAGACCGACAGACCGACAGACCGACAGACCGACAGACCGACAGACCGACAGACCGACAGACCGACAGACCGACAGACCGACAGACCGACAGACCGACAGACCGACAGACCGACAGACCGACAGACCGACAGACCGACAGACCGACAGACCGACAGACCGACAGACCGACAGACCGACAGACCGACAGACCGACAGACCGACAGACCGACAGACCGACAGACCGACAGACCGACAGACCGACAGACCGACAGACCGACAGGCCGACAGATCGACAGACCGAAGCCTGTCCTGATAATGGTGCTACTAAGAGCTACGCAACAATTCATCGGTACGACTGCAATCACCTTTTATACTCAAAGCATTTTCATGGAATCTGTGACATATCGAAGGACGCGGATTCAGTGACGTATTTCACGGTACAGCCTGACAAGTGTAACAAGAGCCGTGAGAAATATGAAATAGACGAAGAATGCAAGAGACGAGAGGATATGAAATAACGTGTGCGTGTGAGACAGCGGCGAAATTCCCAAGTCTCTTGCTACACTTGTCAGGCTGTACAAATGATCGTGGCTGTGATTTGTCGGGTCCTAGTGGACAGGAAACATTTCCGTCGGTCTGTCTGTCTGCCGGTCTGTCTGCCTATTAGCGTTTTTCTAGCCGCGCAATTTCAGTAATCGCTGCTTGGATTGTGAGAAATTTGGGTAGCGATATAAGTAAGAAGAGACTATCTCTGGACTTCCTCAACAAGAGTTGAACACAATCGACAGCTGGTGCAGGAGGCAACAAATGTCGATAAACCACCACAAAACCGTTGTTGTTCCGTTTATTAAAATACGGAAGCTAGACAAGCTCCACTTACCTAGAATCACCTAGCATAGTGTGAGAGTCAATGCATTTCGCGGAAGAGGTGAAGTATGTGGGTTTTATACAGGGTGTTCTATGACGAATGGAAAATACTTTAGGAGAAGACTTTACAGCTCACTTCCAACAAAAAAAGCCATATAAAGTAGTGTCTGTATTTCAGAGATAAATTGATTTTTACATAGAGATGTTCATTAAAATGCAGACCCCCAAACTAAAACCCTAATAAAACAGAATTTTATTGTCGAATTTTGGAATTTTTGGTATTAGTCCTTCGAGCGATAGTGTCAAAATCAGCATGTTTTGAAAAGTGACTTCACAAACATTACAAGAAAAAAGGAGGGATCGTAATGCTTCTATAATTTTGAGAATCGGTGCATTGGCAGCGGAGAGATTGGTAAAAAAAGCCAAAAATTATCATAACACTTCGTTTTCAGGCGTTTCAGGTGTTCCTCATCCTTTTTCATCTTTGCTTTTGGAGGGGGTATTTATGAGTGGTGACGTGGGTGGGGGGGGGGGGGTTGAAAACTCAAATATTTGTTTTATGCATAAAATGCTCTACGTTGCGGTAAAAAAATTGACTTTGGCAATGTCGTATGCTTTTTAGACCTATCGGAATGTTGTCTTTGAATTACACAGGGTGGTCCAATAAGCGCGCGGTGCTCTCTAGCGGCCATGCCGTTTAAATTTGATGAAAATGTTGAAAATAAAAAACCTTTCTTTTCAAATGCTCTACGTTTAGAAAATAATTTCAAAGATGGCGGACTTCCGGATATACCGGAAGTAGGCATCAACTTCCTTATTTTGAATGGAACACCCTGTATATTATTACGTTTTTGAATTAAACATCGATTTTTAGGCCCAGTTTGTTAATTACTGTTTATGCCTACGAAGGCTACTTTCGGAGTTATTCAGCAATTTTTACAAAATTTGACGTTTCTAGTACAAACAAGACAAGTTAATATCTAAGAAACTAAATGCAACAGAAAGATGCGGTTTTCGGCTTTGAAACGTACTTGTGTTTCAGTAGGATCATTGTTTCAAAAAACCATTAAATCAAGAGATCAGCAATTTTCAAACTTGAAAAGTTAAAAACGTTATAAACTTTTTTTTGTCAAATGGGATGGTATGATAAGTTTTACATCGGTGGATGCGAAATTAAATTCTCTTTCACTTTTATCAAGACACATGTGGTTCTATCTTTGATGGTTTTCAAGATATTTGCGGTTTTGTAATTATTGCGTAGGAATTGGAAAAATCGTAGGTGGCGTGGCTCGCAGAAGAAACAATTGGCAGGAAACCTTGCATCCAAACTGTTTCGGTCTCTAATACTAAAATGTGCTTTTGCTCCATCTAACTGTAACCACATTATTCTTAAAAACACCAGTGGTAAATTTTCCAACGGGTTTTCTAAATTTTCATTTAGAAAATTTTGACAAACATTAGTTTGCTTAGACTCCATGCTGGTTGTCAACAAACCTCTCAGAATTTGGATTTACGTCGGCGTAAAATACGAGAGAAGGAAACATGTAGTAGTACATGAAGATGGTGAGTTTGACATTCTCGCAATTGTAGTTGAAGATCCGCATAGCAGTACCACAGCAGAAATTAGTCGGTGTTTGGACATTGGTCAAACATCTGTGAACATGATCTTAACGGAGTACATATAGCATCCTTATCATGTGCAGCTAAATCAAGCAATAATTGAAAGACAAGACTTTGAAAACTGAATGAATTTCTGTAACTGGGGTCGTGTTCAAGTCCAAGAAGATTCACTCCGTTTCAACAGTGAGTTGTTTACGAATGAAGCTACATTTCTTAAGAAATTCTTTAATTCTTCTTTTGAAATGTAGCTACAGCGTTATCATTAACGGTCATATAAACTGGCATAATTTACATTTTTATACCGACGTAAATACAAATTTCGAGAGATTTGGCAGGAAACCTTTCATCCAAATTGTTCCGGTCTCTAATACTAAAATGTGCTTTCGCTCCATCTAACTGTATCCACATTTTCCTTAAAAACTCCAGTGGTCAATTTTCCAACAGGTTTTCCAAGTTTTCATTTAGAAACTTTTGGAAGACATTAGTTTATTATGCGGCCCTCCATGCCGGTTGTCAACAAAGCTCTCAAAATTTTCGTTTAGTTTCCGAGATATTAACGTTTCTTCTAAAGTACTACAAACATCAAATTTTGTAAAAATTGCTGAATAACTCCGAAAATAGGCTTCGTAGACATAAACAATGGTTAACAAACTGGACCTGAACATCGATGCTGAATTCAAAAACATAATAATATACAGGGCGTTCCATTTAAAATAAGGAAGTTGATGCCTACTTCCGGTATATCCGGAAGTCCTCCATCTTTCAAATTATTTTCGAAATGAAGAGCATTTGAAAAGAAAGATTTTTTATTTTGAACATTTTCGTCTTATTTAAACGGTATGGCCACTAGAGAGCACCGCGCGCTTATTGGACCACCCTGTATACATATGTACAGGGTGACGTAATAAGAACGCACGGCGGCAATATCTCAGTAACCGTTAACCGTATAACTTCGAGCAAAAAATATTATTAGGTAAATAGACTGAGAGAAATCGCTGGAAATTATTTTCAAGTTCCGCAAGTAGCCGCTAGGGAGCGTAACTGTTACGGTCAATCAGAGAAACGGCTTTTTCTGAGAAAATATGCAAATAAAAGTATATTATAAATTCTACCATCATGTAGACTGAACAATTATCCATTTTTTTTGTTAATCGTTTTTTGCTCTATCTTGTAAGATGTAGTGGTGGGGGAATGTCATAGAGCTTTTTATTTAAATGGCCATAACTTTGGTATAAGTCAACAGAATTAAACAAGCTAGATCCCGTTTGAAAGAGCTTTTCTTGCTTAGTCATCTGATATGTAAAAATTGTCCAAGTTTATCTTGACTTAGTAGCTTCAGGGCGGTATTTGACAGAATAACAATTATTACGCATTATTATGAAAATTTTAAATGGTATGCTGTATCTCTTTTAAGATAAATATATAGAAGAAAAATTCTTAAAAAGTCAATGAAAGAATCAACTTCCTAGCAATTTTCGAACCGGAGATATCAATAAAACAAGTATTCTGACAAGTGTGCTGTGAGTTTCAGAAACAGTTGCCGCCCTATAGGGTTATAGCCTCCGTCTAATCGTTTTAGTAATCATTTTATATGTAATACTCAAGTAAAAACACCACAAATCATATTTTGACTTCCTGAAACAACCACTAGGTGGCGTAGTAGGTGCCAATAAGTGCGTATTCAATTTTTATGATAATGGAACTTCTAAAAGAAACAAACAAAAATAAATTACAGTATGAAATTGATTATTATTTTGATCACCATTAAAAGTTAATTTGAGCTGATCACAAAGTGTTATATGAACTCAACAAGCACATATACTAAGAAAAAATCAATGTGAATAGATCTTAAAAATTAAGACCAACTAACAGCAAAACAAAGCAAAATAACGTGACATAATAACAAGGATAACAAATGATACACAAACGTAATTCACATGCGCATACCATACCTATTGTCAGTGTTGCCAGTGTTCGATGGCGTCTATGGTTTTAGATCCACTTACGCATCCATTCTAACGTAGATAAACCTGCCAGTTTCGAGCATCTAGAGCAACACTGAAAATAGGTATAATATACGCATGTGATTTAGGTTTATGTATTTTATCTATTGAAATTGTTATTATACCACCTTATTTTGCTATACTTTTGCTGTTAATTGGTGTTAATTTTCAAGATCTATCCACATTGATTTTTTCTTACTGTCTTTGCTATCGAATTCATATAATACTTTGTAATCAGCTCAATTTGACATTTGATAATGATAAAAATGATAATTAATTTTATACTGTAATTTGTTTTTGATTGCTTTTTTACAAGTTCAATTACTATGAAAATTGAATACATCAGCTACTGGCGCCTACTACGCCACCTGGTGGTTGTTTCAGAAAGTCAAAATATGATTTGTAGTGTTTTTACTTGAGTATCATCTTTAAAATGATTACTGGAACGATTAGACGGAGGCGCTATATCCCTATCGGGTGGCAATTGTTTCTGAAACTCACAGCACACTTGTCAGAATACTTGTTTTACTGATATCTCCTGTTTGAAAATAGCCAGTTGTTTCGCTGACTTTTTAAGAATTTTGTCCTCTATATATTTGTGTTAAAAAAGATATAGCATACCATTTAACATTTTCGTAATAATGCGTAATAATTGTTATGATGTCAAATACCGCCTTGTAGCTACTGAGTCAACACAGACTTGGACAATTTTTATAATACAGATCATTAGGTAAGGACACCTTTTTCAAACGAGACCTAGCTTGTTTAATTCCGTTAACCTGTACCAAAGTTATGGCTATTTAAATAAGAAGCTTTATGACATTCCCCCACCACTACATCTTACAAGAAAGAGCAAAAAACGATCAACAAAAAAAAATCGAGAATTGTTCAGCCTACATGACGGTAGAATTTATAATATAATAATACGTGTTATTCGTGGCTGTTTTTTTCTTTTCACGTCAAGCCAAGAACAACGTGCACTGAGGACGCTGAAAAAGGATATGTCAATTAAAGTACTGATAAAGGAAATGCCACAGTCGTCATGGACACAAAAACATACAATCAAAAACTAGAAGAAGCCATGAGAAGAGGCAAATATAAGCATCTCCCAAGTGACCCAACAAGCAGAATCGAAGGACAACTGTACCGAATATTTAAGAAGTACAAAGAACATTTAACTGACCATGAGAGAACAGTTCTTACACCACACTATAGCAAACCACCACACCTCTACGGCTTACCGAAGATACACAAGGATGGCATACCTCTGCGACCAATAACAAGTTCAAGAGGCTCTCCCACATACAGTCTTGCGAAACATCTGCTGAACATCATACAACCACTAGAAGGGAAAACATCATCATTTGTAAAGGACTCGAAACATTTTGTGGAGATACTTGCACAAACGAAACTAGACGCAGAAGATCGGCTGATAAGTTTCGACATAGATAGCCTATACACAAATGTGCCAGTTGGAGAGGCACATGGGATAATTCAGAAGAGGCTACAAGAAGACCCAACAATGAAGGACAGAACGAATCTTCCAGTGAATGGAGTTATGGAGCTATTAAAGTTCTGCCTGGAGAACAACTATTTCCAAGAAAAGGACGAGTTTTATATGCAAGAAGATGGATTACCCATGGGATCACCGCTATCTCCAATCGTGGCCAACCTTTACATGGAACGGTTCGAATCAACTGCCATTGAAACCTCTGATGTTAAACCTAAGTTATGGCTTCGCTATGTTGATGACGCATTCATAATCTGGAACCGTGGAGACGAACAACTGGAAACGTTCTTTGCACATCTCAACAAAATGAGACCATCGATAAAGTTCACGAAAGAAGAAGAGAACAATAACAGCCTTCCTTTTCTGGATGTCTTGGTAATGAGAAGAAACACCGAAATAGAAACCAAAGTGTACAGAAAACCAACACACACAGGACAATACCTGCATTACACCTCAAACCATCCAACATCAACAAAGAAAGGAGTCATTCGAACCTTGGTCGATCGAGCCAAGAATATTTGTAACACACAACAAGGACTAGAAGAAGAACTACGTCAAATTAAAGGAGATCTGTCAAAGAACGCATATCCCAAGAGGCTAGTGGAAGCAACAATGCAAGAGAATCATACTAGCAGAAATAAAGGTCCTGAAGAACACAGGCATTCACTAAGTATACCATACGTGAAAGGACTATCAGATACAGTCAGAAGAATAGGACAACACTATAAAATTCAAACACGATTCTCAAGAAGCACCACTCTTCGAAGTCTACTAACGAAAACAAAACCCAGGAATGAACATCAAGAAACAAGGAACTGCATCTACGAAGTACCATGTGAATGTGGCAAAGTATACATTGGTGAAACGAAAAGACCCCTGGAAGCGAGAATTAAGGAGCACAGACTCAACACCCAGAGATCAGAGACAGGAAAGTCCGGAATAGCAGATCACGCTTGGACCGAGCATCATAAAATTATTTGGGAAGATGCAAAGGTTATTGACAAAGCACCTCAATGGTATCGCCAGAAATTCAAGGAAGCAGCTTATATCGCCAGCAACAAAAACGTGTACAGCAAGTCTAGTGTGGAAATTAGACCAATATGGCAGCCCCTCATAAGAAATATAAAAAAGCTAAAATTGGGCAGAACAAACTTGGACACAAACGTGGGACTCAGTGACTATCAACGGCCACGTCATCATCAGCAAGAAGCGACGCCACTGACGCACCCAACAGAACGCGCAGAAACCAATCAGAACAAGCCACGAAAAACGACACGTCAGCTAGATGAGAATAAATAACAATGAAAGGAACATATTCGACAGTTTACCTGAAGACGATTGAAGATACCACATCAATAGAAACGTTAATCCAAAATTATATAGACAATGGAAGTCCGGAGCAGACCTTTTAAAACGTACCTACATATTATAACGCTATAACGTGTAACTACGAACTTTACTGTGATAAAATTGTGACACCGTATTACTACCGCTGAGGAAATTATATTGGTAATAGCGTACCTTTGTTGGAACTCTTGCCAGTGGTGGAAGAGGAATCAACAAAAAACTAAACATTTCAAAATCGCTCAAACTTCGTTTTTAGATGGTGGTGTAGGGATAGAGGAACAAAAATTGTTTGTCAGCACCGATAAATGTGAGGGAAGTAGTAAATCGCCCCTTTTGAAAATTGTGTTAAACGCGGTTAAAGTGGTTAAAATGAGCCGAGGTAGGTTAATGTGGTCTCGGACATTGTGGTTGGGAAACCCCGAAATATTTCATTGCCCTTTAACGATAGATACTTGTAATATAATTTGTCTTTATATATCAAAAAATCGGCATGCCATGTGATTATAACATCAAATGAAGATTGCAGTTTTAGTGTTGGATGTTTTTTGCGGGCGGGCGATGACTCGGTTGCAAAGGGATCTCAGACTATAGCTTCATGCTATGGGAAAATAATATGTAGGAAGTACTGGGTCAATCAACTTGACTCAATTTTTTTGTAACAACTAACGGTAAAACATGCTCGTTTGTCTATGCTTTATCAAATCAGGAACATACTAAATGTGAGAGATCTGTGGGCACATATCCCGGGAATGTTTGTTTTCACCTCAAACAAAATAACGATCAGCAGGTTTCTGCTGTAGTTGCAAATATTTGGCACCCTTTCAGTGTATAATTGTAAATAGTGCTGCGCGAGTGAAATTGGGGCGGTAGGAAGAGTGGGGAATTTGTTGGTGATATTCTAATAACAATATTGCCTATGGTATCGTAACATACAGCAAAATACTATACAATAAATTACGGTAATAATTTTTTGAAAACTCTTTCATAGCACCGATTAGCGCGAGAGTAAAGCTGAAGCACAACTTACGCAAACATATAAGTGTATTTACTTAAAAAATTATTACGGCGTCGTAAAATCTACAAACATTACAGTAACAAGGTCTCCTCGCTGTATGTTTTATCGTTCCGTCGACGTTTTTAGAATTTTTGCTTAAATTTCGCAAGCGAAAATTAAATATGTATAACAGGATAACAATGTAAGCAAGGTGAACTAATAAGTGAATCAATAATATCAATGAGGGTACTGATGCACGTGTCCTGCTAAATGGAATTTACTATATTATGTCCATCTTCTGAAATACATTGAATAGCCACAAGAAACTGACATTCAAAAAATGGAGTCAAGTTGAGTGACTCAGTACTTCCCAAATATAATGGTACCATTTTATTATTTCTCCATTGCCTGAGCTATAGTTTGGAATTCCCTTGCAACCAAATCATCGCCCACCCGCCCGCAAAAAAACATCCAACGAAAAAACTCTCGTAAGTAGTTTCCTGCGTTTCCCTCTTTAGGAACTAGGATGCCACAGTTTCTTCTGCATGCTTTAACTGGGCGATGCGAAACGATCAGGAGCCTCCATAACGTCTAAAAACTAAGTTTGAGCTGTTTTTATATTTACAGTTTTTTGCTATTGCTGCGCCGCCACTGACACGATTTTTCAGAAACAGACGCGTTTTCCATTCTCGCCGCGGCGGCAGTAAATTCTGTTTCATTAAAATCAATTCAATAAGTTTCGCGTTACGCAATATAGAACGATCTAAAGCAATACTCGTATGTATGCATCACAAATTCCAAGTCCCTTGGTTTCTATAATAAGCAAGGCAATGTTCGTATAGACCTAAAAAAATGTAGTCAAGTTGATTGACTCAGTACTTCCCACACATAACGGTGATACCAGTTTATTAGTTTCCCATTGCACGAAGATATAGTCCGAAATCCCCTAGCAAACAAATCATCGCCCACTCGCCCGCAAAAAAGAATCCAACGCAAAAACTCTCGTAAATACTTTCTAGCGTCTTCCTCCTTAAAAGCTAGGACGCCACAGTTTTTTCTGCATGTCTCAACTGGGCAACGCTAAAAGATTAGTAGCCTCCAAACCGTCTAAAAACGAACTTTGAGCTCTTTCATATTTTTAGCTTTTTTATTACAGCCGCGCGATTTTTCAAAAACACACGCGTTTTCCATCCTCGCCTCGGTAGTAATACTAGGTCAAAATTTCATTAAAACCAATTCAATAATTTTCGCGTTACGCAATAGAGAACGATCTAAAACAATACTCGTATGTATACATCACAAAGTCCCGTGGTTTCTATAATAGGCATGATGGACCTAAAAAAGTGTATCATGCCGCTAGGTTTTTCATTCACATATCAATGGACGGCGCATTACGAATACAACAAATTTTTCAGTTTTACAACCCCCCACCCCCAACCATCCCAAATTCACCCCCACCCAAAAAAAAAGTAGAAAATGATCAGAGACCCCTAAGACGCCTAAAAACGAAGTTTGAGCTGTTTTTATATTTTTAGTTTTCTTATTATTGCTGCGCCGCCACTGATACGATTCTTCCTAAACATACGCGCTCTCCATTCTCGCCGTGGTAGTAATACTGTGTCAAAATGTCATTAAAATCAATCGAATAATTTTCGCGTTTCGCAATACAGAACGATCTAAAGCAATACTCGTATGTATGTATACATCACTAATTCTAAGTCCCTTGGTTTCTATAATAAGCAAGGCAATGTTCGGATGAGCCTAAAAAAATGCGATCAAGTTGATTGACTCAGTACTTCCCACACATTCCGATGATACCAGATTTATTATTTCCCCATAGCATGAAGCTATAGTCTAGATGCCCTTGCAACTAAATCATCGCTCGCCCGACCGCAAAAAAGTGTTTTATTCTACTAAGTACTTCTTTCACAGGTCAATGGACAATCTATCACGAATACAACAAATTTTTTGAGTTTTACAACCCCCCATCCCCGAACCACCCCAACTTCATCCCCACCCAAAAAAAAGTAGAAAATGATCAGGAACCCCTCAAACGCCTAAAAACGAAGTTTGAGCTGTTTTCATATTTTTGGTTTTTTTAATATTGCTGCCCCGCTACTGAGACGATTTCTAAAAATCAGACACATCTTCCATCCTCGCCAAAGTAGTAATACTGTGCCGAAATTTCATGAAAAATGTAGCAGCGTTACCTACTACGGCTCCACACCATATCGCTACCCAAATTTCATCAAAATCCATGCAGCCGTTACTGAGATTAGGAGGCTATAGAAACGCCAACAGACAGACAGACCGACAGACAGACCGACGGAAATGAGTGACGTGAATTTTCGTTATGTAGGCATCATAAAACGCCCAAAAAGTATATTATCTCGAAATCGAAAATTTTCGCGATCACAAATCTTCCCTCACCTATCGGTGTGAGAAGTAAAAAAATGTAGTCAAGTTGATTGACTCAATACTTCCCACACGTTCCGATGATACCAGTTTTATTATTTTCCCATAGCATGAAGCTATAGTCTAGAGGCCCTTGCAACCAAACCATCGCTCGCCCGACTGCAAAAAAAGTGGTTCAGGTACTTCTATCACAGGTCAATGGACAATCTATCATGAATACAACAAATTTTTTAATTTTACAACCCCACACCCCCGAACCACCCCAACTTCACCCCCACCCAAAAAAAAGTAGAAAATGGCCAGGAACCCCTAAAATGCCTAAAAACGATGTTTGAGCTGTTTTCATATTTTTGTTTTTTTTTAATTGCTGCGCCGCCACTGAGACGATTTCTAAAAATCAGACGCATTTTCCATTCTCGCTAAAGTAGTAATACTGTGCCGAAATTTCATGAACATCAATTCAGTAGTTTCCACATTATAAAATACAGAACGATCTAAAGCAATACATCGGAAAATTCAAGTCCCTTGGTTCCTGTAATAGATAAGGCAATGTTCGGATGGACCTAAAAAAGTGTATTATACCGCTAGGTCTTTCTCTCTCAGATCAGTAGACAGCCTATTATGAGTACAACAAATTCTTCAGGTTGAGCTTTACCACCCCCAAACCACCCTAATTTCACCCCCTCCCAAAAAAAGTAGAAAATGATCAGGAAACCCTAAAACGCCTAAATACGAAGTTTGAGGCATATTTGAAATTTTTCATTTTTTGCTAATTACTCCTCCCCCCATGAATCGATTTTCAAAACTGTGGCAACATCACCTAGTACGACCCTACATCATATCACTACCCAAATTTCATCAAAGCCCATGTAGCAGTTACAGAGATTACGAGGCTAGAAGAACGCCAACAGACAGACAGACCGACAGACAGACCGACAGACAGACCGACAGACAGACCGACAGACAGACCGACAGACAGACCGACAGACAGACCGACAGACAGACCGACAGACAGACCGACAGACAGACCGACAGACAGACCGACAGACAGACCGACAGACAGACCGACAGACAGACCGACAGACAGACCGACAGACAGACCGACAGACAGACCGACAGACAGACCGACAGACAGACCGACAGACAGACCGACAGACAGACCGACAGACAGACCGACAGACAGACCGACAGACAGACCGACAGACAGACCGACAGACAGACCGACAGACAGACCGACAGACAGACCGACAGACAGACCGACAGACAGACCGACAGACAGACCGACAGACCGACAGACCGACAGACCGACAGACAGGCCGACAGACCAACAGACCGACAGACCGACAGACCGACAGACCGACAGACCGACAGACCGACAGACCGACACACCGACAGACCGACAGACCGACAGACCGACAGACCGACAGACCGACAGACCGACAGACCGACAGACCGACAGACCGACAGACCGACAGACCGACAGACCGACAGACCGACAGACCGACAGACCGACAGACCGACAGACCGACAGACCGACAGACCGTCAGACCGACAGACCGACAGACCGACAGACCGACAGACCGACAGACCGACAGACCGACAGACCGACAGACCGACAGACCGACAGACCGACAGACCGACAGACCGACAGACCGACAGACCGACAGACCGACAGACCGACAGACCGACAGACCGACAGACCGACAGACCGACAGACCGACAGACCGACAGACCGACAGACCGACAGACCGACAGACCGACAGACCGACAGACCGACAGACCGACAGACCGACAGACCGACAGACCGACAGACCGACAGGCCGACAGACCGACAGACCGACAGACCGACAGGCCGACAGGCCGACAGACCGACAGACCGACCGACAGACCGACAGACCGACAGACCGACAGACCGACAGACCGACAGACCGACAGACCGACAGACCGACAGACCGACAGACCGACAGACCGACAGACCGACAGACCGACAGACCGACAGACCGACAGACCGACAGACCGACAGACCGACAGACCGACAGACCGACAGACCGACAGACCGACAGACCGACAGACCGACAGACAGACCGACAGACAGACCGACAGACCGACAGACCGACAGACCGACAGACAGACCGACAGACAGACCGACACACAGACCGACAGACAGACCGACACACAGACAGACCGACAGACAGACCGACACACAGACAGACACACAGACAGACCGACACACAGACCGACACACAGACAGACCGACAGACAGACCGACAGACAGACCGACAGACAGACCGACAGACAGACCGACAGACAGACCGACAGACAGACCGACAGACAGACCGACAGACAGACCGACAGACAGACCGACAGACAGACCGACAGACAGACCGACAGACAGACCGACAGACAGACCGACAGACAGACCGACAGACAGACCGACAGACAGACCGACAGACAGACCGACAGACAGACCGACAGACAGACCGACAGACAGACCGACAGACAGACCGACAGACAGACCGACAGACAGACCGACAGACAGACCGACAGACAGACCGACAGACAGACCGACAGACAGACCGACAGACAGACCGACAGACAGACCGACAGACAGACCGACAGACAGACCGACAGACAGACCGACAGACAGACCGACAGACAGACCGACAGACAGACCGACAGACAGACCGACAGACAGACCGACAGACAGACCGACAGACAGACCGACAGACAGACCGACAGACAGACCGACAGACAGACCGACAGACAGACCGACAGACAGACCGACAGACAGACCGACAGCCAGACCGACAGACAGACCGACAGGCAGACCGACAGACAGACCGACAGACAGACCGACAGGCAGACCGACAGACCGACAGACCGACAGACCGACAGACAGACCGACAGACAGACCGACAGACCGACAAACCGACAGACCGACAGACCGACAGACCGACAGACCGACAGACAGACCGACAGACCGACAAACCGACAGACCGACAGACCGACAGACCGACAGACCGACAGACCGACAGACCGACAGACCGACAGACCGACAGACCGACAGACCGACAGACCGACAGACCGACAGACCGACAGACCGACAGACCGACAGACCGACAGACCGACAGACCGACAGACCGACAGACCGACAGACCGACAGACCGACAGACCGACAGACCGACAGACCGACAGACCGACAGACCGACAGACCGACAGACCGACAGACCGACAGACCGACAGACCGACAGACCGACAGACCGACAGACCGACAGACCGACAGACCGACAGACCGACAGACCGACAGACCGACAGACCGACAGACCGACAGACCGACAGACCGACAGACCGACAGACCGACAGACCGACAGACCGACAGACCGACAGACCGACAGACCGACAGACCGACAGACCGACAGACCGACAGACCGACAGACCGACAGACCGACAGACCGACAGACCGACAGACCGACAGACCGACAGACCGACAGACCGACAGACCGACAGACCGACAGACCGACAGACCGACAGACCGACAGACCGACAGACCGACAGACCGACAGACCGACAGACCGACAGACCGACAGACCGACAGACCGACAGACCGACAGACCGACAGACCGACAGACCGACAGACCGACAGACCGACAGACCGACGACCGACAGACCGACAGACCGACAGACCGACAGACCGACAGACCGACAGACCGACAGACCGACAGACCGACAGACCGACAGACCGACAGACCGACAGACCGACAGACCGACAGACCGACAGACCGACAGACCGACAGACCGACAGACCGACAGACCGACAGACCGACAGGCCGACAGACCGACAGACCGACAGACCGACAGGCGACAGGCCGACAGACCGACAGACCGACCGACAGACCGACAGACCGACAGACCGACAGACCGACAGACCGACAGACCGACAGACCGACAGACCGACAGACCGACAGACCGACAGACCGACAGACCGACAGACCGACAGACCGACAGACCGACAGACCGACAGACCGACAGACCGACAGACCGACAGACCGACAGACCGACAGACCGACAGACCGACAGACCGACAGACCGACAGACCGACAGACCGACAGACCGACAGACCGACAGACAGACCGACAGACAGACCGACAGACCGACAGACCGACAGACCGACAGACCGACAGACCGACAGACCGACAGACAGACCGACAGACAGACCGACACACAGACCGACAGACAGACCGACACAGACAGACCGACAGACAGACCGACACACAGACAGACACACAGACAGACCGACACACAGACCGACACACAGACAGACCGACAGACAGACCGACAGACAGACCGACAGACAGACCGACAGACAGACCGACAGACAGACCGACAGACAGACCGACAGACAGACCGACAGACAGACCGACAGACAGACCGACAGACAGACCGACAGACAGACCGACAGACAGACCGACAGACAGACCGACAGACAGACCGACAGACAGACCGACAGACAGACCGACAGACAGACCGACAGACAGACCGACAGACAGACCGACAGACAGACCGACAGACAGACCGACAGACAGACCGACAGACAGACCGACAGACAGACCGACAGACAGACCGACAGACCGACAGACAGACCGACAGACAGACCGACAGACAGACCGACAGACAGACCGACAGACAGACCGACAGACAGACCGACAGACAGACCGACAGACAGACCGACAGACAGACCGACAGACAGACCGACAGACAGACCGACAGACAGACCGACAGACAGACCGACAGACAGACCGACAGACAGACCGACAGACAGACCGACAGACAGACCGACAGACAGACCGACAGACAGACCGACAGACAGACCGACAGCCAGACCGACAGACAGACCGACAGGCAGACCGACAGACAGACCGACAGACAGACCGACAGGCAGACCGACAGACCGACAGACCGACAGACCGACAGACAGACCGACAGACAGACCGACAGACCGACAGACCGACAGACCGACAGACCGACAGACCGACAGACCGACAGACCGACAGACCGACAGACCGACAGACCGACAGACCGACAGACCGACAGACCGACAGACCGACAGACCGACAGACCGACAGACCGACAGACCGACAGACCGACAGACCGACAGACCGACAGACCGACAGACCGACAGACCGACAGACCGACAGACCGACAGACCGACAGACCGACAGACCGACAGACCGACAGACCGACAGACCGACAGACCGACAGACCGACAGACCGACAGACCGACAGACCGACAGACCGACAGACCGACAGACCGACAGACCGACAGACCGACAGACCGACAGACCGACAGACCGACAGACCGACAGACCGACAGACCGACAGACCGACAGACCGACAGACCGACAGACCGACAGACCGACAGACCGACAGACCGACAGACCGACAGACCGACAGACCGACAGACCGACAGACCGACAGACCGACAGACCGACAGACCGACAGACCGACAGACCGACAGACCGACAGACCGACAGACCGACAGACCGACAGACCGACAGACCGACAGACCGACAGACCGACAGACCGACAGACCGACAGACCGACAGACCGACAGACCGACAGACCGACAGACCGACAGACCGACAGACCGACAGACCGACAGACCGACAGACCGACAGACCGACAGACCGACAGACCGACAGACCGACAGACCGACAGACCGACAGACCGACAGACCGACAGACCGACAGACCGACAGACCGACAGACCGACAGACCGACAGACCGACAGACCGACAGACCGACAGACCGACAGACCGACAGACCGACAGACCGACAGACCGACAGACCGACAGACCGACAGACCGACAGACCGACAGACCGACAGACCGACAGACCGATAGACCGACAGACCGACAGACCGACAGACCGACAGACCGACAGACCGACAGACCGACAGACCGACAGACCGACAGACCGACAGACAGACAGACCGACAGACCGACAGACCGACAGACCGACAGACCGACAGACCGACAGACCGACAGACCGACAGACCGACAGACCGACAGACCGACAGACCGACAGACCGACAGACCGACAGACCGACAGACCGACAGACCGACAGACCGACAGACCGACAGACCGACAGACCGACAGACCGGCAGACCGACAGACCGACAGACCGACAGACCGACAGACCGACAGCCCGACAGCCCGACAGACCGACCGACAGACAGACCGACAGACAGACCGACAGACAGACCGACAGACAGACCGACAGACAGACCGACAGACAGACCGACACACAGACCGACAGACAGACCGACAGACAGACCGACAGACAGACCGACAGACAGACCGACACACAGACCGACAGACAGACCGACACACAGACAGACCGACAGACAGACCGACAGACAGACCGACAGACAGACCGACAGACAGACCGACAGACAGACCGACAGACAGACCGACAGACAGACCGACAGGCAGACCGACAGGCAGACCGACAGACAGACCGACAGACAGACCGACAGACAGACCGACAGACAGACCGAGAGACAGACCGACAGACAGACCGACAGACCATCAGACCGACAGACCGACAGACCGACAGACCGACAGACCGACAGACCGACAGACCGACAGACCGACAGACCGACAGACCGACAGACCGACAGACCGACAGACCGACAGACCGACAGACCGACAGACCGACAGACCGACAGACCGACAGACCGACAGACCGACAGACCGACAGACCGACAGACCGACAGACCGACAGACCGACAGACCGACAGACCGACAGACCGACAGACCGACAGACCGACAGACCGACAGACCGACAGACCGACAGACCGACAGACCGACAGACCGACAGACCGACAGACCGACAGACCGACAGACCGACAGACCGACATACCGACAGACCGACAGACCGACAGACCGACAGACCGACAGACCGACAGACCGACAGACCGACAGACCGACAGACCGACAGACCGACAGACCGACAGACCGACAGACCGACAGACCGACAGACCGACAGACCGACAGACCGACAGACCGACAGACCGACAGACCGACAGACCGACAGACCGACAGACCGACAGACCGACAGACCGACAGACCGACAGACCGACAGACCGACAGACCGACAGACCGACAGACCGACAGACCGACAGACCGACAGACCGACAGACCGACAGACCGACAGACCGACAGACCGACAGACCGACAGACCGACAGACCGACAGACAGACCGACAGACCGACAGACAGACCGACAGACCGACAGACAGACCGACAGACCGACAGACCGACAGACCGACAGACAGACCGACAGACCGACAGACCGACAGACCGACAGACAGACCGACAGACAGACCGACAGACCGACAGACCGACAGACCGACAGACCGACAGACAGACCGACAGACAGACCGACAGACCGACAGACAGACCGACAGACAGACCGACAGACAGACCGACAGACAGACCGACAGACAGACCGACAGACAGACCGACAGACAGACCGACAGACAGACCGACAGACAGACCGACAGACAGACAGACCGACAGACCGACAGACCGACAGACCGACAGACCGACAGACCGACAGACCGACAGACCGACAGACCGACAGACCGACAGACCGACAGACCGGCAGACCGGCAGACCGACAGACCGACAGACCGACAGACCGACAGACCGACAGACCGACAGACCGACAGACCGACAGACCGACAGACCGACAGACCGACAGACCGACAGACCGACAGACCGACAGACCGACAGACCGACAGACCGACAGACCGACAGACCGACAGACCGACAGACCGACAGACCGACAGACCGACAGACCGACAGACCGACAGACCGACAGACCGACAGACCGACAGACCGACAGACCGACAGACCGACAGACCGACAGACCGACAGACCGACAGACCGACAGACCGACAGACCGACAGACCGACAGACCGACAGACCGACAGACCGACAGACCGACAGACCGACAGACCGACAGACCGACAGACCGACAGACCGACAGACCGACAGACCGACAGACCGACAGACCGACAGACCGACAGACCGACAGACCGACAGACCGACAGACCGACAGGCCGACAGGCCGACAGGCCGACAGACCGACAGACCGACAGACCGACAGACCGACAGACCGACAGACCGACAGACCGACAGACCGACAGACCGACAGACCGACAGACCGACAGACCGACAGACCGACAGACCGACAGACCGACAGACCGACAGACCGACAGACCGACAGACCGACAGACCGACAGACCGACCGACCGACGGACGGACGGACGGACGGACGGACGGACGGACGGACGGACGGACGGACGGACGGACGGACGGACCGACGGACCGACGGACCGACGGACCGACGGACCGACGGACCGACGGACCGACGGACCGACGGACCGACGGACGGACGGACGGACGGACGGACGGACGGACGGACGGACGGACGGACGGACGGACGGACGGACGGACGGACGGACGGACGGACGGACGGACAGACGGACAGACGGACCGACGGACAGACGGACAGACGGACAGACGGACAGACGGACAGACGGACAGACGGACAGACGGACAGACGGACAGACGGACAGACGGACGGACGGACGGACGGACGGACGGACGGACGGACGGACGGACGGACGGACGGACGGACGGACGGACGGACGGACGGACGGACGGACGGACGGACGGACGGACGGACAGACGGACAGACGGACAGACGGACAGGCGGACAGACGGACAGACGGACAGACGGACAGACGGACAGACGGACAGACGGACAGACGGACAGACGGACAGACGGACAGACGGACAGACGGACAGACGGACAGACGGACAGACGGACAGACGGACAGACGGACAGACGGACAGACGGACAGACGGACAGACGGACAGACGGACAGACGGACAGACGGAATGGACGTGGAGGAGAATGCTGAGAATTCCCTATACCGCCCATCGAACTAATGTTTCCATACTGGATGAGCTCGGTAATCCAAAGAGACTATCCTCCATGGTGTCGATGAGAATGCTTACATTCTTCGGATATATTCACTGAAGCGATAATATGGAAAAACTTGTAGTTCAGGGTCACGTCCCGAGTGGGCGGCGCCGTGGCCGTTCCCCTACACGCTGGGTGGATACGACGAGACAGTTGCTAGATATGAGTATCAAGAGCGCGACTGAACTGACAGTAAATCGCGAACGATGGCGAGCTACAGTTCTCAGAATATTGATAATATTCGTGTCGGCAATACTCTAGCTCCGACTTAACAACTTCACTTCATGTCTGTTAAGACATTGTGACTGTGATGATGAATGTCATTGAAAGGGTGATCTTGGTAAAATGTCCTAGCTTGTAGTCCATTATAGTCACTTAATCTGAGAAATGGATACAAGTTATTTTAGTTGTGGTTATTATAGGAATTCAGTTCGAAGCTTGGGATTTTGTTTGAACTCGAAATGCCATAAGAACTGAAATCGCTACGTGATTCAAAATACGTTAGGATAAGTACTTCAATTTTTTTAATTTGTGTTACCATCAAACAACACTAAAATAAGTCTAACAGGTTTGAATAAGAAGCATTAATTATTATTGCAAACATAAGAATCTCTATACCTGCATGGTATACACATATGTATACATAGAGTGTGATAAGCCAAATGACAGTCACCGATGCTAAGGCCACGCATTGAACTATTTTTAATCTCTCACCATGATGGGATTCCGAAACTAAAACTAGAACGGTTTTCATGGGTACAACCCATCTTGCACATTATCCCATAATCCTAACCCGCTCTACGGTTTTCCCGTGATACTTAATAGCCTGTTCACACAGCGCGGTCAAATTACCGTTTCGGTAACTTTAACGAAATGTCTCAAACCGAATGGCATGTTCTTACAGAAAACTGTTGTAGGCAGATTTACAGCGGATCCCTGGTTCTGGGTGGATTTTTGAATTGTTTTCCTGTAACATGGATGGATTGGATACGTTTATAATTTTGTATTGGTATCGTCGAAGGAGACGACGGAGGAGAAGGACATTAGTTAACAGAAAATTTTGGATTCACCCTGAGTCAAAGATCTCATTTGGGTGCTCACTACCGATTAGGTTTCATTCTCGAATCAGTTATTCGGCTTTCAATGACAACACGAGACCCAAACCAAGAAATTGCCATTGACGTTTCGTAGCCTCACCGTGTGAACATGCCCGTTTAAATGTACGCGCCACTGCAGTACACAATAAAAAGTTGAGTTGATTGACTCAGTACTTCCCACATATTACGTGATATCAGTTTATTATTTTATCTTAGCATGAAGCTATAATCTGAGATCCCCTTCCAACCAAATCATCGCCAGCCTTCCCCCCCTCCAAAAATTTTGTTATGCCCTAGGTCTTCTCCTTCATAGGTCAACGGCAAAAACACAGATTGATCTATTTTTATATTTTCAGTTTTTTGATTATTGCAGCGCTACCACTAACACGATTTTCAAAAACCATACGTGTTTTTCATCCTTACCAAGGTAATAATACTGTGTCGAAATTTCAGTAAAACCAATTCGGTCACTTCCAGGTTACACAATACAGAACGATCTGAAGCAATACTCGTATGTATGTACATCAGAAAATTCTAAGTCCCTTGGTTTCTGGAACAGGCTAGGAAGCGTTAGGAAGGACCTAAGAAGTGTATTATGCCGCAAGGTATTCCATTCACAGGCAATGGACTGTCTATTGTGCATACAACAAACTTTTCACTTTTTGATTATTGCTACGCTGCCACTGACACTATTTTTAACAGTTATACGCGTTTTCTATCCTCACCACGGTAATAATACTGTGTCAAAATTTCATTACAATCAATTTAATAGTTTCCACGTTACAAAATACAAAACGATCTGAAGCAATAAATACTCGTATGTACACAGAAAATTCTTAAGTCCCTTAGTTTCGGTAATATGCAAGGCAGTGTTCGGAAGATGATTTATGTCGCTAGGTCAGAGGATAGTCTATTATGAATACAACAAATTTTTAAGTTTTTCAACGTCTACCCTTCAACCACCCCAATTTCACTCTCACCCAAAGAAAGTAGAAAATGACCAGGCACCTCTAAAACGCTTAAAAACGAAGTTTGAGCTGTTTCTATATTTCAGGTTTGTTTATTATTTCTGCGCCGCCACTGCCACGATTTATAAAAACCAAACGCATTTTCCATCCTCGCCACGGTAGTAATACCGTGTCAAAATTTTATTAAAATCAACTGAATAGTTGCCTCGTTACACAACGATCTAAATCAGTACTCGTATGTCCTTTGGTTTCTGCAATATGCAAGGCAATGTTCGGATGGACCTAAAAAAGTTATTCATGTCGCTAGGTCTTCCTTTATAGGTTAGTGGACAGTCTATTATGAATGCAACAAATTTTTCAACCTTAGAACCCTCCCCCAACCACCCCAAATTTCACCCCCAACCAAAAAAGTAGAAAATGATCAGGAACATCTAAAACTCCTATAAGCGAAGTTTGAGGAATATTTGAAATTATTTATTTTTTACTAATTACTCCGCCGCCCATGCACCGATTTTCAAAATTATAGCATCATTACCTACTACGACCCCACATCATACTGCCGCTCAAATTTCATCACAATCCATACAGCGGTTACTGATATTATGACGCTAGAAGAACGCCAATAGACAGACAGACAGACAAACCGACAGACAGACCGACGGAAACGAGTGACGTGAATTTTTATTATGTAGACATCATAAAATGTCCAAAAAATGTATTATCTCGAAATCGAAAATTTTCGCGATCACAATACTCCCCTCACCTATCGGTGTGGGAAGTAAAAACATTCAATAATGAAGATACTGTTTAAGTAATTATTATTGAGAGTGCTTCGTGAAATTTTGAAGTCAAAGACACTACAAGATTTTAAATATGGTAATGACCTCGTTAGTGTAAAAAATCTGTGGGGTGCTATTTGGAAAAGAAAGTGAGGGTGGGTTTTAGGAGGTTGAAGTAAAAAAATGTAACTAGAGCATGGTATGACAGGTTATTCAGAAAAAAATAGGTTTTTGTATAAACTGTAGAATTTGAATAATAATGGGACTTGTGGGATTTGTATAGGAAGAACTAATGGGTGTTATTTGAAAAAAGAAAATTTGGGGCGAGTATTAAGGGTTGAAGTACGAAATCAAATTTTTGAAAGCATGGTACGATAGACCCTGTAGTACTTCCAAAATTCCACTCAGTTTTTGTGTGAACCTTTTTTGCTACGAGAATATCACATATCAAGGAAATTCAGGGACATACCCTGTATATGTAAAAAAGTAATATTTTTTCTAACATAAATTTAAAATTCTTTTACAAGATATCAAAGGCGCGTGTATTTTATAGCTATATTATACCCAACTTTAACAAAAAAAAAATGGCATGTGCAGCGAAAATGCGCCATGTATTGTACCCGATTTCTGAAAGAAATTCATACCTAAAATGTCGCCATGTTTGCGTTTTATTCCTATTAGTTTTGCAGAATCTATAACTTTGTAAGGTTAACCATCTTAAAAACCCATTTAGACCCTGTTCACAACTATGTAAATGGTCCACAATTTATACTTTTCCGATGTTCATGAAGTGCTAAAAGCCGGCAAACAAGCTTGTTTCAGGCCAAACTATAACCACCTGAAGAAGATTAGGGCTATAATAGGTTGGCGTGGGAGCTGAAAGGTTCTATAAAGGTTAATTTACGGCACTTTTAGGTTAAATAAAGGTGATTTTGTTTACTAACACGTTTTGCAATATGCAATTTGGTTTCAAAATTAGTCAGTACCTATTGGCAACGGCAAAAGGTTTATAACCTATTGAGAACCTGAATTGTTACGTAAGTATGAGTATGAGCATAGTCTCTTGGATTATCAAGTCTCAGGAGTTCATTTGTCACTATTTACAACAGTGAGCGCATTTACAGATACATACTCACACTATAAGGAACTCCCCGTGCCATTATCGCCAAACTATAACTGACATGGTTAGTCAAGCTGGCGTTCTTGAGTTCTGAAGATCCAATTCGTAAGGAACGGGTCAATGCCATTCCTTCTCAGGGCAAGCTTCTTCCGGAGGGTCATAGTCTGATTGAACACACTCTTTTTTTCTGAAAAAGCACTCAGTTACTAGTTCTTTTTGGACAAGCTTATAGAATAGGTATAAACCTAGTTCCACCGACCTCTCTGACGCATTATCGCGAATATTTTCCACTATAAGATATGTCTCACTTCCCACACCGATAGGTATTGTGATCGCGAAAATTTTCTATTTTGAGAAGATACACTTTTTGGGCGTTTTATGATGTCTACAGAATTAAAATCCACGTCGCTCATTTCCGTGTGACTGTTTGTCGGTCTAGACTGATCTTAATGAAATTTGTACACAGTATTACTACCTTGGTGAGGATGGAAAACGTTTATGGTATTTAGAAATCGTGTCAATGGCGGTGCAGCAATAATAAAAAAGCGAAAAATATAAAACAGCACACACACTTCGTTTTCAGGCGTTTTAGCGGTTCCTGATGGTTTTTAATTTTTTTTTTGTGGTTGTGGAATTGGGCCAGGGGGGGGGGCGTGTTGTGTCGCAAAACCCAAAAATTTGTTGTATTCATAATAGGATTGACCTAGCGACGTAACACACTTTGTTTGGTCGGGCGGGCGATGATATGGTTGCAAGGGGATCTGAAACTATAGCTTCATGCTAGTGGAAAATAATAAACTGGTATCACCGTAATGTGTGGAAAGTTCAAAGTCAATCAACTTGACTTCATTCTTTTGGTCGTTTTGAGGTCTAAGTCACCCACTTCTGCCGGTCTGAATGTCTGTCTGTCGTCTATAATCTCGGTAATCCATTTACCGATTTTTACGGACTCTATTCATGAAATATTTTTCAGTGTAATGAAGCAAAAAACAACAATCTGGAGTGAGTGGCTACTTTTCTAGTCAATGATATGAAGCTATTTCGAGTGTGGTCACCTGGTAGTACATTCACACACGTAGTACCATCCAGGGGAAGTAACTTGTTTGGTATTCTAAGAGCGAAAGCTGTCGCGTCGATGTGGCATGCAAGCGGTGTGCCGGAAGCCAATCCCGACGTGACACCAAGCCAGCCAGTTTATGGCGCGGCAAGGATGGATGCCGCGAACGGACGCACCACCGACGCATTTTAATTGGATTGAAGTGGAAGTAAGAAATCGTGTTGCTTGAAAATAAGGAGAAACGGTTTCTTCGGATTTTGGGATAAATTAATGCAAGAGGTTTTAACTCAAAGAGCCGCCGACGTTTCGGCATTTACTTTACGCCTTCTTCAGGGCTAAAATTCATATGAAGACGAAAAATATATAAGTAGAAATATAAAGTGCCAAAACGGTGAGTATACGTGTTGATAGTTTGGCCTAACAAACAAGTTTGAAAAATTATTACACATAAAGTTACAATTAAAATTAAAAAAAAATGACTCTGGAAAACAGAAGATGGATAGGTGGATATGCAATGTCTTTTGTTGTTTATTGACAAAAAAGGAATATGTTATTCCTTGTTGCTATACGGGTGTGTTCGATAGGTAGGTATGTATGCTATTTTAACCTTTGAATGAAAATTGTATTATATTTTTAACCTTTTTATACAGGGTGTATATTTG
This sequence comes from Callosobruchus maculatus, assembly GCA_951848785.1. Taxonomy (NCBI): domain Eukaryota; kingdom Metazoa; phylum Arthropoda; class Insecta; order Coleoptera; family Chrysomelidae; genus Callosobruchus; species Callosobruchus maculatus. The sequence continues at coordinate 1,147,366 of CATOUR010000103.1, forward strand.
TACAGGGTGGCCAATCGGGTGACGATAATAATTTTTCTTCAGATAGCCCGTACCGAGACCTATCCAAAACACCCCATATATGTTTACCGACTATTAATAGTTTTCGAGTTATGATTTTTTTTGGAACTTAGAGATTTTCCAGTTTTTCCAAGTAATCGTCAAAAACAAAAACAAGAATGCTTTTATTTTTTTCTGCAATTACACTCAGTATTAAGCCTATTTTAATATCCAATGGAGAGAATCTGTACATCCGATCAATAATTATGTGCACTTTGGGCCCAAATATTGAAATCTCTGTTTCTAGTCAGGAGACCAAAACCTTCAAAATAAAATTAAAAATACTTATGCCTGGTTCTGGAGCTTCAAACTAATCTTAAAAACTTTGCAAGCCATTGCACTTTCGAAATAATAATGAAAAAGTAGCACTTATTGGGACATTTTGCGCGGTACCGTGAGTGTTAAAGGTAAAAAGGTGATAATTCACGAATTACCAAAATGATTTAAAAAACTATTATTTTGCTTTATTATGACAAATTAAAGAAAAAAAACTTGTAACAACTAATAAACCCGATAATCATTGATGTTTTGATGACTTTTAATAAAAAAACTAATACCCAAATTGTGTTTTTTGAAGTGTTTTTGCTATGTACTATTGAACTTTTGCTAAATTAAGTTGTATGGAAAGTTAACAAAGGAAAGAAATAATAAAACAGTAATCTGACTTCCAATTTCATGGCAGAAGCGATGTTGTAGCATACGCCACCCCTTTCTTTCAGAGTAGCTTTTTGCGAGCTCATGTCGGCGAAGGGCAGTGTTAATTAGTTTTCGGTAATAGACAAGGCATGGACCTAAAAAGGTCATTTATATCGCTAGGTCTTCCTTGACAGGTCAGTAGACAGCCTATCATGAGTACAACAAGTTTTTCAGTTTTTTAACCCCCACCCCTCAAACACCCAAATTCCACCCCCACCCAAAAAAACGCAGAAAATGATCAAGAACCTCTAAAACGCCTAAAAGCGGAGTTTGAGGAATATTTGAAATTTACGTTTTAATTACTCCGCCGCCCATGTACCGATTTCCAAAATTATAGCAGCATTACCTACTAAGACCTCACAGCATATTGCTGCCCAAATTTCATCACAGTCCATGCAGCGGTTATTGAGATTACGAGGCTAGAAGAACGCGTGCAGACAGACAGACCGACAGGCAGAACGACGGAAATGAGTGACGCGAATTTTCGTTATGTAGACATAAAACGCCCAAAAAGCCTATTATCCCAAAATCGAAAATTTTCACGATCACAATCCTCCCCTCACCTATCGGTGTGGGAAGTGAAAGGGATGGCGTATGCTACGATAACGCTTCCCAGGTAATTCCACCATGGAATTAAAAGTCAGATTGTTGTTTTATTATTCCTTTCCTTTGTTAACTTTCCATGCAACTTAATTTAGCAGAAGTTCAATAGTACACAGCAAAAAGCACAGGTATTAACTTTTTTTACTAAAAGTGATTAAAACATCAATGATTATCGTGTTTATTAGTTGTTATGAGTTTTTTTTAATTTGTCGTAACAAAGTAAAATGATAGTTTTTTAAATCATTTTGGAAATTCGTGAATTATCACCTTTTTACCTTTAACAGTCACGTACGGCGTAAAATGCCCCCATAAGTGCTATTTTTTCATTATTATTTCGGAAGTGCAATATCTTGCAGAGTTTTTGAGATTAGATTGGAGCTCCAGAACCAGGCATAAGTATTTTTAATTTCATTTTGAAGGTTTTCGTCTCCTGACTAAAAACAGAGATTTCAAACTAGGCCCAAAATGTACTTAATTATTGTTCGGATGTACAGGTTTTCCTTATTGGATATTAAAATAGGCTTAATTCTGAGTATAATTGCAGAAAAAAATATAAGCCAAAAAGCATTCTTGCTTTTGACGATTTCTTGGAAAAACTGGAAAATCTCTAAGTTTTCAAAAAAAAATCATAACTCGAAAACTATCAATAATCGGTACATATACATGGGGGTGTTTTGGATAGGTCTCGGTACGGGCTATCTAAAAAAAATTATTATCGTCACCCGATTGGCCGATTGTGACGTTTTGTATTCCTCCCGATAAAACTATTCCAACAAACCAGCGCACTTGGGGTCTAAAGTGATTAATGCAAGAGCTACAGGTACATAAAGTACTGTACTACTGCCGTTATGAAACACTACCAAAGTCATTTAACTGTAAGGGTTATAATCAATGGTATAGTGGTACCATCCTTTAACTTTAGCTCTTGAATTAGTCACTAGACCCCGAGTGTGCTAGTTTGTTGGAATTATTTTATCGGGAAGAACACAAAATGTCACAAATATACAGGGTGTCCCATTAAAAATTTTAAATCAGACGTCACGTGGCCAAAAACAAGTACCTCAATTGGTGACATAATAATACAAAAAGATACTATATTAGTCTAATTTACAGTATTTACACCCCCAAAATTATAATTTGCCACTACTGCCCAGTTCCGATATATTGCTTGTCTTAATCGTCGTGGGACATCATGTTTTTTGTGTATTTACATGCAATGTACCGGTTTTTTATTTTTGATTGTTTGCAGGGTCATTTTTTTATAAATGCTGAAATGTTTTAAATTTTAATTGTAACTTTATGTGTAAATGTTTTTAAATTTGTTTGTTAGACTGAATCCTCGAGTATTAAAAGATGGATAGAAGTAAATATAAACAACTTTTGTTATTCCTCATAACTGGGGCGGGTAAGAGGAATGCAAAAACATATACATACATTTATGAATGGAAAACCGTTGACCAAGTGTTGCCACATATATAAAAATTCCGCTATATCATGGTGAACCTATCAAAATTTTGAGGAACGAAAATTATTATGAGTGGATAATTTCTGTTATAAAGTATGCAGAAGACTACTTCTGATATATAATATAACCCTCCACTTAACAATGATTTATTATTAACTACGAAATAGAAGTATTTTATCAAGGTAAACAGCTCTCGACAGCTACTCCAAATAATGCGACGAGAAGCGGCAACGCTGTAAAATAGCAGCTCGGCGACGACGATCACAGATCACATGATCCCAATATGGCCGCAGCGAACATCTGTTGATTATTCGTTGTTCGTTGATGCTATTTGTGTTGTGGTGTTATAAAAGCAAACGTGCTTCGGTGAAATTGAACGAACAATCATTCCAAAACGGTGCAACGTGTGTGGAAAGTACAGTGGAAGTGATAAACAACGTTCTTTCCATCGGTAAGTAGCAAAAATGGATAAAGATCAAAGAAAGCTTAGATACAGATGTCAAAGGCGTCGCAGTAGTTTGACGGCGTTTGAAATAACCAATAAACGCATGGGGCCTGACCAATGAGAATATGGGGTTTCGGTCACGTTTTCATTCTGCTCACGGGTGTATCGGTTCAGGCGTTGCCATATTGACTTCCTTTGCTTCTTTTTGCCGCATTCCACTGTTGTGTACGCTTGTGCGAAGAGTGTAAGTCTTAGTTGGCAGGTAATTTTTAGGAGAGGTGTGGCAACAAACTCAAAACGTAAACACAAGGCTTGTGTTAGTTCTGAGGAAAAATAGTACCCCCTCAGCGCTCCTATACTATTGCCTGGATGCTACTTCTACCTACTTTAATGTTCGAAGGACTGAATTATCAAACTTAAACTCACCGTTTTAGCACTTTGTATGTCTACTTATATATTTTTCGTCTTCATATGAATTTTAGCCCTGAAGAAGGCGTAAAATAAACGCCGAAACGTCGGCTCTTTGAGTTAAAACCTCTTGCATTAATTTATCCCAAAATCCGAAGGAACCTTTTCTACTAAAAAAACTGGGATAAGAATTACATTAAACTGAATTGAAAATAAGAAAATTTGGGCAATTTAATCGGTAATGACAGCGATGAATACAGAACGGTGACAGAAGATAATGACCGGCACCGTGAAACTATAGGAACAGTGATCACATACGTAATGGAGAGTAGCAGTAGTAGCAACAAAACTAAGTCATTGTTATCAAGGCAAATTGTACAAGGTGAATCGACAATTGTGCGGAGAACCATATCTCTTATTTACTCAGATATTAAAACAAAACAACAGTTTTGCTTACAAAAGTTGTAGGATATCGAATGATGCATATTTTGGAAATGCTTTGAATTACACAGGATGTGTCATACAAAATCGGCGTTTTCCTCTTATCTTTTTTTTAAATCCGACACCCTATACAAATAGGTACATATATTTGGATTTTACGGAAAATTCTTAACATATCCCATTTAACTGTTTCGACTTAAGACAATAATAAACGGACCCATTTGTCATAACTAGTTTATAAAAAAATACATCTATTCAATAGTGGGTGGCCCCCTCATGTTGACGAATCCATTCCGCTAGCCTACGCGGCATACTCGTAATCTGGTTGTTAATAAACTATCGATGTACAGCCTCATAAGCTGTCTTCACAGCATGTTCCAGCTCATCCAGCGTGGCCGAAAGATTGGGTAAATCGTGAATGTACCCACTCATACTTTTTCAATTGGTGATGAATGGGGTGATCGTGCAGGCCAGGGGAGCGCCCTGTATTAAGAATCTCATTGACGCCCTTGCAATATCAGGACGCGTATGCTGGAAAAAATCCTATTCGGAGCCTCGGACATATGGAACACCTCATTCACATAATGTTGGGCCGTCATCTGGCTACGAATCTCAAGCTAAGTTGATTTGCTGTTAAATCCAATGCAAAACATGATGTACAAGGCGCTCAACAGCAAACTGGAAATCACGTTGTTCACTCTGTCGTCGTCTAAAGCATCGGTGTCCATATTGTGCCCCCATCAGAAAAAAGCTGCTCTTCTCGGAGAAGGCTGTCTGATGCCACTCAGCATGCCATTGTCGATGTAACTGAGACCAATATTACCATTGGCGACGACGTTTTGAGTGATTAGAAGCACTAAATGCGGGTGAGATGATCTTAAAGCCCATTTCATGCAATCTGTGGTACACCGTATGGATTCGAAAGGGCGTCCCTATAGCTGCATACCAAGCGTTAGCAACAGTTCGAGTGAAACGCATTCTGTCTCGGAGGCCTGCAGTCCTTTGTCCTTCTTGCACACGATGCTGGTACAACTGTAGGAATGCTACGTTACATGATTTAACAATTGCTCTGAAAGAAGCACCACGTTCTCATTGGCCTGCAGTTCGATCTCGTCCAAAGAGCACTGCACTTTACCCAACCAACAAGTCTCTCCTTACATTCGCATATTGGACAGACAAAAAGCCATGCTTTGCTTTTATACGTATAAAGATTTTTTGAGGTTTCATGTAGGTCTGTCGATCATTACAGATCGTTATGTGTATTCCACTATGAGGCCAAGCATGACCCCCGTAGACACTTACTTGTCTTCGGTATCGAAGAACTTTTAGGGAAAGCTATGGAATTGTTTTTTTTCAATTTCAATCCCTCTCTCTGCCCCTCTCTAAAAGTTAAACTGGGTAAATCAACCTCCAACCGCCAAACCGCCCTCTCCCATATATACACGTACACCACCTGTAGCAAGTAGCTTCGAGGCGAGTGGCGCCGGCGCGGCGTCTTGGAAACTAGAGAGGATGTTGTTTTGGATACTACCTTGATACCCCTGACCACCGGCTCTGCACTGCAGCAACTACACACAGCTTATTGGCACGTTTCAAACCTTAAGAGACCTCAGCGAAGAAGAAAGTCCACTCATTTAGAGCTGCCACCTGAATGCCGACCTCGACTAGGAGTAAAGATGTGCTAAGACAAGAAAAATCTTACTCGGTGTAACTTGCACCATGGCACATTAGCATTAATTCAAGAACCTTGGATCATTAGGCTGAAAATCTCTGGTTTTAGTCATTCATCTGGTAAATCAAGTTTCAGCTACTTTTCTAGCTGTGAGGGTTGAGTGCATGAAAATCTCATTTGCCACCTTATAGCTTATGTTTGCCAGATTTAGCCTATTCAGTATAATTTCTGTTCCGTAGCTTCAAAAAGCTCAGTGCAGTGGTCGGAAAAATTTCCAATGGTGATGTCGACAGTTAATGGTTATTTTCAGGAGCCAAACTGTTCCTATTATTAAAATGGTATCTAACTTAATGAAAAGCATTTGGAAAAGTGTCTTTAGCTGAAAGGAGATTGTTTTATAAGATAAGTATATTTTTTTCCAAAAATTTTACGTTTTGCTTGTTGGGTTGGGTACTACTGGGACCACCGTCATGCATCCTATTATTTATTTTGATGAGACCTTCATATAAACAATATCAAAGAAAAATATAATAAAACAACAGTGAAAACACCCAAAATTTTATCTGAACACAACCCATGTACAAAAACAAAAAATACACTTTTAAATTGCCCGATATGTAAAATCTAATTGTCCTTCTTTATTTTTTGCAAAAGTGTAAATAACTTGTATGTTAAAATTGTCAATGTTATTTAAAATTTTTCTTTCGGCCGATAACATTCCAAAGGCACTAAGTCAATCTTCTTTCATAGAGTTTCTTAGAAACGTCTTAATCCTTTTTATTATGAAAAAGGACCGTTCTGTAACTAAAACTTCCAACAGTTTAAGCGTTTCCTCGAAAACACAACGCACTTCTTTTAAGCTTCGGGGATCGCGAAAACTTTCGATTTTTAGATGATACACTTTTGGGCGTTTTATTATGTCTACATAATGAAAATCTACGTCACTCATTTCCGTCGGACTGTCTGTCGGTCTGTCCGCCTGTCTGTCTGTTAGCCTTTTTCTAACGTCGTAATCTCAGTAACCGCTGCATGGATTGTGATAAAATTTGGGCAGCGATTTGCTTTGAAGAGTATTGAATTGATTTTAATTAAATTTTGACACAATATTACTACCGCGGCGAGATGGAAAACGCGTTAGTTTTGGAAAAATCGTATCAGTACCAATAATATACAAACTTTGTTTGTAGCCGTTTTAGGGGTTCCTGATCATTTTCTATTTTTTTTGGGTGGGGGTGAATTTGGGGTGGTTGTGGGGTGGGGGGTTGTAAAACTGGAAAATTTGTTGTATATGTAATGCGCTGTCCATTGACCTGTGAATGAAAAGCCTAGCGGCATAATACACTTTTTTAGGTCCATCCGAACATTGCCATGCTTATTATAGAAACCAAGGACTTAGAATTTGTGAAGTATACATACATACGAGTGTTGTTTTAGATCGTTATATTTTTATATTGCGTAACGCGAAAATTATTGAAGTGATTTGAAGGAAATTTTGACACAGTATTACTACCGCAGCGAGGACGGAAAACGCGCGTTTTGGAGAAATCATCTCAGTGACGGCGCAGCAATAATAAAAAAACTAAAAATATAAAAACAGCTCAAACTTTGTTTTTAGGCGTTTTACTTTTTTTATCTCTATCTGAGCATTGGCTTGTTGCCTATTACAGGATCCAATTTTGTGATGTATACATATGAGTTTTGCTTTACTTCGTTTTGTGTATATTGCGTAAAGCGAACATTATTGAATTGATATTAATCAAATTTTGACACCGAATTCAGTGCCGGGGCGAGAATGGAAGACGCGTCTGTTTTTGAAATATCGTGTAAGTGGCGGCGCAGCAATAATAAAAAACTAGAAATATAATGCACCTCAAACTTCGTTTTTGGACGGTTTGGAGGCTCCTGATCGTTTCGCATCGTCAAGTTGAAGCATGCAGAAAAAAACTGTGGCATCCCAGGTCCTTAGGAGGGAAACGCAAGAAACTATTTACGAGAGTTCTTATAGCTTCAGACAATGGTAAAATAATAAAATGGTATCATTATGTGTGGGAAGTACTGAATCAATCAACTTGACTCCATTCCCAGAAATGGATAAACATACATCGACTACTTCACAAAGCAATTTGACAGGAAAGTTTTTTTGGCACTCAGTAAAATTTCCTGTCGCAAACAAATTGGTAGCGATTAGATTGTGCTGTAGTAGAGCGTCTCCTTATTTGTTGAATAATGGAATCACATATTTCCAAAGCCTTTCTTTTCTTATTTGTTTGGGCAGTTAGATCACTATTATATTGTCGTCGCTTTTTTCTAGGGCCTGATTTATCTTCCAAATGCTCTAAGTAAAGCTGTTCAATAATTGTGTCCATTTGGTCACGAATTCCCTGTATTTTTTTCAAAATTTTGCTTAATTATCTTACTTTGCCTTTATGTGATCCGTATTTTAACCTTATGCAATTCCATAAATATTATTTCCACATGAGGCATAATGTTATGAGAAATTATTAGCCAAAATGTAAAATATTTTTTTAGCATTCGACGGACTAGACACATTTTGGGTTTTTTGAATATCTAAATCGGGAAGCGGTCTTCCCAATTCTCTGATTTGGATTATCTTCTCAATCGAGTGTGTGAAAAACGGCTCTAAAAAGAGATTGTTAATACTATTCATTTTGTCAAATAGTCCCTCACTTATTACGAGTCACCACTAGATATTATTTAAATAACTTGCAACTTTCACATCGGGACGCAAGACGAACACCAGAAATGAATCCGAATATTCCCAATCGACAACAAGTTCTTGTCTTGGAGAGCCAGCAGTTACTTGGCTCCTTGTTCCTATTAAATTCGCGGTCTTGAGTATGACCTCATTTAACCTTTTGCCTGAGTGTATATGTTAAGAGCAAACACCGATTTCGGCCAATGGACGAAAAATATGGCCAAAACGCGTTTTGGCTGCTACCATTTTACCAATGTCCGAATTATCGCTTTCTGACTGTTTAATGTAGACCAGAACGTGTTTTGGCTCAACTACGATTGCCAAAACGCGTCCTGTTCTACTGCGATTGCCATAACGCGTGGTGGATTTTGTGAGTGTCTCAGCTTGTAAACGATACCTCTGGAGCTAGTGTATTCATTTAGTATTTGATCTTTGTGCGGGTTAGACAGTAGCTAGAGAGTGCCATGGAAGACCTAAGGTTATGTTTTAATGACGAAATGCAAAAAGTCATAAGTGGTAGCAATGGTCGTAGTAATATTTGTACAAGAGAAAGATACGACCAAACACTCACAGAGGTAAAGGCGGCAAAAGCTTGTAAAAGTAACGGTGATACAATATCTTCGAAACAAAGACAACGATCGAAAAGGTATGATATTTTAAAAATTGGCTATATCGAAAAGCTAATTGAAAGAAGGACAGACGAAACAGCCGAACTGCGTTATTTTTGCATGACCCACGAGTTATTTGACATTATTCATTCCGCTCTTATGGGAGTCGGACATAAGAGATTGTGAGATATGTTTCTTTCAGTTTTTTTTTTTTGACGGACCTAAGATCTACAAGTGCTTTTATTCATTTTAGTTATGGATTCTAAGCTCAGAGGAAATATTGTAACACAAAACGGCAAATAATTGAGACTTATTTATTCGTAGTAGAATATAGAACGTGCTCTGGCAGTCGTAGTTGATCCAAAACGCGTTCTGGGCTACATTGAACCGCCGGAAAGCGACAATTCGGACATTGGCAAAACGGTAGCAGCCAAAACGCGTTTTGACCATATTTTCCGTCCATTGGCCGAAATCGGTGTTTGCTCCTAACATATACAGCAGCACTGACGTGCAATCGAATAACCTAGTAACTCGAGTTACTAGGTTTTTGCTTTATTTGCATATATTAACAACCAGCTAGAGCTCTATCGATAACTATTTTTAATTGCAAATCGGACTGCTAGTTTCGTAGATATCGAGACCTCAGTTTCAGTAAATAAACATACTAAAAATAAATATTTTCATATATGGAGATACTTGAATTCATTGGAATACTTGAATGACCGGAGTCATGTGGTATCGTAAAACCCAGTTAGTGGAGTTATATAAAACCTTTACTTGTATAAAAGATAGCAAACTGATCTGCTGATTATTCAAATTCTTAGTTACAAACAAAAAACTTAGCAACTACTTATTTGTATAAGGTATAATGCAACATTACTATAACTGCAGGGGATTGGGAGATAACAGGACTAGTAGTGAAATGTTTGTTATAAATGAGAAAGTGTTACAAGCCAACGTGAGCCTAAAAATAGCGACTGATGCAATTAAAATGGGTTCTAAATAGGCAAAAGGAAAAATGAATGAGTTGTTACCCTCTTGTGGAATAAGCTGCAAAAACTTATCGCGAAAACTCCTTCATAAAGATCGACAAACAATATTCGAGTATTTTGCTGAATCAGTGAGCTTCATACCCATAATACCCATAAAAGCTTGGCAGCTTATCAGTTTTCAAGAAGATGTTTATTCATATATTTAGTTTCAAAACTGATGGAACAACTTCTTTCATCAGACGAAGGACTTGCCACATTTAAGGGAAAATAGAGGAAAAAACATGCCGATGCAAACAAATATTTTGTACCAGCTGGCCACGTTGAGATGAGGTGGAAGGTTCAGTTAAAATAGCAGCCACCACTCAACTTAGTTGTTGTTTGCCAAATGGAAATACGGAATATTGTTAGCTTTTACTGTTTCCTGTAGGCGTGCTTTTACGTTTATACAGTTATATGGAATTTTATTTGATTAGCGGTTTTCAACTGTATCAAGGCGTATGTTTTTACCCTATTTAAGACTATTTTGGTGACCTTTTGTTGAATAAATGTTATAAAAATTAAATATACCCTTAAGTTTGTACGATAAAGTAGTACCACAAGATTTTAGTTCAATAAAAACATAGTGCCAAGGTTTACCTTATACACATAGTCATGTCAACAAGAAAAAAATGAGAAAATTATCTAGAACAACTCAACTTAGAACAGTTTTACTATGCTCATGACAAAAAGACTAGACAACTTGATGCACAAAGTATAAATAATGTGATATAAGACCAGGGTTACTAATCTATCTGATATTATGCTTATTTTCGATGAGGTACACCCAATCCACTTACTATATTTTCGTATAGTATATTCAATAAAAATATTCATCCTAAGTAGACTTACTATGCTTTCAAGTTATATACCGTCTAAATAATACACAGTTCGTAATTAAAAACCTTGAGTAACTCTTCTGTGGAAAGCAAATCAAAAAAGTCTTTTCGTTAGGCCGGAAGCGAAGGAAAAAGTCTGTACTAAGTGTACATGCGATTACCAAAAAGCTTGTGTACAGAGAATTTATATGCAAAAAAATGAAATAAAACTTCAAAACGATTTTGCCGGAATTATAGTTTTTTCGATTGCACGGCAGAGCAGAGTTGCTTTATCGGTGCCGCTCGCTGTTTGGCTCCCACACTGGACACCGTGCTTTCACAGCAATAGTCTGGGCATGTTTGGCGAAAAATTTCGATAATATATCGGATTTTTGTTAAAGTTTAATATTTGCTAAATAGTTTAAAAAAAATAGTATGTGAGATAATATTTAAAAGTAGCACAAACAATTTTTGGCACTCGATTTATTGTGGTGGTGCCATGACTCCTTGGCTCCTTAACGCGAGCCGCCACTAAGGTAAGCTCATTTGAATACTTATGTGTCTTCAAAAATGAAAACAAAAATTTAATTGATTTAATCCGATGTTTCTCATGAATGAGACTTCATGATATTGACACTATTTCCAAATAATAAAGACACAGGGGTGCTCACTGCTAGCACATGAAATAATGAGAATTTTTTATATATAACTGAACAGACCGCGTAGGCAGAGCCTAAATACCAGCGTATCGCGACTGCTGTGCAAGGGTTATGATAGGGGAAGTTGGCTAACGAGGGATTTGAATGGGCCAGCACCCTCAGATCCAATAAATACATGTCCTGGCAGTCGACTCCAAGCCTTGGACACCCTGGGAATAAATGAGCGGTTCTACTGCTAGGTTCTTTATGTATGAAGAACGACCGCCTTAGAATGAGATGGGCAGGTGCATGATAGGAGCGGTGAACGGCGGAACGATAGAGGATAGCTCAGAGGAGCAGATTCCGTTTGAATATCGGTAGCAGAGTGAAAGGTCATCAACAACTCGCCGATGAGAGAAAGAGTGGTTGGAAAGTGGCGCTTTAAGGACGAGTCGCCAATTAGCCGAATTGCCCTTCTCTGGATGGCACAGATAGGGTATAATTTTTGGAAGCACTGTATCTAGAAAAAGCTATTTCAGTTAAACGTTTCAATCAACGTTTGATGTGCGTTTGTTCACCTGAATTGATACACATTTATTAATGACTCCCAGCTAATGGACAACGCTTCGCCAGTAGAAAAACTTGAAACTTGTTCTATTGTTTCCCGCTTTGGAGCTAGTTGAAAATAGACTTCGTATTTGGTTTGCACGTGTACGGTGATTGCTTCATAATGACGAAGGGAAAATACATCGTCAATGTTATCAACGGTGAGTTAATCCATATGTGGTAGCAATAATTTGAAATATAAAATTTCATATTGTACCCATTAAAATCAGAGAAATGCGCAATTCTCTCCATGGGTAATTTCGCACAAATAAATAACTATTAGATATGACTCTTATTTAATTTAGTAAATAACACTTTGAGGACATACCTTATGCTCTAAGATCACTTAAATATTATAATCTTAGTAAAATGAACTTGTGTTGTGTGAATAAATGGCGACGCGCAGTGAAAATGTAATTTTAAGGATTCTAAAATGCCTATAGATTTACTCGAAAACCAATTCTTTAGTCATATTCTGTTTGACTCTTTATATATAGATTTTTCAGTGAACCTAAAAATTATCCTGAGGTACTGTCTAAACTTAAACTCTCTAGTATAGACATCACAGCAACACTACAGATCTCTAACATCATTTTACTCTGTTATTACTAAACTTCGTGGTCTCTCAATACTTCCCATACATAACGGTGATATCATTTTATTTTTCCTCGTTGCTTCAAGCAACCAAATCATCACCCGCCTGCCCTCAAAAACAATCAAACACAAAAAGTCTAGTGAATAGTTCCTTGCATCTTCATCTGTAAAAACGAGAACGACACAGTTTCTATTCTGCGAGCTTCAACTGTCTTTAAACTATTTTTATATTTTTAGTTTTTTGATTATTGCTGCGCCGCCACTGACGTGATTTCTAAAAACCATACGCATTTTCCATCCTCGCCACGCTATTCCACCGTGTTAGTTTTGGTCCGCCCCGGGTATTTGAATTCCCCGGTACCATCCATATCTGGGAGGCGTACCCCTATCCGCCACCTTGGGGAGGCGCCACTGAGGGGATCTAGCAACCCCTCGCGGTTATTATTATTATATTATAAAAAAAACAAAAAAGTGCAGCCCGGGCTCCGACACACCGAGCTGACACTGTGTCGAAATTTTATTAAAATTAATTCCAGGTTACACAATACAGAACGATGTAAAGTACTCGTATGTACATTGTACATAAGAGAAGTCTAAGTCTCTTGTTTTCTATAATATTCAAGGCAATGTCCGAAGGCACCTGTGCAACATACATCAGAAAAAAAAGTCCCTTGACTTCTGTAGTAGGCATTGTAGGCAAGGTAATGGTCCGATGGACCTAAAAAACCGTATTATGCTGATAGATTGCAGGTCAATGGAGAGCCTATCATACAAACAAAATTTTTCAGTTTTGCACCCCTCCACCCCCAAGTTCACCGCCACACACAAAAAACCGAAAATGATCAGGTATCCCTAAAATGCCTATAAACGAAGTTTGAGCTGCTTTTATATTTTTGGTGTTTTTATTGTTGCTGTGCCGCCACTGACACGATTTCTAAAAGTCATAAACGCTTTCCATTCTTGGCACGATAATAATACTGTGGAGAGTGTCATTAAAATCAATCCAATAGTTCCCACGTTACACGATACCGATCAGAAGCAATACTCGCATTTACAGATCAGAAAATTCTAAGGTAAGGCAATGCTCGAATAGACCTAGGAGCGCGTATTATGACGCTAGGTATTTCTATCATAGCTTAGTGGACAGCCTGTTATGAATACAACAAATTTTTCGGTTTTACAATTCCCCACCCCCCAACCGCCCCAACTTCGCTCCCAGCCAAAGAAAATTAGAAAATGATCAGGAACCCCTAAAACGCCTAAGAACTAACTTTGAGGAATATTTAAATTTTTTGGTTTTTTGCTAATTTCTCCGCCGCCTATGCACCGATTTTCAAAATTATAGGAGCATTACCTACTACGACCCCACAGCATATCGCTTACCAAACTTCATCACAACCCATTCAGCGGTTACTAAGATTACGAGGCTAGAAAAACGAGCACAGACAGACAGACAGACAGAAAGACCGACGCAAATGAGTGAGTGAGAATGAGACATTGATTTTCGTTATGTAGACGTCATAAAACGCCCAAAGAGCCTATTATCTCAAAACCGAAAATTTCCGCGATCACAATACTCCCCTCACCTATCGGTGTGGGAAGTAAATCAACGCTGTAACTTTCAACTATAACTAATGTAGAACAATTGATTTTGTTCATAGTTATCAGAAAAATGGCGTCAAGTGTCTTGACTCAGTACTTTCCACACACTATCGGTGCTAACAAAATTTTGGAGTTCCTCTTTATCTACATCATCCTCATGAAAAAAAAATGAAGTCAAGTTGATTGACTTACTTACTTACATTACGCTGATACCAGGTTATTATTTTCCCATAGCATTAGGCTTTAGCCTGAGATCCCTTGCAACCAAATAATCGCCAGCCCCCCCCCCCCAAAATTGTCTTATGCCGCTAGGTCTTTCCTTCACGGGTCAATGGACAGCCTATTATCGATACTACAAACTTCTCAATTTTACAACTCCCAACTCCAACCACCTCACTTTCACCCCTACCCAAAAAACTGGTAGGAAATGATCAGGAACCCCTAAAACATCTAAAAACCGAATTTGAGTTGTTTTCATACTTTTCGTTCTTTGATTATTGCTACGCTGCCACTGACACGATTTTTAACAAACATACGCTTTTTCCATTCTCACCACGGCTGTGTCAAAATTTCATTAGAATCAATTTAATAGTGTCCACGGTACAAAATACAAAACGATTTAAACCAATAAATTCTCGTATAGTATACAGAAAATTATAAGTCCCTTAGTTTCCGTAATAGGCTAGACAATGTTCGGATGGACCTAAAAAGATGATTTGTGTCGCTAGATCTTCCTTTACAGGTTAGTGGACAGCCTATTATGAGTACAAGAAATTTTGTAATTTTTCGACCCCTAACCCCCCAACCACCCCAATTTCACCCCCACCCAAAAAAACGCAGAAAATGATCAGGAACCTCTAAAACGCTTAAAAACGAAGTTTGAGCTGTTTTTATATTTTTAGTTTTTTTATTATTTCTGCACCGCCACTGGCACGATTTATCAAAACCATACGCGTTTTCCATCTTCGCCATAGTAGTAATGCTGGTTCAAAGTTTCATTAAAATCAATTCAACAGTTTCCTCGTTACAACGACGACCTAAAGCAATACTCTCGTATGTTTACATCAGAAAAAATTTTAAGTCCTTTGCTTTCTGTAATAGGCAAGGCAATGTTCGGATGGACCTAAAAGAGTTATTTATGTCGCCAGGTCTTCCTTCACAGGTCAGTGGACAGTCTATTATGAAAGCAACAAATTTTTCAATTTTACAACCCCCCATTCCCCAACCACACCAATTTCAACCCCACCCAAAAAAAAGTAGAAAATGATCAGGGACCCCTAGAACGCCAAAAAACGGAGTTTCAGCAATATTTATTTTTTTTGTTTTTTGCTAATTACTCCACCGCCTATGCACCGATTTTCAAAATTATAGGAACATTACCTACTACGACCCCACAGCATACCGCTGCCCAAATTTCATCACAATCCATGCAGCGGTCACTGAGATTACGAGGGTAGAAAAACGCGACAGACAGACAGACCGACAGACCGACAGCCCGACAGACAGACCGACAGACCGACAGACCGACAGACCGACAGACCGACAGACCGACAGACCGACAGACCGACAGACCGACAGACCGACGGACCGACCGACCGACAGACCGACAGACCGACAGACCGACAGACCGACAGACCGACAGACCGACAGACCGACAGACCGACAGACCGACAGACCGACAGACCGACAGACCGACAGACCGACAGACCGACAGACCGACAGACCGACAGACCGACAGACCGACAGACCGACAGACCGACAGACCGACAGACCGACAGACCGACAGACCGACAGACCGACAGACCGACAGACCGACAGACCGACAGACCGACAGACCGACAGACCGACAGACCGACAGACCGACAGACCGACAGACCGACAGACCGACAGACCGACAGACCGACAGACCGACAGACCGACAGACCGACAGACCGACAGACCGACAGACCGACAGACCGACAGACCGACAGACCGACAGACCGACAGACCGACAGACCGACAGACCGACAGACCGACAGACCGACAGACCGACAGACCGACAGACCGACAGACCGACAGACCGACAGACCGACAGACCGACAGACCGACAGACCGACAGACCGACAGACCGACAGACCGACAGACCGACAGACCGACAGACCGACAGACCGACAGACCGACAGACCGACAGACCGACAGACCGACAGACCGACAGACCGACAGACCGACAGACCGACAGACCGACAGACCGACAGACCGACAGACCGACAGACCGACAGACCGACAGACCGACAGACCGACAGACCGACAGACCGACAGACCGACAGACCGACAGACCGACAGACCGACAGACCGACAGACCGACAGACCGACAGACCGACAGACCGACAGACCGACAGACCGACAGACCGACAGACCGACAGACCGACAGACCGACAGACCGACAGACCGACAGACCGACAGACCGACAGACCGACAGACCGACAGACCGACAGACCGACAGACCGACAGACCGACAGACCGACAGACCGACAGACCGACAGACCGACAGACCGACAGACCGGCAGACGGACAGACCGACAGACCGACAGACCGACAGACCGACAGACCGACAGACCGACAGACCGACAGACCGACAGACCGACAGACCGACAGACCGACAGACCGACAGACCGACAGACCGACAGACCGACAGACCGACAGACCGACAGACCGACAGACCGACAGACCGACAGACCGACAGACCGACAGACCGACAGACCGACAGGCCGACAGACCGACAGACCGACAGACCGACAGACAGACAGACCGACGGAAATGAGTGACGTGGATTTTCGTTATGTACATGATAAAACGCCCAAAAAGCGTATTATCTCAAATTCGAAAATTTTCGCGATCACAATACCGCCATCACCTATCGGTGTGGGAAGTAAAACCAAGCAACTTAGAATTTGTGATGTATACATACGAGTATTGTTTTACATCGTTCTATATTGCGTAACTCAAAATTATTGAATTGATTTTAATGAAATTTTGGCACAGTATTACTACCGCAGCGAGGATGGAAAACGCGCGTGTTTTGGAAAAATTGTGTCAGTGGCGGCGCAGCAATATAAAAAGCCTAAAAATATGAAAACAGCTCAAACTTTGTTCTTAGGCGTCTGTCTGTCTGTCTCTCTATAGGTCTGTCCGTCTGTCTGTCTGTCTGTCTGTGCGCGTTTTTCTAGCCTCGTAATCTCTGCATGGATTGTGATGAAATCTGGGCAGCGGTACGCTGGGGGTTGTAGTAGGTAATGTTCTAGTAATTTTGAAAATCGGTGCATGGGCGGTGGAGTAATTAGCAAAAAACAGAAAAAAATATTCCTAAAACTTCGTTTTTAGGTGTTTTTGAGGTTCCTGATCATTTTCAATTTTTTTTGGGTGGGGTTGGGGGGTAGTAAAACTGAAAAATTTGTTGTATTCATAACAGTCCATCTATTGACCTGTAGAGGAAATACTTAGCAGCATATTACACTTTTTTAGGACTATCCGAATATTGACTTGCCTATTACAGAAACCAATTTTGTGATCTGTACATACCAGTTTTGCTTTATTTCGTTCTACGTGTATTGCGTAAAGCGAAAATTATTGAATTGATTTAAAAAAATTTGACACAGAATTTATTACCGCTGCGAGAGTGGAAAACGACTCTGTTTTTGAAAAACCGTGTCAGTGGCGGCGCAGCAATAATCAAAAAACCAAAAACATAAAATCAGCTCTAACTTCCTTTTTAGACGAGTTGGAGGCTCTTGATCTTTCGCATCGTCCAGTTCAAGCATGCAGAAAAAAACTGTGGCGCCCTAGTTCCTAAGGAGGGAGACGCAAGAAACTATTTACGAGGGTTTTTGTGTTGGATGTTGTTTTTGCGGGCGGATGGGCGATAATATAATTTAGTTGCAAGGGGATTTTAGACTATAGCTTCGTGCACTGGGAAATAAAATGGTATCATCATTATGTGTGGGAAGTCAATCAACTTGACTCCATTTTTTTACTATTAGTAAGATCGCAAAAAAGGAATACTTACAAATCAGATTTAAATTTTCTGTCAGGTAAATTATACTTTATAATTTGAACAAATTTTAATTATTTCTTTATTTTCTGCGATCTTGCTAGGTACTGAAGAATTTCCAGAACTCCAGTCAGAGGTATCGTTACTTTTGACTTGACTATACTTTATTGTACCACTAAATGTGAAATTTTATTCTGAATAACTAATAAACTGCCTACAACAATAATTTGTAACAATAAATGCTGATTGGTGATGAACCACTAACCAACATATTGCCCATAGCAACCAGCAGCTCAATCAAGATTGCATAAGACAAGGGTCTGTGGGTGCGTGCGTGCGTGCGTGCGTGCGTGAGTCTAGCTAGCCGTCAAGAAATTAAAACAGGACAACAATGGTTTAATAAAGATTTATTTCTGTATCCGAATGCAGTACATATATACAGGGTGAGTATTTAGTACCGGCTCGGTCGATAACTCCACTACTGTAGAAGATAGCAAAAAAAGTTATATATAAAAGTTGTACCCACGGATATGCTCCTTACTCAGAAAATATTTTGATTTATGCAGGGTGATCCATAACTACGTGGTGATGCAAACATGCATTTTTTTAAACGGGACACCCTATATATTATTCCACATTCAAATTCTACTAATGATTTCCGTTCTTCCAATATAGGGTGTTATTACATTATACGGGGTATTTCAAAAGTTATGACCATTTTTATATCCAAATCGCGGTCCAATGAACGTACTGTATATCAAAAAGTAATGAATTAAAAATTATTTTTTCACATGTCGGGATTAAAGATATCGTCTAGTTTTAAAATCGGCTATAAAAAAAGCCCGTGACGCATATTAGTATACAGGGTGATGTAGAATGCAAAATCCAGATTTTCTATTTTTTTTAAATGTAACCCCCAATATTTTATTATTCCGAAGAATTGCTTTTAATATGCTCTTTCATCTTTGTATAGCACTTGTCGTACCTACGTCCGTTAATTACCGAGATATTTAAATTTTTCGGTTAATTTAAAGTATAGCTTCTATTTGTGTACAGAAATTTATTTATTTTGAGAAATTACTATGTAATTTGCTTTTTAGTTTAACAAACAACTAAATTATAAGGTCATGATACTATTTGATGAAGTCAAAACCCTAAATCGTCTACATAATTTAGTCAAGTATGCCGAGGAAACAATTTTGTAGGCGTGATGCATAATTATCAAGCAGATTTATCAAGTAGACTTTGAAAAATTGACAGTTTTCATAACCTGCTCAATAATTCCATACTATGTGAAAAACCAGCTTTAAAAATTAATTTTTCCATTGAGGGTATTAAGGAGAATCTTTGAGAAACTGTGTACTTGCCTCTAGAATATATCAACTATGAAAAGCAATATCCACAACGGAGGCCCTCTAAAACTAATGCGTTTGAAAGACTGAAGAATCGTTTTATTTGGACTGTGTCGTTTAATATTTCATAGCCTACCTGATACATCTGCCTGATAATTATGCACGAGGTCTATAAAATTGTTTCCTCGGCACACTTGACCTATATTATCTCGTTAATTAATTGTTTTGACTTGATCAAGTACTATTATGGCCTTATATTTTAGTTGTTTGTTGAGCAAAAATTAAATTTGATAGTATTTTCTCAAAATAAATAAATTTTAGTAAACAAATAGGAGGTATATTTAAAATTTGTAGAAAAATCGAAATATCTCAGAAACTAGTGAATGCAGCCATAACAAGTGCTATACAAAGATGAAAGAGCATATTAAAAGCAATTCTTTGGTATAATAAAATATTAGGAGTTTTACATTTAAAAAAAGAGAGAAAATCTAGATTTTGCACTCTACATCACCCTGTATACAAGTATGCGTCACGGGCTTTTTTTATAGACGATTTTAATACTAGAGGATATTTTTAATCTATTCATGTAAAAAAAATAATTTTTGATTCATTACTTTTTGAAATACAGTACAGTTGACCACGATATGGATATAAAAATGGTCATAACTTTTGAAATACTCTGTATAATGTAACTGTACCCTATATTGTGGGAACGGAAATCATAGGCAGAATTTGATTATGGAATAATATATTGGGTGTTCCATTTAAAAAAATATATGTTTGCATCACTACGTAGTTATGGATCACCCTGTATAAATAAAAATATTTTCTGAGCAAGGAACATACCCGTGGCTACAACTTTTGTATACAACTTTTTTCGCTATCTTCTACAGTAGTGGAGTTATCGATCGAGCCGGTACTAAAAACTCACCTTGTATATTATATATATTTTTTTCATGTACGTCTCTGGTCGAAGACAAGACGTGTTCGAAAAGTGTTCTCTAATATATACTACTATATCAATATTTAAACAAAATAAGTGAATTTTCTAAGTGTACCTACTCTTCTTTAAACCATCTGGCTGTGACATTTATTGAAGGTAGGCCTTTTAATTCAGTAGATGTGGAATTAATGCATGTCGATGTAAATAAATGAGAAATAGTCCCTAAACAGAGTACTCATAAAAACAATTGTTACAAATTCCACTGCCATAGACTTTTAGCATTACACTAGAGTTCTCGTGCAAGATGAATAATGACGAAATATTGAATAAGTTAATCACATCGTTAGAAGCAAGCAATAAGAGGGTCATAGAAGAAGCTAATGAGAGGAAAACTACAGAAATAAAGGAATTAATCAGGAAGGAGGTGGAAGCTGTCTCTTCTCGATTGCATGAGGAATTGACAAAAAAGTGTACTGCTATAGAAGAACAATACAACTCTTTGAAAAATAAATACGAAAAGCTAGAAAGGGATCTCAAGAAGAATAATATCCTTATTTTTGGTCTAAATGTTCCAGATAATGTGCTACTCATAGATTTTATTCTTGAGCGCCTTAATAACTTATTGGAGCTCAAATTGGTGCCAAGCGATATCAATGATACATATACGATTGGGAAGCAGACAAGTAATAGACCAGTTATTGTGAAGCTGGTATCCTTTCTTAAAAAGCAAGAAATTTTGAAAAATTGTAAAAAATTGAATGGCACAAGTGTTGCCGTTGGAGTTGAGCTCACCCTAGAAGAACGCCAAGAACAAAAAATTTTGCGACAACACCTTAAAAAAGCAAGGACGCAAAATCTAAATGCATTCATCAAGAACAGGAGGTTAGTGGTGAATGGGGAGGAATATACCGCACAGCAGCTTGCAGATGATGAAGGAGATACAGACGAGGAGCACGACGAAGAGGAAACAACAACTGTGTCAAAGGACGTGGGATTAGAAAATACAAAAATCAATCCTTCAGTAGATCCGCTTGTTCTTGAAGGTGGTTCATCTAACTTAGTGAACAAGGAAGTAACTAGAGAAGATAAGCCTAATGCGAACAAGAGGAAGATCAATCACAGTATTGAGTCAGTCAATAAGATTAGAACTAGACTAAACAGCAGTTCAAGCGTTAGTAGGGTAAAGAAACAGTCAATCATATTAAATAATAGTCAAACATTTTCCATTGTCTGTAGTTTAACTTTAAAATAGGGCATATATTGTTAATATCTCTGTTTTATAATTTCTTTAGGGTTTTTAGCTATAACTTTGCATAAACAAAATAATAGATACCTTCTTCGAAATGCATTTAAATTTAGTCCAGTTAAATGTTAGGTCAGTATTTACTGGATTTGATCATTTAAGCAACTACTTGAATTGCAATGACATTGATATACTCGCACTCAGTGAGACTTGGCTAAATATCGATGTAAGTTCAGACGCTGTCTCCGTAAAATCTTACACTTTACATAGAGCGGACCGCGAAGGAAGAGGAGGTGGATTCGCATTTTACGTTAACGATAATTTAATTAGCAAGTTTCTGTATTCATTATGTACTGAGGCATTGGAACAACTTTGGATCTCGGTGACTTGTGAAGGTAAGACTTATGTATTTTGTGTTTTATATCGTCCTCCTAATGGTAACCTAGTAAATATTTTTGAAGAGTTCGAAAATTCAATAATGAATCTGCTACCCTCATGTGACTACCTATTTATAACTGGTGATCTAAATATTAATCTTTTGGTGAATGACAGAAAATCAAGTACAGTAGAACCCCTCTAATCCGTCGCCTTCGGGACTAGGGGTATGGTCGGAACGCAAAAAAGGTCGGATTATCCAAATAGCCTTTATTTATTGTATGAACATGTTTTTCATTGCAATAAGTGATGTACGAAGTTTGTAAACATTGTTTAAAAGCAATAAATAAATTTAGTTTAGTAGTTTAGTAAAAAAATAAGAAAATCAGTTATAGATTTTTGTTTAAAACACGAAATTCTAGAGATAGCTGCAGTGTCTCTCCATTCCTAGATCCACAAAATGTCACTGAAGCAAGGTCGGACTAACCGGAGCGTCGGACCAGCGAAGGGCGGATTAGAGGGGTTCTACTGTATGTTACTAGACTTATTCAGCTGTTACGACTTAAAACAATTAGTTACTTCACCGACAAGGGTAACGGCATCTAGCCAAACATTAATTGATATTTTAGCTACAACTCACGAAGGAATGGTGTCTAACATTAATGTGACGGACATTTGCGGCATTTCTGATCACCTTGCAGTCTCGTGTAAAATTTCGTTCTCTACCCCTACTGCACCCATTAAATTTGTTACCTACCGCGATTTCTCAAAATTTGACATTAATGATTTCCATGCAGATCTTTCAAGTATAAACTGGGATGTTATGTATAACTTAGATGATGTAAATGAAATGGTATCATTCCTTAATTCAAATATAATGAGCCTATTCGACCATCATGCCCCATATAGAACTATCCGAGCTACCAAGCCACCTGCTCCTTGGCTAACGTATAATATTAAAGAAATGATTAAGTTAAGGGACAAAGCTTTGATACGATGTAAGCGCAGCAAACTAGCAACATACTATAAATATTACCATGAACTAAGGAATTACGTTACTGCGGCAATAAGAAGGGAGAAAAAAGCTTTTATTGACCATTCGGTTAGATACAAGGACAGCAAACGAATTTGGAATACCCTACGATCTTTAGACATTTGACGCGATAAATCAAACGTATCTTTGCCTCCATCCTTAGCAAGTCCAGACATCCTAAATCGACATTTCACAAATATCCCCCACCCTCATAGATCCGCTTCACATAATACTCTCTTAATACGACACTGCTGGTATAGAAAAGTCATTTCAATTTAAAACAGTCAGCTCTATAACCGTACAGAAATATCTGAATATAATCAAAAGTAATGCCTCTGGTAATGACACAATTAGTCTACGAATGATCAAAATTATCCAGTCATATTTAATAGATCACATAACGCACATTTACAATTTTATTATCACCTCAGGTGACTTTCCTTGTATCTGGAAGAACGCTAAAGTAATCCCATTACCTAAATGCGCTAATCCGTCTGATTACTCAGACTACCGTCCTATAAGTATTTTGCCTTCTTTGTCCAAACCACTAGAAATGATTTTAAATGATCAAATGCAGGAGTTCTCTTTACAAAATAATATCATCTCAGAGGTTCAGTCCGGATTTCGTCCCCACTATAGTACTGCAACTGCATTACTCTCGATTACAGATGATATCTACAGATTTGTTGATGGTGGAAATTTTGCGTGTCTTGTTCTCCTTGACTACAGCAAAGCATTTGACACAATTGACCATGAGCTGTTAATAAAAAAGCTTGAGTTTTTTGGGTTTATGCAATCAGCTACTAGACTCTTAAGAAATTATTTATTTGACCGCAGCCAATTTGTTGTAATAAACGGAGTTAGCTCTACATGTTTACCATTACGGTCTGGAGTACCTCAAGGGTCTATTCTCGGTCCAGTGCTATTTGCCTTTTATATTTCTGATCCCAATACTTATCTTAAAACTATGTCAGTACATCACTATCACAAAAACAAATGCTTCGAAGCAAAAGGTAGAAGAAAAAGCATTTACTTCGTTTCGCATGAATAATGATTTACTTTTACTCCGTAGCAAATGCTCAGCTATTTAGAACGTTTGCTACACTTCTTGACAAGTCTACATAGGAATGTTGTTGTGATATTTAGTTGAATTAAAAGGCGTTCTCTCAGTTATAAGGTGAGTACGAAATAAGAAACAATGTTATGAGTTCAGATAAAGAAAGCATGACTTGCGAATAGAACGATCAAGTGAAATTTGTAGAGTTGCTGGAAAATTATAAAATCGTACTCGAAAAATCTCAAGCACCCAGTATTAAAAAAGCGAAAGAGAATGCGCTAACAAAGTTACAAGCCGAGTGGCAGGCAGTCACCGGAAAAGCTATAGGCGTAAAGCAATTATCTAAGAAAATCAATAACATGAAAACAAAAATCAAACAGGAAGCAGATATAAATAAAGCCGGCAACAAGCAAATAAAATTAAAGTCATGAGAACAGGCATTTTGGAAGTTAATGGATTGGAACAGAACCCCGACGTTGGCAAAAATACCAAGTATAAGAATTATACATTTATTTGGATTCAAATCATTATGCTAAATTAAATTTCTTTAGGTGCTGTGCAAGTTGGCGTGTCCCCTCCAGTGGCGACTACTCTTTCGGGAGACATTCACTTGGAGTCTGACTCCTCTGCTCTCGCTCCAGAACCTGCAAAAAGCCCAATTTTAAGGAAAATGAAAAAATCTCGTCTTCCTGAAACATCAGAGACACTAAACTTATCAACGGCTGAATTACATAGGTTAGTTTTGTTGGAACAATAATTGGAAGTCCTGAGGCTTAAAAGAAGAAAACTGATGAGCGAGTTACAATAAAAACAAGCAGCAAGCGAGAATGGTAAAATGTATACACAACTACTTTAACACACTTTTGAAGAGTTGTATTTACCTCAGCATTTTGAATTTCAGTATTTGTTCTATTTTGTCCTATTTAAATAAAGATAGAATTTCTTCTCTCGGATTATGACTAGAGTTTGAATGTATGTTTTTTTGTTTATTTTCAATAAATTTTGTGTTCCATGTCTTTCTAATGTCTATGAATAAAAATCAGTGTCTATGTTTGTAAGTTCCCAATGAACTCCAAATGGCTGGAAAATTTTCATCTGCTAAGAGCAAAGCTCGTTGCACAAATATCAGACCTTTTCCAGATTCTACTGCCATGTGTAGAACCGGGCCATTGCGCATCTATAATTGTAAGTTTTTCCTGTGCATCGCACGTTGCTTGTACATTGATACTAGCAAAACCTTTCCTGTTCATATATTCATCTCCAAATTGGGCATGCTTTGAAATACGGACATGTGTGCAATCCAAAACTCCAATCGCTGCTGGAAACGCGTAAACTTGCTGCTATAAATGTTAGCTGCACGTATTTCGTCATGGCTAAATGGAAATTTGATCCAAAGATATGCTTTCTGCAAAAAAAATGTCCATTGTTCCAGTAATTATTGTTTTTGACACTGTACTGACGCTGTTTTGGTAGCCTGGACCTGGGATATAACGCAAAAAACACTTTAATTTTCTGAAACGATGATAATGCAGCACCGCGTGTTTCATTTTCATCACCAAAGAAATGGTTGGCTAGCCAATGTACGTTTGCTTCGTTGAAACGATAAAGGTGTCTGAAGTCATTCGGTGATGTTTTCAGATGCCTTTTGAAACGTTTTGCAGCTCTTGAATTATTTTAACATGCCATTGTTACCAAACACGTGTTGCTTCCCCGGACGCGAAGTCTGCAGTGAAGGTACCTTCAGAAAAATAAAGCATTTGCTATATATCCTTAGCAAAAGCATGATTTTATTCATATACTCTAAAGTATCTGCTTTTAGTGCAGCAAATGCTTTTACTGCGGTTGTAAAGCAAAAGCTTCAAATTTTTAATCATATACCTTGAGGGTTTTGCTTCATGAATTTGAAGTAAAAGCATTTGCCACATTTTATTCATGAGACCCAATAAACAAGGCAATGTTTAGATGGACCTGAAAAAAAGTTTATTATGCCGCTAGGTCCTTGCTTCGCAGGTCAATAAAGAGCCTATTATGCATACAAAAAAATTTCAGTTACTTTCTTTCACGTTACGCAATATAGAACGATCTAAAGCAATACTTGTATATATACATCACAAATTCTAATTCTCTTGGTTTCTATAATAAGCAATAGGGGTTCGTGATCATTTTCTAATTTTTATAGGTGGGGGTGAATTTGGGGTGACTGGGGGGTAGGGGGTTATAAAACTGAAAAATTTGTTGTATTTATAATGGGCTGTCCATTGGCCTGTGAATGAAAAACCTAGCGGCATAATACACTTTTTTAGGCCCATCCGTACATTGCCTTGCTTATTATGGAAACCAAGAGACTTAGAATTTGTGATGTATACATACGAGTGTTCTTTTAGATCGTTATATTATTTTATTGCGCAACGCGAAAATTATTGATTTGATTCCAATGAAATTTTGACACAGTATTAATACTGCGACGAGGATCGAGAACGCATATGTTTTGGAAAAATAATGTCAGTGGTGGTGCAGCAATAACAAAAAAAAAACAGCTCAAACTTTGTTTTTAAGCGTTTTAGGGGTTCTCGATAATTTTCCACTTGTTTTTGGATGAGGGTGAAATTGAGGCGGTAGGGGGGTGGGGGGTTGTAAAACTGATTTTTTTTTGTATTTATAATAGTTTGTCCATTGACCTGTGGAAGAAATACCTATCGGCATATTACACTTTTTTAGGTCTATCTGAACATTGGCTTGCCTATTACAGAAACTAATTTTTTGATGTATACATACGAGTTTTGCTTTATTTCGTTCTATATAAGCGAAAATTATTGAATTGATTTTAATGAAATTCAGAATTTAGTGCCGCAGCGAGAATGGAAAACGCGACTGTTTTTGAAAAATCGTGTCAGTGGCGGCGCAGCAATAATAAAAAAACTAAAAATATAAAAACAGCTCAAACTTCGTTCTTAGACGGTTTGGAGGCTCTTGATCGTTTCGAATCGACCAGTTGAAGCATGCAAAAAAAAAAACTGTGGCGTCCTAGTTCCTAAGGAGGGAGATGCAAGAAACTATTTACGAGAGTTTTTGCGTTGGATGTTTTTTTGCGGGCGGGTGGGCAATGATTTTGTTGCAAGGGGATTTCAGACTATAGCTTCACTTCACGCAATGGAATAATAATAAAATGGTATCATCATTATGTGTGGGAAGTACTGAGTCAATCAACTTGACTTCATTTTTTTACTTCCCACACCGATATGTGAGGGGAGTATTGTGATCGCGCAAATTTTAGATTTTGAGATATGACGTTTTTTGGGCGTTTTATGATGTCTACAGTACGAAAATCCACGTCACTCATTTCCGTCGGTCTGTCTGCTTTCTGCCGGTCTGTCTGTCTGTCTGTCTGTCTGTCTGTCGGGCTGTCGGGCTGTCGGGCTGTCGGGCTGTCGGGCTGTCGGGCTGCCGGGCTGTCGGGCTGTCGGGCTGTCGGTCTGTCTGTCTGTCTGTTGGTGTTTTTCTAACGTCGTAGTCTCAGTAACCGCTGCATGGATTGTGATGAAATTTGGGCAGCGATATGCTGTGGGGTCCTAGTAGATAACGCTGCTATACTTTTCAGAATCGGTGGACGGGCGGTAGAGTGATTATCAAAAAACCAAAGATTTCAAATATTCCTCAAACTTCGTTTTTATACGTTTTAGGTAGGTGTTCCTGATCATTTTCTACTTTTTTTGGTGGGGGTGAAATTGGGGTGGTTGGGGGGAAGGCGGTAAAACTGAAAAATGGCTGTCCTGATCTGCAAACAGAAAGACCTAGCGGCATAATACACTTCTTACGCCGGCGGGCGGCTGAGACGCCTATAGGACCTGCGGCAGCGACGCGGCCATTTGCTTTCAAGGGGATCTCAGACTGTAGTTTCATGCTATGGGAAAATAATGAAATGGTATCAATGTAAATGTGTAGAAGTACGGAGTCAATCAACTTGGCTTCATTTTTTTAAAGTTCATCTGAGCGTTGGCTTGCCTATTACAGAAACCATACGAGTTTTGCTTTATTTCGTTCTATGTTTATTGTGTAAAGGGAAAATTATTGAATCGATTTAAATGAAATTTTGACATAGAATTGACTGCCACGGCGAGAATGGAAAACGCGTCTGTTTTTAAAAATTCGTGTCAGTGGCGGCGCAGCAATAATAAAAAAACTAAAGATACAAAAACAGCCCAAACTTTGTTTTAAGACGTTTTGGAGGCTTCTGATCATTCCACGTCGTCCATTTGAAACACGAAGAAAAAACTATGGCGTTCTAGTTGCTAAGGAGGGAGACGCAAGAACTATTTACGAGAGTTTTTTTGGTGGATTTTTTTTGCGGACGGGTGTCATCATTATGTGTGGTAAGTACTGACTCAATCAACTTGACTCCATTTTTTAACACCAAAATCAGTTTGTTTGTAAGAACGCAAATGTTAAAAAGGTGCGCTATTCAACACGTGTAAATCAGAGGATTGAAAAAATCCAATCTACTAGTGTTTGTAGCGGCAACAAGATGGCGACGCGTTATTTTTGAAAGATGGTCGCCAAGCCTATGGGCTCATACACAGTGGGGAGGTTAGCATGCTTGCAACTACGTGCAGGTACCGCATGCAGGCTCACCTGCTCAACTGTGTGTTTCGACCGCTTACCAGCGTCGAAAGCCCGCTTGAACGCCTTTATAGTAACAGAAATTTAGTTTGTTACCTGGTTTCGTTTGTGTCGGTCGAAGATGAGTAACGATAAAGAGTTATTTGTAGCATCAGTGTTTGCGAAAACTCCTATTTGGGATAAAAGACACAAGCTGCACTATAACCGCACTGCGATAGAAAAATATTGGAAGGAAATAAGTGTGGTTATGAAAGTAGTTTATATACAATATTTATTTGGATATATTATTCATAAGCTTGGAACTGAGGTAATACATCAAGAAATTTTGTAGAAATGTGGTAGTGACAGATAAGATAAGCGAATCTCTGCAAAAAATTTAACAAAGATATCTCGAATTGTTTTGGCCTCATTTGAATGCATTTACTGGTAATTACGCCTAATCCATTTTCTAGCTCGAGATAATGGGGTATTAGGCATTTCTGTTCAAACTGTATCTTTTCCACCAAAAGGCTTCAAAAGAAGTCGTAAGAGTGGATATGCCTTGTCACTTGTTAGCACAAAAGCTAGTTAAATTGCTGTTAATATGATTTTTTATCCATTAAAATCCATCAATAAATTTTCGTGTAAATTGGAAAAACCTGCCTAATTGAATGATTGTTAATAACGTTAAAAATATTTATTATGTGTACATAATAATTAATACCTCGAAAATAACGCCATTATACGTCTTCATAACTGTAAAAAATTTCAGCTAGATAGGTTCGTTAGTTTACGAAATATCTTAATTGCTTATCACAGTGACTAATTGTTTGAACATTTTCGCTTGCCCAACCAATGTTCCCAGGATTATTTAATAAAGCAGAATGCTTGCATCGGAGATTGAGAGTCAAAGCAACTCATTTATGGTGAAATCGTGATTAAAGTCGTATAAAATGGAGTCACTGTTTTCTAAAAAACAAATTCAATAACTGTTGCGTTTATTGTCACATCTATTTGCAGTAAAGTTGTTAGGAGAGCTTATTAAAAAACCTTCAATTTGATAAAAAAATGATGTACGTCGGTACGAATAATATGAACGAACATAACATATTTCATTAACAAAATCATATCTCGGCTGCTTATAAACATTTGGAATGCAACTTATTAATTTATGAATTCTGCAATTTTCACACAACCATACATATATCGAACCTTAAACTGGAGCGCGCTGCAAAGATTTGCAATATCTCTGGTTCAAGACAACGTAGAACCTTTAGTTTTTCTTCATTGTGGGGTATCTCGTCGAGATATCAACGGGTCTGGGCCGCTTCTACTACTTTATAAGATCAGAAAATTCCTGTAAAAATGCCTCTTTTTATTTAACTTGCAATGTATGTACGCTTGTTGGGGTAGAATCTTGCAATTCAATTTTGAAGCAAATATATTCATCCGATTGAGCTGAAATTTTGTATACACGTTTAATTTGGATGACAATGCACGATACGTTATATGACGTCGTTCTAAATCCAATATTGGAATAGTTATTTAATGTATTTCTACAATATGGGTATGGGTATCCATATTGATATGAGAACGCCCAGTAGATGCTAAGGGGAATGACAATCTAATCAGAGGAATGTCATCACTGACATGATACAATAGTGATACACTACATCCACTGATGTCATTTTTAGTCAAACGTTGAATTTTGTTGTTAGAGTTTGGGGAAAATACTATTCAAAGCCCGCAAGTTGTTTTATCACTGCATGAACCTGACGACCTGAGAGAAGAGAGTTTTTGCATTTGGCGCTCAACTAGAGGCTTGCGGTGTGAGCAAGAATATGACAGCAGTCACAGGAGATTCTGGATCGAGTTGTACGAGTTCCTTTATACAACCTACGCAGTGGTCATCACCAGGTTGTATCAACCAGTATCAACGACGGCGACGGTGACGACATCGACATGAGGTTAGGGGGTAGCTAACGAACCGCTGATGCACCGAGCAACCACGAAGGGTAGACCGGACAGCCGGTGTATATGACTGTGACAGCGACGTAAGTGGTAAAGGAGATCCGTGGTAAGGAAGTTTTAAAGGAACATTTGGGGTGCTGACTTTGTGAAAGTAATAGGGATAAACTCGTGTTGTTAGTGGACTCTTATCACCGACACAGTTTTAAGGTTATGTTTAGAGTAGGTCTATATTTTTAGTTTAGTTTAATGTTTTCATGATGTCTAATAAGAGGAAATCTACGAAAACGAGTGGATGTCAGGGTAGCGCAAATCCTAAGTTAGAAACTGTCGTTCAAATGATGGCAAATAATATGTATTTTTAGATATAAGACGATGATGTGTTTTGTTTTAAGAGTTTGGGGAAAATATACTATTCAAAGTCGGTGAGTTGTTTTATCACTGCACGAACCTTGTTTACGACCTGAGAGAAGAGAGTCTTTGCACAGTGAAAGGGCTTGTTGAGAGTGACTCGAAAAACGGTATGACGTCATTCTAAATCAACTATGGTGGACCATCCAAGATGGTGAAATAGTTCTTTTTAATGGACTTCTGCAATATGGGTATCAGATAAAAGGGCTTGTCGAGAATAAATAAGAATTTTGTTTGATATAAATGCAAGTGGATAACTAAAAAGTAAAAAATAAATTAAAACAAAGACTTGTTTAAAAAAAGCTTTTTTTTAAAGGTTCTAAAAAAAAGAAAGTGAAATGTTCCCTTAGAATGTTAACTATCAACTTATAGCCTCATTATACACAATTTATATGATCATAAAAGCTTGTCGCGCGATATACTTGTGTAAATTAACTAGTACCTATTCAATTGACTAACTTGGTCTGCTAAGTTTAGGTGTGTTAAAATTTTAGTTTAATTGAATTCCTATAGGTACTTACGCAAACCTCGTGACAAGCTTTTGTGATCATATAAATTGTGTATAATGAGGCTATAAGTTGATAGTTAACACTCTAAAGGAACATTTTATTTTCTTTTTTTTTGAACCTTTAAGTTGTAACGAAATTTTTGTTAATTTCGTTACACGTCGTCTGTGACTCCTTTATAGATTAATTCTTCCAGAATGGTATTCTAGTGACAGGTAGATATCTGTTCCTCCCATATGCTTTGCCGTTACGCTATTGGAAGAACCCCTTTTCCGCGCCTATGGATACTGATCATACGCCTGAGATGTATTCTTTTTTCCCGATGGATATGGGGTATATGCAACCAGACTCGCATGTAGAGGTTGGGTTGGTAGTGAGCCGTTGGCGGCATCGCCTAATTAGGGGCCTGGTGTGATTGGTCAGTTGGCTATTAAAATTCGTGAACTCCCGAGAAGCGTTCGTGGTTTCCGTCGAAAAATCATAAATAGGCGTGTCCCTCCCTAGCTTCTTGCTTCTGCGTTGGCTTCTGCGTCTGCTTCTGGTCTCTCAACATCAACAGGTCGGTTCTATCCTTTTGGCCTTCCGCCATCTTTAATCCATGAACTAGTTACCATTTTCATTTTGTCGTGTGGGTCAACTTTGAAGTTTATTTACTCTCTTTTCGCGAGGTTTTTATTTGAAGTACCTAACACGGCAATTACTTGTGGAATTCCGCTATTTCGACATTTTGTTTGACTGCCATTGTTTCGCAGTGATTTCGTATTTTTGCTAGCATACCGTTGATATCGAACCTTTAGTATCTAAAATCGATATTGTTGATTTGATTTAGTTTCATTTTCGAGTTAGGTTGTGAACGCCATACTGTGTTATATGTGTTTTCAGCTCAAGTATGTGCATCTGCTTCCCGAAGGAACCGACCTGGTGCTGATGTCAATCTAAGGGAATACAGGCCCCCTTTTCCACCTGCTTCTGAGACCTTGGAAGGACTCACAGGGGTGTGACTACAAGCTGTTCCTGCTGCTTTGGATATAGAAGGTACGTAAAATTTGCTTATTTCAATTTGAACGCCATTTGGGCAGCTATCGAGCTATTTTACGTACTTTCGTATCTAGAGTTTGTAGTCACCTCCAAGTGTGACCTTCAGTCCGCTTTTTCTTTGTTTTTTTGTTTTGTTGCTCATTTGTACTTTTTTTTTGAGAGAGAGAGCGAGAGAGAGAGAGCACCTTTCTTTTTATTTGGTAGAGTCTGTGTAAAGATTGCTTAGTTATTGTTTCCGCCATTTTGGGCGGCTAGTGAGCACTTTTGCATAGGTGTCTAACCTTGTTCAGTATTGCCCCTTTCGTACATTTTTTGAGAGAGAGAGAGAGAGAAGCATCTTTCTTTATTTTGGTATAGTTTGATCGTTTTTGAGTGTGCTCACACACATTTTGCAAATTTTGAGCTGTAATTTTGCTGTACGAATTTGATAAATTCTTCCATCTTTACAACCGATACAGCCTGCCGATGTACATCTATGTGAGACTGAACGTACTCATAGATTTTTGTTTTTTTTTGAGCTATAGTTTTAGCAGTGAGAGTATTTGTTGAAGTATAGTTGCTCGTACCTTGCAACTACTATTCATGTAGTTTCAATTTTCTGGATTATTTGTGATATTTGATTTTGAGACATTTTAGTAAATATTTGTGGGCTTGATAATTTTTTTTTGTGATTGCATTACCTTTCAAGATTCTGAATTTTCTGGAGCACTAGAGCCAGCAGCAACTTAATAGAAACATAGCCTTGATTTCTTCTTAAATCAATTAAACTGCTTTGAACTTAAGTGGACTATAGCTTTGCTCACTTCAAGACTCATATTTTTAAGTTTTATTTTAAGTGTTAGACTTGAAAGGCCTATCAAGTATCTAGGTTAGGTGATACTTTGTTGATACGATATTGGTACCTTATTTTAAGATTATATTTTTTTTATATATGCAGATTCAATTGTGAACCATTGTGGGGAGATATCTGCTATAGCTTTGTGTTTAACTTTTAAGAAATTTAGTATAGAATTTAAGCAATTTGTAAGGGATCCTTGTTAAATTTAAGCAGATATTGTTTCAACTAAATTGTTGGGGAGGGGGCTTTTAATTGTTCAATTCAAAGCCAAGTAGTACGCCTGAGCTTGCATAACCTCCTACATCCTGGGGTCTTGCCATAGAGGGTCCAGACTCTAATCCTTCTTTTTTCTATACTTTGCATGACGGCGGCCGGAAGTGGTAGCCGAGCCAAAACCAAACCCAGATACCCCTCAGCCTAAAAGGGGGAAGTCAAAGAGTAGGGGTCAGGGCCAAAGGAACCTGAAGAGGCTGCCAGTCATCAAAGGGGACCCTCTGAAGGAGCTGTTAGAAGGAGCCCACAAGCTGACCCAGGAGGAGAAGACAACCTCGTTGAGCAAGCCAGGTTGTATCGCTCACTTAAGCCAGCAGTCCCCTTTTACCACTGTAAATAAGTCACCACTCACTATTCATTTAGTTTATATTTTAGCAATCAATATACTTGTTACTGTTTAATTCTCTTTTGAATTTTTTTTCTACTCCCATCCCTTCAGTGTTTCTGGAGAGGTTGGGCAATTTCACTAACTTCCTTGGAGTTTGGAGGTGAAAACTCCTGGCGCCCTTTTTCTTGAAGTTTTTGAGCTTTTAGAGTAATTTCGCGTTAAAAGTTAGTGATTTTGCCTGACATCTCTTATAAGAGGAAAAGAGTAAGTTGCCAAGGATTCACGACCCACCGTAAGTAAACTGAGCAGCCCAAAGGCACCCCAGTTCTGCCAGCTTGAAGGTCTCAACTTAGTTGGGACTTTCAATCTAGCTTTACAAAGTAAAAGCTTTTTTTTAAAAGTCTTTTTGTTTAAATTTATTATTATGTAAGCTTTGGATAATAGAAATCTTGACATACTTTAACTATGTCTGATGTTCGATATGTTGGTTAGTTTCAAAACTTGATATTAAAAAGTGGGCTGTTTAACGATAACAAGTTTGAATGAGAAATGTGTATCAAAATATAGTATAAATATGGTAAAGGGATGGTTGAATTAAAACATAAAATATACGAGGCAACAAATTGAGCATTTAATGATAGTATAATGATCTTGTAACGGGCTGACCAGCACAAAGGATCATCGCTCCGACACGGGAATTCCCACTGAACCCTGCGCTGAACTTATTCATACTTTATCAGATGTCTTTTAGTAAATCTAAATATAATGCATAGAACTTTTATCCTTTGTTAAGACTAATACCGATTATATTCACGTTTGCCTTTACTTTGAATGTTATAATGTTTTGTTTATTATTAGTGATATTATTTGTTTCAATGTAATTGTTTTGACGAAGGTAAACTCATTTGACTGCAAATTTTTATTAGTTACTTAAGATGATATGTAATGGTTCGTATGAATATTTTCACATTAAATTATTGTATTACAAATATTAAACTGAAATATATTAGTAAGTATAAACAATTATTTATATCAAAACTTTTATTCATTATCCAGTCAAACTTATCGATTTTTTAAGAGGCTCGGCATCTCCATCATTATTCGACATTTCTTCAAAAACTTCGTCATCAACTTCATCCTCTATTTCCCCATCATTAACGGTCACTGACAAGATTCAAACAATTTGGTTCGTCATATTAATTTTTGCAATTTAAACAAAGGGCTGACAGTTCAACCCATGCTTACAACATACAACCACATTTTCCAGTTTTAAAACCAGCGGTACCCCGCAGGGGGTATCTTCGTTTGAAATCAGAAGCTTATTCTGGTTTTAAGGGAACATACATGGGGAGCGTCGCCCCCACTGCCCCAGGCAGGGAGTTCGGGGTTTGGCAGTTTTTAATATTCTACCTAACACTGAGCTTAAGTCTCTCCTTAACCTTACCACGTCCTATCCTTCCACACACCAACCCCAGGAGTAAACCTGTTTAAAAATCCGTAACCCAAGGTGTCATACGATCCGTGCCGAGGGGTGAATGGCTCTACGGTAGTGAGTCTCGAACGGAGTACTCTGGATACCAGGCGCCCTCCAGTTTTAGATAGCCTTCTTATGGCATTCTGGGCTCTGCTGTAAGTGACAGTCTTTCCCAGGTACTCCTGGGATCTGAATAAATATAATAAGATCAGCCTCAGGTGGTGATGGCCCACCTAAAACCCCATCAAATAGTCACCACGCTGGCAAGGAAGTTCCGGCCATGTCAGCTGGTCCAAGTAGTATGAGAAATGAGACGACGGGACCTGTCTCGGTTCATCCTCATTAAGAAATTAGAAGGAGATTTCTCCAGAGTTAGTCCATTCGTAATATCCAAAACACTGTACGGCCTTATCGGCGAGACAAAAAATGTTACTAAAACTAAAGAAGGTTTATTAATTGAAATCAAATCGAATGCCCAATCTGAAAGGCTCCTCAGAGTTAACCGTTTTAATGACTTCGATGTGAATGTTATACCCCACACTACGTTAAACACATCAAGAGGGATAGTTTACTGTAAAGACTTGCTAAACTGTTCGGTAGAAGAAATACTAGATGGTACCAAAGATCAAGGCATTATAAATGTGCAGCGAATCAAAGCTAAAAAGGACGGAGTACTTACAGACACTCCAAATCACGTCGTCACCTTCAACACCCCCAAGCTGCCAGAAAAAGTCAAAATAGCGTTCTATAGCCTTCCTGTCCGACCTTACATACCACCCCCACTTCGTTGCTTCAGATGTCAACTATTCGGACATACAGCATCCAGATGTAACGGAAGCCAAGTCTGCGTTTGTGGTCAACCTATTCATGAGGGATCACCATGTCAACAGCCTATCATATGCGTGAACTGTGATGGCCCACATTCTGCTAGAGCCAAGTCGTGTCCGAGATACAAAACCGAATACGCCATTCAAAAACTCAAGGTTACAGAAGGACTGTCCTACATGGAAGCAAAGACACGCGTCACTATCCCGACACCTACAGCTGGAGTATCTTACTCCCAAGTAGCGCGAGTAGCAACACCAATCAATAACCCTCAGAACATACTTGCTGAACGTAAGTTCGGCAATATTTGAAGTAATCTAAAGATTGCTGAAATTGTGAGAACGACACTAGAATCAAGTTTGAGTATGATTTTCAGTATTCCTTCTAGTAGACCTCGTTCTGTATCAATATCTTCATCTGTTACAAATGAGAGGAGGTCCGTACCTCCACCAACACAAGAAAAGCGAAAGAGAGACTCTCAAGCTGCCTCAGAAGACTCTTCTTGTGATGATCTAAACTTAGACAGAAGTAACGTCTTCTCTCAGCCGCAGTCTTCTGGCACTCGCTCACCCAGGAAACAAAAAAAAGGTTGGCCTAAAGGTAAACCAAGAGGCTCAAGAGACACCAGCACTCAAAGAAAGTCAGAGCAGCCTGATCAGGCCAGCCAAGAGCTAGATACTAGTCAGTCAACCAGCTGTGATAATAAACCAGTCACCTAATAACTACTGTGATATTTATCTGTGATATGTACCTGTTATTGCAGGTCTATCTTATTGTCTGATTCTTCTTTATTTATTTACTGGTTTATTTATTTCTTTGTTCATTTGCTTATTTATTTATTTATTCAATTATTTATATTTTATACATATGTATGTATTTGTCTTTTCTCAATTCTCCCTATCAATTTATATCTAATTTTAGTGCAAGTAACCATCTTGCAATAATTTATTATACATATAATGCAAAGCATTATTCAGTGGAACTGTAATGAATGTACTTCACACATAAATGAGCTCCGTATTATGTTAAGGGAGTACGACCCCTTTTGTGTAGCATTACAAGAAACTCACTTTAAACCAGGTTATAATTTTTCACTGAGAGGATTTAATACATTCCGATAGGACGTGGTACCAGATCGCAGAGCTAGAGGTGGTGTGGCATTGCTTCTGAAGCAAAACGTAATAGCCCTTGAAGTGAACCTAAATACCTGCCTACAAGCTGTTGCCGTAAGAATCGAGTCACCCATAGTAGCTACGTTATGTAGTATATACTTACCCGATGGTGCTTGGCACGTTGATCAACTTCGCAACTTCATCTCGTCACTTCCATCACCGATTATTTTAATGGGTGATTTCAATGCACACTCCCCTCTATGGGGATCAATTCGAAGAGACATACGAGGACGAACTATAGAAGAATTTATTGACTCTTCCAACCTTGTTCTACTGAATACAGGCTCCCCTACGCACTTCGCAGTGCGAACAGCTGGGTGTTCAGCCATAGACCTCAGTATGCGCTCCCCGCAGCTCGCAACCAGAATAACCTGGACGACACTCGACGACTTAAATTTCAGTGACCATTTCCCCATTGCCATAACGACCGATGTCGCCAAAAATTTCCACCCGTCACATAAAAGATGACTAACTGAAAGAGCAGACTGGAATAAATTCTCATCTTGCGCGTCTAATCTAACGGTGCCAGAAGATGTCAATGAGGCGGTAGATCTTATTACTGAAGCTATCAAAGGCGCAGCCAAAGACAGTATCCCTATGACCTCTGGAACTACCTGTAACAAGGCCGTCCCGTAGTGAAACGACACTATCAAGGACGCAATTAGGAAGAAGAAGTCTGCCCTAAATGCATTTAAACGAAGACCTACAACAATCAACATGATTGAATTCAAAAAGCTTCGTGCGAATGCACGTAGGCTTATTAATGAGGCACAAAAGAGGTCATGGGAATCGTATGTTTCCTCAATAACCTCTGAGACACCTATAAGAGAAATGTGGAAAAAAATCAACATTATCTCAGGGAGAAAACACTTCAGATATCCCAGTGCTCTGAAATTGCCTGGCTCAGTCATAGAAGATATGCCTGGTATATGTAACGCCCTTGCAGACCAGTTCGAGCACGCTAGTAGTACTGCAAATTATGAGGAAGCATTCCAGCGATTGAAGCTAACCTCCGAAGAACTGGGTTTAGACTTTCACTCTCCAGTAACACTATCGTACAATATCCCTTTCTCCTACGAAGAATGTGAATTTGCGCTGGAAAACTGCAAGGATTCTGCGCCAGGTGTAGACACCATACCATATTGTATGATCCGACATCTCCCAAAATCTGCAAAAACTCAAATATTACATACATTTAACAAAGCTTGGGATGCTGGAATCTAGCCAGATGCTTGGAAAATAGCGATAGTGATACCGATATTAAAAGAAAATAAAGAGCTTATTTCGCCCAACACCTATCGCCCTATATCGCTAACCTATTGTCTGGGCAAGCTCTTTGAAAGGATGATCAGCTACCGTCTCGTCTGGTACCTAGAACATAACCAGCTAATTTCAAGGCACCGACTTGGTTTCAGGCAGCACCACTCAACGGTTGATGCACTTGTGCATCTTGAGGATGCAATCCAAGACGCATTTATTGATAGACAACACCTAACAGCAGTAATATTTGACTTGAGGAAAGCCTTTGACATGACGTGACGGTTTGGAATCCTTAGACAACTCCATGAATGGGGCTTGCATGGTAATCTTCCTAAGCTCATACAAAGCTTCCTGTCATATCAACTCTTTCAAGTACAGGTTGGCAATACTAGATCAACAATCAGAAATCTGGAAAACGGTGTTCCACAAGGGTCTGTCCTGAGTGTGCCACTATTTATTGTGGCCATAAACTTCCTAGTGGAAAGTACTCCTAGGAATGTGCAGTCTATTCTATACGTGGATGACCTATGTATCTTTTCCAGTACCTCGGTAACTTTACACACCTCCAAGAAGAAATCGATAGACTGGACTTGGAAGCCAAAAATAGAGGCTTCTCCTTCTCACCGACGAAGACATCTTGCATTCATTTCTGTAGGCTCCACAAAGATCACTTTCAAGTCACCCTTAACCTCCAAGGACAAGTAATAGAAAACAAAACCTCAGTGAAATTTCTAGGTATTGTTTTCGACCACAAATTGTACTGGAAAGACCACATACAATATGTAGTGACTCGCTGCAGAAAAAGTTTAAATCTGATGAAGTGTGTCGGCAGTATCAGATGGGGTGCAGACCGTGAAGTCCTAATCAGATTGTACAAAACCCTTGTTGAGTCTCGAATAGACTACAGAAGAGTCGTATACAATTCGGCGAGAAAGACCAAAATCAAAGAACTTGAAAGGATACAACTAGCAGCCCTAAGGACTGCCACATGGATGACTGGAGACAAATTATTACAGTACCAATACTAAAACCAGGCAAAAATCCAGATGTTGCCGATTCATACCGGCCTATATCACTCCTTTCCTGTATATATAAAACCCTAGAAAGAATCATTAAACACCGGATAGAATGGTATCTCTATACTAAAGATCTTTTACCATCGTCACAATTCGGATTCAAGAAAGGATATGGAACCATAGATGCGGTTTCTCACATAGTAACAGACATTCAAATTTCATTCTCTGAAAACGGATATTTAGGAGCCGCTTTTTTGGACGTTAAAGGTGCCTATGATTGTGTGGATTTGATGTTGTTGAGAGAAGAAATTAAGAAATATTGGCATTCCATCTAACGCTAGTTCTGCACTTATAAAATTCTTCCTCGA
This sequence comes from Callosobruchus maculatus, assembly GCA_951848785.1. Lineage (NCBI taxonomy): Eukaryota > Metazoa > Arthropoda > Insecta > Coleoptera > Chrysomelidae > Callosobruchus > Callosobruchus maculatus. The sequence goes on from CATOUR010000103.1 coordinate 1,187,866, forward strand.
CAGAACTATATATGTGAGATCAAAAAGTGGAGTATTACTTGGACCTCGGAAAATTTCTGTGGGACTACCGCAAGGCTCAGTGCTATCACCCGTGCTTTTCAATATTTATACAAGGGACATTCACATGAGTAGAATTAACTATTCTATTGTACAGTACGCTGATGACTTTGCAATATACACTAAAAGCAAAAAACAACAAAACTGTATAGAAAAACTGTCAGATAGTGTTTTAAATATTACTCATCAAATGGATGCGCTAGGCTTCACACTGTCATCACAAAAATCTACTGTGGTTTTTTTCACGAGACACAATCTGCAACCGGTTGAAAATTTGGATATCGGTGGAACGGTATTCCCTGTCACCAGATCCATAACGTATTTTGGTGTTACCTTGGATAAAAAATTGTCATGGCAGCCACACATCGAACAAATAATCAATAAATGTACCAAAGGTCTCAACTTCTTGAAAATGATTCGGCGAACTTGGTGGGGAGCGGATCCCGAAACTGCTTTAATGTTTTACCGCTCATGTATCAGATCTATTATCGATTGCGGGTGCACCTTGTATGGATCTGCAAGTAATAATCTAATGCGACGACTGGACGCCCTACAAAATACCGCGTTGCGACTATGCTTAGGAGCAATGAAGTCCACACCAATTGAACCATTAAGAGTAGAAAGCAGGGAACCACCTCTACAACTAAGAAGACAACTACTGTCCAAAAAACAAATTCTAAAAGCAGAAACAAAGCAAGACCAGATAATAAAGCATATCAACATTTTGAACACCCACGATCTTACAGATAAATACTGGCAAAAAAAACCATCTCCACCTCTCTGTGATGCCATCAGGAAAACCAGATTGGATATTGCAAAACTACAGAAATTCCAAATTCCTCGTAGTACAGAAGACTTCTTTATATCTTTAAATAAATACACTGTCACCGTACCTGACTATTACAGAAACTCAGCTCATGTGGGAGAAAAGTGCTTAACGGAAATACTGGCTTAATACTCAGGATACACAAAGATATTTAGTGATGCATCCAAAAGTAGTGAAGGAACAGGGTGCGCCTTTTTCGTTGATCCTACTAGACAGTCCGCGAAATTCAAACTGCACATGCACACCTCAATTTTCACAGCCGAAGCCTTAGGTATCCTGAAGGCGCTTGAATTCATAGAGTGTAAGGTAATTACCAGAGCAGTTGTGCTATCAGATAGCTTGTCTGTCCTGCAGAGTGTAGCTATGCCTCTGGATATAAATAGTGCTTATAATAACCCATACACTATGCAAATTAAGCTATACTTGAATAAGCTGGAGCAAAAAAAGTTCAAGATAAAATTGATATGGGTGAAGGCTCATATCGGCATTAAATATAATGAAACTGTTGATGAGTTAGCTAAAGAAAGTATTTCATCGGGGGAAACTCTGGATCATAACCTTCCCGTTGATGAACTTATAAATATGCAGAAAAACTTACACAATCGGACTGGGCAGAAAGGTGGGTTGAATACAAAAGAATACACTCAAATAGATATGTACTGGTACAACCAGAAATCCCTAGAACGCTCTGGTTCAGCGATTACAAATACAGCAGGAAAAGTGTGACAACCCTGATAAGGATAAAATTTGGACATGCATGCTACCCCGAACATCTATTTCGTATAGGTGTGGTCGACTCAGACTTATGCACAAGCTGTAATGAAATTGGAACCATCGATCACCTATTTTTTGGCTGCCAAAGGACAAAGGAAGAATCTGAATATCTGGTTAAAAGACTTATCGATTTGAATGTACAAACACCTTTCAACTTATTGCATCTAATGTCTCTGCATAGGAAAGACATCTACGATTGCATATTGCAATTTGTACACTCCAGTAGGATAGATCTATGAACACTTTGCGACCCTTTGTTTCACTCCTATTTGTTACTGCACCCTCCTATCCGTGGCCTACCTGTTTGTGTACAACAAGCCGCCCTGACCGGCCCCTGTGGCGTGAAGAATGTAACCTTGTTAACTACCGATGTCCCTCATTCCTTTTGTGCGTGTAATGAAAAACAAACTTTACTAACCATAGCTAATGCTAACATACTTAAGCTAAAAACTCAGTGGCTGGCTACATGAACCGTATGTTCTAATGCCAAAAAAAAAAGGACTGCCACAGGAGCTTACCGAACAAGTCCTTCGTGTGCCGTACTCTGCGATGCTGCCGTAATGCCTCTGAATCTGAGAGGAAGTATGCAAACAGTTAGTTACATTACGAAAATAAAATCCCTTCCACGACATTTAAATTCGGACATACTTGATAATGAAAATCCATATGCAAATCGTCCCACGTACACACGCCCGACTAGAATCCGCAGCCTAGAATTCGAACATGAAAATAATATTATTACAGGTGAAGTCCTACCTAGAGTAACTTCTGAAATTCCACCTTGGACACGGACACAACCCGCTATAAACACTAGGCTCTCAGTACTTCCCAAAAGTAAGACACCCCATCATATTCTCCAATCCTTATTCCAGCATCATATATCATCATATAACGATCACCTTTTTATATATACAGATGGCTCTAAGACAACGACTGGAGTAGGAGCTGAACAGTCAATGATAACTCCTATACGTGGACGCTGAACACCATTACAAGTATATTTACGTCGGAGGCCTATGCCATCTGGCAAGCCTTGCTCTATTCTGCTCTCTCCCCATATAACACCTGCCTAATATTATCAGATTCTTTGAGTGTACTGGAAGCTCTGGGAAACATCTTCACGAACGATGAGAGAATAGAACGGATTCTACATCTAAATACATCGCTGGACAAGGATGGCAAGACGGCCCACTTTATGTGGGTACCAAGCCATATTAATGCACCTGGCAACGAACTTGCAGATGCAGCTGCTAAAAGAGCATCACATACTCCTCCAGATGAGGGTATTCCTACCCCAGTAACGGACTGCTTAAACCATATAAAGAACACTGTAAAGCAGTTGTGGCAAATCCAGTGGGACCAATATGATGGGCACTTAAGGACTATTCAGCCAAACGTAGACAAATGGAGCTACCCTAGGAGTCTGAATCGTAGACAACAGTCAGTGCTATGCCGTCTGCGCATCGGACATTGTAAACTGACACACTCGTATCTACTATCCGGCGACTTAAGACCCAGGTGTGCAGTTTTTAATGTAAGACTAACTGTAGAACACCTCCTAATTGAATGCCAGCTGCATAGTGATACTCGTCTAGAACTACGCATGTCCCGGAATATAAAAACCCTCATCACAGAAGAATGGAAAAAGGTCATAATATTTCTGATACAAATAAATACACTCCCCGCAATATAATGACTAGTAGTCACCACAATAATATATAAACACCACGACTGCGGCTAATAACCATATCAGTTGATGCCGCTGAAACAAAACAAAAAAACCAGTGGTACATCTGCTTACATTTTGTTTAAATGTACGTTCTGGTATCAAAGTATTCAGTTTGACTGAATAATTAATAAACGATTTGACGTAAAATACTAGTTTATAGTTACTAATAGATTGATGTTCAATATTTGTAGAGCAATAAGTTTCAGTGAAAATGTTCATATAAGCCATTGAATATAAACTTAAGTAACTAATGAAAATCGCCTACCAAATTTAATTACCTTTATCAAAACAACTACATTGAAAATAATAATATAAATAATAATAAAGAAGGACAGTGCAAACATTCTCACATTCAAAGTAAAATCAAACGTGAATATAAACTAATCCTAGCGGAAGATGGAAGTTATGTGCATTATATTTAAATTTACTTAAAAATAATAAGTCAGTTACAACAATAATACAATTTTAAAAATGAATATAACACGTTTGAAAAATAAAGTATAAATAACTTACTTGAAATGGAAAGAAAAACCGTGACATAGTTAAAGTATATCAATATTTCTATTATAAAAAAGTTTACAGAATAAAAATAGTCATTTTTCCCGGAATTTTCCGATTTTACAGAGTAGTGAAAATGATCCAGATGTTGATATCTCGACGAGATACCCCAAAATAAAGAAAACTATGAAGCGTCTACGTGGTCTAGAACTGCCAATAATGGGCAACATTTTGAACCCTTATTGCATGTTTCCTATACCGTGTCTAGATGCGACTGGTCAATCTTTGTAAAATACTCTTTTTCTTGTCTGTTTTCACTGTACGATGCACTGGTGTGCTTGACTGCGTGCGAAACCAGCGCCGGCCTGCTTCTACCTGCGAGGGGACTCGGCGTTGGCCAACGCTGCTAACTGCCGCTACTGTGCACGCCTACTATGGGTTATCTATACCTCACAGAAAAATGTCTTTGTTTGATATAATTATATAAATCCTTCTTCTGTAAATATTCGTAACAGAAGCTGAAAAGTTTTCCCGCCTTCTCCCCTCGTATCGTCACCACCGTCAACCGGAACATAACCGGATCGATATCTGAACTGTGGTTGTAGCACGCGCTTACCAGTCTCCAGCGCTCTATCGATGAGTGAACAATATCTTTCCGCGACGGTCTTAACCTCAAAATCACACGTTTCCACTATTTAATCATTCCAATAAAATGACCGTGACCGCATCATCGACCATTGACACAATCGGATCAGTCCGGGTTTTATTCGCCAATCGAACAGGAATGGATATAGTGCTTCTCTGGGGCATCATTTAATGATCCCAAACATATTTCCTGCATGAAATGATTCCGTCTAAGTACTGTGATCCTCCTTCTTCCAGTAAGAGCAACTTCACTATTTTATCCACTTTTTTCGAATGTTGCTGCTTGTTTCTTTGGCTTCTCTTCTCTCTCTTTCTCATTTAATATATTTTAATTTGACGTTGCTTTATTATTACAAATTTTATGTCATTACATACACTCTTTATACTATATAAAACATGCTATACAAAAAGTCAAATAATAATAATTATCCAGGGTGGGCCAATAGTGCGTGGACGGAAGATTGTGGGCTTACTAAAAAATATTTCAAAAATGTCACTTGATCATGGTAGGGATCCTTGAGGGCTATAACGTAAAAATATTTTCACTTACATTTTTACGATTATACAGGGTGATTCATATCAAACTTACATTTTTTTGAATGGAATCGCTTATATATTATTGCATATTTGGATTCCTTGGTGAATTCTAGTGTGACTTCATGTATCATACATGGAACTTTAAATGAACTGTTAGGGGCAAATTACCAATTTTGGTATAAGTAGGTGTCAGAAAAAAATTGAATATTGCAGCGATTATAAAACTTAGAAGGCCACGACTTTGCGGTACGACTAAGCATGAAATGCGTCAGGTCAGACGGCTAAATTTCAATTCTTTTTGTACTTGGAGAAATCAGTAGATTAATTAAGAAATCAGTAGATTAATTAAGGAAACGTCAATCACAGATAACTTGATTTTTTCAAATAGGAATGCCTATTTTGGTTTAAAGAATCAAATGTAAAATATTTTATTACCTTTGTATAGCATTCTCGATATCAATCTTTCTTGGTTTTCATTTTATTTCAAATTTTCAGTCAAATCGGTGTTTTTTAATGTTCCTGCGTGGAAGCAACCTAGCAGGCCATGAAAAATGAACAAAAGCCCGTAAATATGGAAGAAACCTACTAACTAGTAGAAAGATGCAAACTAACTGGAGTAACGAGGCAAGATTATGAAAAATTCCTTACAACATATTAGCTCTAACCAGAAACAATAGCGGTAACAAGAACGCTCATCTTTCACAGCCTACTAGCTATTAGCCAATTTCCAAAGTCAGTAAAAAACATATTTGATCAAAGGAAAACTACTAGTGACTGTTGCTGGCAGTAGAATATCTATGTTTTCTGAACACATTTTGACATTTAATGATACCTCTGACTGGAACCCTTCAAATTCTTCAGTGGGTACTTCTACTTATTAGCAAAATCGCGGAAAATGAAACTTGAATTGCAGTCTGTTTGAATTGTAGAACTTAATTTAGTTTGTAGAAAACTACATGAAATAGCAATCATTTCAATACATGTTCAGTCTAGAGTTTTCGGAAATGACGGATGGGCATTCTAGAATGTCGTCTCGGTCTGTCTGTCGGTCTGTCTGTCGGTCTGTCTGTCGGTCTGTCTGTCGGTCTGTCTGTCGGTCTGTCTGTCGGTCTGTCTGTCGGTCTGTCTGTCGGTCTGTCTGTCGGTCTGTCTGTCGGTCTGTCTGTCGGTCTGTCTGTCGGTCTGTCTGTCGGTCTGTCTGTCGGTCTGTCTGTCGGTCTGTCTGTCGGTCTGTCTGTCGGTCTGTCTGTCGGTCTGTCTGTCGGTCTGTCTGTCGGTCTGTCTGTCGGTCTGTCTGTCGGTCTGTCTGTCGGTCTGTCTGTCGGTCTGTCTGTCGGTCTGTCTGTCGGTCTGTCGGTCGGTCTGTCTGTCGGTCTGTCTGTCGGTCTGTCTGTCGGTCTGTCTGTCGGTCTGTCTGTCGGCCTGTCTGTCGGTCTGTCTGTCGGTCGTTCTGTGTGTCGGTCTGTCTGTCGGTCTGTCTGTCGTTCTGTGTGTCGGTCTGTCTGTCGGTCTGTCTGTCGGTCTGTCTGTCGGTCTGTCTGTCGGTCTGTCTGTCGGTCTGTCTGTCGGTCTGTCTGTCGGTCTGTCTGTCGGTCTGTCTGTCGGTCTGTCTGTCGGTCTGTCTGTCGGTCTGTCTGTCGGTCTGTCTGTCGGTCTGTCTGTCGGTCTGTCTGTCGGTCTGTCTGTCGGTCTGTCTGTCGGTCTGTCTGTCGGTCTGTCTGTCGGTCTGTCTGTCGGTCTGTCTGTCGGTCTGTCTGTCGGTCTGTCTGTCGGTCTGTCTGTCGGTCTGTCTGTCGGTCTGTCTGTCGGTCTGTCTGTCGGTCTGTCAGTCGGTCTGTCAGTCGGTCTGTCTGTCGGTCTGTCTGTCGGTCTGTCTGTCGGTCTGTCTGTCGGTCTGTCTGTCGGTCTGTCAGTCGGTCTGTCAGTCGGTCTGTCTGTCGGTCTGTCTGTCGGTCTGTCTGTCGGTCTGTCTGTCGGTCTCTCGGTTTGTCGGTCTATCTGTCGGTCTGTCTGTCGGTCTGCCTGTCGGTCTGTCTGTCGGTCCGTCTGTCGGTCCGTCTGTCGGTCTGTCTGGTCAGGTCTGACAATTTTGGAAATCGGTACATTGGCGGACAGGAAAAGCAAAAAACGAAAAATTTCAAATATTCCTTATACTTCGTTTTTTGGCATTTTAGGGGATCCCTACCATTTTCTACTTTTTTTTGGGTGAGGGTGAAAGTGGGGTGCTGGGGAGGTGGGGGGTTATAAACCTGAAAAATTTGTTGTATTCATAATGGGGTGTCCTTTGACCTGAGAGAAAAAGGCCTAGCGGTATAATACACTTTGTTAGATCCATCCGAACATTGCCCTGTCTATTACAAGAACCAAGGGACCAAGGGACAATTTTCCGATGTATATGTATACATCATACGAGTATGGTATGTATTTTATAATGTGGAAACTACTGAATTGATGTTAATGAGATTTCGGCACAGCATTACTACTTTGACGAGGATGGAAAACGCGTATAATTTTTAGAAATCGTCTCAGTGGCGGCGCAGTAATTTTAAAAAAACTAAAAATATGAAAACAGCCCAAACTTCGTTTTTAGGCGTTTTAGGCGTTCCTGATCATTTTGTACTTTTCTTTGGGGGTGCTTGGGGGGTGGGGGGTTTTAAAACTTAAATTTTTTTGTATTCATAATAGGCTGTCCATTGACCCGTGAAGGAAAGACCTAGCGGTTAGTACACTTTTTTAGGTCCATCCGAACATTGCCTTGCCGATTACAGGAACTAGGGGACTTAGACGATGTATACAAAGTACATACGAGTATTAGTTTAGATCGTTCTGTATTGCGTAACGTGGCAACTTTTGGATTGACTTTAATGACATTTTGATACAGATCTATTACCGTGACGAGGATGGAAGACGCGTATTGTTTTTGGAAATCGTTTCAGTGGCCGAGCGGCAATAATAAAAAAATAAAAATATAATAAAAAATATTTTCAATTTTTTTGGGTGGGGGTGAAATTGGGGTGTTCGGGGGTGGGGGGTTGTAAAACTCAAAAATTTGTTGTAATCATGATAGATTGTCCATTGACCTGTCAAAGAGTGCACAGTAAAATAACACACTTTTTTGCGGTCGGGCGAGCGATGATTTAATTGCAAGGTGATCTAGACTATAGCTTGATGCTATGGGAAAATAATAAAACTGGTATAATTGGAATGTGTGGAAAGTACTGAGTCAATCAACTTGACTACATTTTTTTATATTGTTTTCATAATATGCATGCCTTTCATGTCGATTATTTCATATTGGTACTTAGACCCAAATTTGAATCTGTCTTTAGTTCTTGTTTTACAACTGTATTAACATGTGTTGCCACCAAGGACGTTAAAACAATAGGGGGACGCAGCATGTCACAGTCTATCCTGTATTAATGGTGAAGCCAAAATATTTACGTCTGCGCTTTCTTTTGTTTTCTGTGAAATTGTTGAAGTTATCAAAATGCAGTGCAGTGCATTTTTCTGGGGTATCACAACAAAAAATAATAAATCACCATAAGTGGAATTGTATCTGTATACCGGGTGTCCCAGGATTTCCTTGACATGTGATATTTTCGCTTAATCCATGAAATCGTAAACATAAATTAATTAAAACATGTGTGGAAAATATTTTTTTATTTTCATGAATCAACTAATAAAAAAAACGTGACAACAAGACTAAGTGCAAAAACGTGAAAAAGTTTTATGGCTACATCGGGCCGTGCCAACCTCGTGTGCAGGGTGTGCCCCGCACACGGGCGCCAAAATTAACGATAAATTGCAGTAGAGGCATAAAAAGTAAGGCACTACGATAATTAAATTCAAGTAAAGAATTTATTTTTCCAGGCTTTGTGGATTGAAATTTGAAAAAACAAGTTAGGGGTGGATTCCAGCGGTTTAAGTAAGACAAAAATGGTTCATAAGCAAGGAATGATAGGTCATTCACTACCCTTAAAACACCCACTTACTTTTCTTTTTTATCCGTTTTTGTTACAAAAATATCAGGCATCAAACAAATCATCATTTCGTTTGTCTTATGCTTATGATTTTACGGAAAAAATAAGTTTGCATATAAAATTAAAGGTACCGCAAGATTTAAAATAAAATGGGGATCTCATTTATGTAGGAAAACCTATGGGGTGCTATTTGAAAAAAAATTGGGGGTGAGTTTTAGGGGTTGATGTACAAAAAAAAATGTTTTGAATGCAAGGTATAATAGACCCTATAGTACCTTCAAAAGTACCACTCAGTACAGTTTTGTACTTATACCTTCGAATAATTACTTTGACATCAGGAGTATACTGTTTTGGTATTTTTTGAGGTTATAAAGACATCAGAAATCAAATTTATCATTGTAATTCGAAAAAGAATAATTTACTAAGTCATACAACCATTAGGTAGCATCCGAAATATGTTAGCTAGGTACGGTTGAGTCGTACTGCCATTTGAAATAATAAAAAAATATATAGTACTAAATCACGTTTACAGATAAAAGTTTTATAAAGCCATACTCTGTCATGCTCAAAAGTAAAGACTATCATGAAGTAATTTTTATTATAACAAACTGTATTGATAGAAATACATAAGTACCTAAGCATTGCATGCATGTGCTCCGTTTGCAGTAGTTTTTAACCATTATTTTTGGCAAAGAAAATGATTACAACTTTATTTCAAAGAAAAATATTAGTGGCTCGAAAATCAGTAGGTAAATTGGAAGTTACTACCTTATTAAATCACGTCAAATTAAGTGTATAAATTTTTAAAGTAGCAGACAGGCAGTGAACAATTATGTGTTTTTCCGATAAACTTTAAAATTTTCATTAAAATCAGACTTCCCAGTTATCGAATTTGCAAGTATATCGACAGCCTTCACATAAACAAATAGTAACTGTGGCAACAATTATTTTATTCATATTTGTACACAAATTAAAATTCGTTTACACACATGTCATGTAACCAATAGTAATAAAAAATGTTTCTCTTATTTAAAAACAACTTTTTAAGTATTTTTAATGTACATGTATATTTTAAATTTCATTTTAATTTTCGCAACATATAACGTATGTATATTAATTTAAATTACATAATTAGCTTGTGCCCCATTCTTTGGCATCCTACCATTATTTATTCTACAAAGTAGTCACAGTCACAGTAGGATTTATGTTGGGAAGCGTATAGCTTACATAGCTCTTACACTCGACTGCTTGGATCACTAAAAACAAAACAAAAAAGAAAAATAAAAATTCAACATCAAACACGTCATACGTCGATGTACTGCAAAAAGTGATAGGTCTAAAATCGACGGTTAGACGTTTTTGGTACTAAACGGCGATAAATGATTTTGTCCAAGTCACTACTCGAATTTTTTGCCAGTTTGGTTAACAGCTCGTTTTGACTAAGTCTAATATGTCCAATAAAGTAGCAGGTAAAACGATCAACTTCACTACATTGTGAGACATATCACGTAAAAGTGACCATCTTAACTATCACAGCTGGAATAAATCCCTCCCTGTAGAAAAGAACTAGAAAAGCAATGCCCCGGAACCAAACTAGATCTGATTCAGTATTCTAGATTTAAATGTGATTGATTATGTTTATGTTTCTTATTTCAAGAAAATTAAAGTTTATTTTGACCAAGTCAGTATTAATATATTTTCCAACATCAAGTGTGACCAAGTCAGATATATAGTCTAATTTCTTCAAGCTCTCTTTATAACTCGCAGTGAACATTTTTATGAGTTCTATGTTTTCTAAAAAACACGTTGAGTGATTTGTTACTTAAATTATGATTACTTTCAACAGCCATTTACGAGGAACTAGTTTTCTGACTTGGTCACCTTTTTGCAGTATACCAACATTGTCAACGATTATTATAAACAATGGTACAGTATTATTTATTTATCGTTTATTTATCGTTTATTTCCAACAGGTTGAACCCAATTACAGGAAATGCAAAAACAAAACAATCAGATATAAAAGTGTGAAATAACATTATAAAATATAGAAAATATGGAAAAAGATGTATCAACTAAATCTAAAGGTGCTCAGTATTATTCAGCTCGGATTTATAGTGGCTGATAATTGACTCACAGCTGTCATTATAAATATCACAATGTTTACAAATGGAGTTGAATAACGAGCACATAACATTTAAAGGAGATTTTAACATAATGTTTGTATGATAGGGGTTACAATAAAAAAGAGGTGGATGGCGGTTACCTAACCTTGGAACACAAATGTTAACTTGTCCCAAAAGACAAGGACAATCAGTTATGCCATTCATTAGTCCATATAAAAATGATAATGCAAAAGCATTCCGTCTTGTGGATAACCTATCAATGCTAAACATTTCCAGCAGTGTACTATGACAGAATCCTCTGGGCGGGTAAACACCAGTACATTTCAGGAAAAAATATTTTAAAGCTTTCCGCTGAATGGCTTCAACTATATCAATTGAGTTTTGGTAAATAGGAGACCAGATTAGGGTTCCGTATTCTAACTTGCTTCTAACAAAAGAAAAATATAGTATCTTCAAGCTATTGACATTAGAGAATCCCTTCCAATTTCTAATACAAAATCCAAGCAGTCTTGATGCAGCAGATGTAATATGATTTATGTGCTCGGTAAATGTCAATTTACTATCAAATATGACTCCAAGATCTTTGAAAGAGGAACATCTTTCTATAATCTGGCCGTTGATGTTATAATCATCATAAATCAAATAGTTTGACTTTCTCGTAAAAGACACCACTTTGCATTTAGATATATTAATAGTGAGGAAATTACGCGAACACCACGAGGAAATTAACGTCAAATTATTTTGCAATACGGCACAATCACCAAACGATTTTATTGATGTGAATATCTTGAGATCATCCGCAAAAAACAGATGCAAGCATTTAATTTCGAAAGACAAGTCGTTGATAAAGATTAAAAATAACAATGGTCCGAGATTGGAGCCTTGAGGCACTCCAGATGTGGCTTCATAGTAACTTGACCTAAATCCACCGTATTCCACATACAGCTTTCTTCCACGGAGATATGA